>CM034148.1:500845315-502045315 GCA_019776745.2 Taxus chinensis | reverse complement strand
TTCTTTCAAGCATTCATGAACTCATCTTTAACTTATTGTTCCATTTCCATAACGATTTCTAGTCCAATTACCTCTCTATCCTCAATGTTGTCCCAATTAACAGGGGTTCTGCATTTCCTTCCATATAATGTTTTGAAAGGTGCCATATTTAGAGAGGCATGATATGTATTATTGTATGCAAACTCAACTAATGGAAGATACTCTTCCCATTTATACTAATGTTCCATACAATACATTCTTAACATATCCTCAAAAAATTGATTAACTCTTTTAGTTTTTCCATCTGTTTCTGGATGATACGCATAACTGAAATTCAGCTTAGTTCTTAAAGCTACGTTAACTATTTACAAAAACCTTGAAGTCATTCTTGGATCTCTATCAGATATGATTAATTCAGGTACTCCATGTAATTTGAAAATCTCATGAACAAACCTTTTTGCTAAAACAGGTGAATCATCCTTAAGATTAAACCAACAATGAAGTGTGCTACTTTTATTAGTTTATCAATAACCAGAATAACATCTTTCTTATTTCTTGATATAGGAAACCCTTGTAAAAAATCCAAGCTTATCACTTGTCATTTGTATTGCAGTGTGCTGTGAGAATACAATAAACCAACTAGATGCATATGTTTAGCTTTAACACATTGACATTCTAAGAAATGTGTCACAAACTCAATTACATCCTTTTTCATCCCATTCCAGAAATATTGTTGTTTTATATCAGCAAGCATCTTTGTAATACCAGGGTGTCCAGAAAAAAGTGAATTGTGAAATTCAACTAATAATTTCCTTCTTAAATCTTTTAGCAAAGGTACAGAAACCTAGTTTTCAAATCATAAGATTCCTTCATTATCAAAGTGAAAACCTTTATATCTCTCATCATTTGAATCTGTAGCAAGTGATGTTGTTACTTGCTAAAAATAAGAATCAGATTCCATAACACTCTTTACTTCATCCTTGAACTAAGTTCTCAATGTTATAAGAGCATAAATGTGCTTCTTACAACTTAGAGCATTCACTACTATATTTTCCTTACCTTTAATGCAACTTATGTAAAAATCATATTAAGATAAAAACTCTAACCATCTTCGTTGTCTTGCATTCAGATTTGGCTTAGTAAAAAAATACTTCAGTCCAAGATGATCATTTTTTAACTCAAAAGGTTTACCAAATAGGTAATGCCTCCAAACTTGAAGTGCATGAACAATGGTGGTAGGATCTATATCATGTGGATCATAATTCATCTCATGTAACTTAAGTTTTCTACTATCATAAGCTATGACATGACCATTTTGTAACAAAATACCTCCAAAAACTTCCTCGGATGCATCCCTTACAACAGAAAAGTCTTCATTAGGGTCAGGTACAACCAAAATAGGAGCTAAAGTTAACTGACCATTGAAATTTTTAAATTCATATTCACATTTATTATACCACACAGATTTCTTATCCTTTTTCTACAATGAAGTTATTGGTGCAGGAACTTTGGATAAATATTTACCAAATTTCCTATAGTAACCAACAAGACCATGAAGCTTCTGGCTACATGTACATTCTTTGGTGCAGGCCACTCAGTTATAGCTATAATTTTATAAGAATCTACAATTATTCCATCTTTTCTTATAACATGACCCAAATAGTGCCATTTCGTGTCATAGAAAGAACATTTGGACAACTTACAAAATAGCCATCTTTTTCTCAATATTTCTAAGACTATCTTCAAATGCTCATGGTGTTCTTCCATACTTTTAGATTATATGATAATGTCATCCAAGAATACAAGAACAAATTTATCCAAGTAATCTTGAAAATTATTGTTCATTAAATTCATAAAAGTTGTAGGTGCATTTGTTAATGCAAAAGGTAAAACTTTGAACTCATAATATCCATACCTTGTTCTAAAATTTGTTTTATGAATTTCCTCATCCTTAATTCATAACTGATGAAATCCCAATCAAAGATATATCTTAGAATATACTGATGCTCCGTGCACATGATCAAATAGATCATATGTTCTAGGAAGTGGATATCTATTCTTAATTGTTGCCTTGTTTAACATTCTATAATTAATACACAATCTAAGTGTTCTATCTTTCTTTTTCACAAAAATTACTGGTGCTCCCCAAGGTGAAACACTCAGTCTAATCAAACCTTTAGAAATTTTTTTTTGCAACTGTTCCTTAAGCTCTACTAATTAAATAGTAGTCATCTGATAAGGTGCCTTAGAAATAGGCTTGGTTCTAGGTATGATTTAAATTGTGAAGTCAAATTCCCTTTTGGGTGGAAGACATGGTAACTCCTTTAGAAATACATCACTGTAATTTTGTAACAATGAGTAATGTTCTAAGAGATCACTATTTTCTTCAATAGATTCTAAAATTTTTACTGCCTACAAGGTACAACCCTTATTTTTGGCCTCTTTAAGTTGCATAGTCGATAATTTCCTAACTGAAATTTAACGTTTTACACCCTAAATCTTTGTTTTTTTGTAGGTCATCTAAATAACTAATATGTTTTTAAAAATATTTCACTTTTGATTTGTGCTCAGCTAACCAATTAACACCTATGATTACATCATAAGACCCCAAAGGAGTAACATAAAGATCAAATTCTTTGGAAAACTAGGTAATTCAAGGATTGCTCAAAAAAGACACATACTAACTGTATGAACAACATTATTCCCATAATATACAGTCCATGATTTATCCATTTTTCTATATTTTATTTTTAATTTCGATGCTAATTTACTAGAAATAAAACATTCAGTAGCTCTTGTATTAAAAAGAATAGTTACAGGTATGTCAAATAACTTACCCAGAACTTATATGGGTGTGACTTGCTTTTCAGTTTGTTTGTCAGCTACTACAGCATGTATCTTGTGCTATTGATTACAGTCATCCCTTTTCAAAGGAAATTGGTTTGTGTAATTATCCTTTCCAAAATTGTAATATTCTCCTACAAGTCCCTTTTTAGGCTCAAAATTTATTTCTAGCCTTAAAGTTATCATTTTGACCTCCATAGGACTTTTGTCCATTATTATTGTTCTTCAAAAAGTTATTGCGTATATTAGCAGTAGGATTATTTGTTGCTTTTTTTTTATATTATCAGCAGAGAACTTACTTTTTATACCAAACTTCCTCCATGGTCCTTTCTTAGGTGCTAGATATGATGAAGAGGATTTTGGAACTTTCTTTCTTACTTCCTCCTCATGCATAGAAATTTCCTTTAATTTTGTTCATGCCTTATGGATTTTTCAACAACTCCTTCCATAGTGGTTGGGCTATTAACATCTACCTCTCCCCCTATAATGGGATTTAATCCCATAATAAATTTTTGTGTAATGAACGTCTCTTCAGTTTGATACTGAGCTACATACTTAAGTAGTTTAGTAAATTGCTCCTAGTACTCTGTAACTATTAATTTTCCTTGGGTTAAGTTCTGAAATTCAATCATTTTATGATCATAGTAGATCTTTGGCATCCATCTTTTCCTAAAAGAACTTTTAAATTGATCCCAAGTAATATTAGTTTCATCAATGTTCAACTCAGCCTTATGGCTATCCCACCATAAATATGCTTCATGGGAAAGCTGATATGCTCCCCATATTGCCTTTGTTTCCACTAAGAAGTTCCTTATTGTAAAGTACTTCTCCATTTTTTTGAGCCAATTCTCAGCTCCATCTCCTAATGTGGTGCCATAAAACTTAGGTGGACTTATCCTCTTTTTATCATTAGTGAGTTTAATTGTCAGTCTTGCCTTTTTATTTTTTGGTTTATCCAACATGTTTACATGGTTATTATCAACACCCAAATTTCCCAAATTGGTGATGTCTGTAGGAGGTGGTTTATTATTATTACCAACATCTTCTTCCTCCTCATTTCCAATTAATTGATGTTCAAGTATATTCAAATGATCTCTTGTGTCCAACAGGGTAGTAAGGATCTCATCAAGTTTTTGGGTAGTTTTTGCTTCTCCGCTAGGTGGTGGGTTGTTTATAACATTTCCTCTTGTCCTAAAAATTTTCTGCTAACAATAAAATTTAAGTTTTATCAGATTATGAAAAAATAGGTCCAAGAACTGTAACCTTTAGTTCTGATACCAAAATGTAACAATCCCATTTTAAGACTTTATAAACAAGGGATTTTTTTTAGTACATAATGTTCTCTGTTCTAAATAATCATAACTTAGAACACACATTCCATGCCAATCAATCTCATAACAAATAACCATATGCAATTGTAAATGACTTGGTGAGTTACCGATCTCTCATTTCATGACTCGATTAATAATCGATTTCTCATATTAACTTAAGTATTAAATACTTAATGTATACCAAGTATACTTGGTTCTCTTACCTTGTTCTTGGTACTGAGTGTTCTATTTAAGAAACCTATCTAAATATTTATTACCAATATTCATCTGAAATCACATTCCTTAAACTAGGTGACATACGACAACACAACCAATAGCTTGTGATACTTTGGCTAAGGATTTCCAAAATACTATTCATTTTATTATTCTTAGATGACATACTCGTCTAATCGGAATGCGTCCTTCACCCCACTCATCTAATAACTAGAATTATCTTCACCGAATTCATTCAATCTGATTGTCTAAGGTTTGACCCTAACATAGGTTAGTGACATAATTTTAGAATAGGGAATCACTCATGATGACCTAGGGTATATAGACATACCGAATCGACCTAAGTCGATTGGATGTGCCTAGTTATCCTAAGTAATTATGATTCACTTCCTATGCTAAATCATAAATATAATATTACCTAGAGAAAAACTAAGTTTAAATACAAATTTAGGTAGGTCTAGATGAACCAATGATGAAGGGTGTTACAACATGTCAACTATAACCTTGTATCCTTGTGAAGACCTAAGTGTTCATGAAGGTACATTTCTATAGTTGGCATGTACTAACATCCGACAGAACCACTTCATCATGATGTAGAAACCTCAAAGAGGTCATTTCCACATCATTAGTTTAGGATTAATATTTGGATTATAACAACCTTACATAACCCTAATTTAAAACAACCTTTTAGGTTTCCATCCTTATTTCAGTTGGTTAACTAATATGGAACTTCATAGACTGATGATTTCTGTATATTTAATTAACTTTTTGATTAACGCGCAATTAATTGAAAACATAATAAAAATTTATCATAAGATATAATTAATGTGTCTCAAGCATTCAAGGAATGTATAAGAACAAAAACAGGTTCTGATATAAAATACTTCATAAATATGAAGTCTAAATGGTTCTCAAACTCATATATCATTCGTTTATTTTGCATCCTTTTGAGAAGAGGAGAACCTTCCTCATTATTGTTAGGTTTTAGGATTTAGTATACCCATATCCAATTTACACATCCTGACATTATAACTATACATTGATAACATCATAATAAACCATTCAAGATTAAGTAAAGAACATGAATACATACAAGTTCGTAAGTTGCATTTAAGTAAGAAAAATTGTACTAATTCCCATTCATCCAGCCAATTCAATAACATCAAAAATAAGGATCCAATCAGATATGAATGACAACATCAAGGATATGATTACATATTTTTCCTTCTTATTATGAACAAGAGAATAGACTTAATTAGTTTAAGTAACTCCAGTCTTTTCAAATCATCAAAATAAAATACACATTTTAGAAAACTATGCATTACTGACATATTTAATGTCAACAACATCAAGATCATTTAAGAATATAACTTTTCTTCCTTCAATACATTTCAATAATAAATAAGAACTCTCTATAATGGTCCAGACTTTTAATTCAACCAATACATCATAAAATTTATTGCCTTCCTTATCACTTACAAAGTACATCTACAAAAATTGCTAGCACGGGTCATTACGTTTACCTGAGCATGATAAGCACTAAGCATTGAAACAAAATTCTTTCAACTAATTGTTTCATTAAACCAACTCTACTTTAATGAAATGGTGAAGTCAAGCATAAATAAATCATTGTAATAACAACCATAAAATAAGACTAATTAATCAATTTGAATAACATTCAAAGAAATGTCATGATTTAATAAATAATCTACAACATGTTATCAGATAAATAGATTTCCATCCAGTACACTTATCCATATCAAATAAAAGTACCTTTTAATTATTTCCTTTACAAATTATCTTAATTAGAAATACAATTGTAAACAAGAGTCTCACACATCAGATGTGGCATCCTAATCCCAAATGCAATACATATCCTAATTTATCAAGTTAGACCATATATCAAAATTAAGAAAGAATTTAATCAATGTACAACATCTCACATTAGTCTTCTATCAAAAATATTAAAAGCCTTAATAGGATTCAGGAGAACAAGCAAGTAGCAATGATGACTACTTAAGGCATTAAGGATAGTAGTTTAACTGATCCAATTAAATCTAATGACTAGATTTACCCAAAAGAAGAAGGACGACTGTGATGAAATAATAAGAGATTCTTATATAATTCAGTTAGCCTAAATCCCCATACATAGCTTCAAAGAAGAGAACATAACCCATAACATCCTATTATTTCCAAAGGGGTAGTGGTTAGTCTTCACCTCAAAGACTTAAAGAGAAGGAGTCAAATGTCATCATCAAAAGGGAATTCTAACATTCTATCACATGGGAAGAAGGTCACAAGGTACAATGTAGACCCATTCACTACATCCCCAAACTCCTTTATAAAATAAGACACATAAAAGAAGAGATCAATAGAATGTGTCGCTGTTGTCGTTGAAACAGATTTAAACATGGTTTTCAATCATGGACATCTAATGACAGTGATATTATACCCATATCAACAAGGAGATCCAATGACAAAAGTTTCAAAATGTGATGTAGCTAATTACAATATCAAACAATCACTCAAGGATGTCAAAGTTTCATTCAAAGATCCACAGACTAACCAATTCCTTCAAGACGGAAGTAAAACAATCAGTGAGATAGACTCTCAATTGAATCCTCATAGAGGTGAAATAAAAAACATCGTATGAAAGGATAGAGAAGGTTTCTTCATGTTCAATTCCAAGAAGGTACATTTTAAGATCGGCATAGCTTAGCTACATGTGTTAAAACTATCTACAAAATTATTTCCTCCAATCTTTCTCAAAGATAAAAAAATGGAAGAGTCCCGAAAACCCCTTATTTAGATAGTTCAAAAATCAAGAAACAAAAACCACAAGTTCAAAAAGCATACTTAAATTTCATGATATCCCAATCAGGAGGGGTTTAACAAGTTTACTCAAGCAAGATACTAAAGAGATTAACCCTGTTCAGGGACAATTAAACAAAAACCAACAACATCTAGTTCAATGGGGAAAAAGACAATAAGACCAAAATAAATAAATCTCAAACAAAGCTACAAGAATAACCTAGCATGGACTCTAACAAAGCTAACCCTCATAATGTCCCCAACCAAAATGGCCTTACCTATGTAACCTTTAGTTCAGTACTCAAGAACTTTAGAAACATAGTATAAATATAAGATCATAAGAAAGACTTCAAACACAAGAATCCCTATCAAGATAGCCTCAAAATAAAAGTTCCTAGGAAAAAAATAATCCATAGTTTCCTTAAAAGATCCTAAATCGAGTACTCAGTTATAAATAATTTTTTTAAAGAAGTAATAAAATCTTCACTCTTGTTTCCATATAAGAAGAACCCATAAAAACAAATATTCCAAACATCCAATAACTTCCAAACTTCCATCACATACCAAATCCGAATGATTGATAGAGTATACAGAGAGTTTAAGAAGAAGGCATGCATTTACTATTTCTATAAATAAATTTGAGCTCACACAAGTCATAATATAAGCATGCATATTCATACAATTCCAAAAAGATAATTGTAACTTCCACAAAACAAAGAAGCAACAGTGAAGGGTATTCATTTACCTTCTAACAACCCTAACTACCACATGGTTTTAAAATTGGAGCACATATTATTTCCATAAAAATCTATTTTCAAACAGATAAGAAATAATCATGCTTGTACTTCATTACTCATAGCACCACAAGATTTAAGGTGGGTTTCAACATAAAATAAACAGGAAAACAACTCAATGAATTCCTTTCCAAGTAGAGAATTCCTTAGTCAGAGAATACAGAAAGTAATCAAACAAGGAAACCAGATAACCATCAAAGAAATAAAAACCCATTTATCTCAAGAGAGAAAAGTTGTTTTAATGAAGACACTTAGAGAAAAGTAGAGCCACTTAATGGATAGAGCCTATCATGCCTGATAGTGCTTCTGTTGGTTCAAAGAAGATTTCAAGCAGAGCCTTCACAACTTCTTCTCCAAACAAAATCAACAACCAAAAATTTCTTCCTCAAATGCCTCATATACTTCCCTTGGATCAAAAATAGTCCAAGACAGTTAAAAATAACAACAAATTGAAAATAGAATTGTTGGTTCAAAGAACCAGATAACTCCATGTAGAGAAAAAACCAGAATGCATGAAAGACCAAACAAATCCCAAAAAATCTGCTTGCATGATTTCTGAGGTGGTTTTCTCACCCAAAATGATGACAATTAAGGTCATTAATTTCTAGTCTCCTAGCTAAATCTCTATGCCACCGCCATCTAAAATTGGCGAGTCCAAATTCAAAGATAACATACATTGTTAAATTTAGATATGGTGCCAACTAGGATCACATCATGTTTCCATGCCCCTGTCAAACTGACAGTACATAATGATTTAAATTAAAAAATCAAATCAAATAAAAGACTTAGGAATTATTTTCATGCCTTCAAATTTCCATACAAACCCTTAGGCCCCCTTCTATCCTCACATTAGTCTAGGATAGATATCATTATCTTAGGGTATTACCTTAGTTTATTTTAGAAAATATTTACCTTAGGTTATCTTAATATTTCCTTAGGTAAATTTACCACCTTATGATAGGCCATTCTTTCTACCAATATAGTATTAGGTGATAGGTTAGAAATATACCTATCATCACCTTAGGTTATTTCCAAATCCCTAACTTAGAAAACATGTAACTTAGGTTAGGATGAACAAGATTAGAGTAGACATAGATATACAGTAGATCCAGTTTACCTTATTTTAGAATCCTGTTAGGATTGATCTTATAGATCTAAGACTTAGGATTTACTCTCAATAGCCCTTAAGTAGAATTATTTCGAAATTACGCCATTCAACATTCTATAGAAGTTGACAAGAAGATCAGAGCACACAACTTACAGTAAAATGCAGAGCATGAACTTCTAAGAAGATCAATGAAATTCTAAACCTACAAAGGCTCAGTCTGTTATTTCCTTCAACCTCTGAATGTCATTTTTCCATACCAATCAGGTAAGAAGAATTAAAACATACCTTGGATTAATGGAATTGATCCAAATTTTCATTATTATATAAAGATAAATTCGTAAACAACTTTACTAGTTTATAACTTTACTTACCTAAAACAAAATATATTCGTTGTAAGGAAAAATATTTCAGTAATTAAATACAATAAAAGAAATAATTTATCCATGGCAAGCATGATTTCAACAGTCAAAAGAATACACCTTCTTAGGAAAAATAACATGTCAATGCTTGTATTGTAAAGAGGATAAGTTAACATTTTAACAAAGGTGTTACATTGTTGAAAAAATACCAGGACTGCTTAGCATGGTCTTATTCTGAATTGAAAGCATACAGAGAGGATCTTTTCCAGCATGAAATTCCCTTGGAAGCTTCCTGTAGGACTTTTAGGTAGAAATAATGGCCGATCAATCAACTCATTTCTGTGAAGATGCAATAAGAATTAAAAAAGTTGAGGGATTGAGGAATCATAAAGTGTACAAGGTACTCATCATGGATTGTAAACTTGGTACCTGTTAGAAAGAAGAATGGAGATATAAGGTTATGTGTCAACTTTAGAAAATTGAATAGAGCATCAATGAAGGATAAATACCCTCTACCAAATATGGACAATATGTTACAATTGGTTACTAGTTCGGAATTGTTATCCACCTTGGATGGGTTTTCTAGATATAACTAGGTAGTTGTGAAGGAATCAGAGCAAATTTAGACTACCTTTACCACTCCTTGGGGAACATATGTACATGTTCGAATTCCTTTTGGTCTAATGAATGTTGGAGCCACTTTTCAAAGAGTAATGGATGTAGCTTTCTCTAGCTATATTAATTATTTCAATGTTGTATATCAAGATGATGTGACTGTTTTCTCTAGAAAAAGGAGTGACCACCTGCAACACTTAGAAAAAATGTTGTTAAGATGTAGGGAGTATGGTATTTCTCTAAATCCCAATAAGTGCCATTTTGGAGTTCCAAAAGAAAAGTTTCTTGGACACATTGTGTCAAAGGATGGGGTCATGATTGATCCTGAAAGGGTAGAATCCATCAACAAAGACCCTATTCCAAGAAATAAGAAGGGAATTCAATCCTTTATTGGGTAGATTAATTTTATTAGGAGATTTATCTTCAAATTTGCTGAACTAACTATCCCAATCACTAGAATGGTGAAGAAAGATCAAAGTATCAAATGGGAAGAAACAATTATTCGAGATTTATCTAGGATCAAAGAAACATTAAAGAATGCCCATGTTTTAATAGCTCTAGATTATAAGAAGGTTTTCCAAATGTTTTATTTTGCTTCATAAATTACTATTGCATCTGTGTTGTTGTAGAAGGATGGTGAGGGAGCTAAAAGACCAATTACCTTTTTCAGTAAGGCATTACAAGGAGCTAAGATAAATTATACTATCATGGAGAAGCAAGCATTTTCTTTGGTAAAAGTAATAAAGGTATTCAAGCCATATATTTTGAGTTCCAAAGACATTGTTTATGTTCCCCACACCATGGTGAAAGATATCCTATCAGAAATGGAGGTTTTAAGCAAAATATGTTGATGGGTAAACAAATTACAAGAGTATGATATCGACATACAAACAACAAAATTGGTCATAGGTTTGGGCCTGGAAAAACTTATGGCAGAGAGAAATCTGTAGACAGTTGAGGTAAATGAAGTTGAAGAAGAAAGGATGAATATCCTTGAAAACTTGAAATTTTTTGAATTGTATAAGGACATCATTTTTTATCTCAAACATCTACAATGCCGTGAACATTTGAACAAGAATAAAAAAAGAGAACTTAAGTTAGCTTCCTAAAAATATTTCATTACTAATTTTGGGTTATCTTGGAAGAACCTTGAGGGAGTTCTCTTAAGATACATTACTAAAGATGAAGCCCCTAAAATAATTAATGATCTCCATGGAGGAGTTTGTGGGGGGAATTTCAATGGAAGATTCATAACTCATAAGATCTTAAGGGTTGGCTATTGCTAGGAAACACTTTTCAAATATACAACTCTATTTGTAAGAAAATGTGAAAGTTTCCAACAATTTTCTGGAAGATTGAAAGCTTCAAGCTCCCTTCCTTTATAGCCTATATCAATTGAAGCCTCATTTAGGAAATGGGTAATGGAATTCATTGGTGAGATTTCAGATCCTTCAAGTGTTGGCCAATAGTGTATTTTAGTAACCACTGATTACTTCACCAAGTGGGTGGAGGTAATCCCCACCAAGAAAGTAACTCACCAAATTGTCATGGATTTCATTCTGAATCATATCATTTGTAGCTTTAAAGTGTCTGCTAAGATAGTTACTGATAATTCCATGAGCTTCTGAGCTAAACCTATGGTGGTCATGTGCCACAAATATGGGATCAATTTGACATATGCTTCCAATTATAATCCCCAAGGAAATGCACAAGAAGATTCTAGAAATAAAAAACCCATTGAAGATAATCAGAAGAAATTTGGAGTTGAACAAAAGGAAGTGGGGTGAGCTGTTGAAGTTTTTTGTTTGAGCTAAATGAATCACTATTAAACGAGCTACTGGAAAAATCCCATTTGAGTTAGTGAATGGAACTCAAGATCTACTTCCCTTGCATATGCAATTATCTTCATTTTAAATTCTTCAACAATTGGAAGATCAAGAGGTTAGTCCCTATGATGCTTGCATCAATCAGATTGTTGAGTTAGATGAAGAAAGAAGGGCATCCCATCAGACGCATGTAAAATTCAGAGAGAAATTGAAGAAGTTATTTGATAGGAAGGTGACTCCAATATATTTCAGTGTGGGAGATCTTGTGCTATTGTGGGATAACATGCATGAGAATAAGGGAAAACATGGAAAGTTTGATGCATTGTGGATGTGACCTTATTAAATTGACATTTGAATTGGTGAAAATACCTTCTTCTTAAAATACCTAGATGGGGAATTGCTTGAATCTCCTATTAATGGAAGGAATTTGAAACATTTCCTTAATTGATTTCTCAAAATTGAGGTACGTACCATTTTATAGTGTAAAGTCTTTGGTTTTTTTTTTGTTTTTGTATTTTATCAGTTTTGGTTTTCCCTGGTCCTTTGCGGATTTTTTTGTTTGTTTTTCAGTTTGTTCCTGGAGGGTTGGCTCATGAATCTGTTACCGAATGGTTTATTTTTTACACATGATCTACTCTTTTTTTCTTGTGGCACTTGCAGGGAGTTTCCATCCCTGAGTCAGAGCCGATGTTGATGCTTAATTTGATTTCACCCCATTTGCTCTAAAAATTCTTCAATCTACGAGCTATGTCGTATTTTCTATTTCCCTGAATGGATGCATGAAATGTTTTTTTCATTTGTATGTTGTTGAATATCCTTCTCCATGGTCATGGATCACATTCGAGCCTTGTATGATTTCCAAATTCTTTGTCCTTAAAGAAAAATTCAATTCTGGGTGTACATGGTGATTTCCCTACATTTTACGATTTGACGGGAATGTTTTTTCCATCAAATTACATCTCAGCATCTTCAGCTACGTGGTCTCTTTTTCTTGGATGAGTCACATCGAGTCTATTTTATAACTTGTAACTTTTTGTTGTATTTTCAAAAAGATCAATTTGGCCCCACGGCCCCATTGAAGTTCTAATTGGCTGGTCAAATTTATAAAGGTAGAGCAAATTTATATTTTTTGCCTTGAAGGTGTATAGATGTTCATTTTTTATTGGTTTTGGCCCAGAGGGTCTTTTTGGTGAAATTTTCCATTTTTGTATCATTTTTCAAAAATATGAAAATGGTCCTGCGGCCCCAATAGTCTTTGATTAGATATCTCACAAATATGAAGAGGCAGGGAAAAATTCTTACGTTGACCCCAAAGAAGGATGCGTGGCATATTTCAAAAGTTAGAAGCGGCAGGCGGGTCGCCGGGATGTTTTGAAGTTTTTTAACCTTTTGTAAAAAGGAGCAAAGTTATAAATTGATCCATAACCCCGAAGGAAAAAAGTCTTACTTTGATCCTAAAGAAGGACAAGTGGAATATTTCAAAAGTTATAAGTGGAAGGTGGGTCAACAGGGAGTTTTGAAGTTTTTTGCCCTTTTGTAAAAAAAGGGAAAAGTTACAAATTGATCCACAACTCCGCTAGTGCCCACATCAAAAGATAAAATCAAGAAAGTGGTTTGGCAGAGGAAAATTGGAAATTTTTCCTTTTTGTTAAAAAGGGTAAAATTTCATAAATAAGTCGCGACTCCATCAAAGGCCCAAATTAAGCCACGTGTCAAGCCTGATTTTCAAAGGCAGAGGGGCAGGGAAAAAATGTGAAAATTGTGAATTTTATCCAAAATTCATAACATGCAAAAGGAAACCCCAGGAACACTTCAAATAATATTTTTCCACGTGGATGACTCTAATCTAAAGTTGAGAAAGGGAAGAATCAATGGTTGTTGTGCATTGCCTCTTATTTTGCCACCATTTTTTCTCCAAGACTCCTGGAGATGCAAATATGCATTCTTTTTCATCATTTTTTGATGAAATTCCTTGTCATTTTTATTTGTAAAGTGCAATTGAATGGATTTAGAGGTTAATTTTTGATTCCAAGGAATGTAAAGATTGATATTTTAAAGTTGGAATTGCTCAAGAACTTGCAAGAATGCAAATTACCATAGAAGATGGATGTAGAAAAAGGTTGTAGAGGAAAGAATGGGAAAAGGATGAAATTATGGAGGTTTCATGCATGAAGGATGAAAAATGTGTTACTAGAGGAGATGATTGGGTGCCCTAATTAAAACAATGATGGAGATATTTGCAATGATTCATCTTTTTAAACAAATAGAAACTTTTTGTTGTAAACATACATTAAACATGATTTTCTAGAAATCATGATCAAACATTTAACAAACAAAAGGTTCCTCGAATATTATTTTATTGGGGGGAAAGCTTGGATGTAAATTGAGTGTTATAAAAAGTAGGCTTTAGTCATGCAAAAGGTCAGGGGTTCAATTATTACAAGAAAATTTGAGAAATCCCATCTTCCTGAGAGACCATTTGAGAAACTTATTAATCACTTATGTTTTAGATTTTATCATGTCAAGTTGGTTGCAAGTGTACAACCATTGAAAAACTTCGAGATTGTTTGAGAAAACTTCCCCTGCTGATGAATCTAATCAACTTCAAATTAATCTATGTTAATCTTGGGTAAATTTGTGTCTTCTTTATTTCAGAATGTTTGCAAATAGTATTTCTTGTTCCTATTGCAATCTTGTGCTAAAATCCCTTCAAATCACACAGGATCTCATCCCTGTGATAGTTTAGTGGCATTTTCAATTTCATTACGATAAGATCCTTCATCTTGTACTGAGATAAACAATTTAAAATCAATTTATTGCCATTTTGTTGATAAAGATTGTCTATAAGCCTTTTAGTGTATCTTAGGCATGAGGAACCAGGGGTCTTTAATGTTTAATTGAGTATTTAGCTTGAGCCTTCATGTTAAATTCTTGGAGATTGTGTGAAACCATTTAAATATAGGCCTCCATTGATGCACACCTTCTGGTTAAAGGAAAATTTTAGCTATTCTGAAGCATTCCGTCATTTATTTTTCTAATTGTTGTGAAGGTTTTCAAAGATCTGGAAAAATCAAGTTTATCCTACTTAATCTCCCACCAAAAATTATTCAAAAACAATGAATCGTACCTGAACTACCCCTATTTTCCCTATATGTCCACAAATGAATAAATTCTACTACCAAAATATGTAGAAGCAATCAGGATTCCATAATGTCTTTAGTAACCTTAACCTTTTTTGGAAAATATCACCATTCTTTAGAAGTGACATCTCGTGAGAGTTAAATTGTGGTGCATTGTTTATATTTTCTCAAGGTTTCCTTTCAAATTTATTGAAAGAAGGATATATTCATTATATTTCACCAACAGAGGTTAAAAAATGGGTCCTCTCACCCTGGTTGAAAGGTACAACCTAAAGTAGTGAGGATAGATCAAATAATTTTGAATGTGCTATCCATTTCTCCAACATCTACGTGAAAAAGAGCTAGCTCAATCACCTCCCCAGATAAAAAATGAAATACATGATGATTTATCTGTCTCTAGGATTCTTATTAAATCTATGATACTACTCAGCTTGCAAAGGAGAATCAATTTGGATATCAACAATCTTCAATCAAGAGAAATCTTTTTCTATCCACACACTTCCCTAAAGCATCCACAAAAATGTTTCTTTATAATATTCAAGCTTGGTAATGAACCCTATATATAAACCACCCCATACTAGGGGTATGAAAGGTCCTCTAATTATAAAAACACTTAGATAGTAATCAACTTCTGGTGTGTAAATGTGCTTATTATAAAAAAGATTGAACTAAATTGATAAAGCATTTAAACATTGAAAGGAAACACATAAAGGGAATGTATTAAGGAAATCTAATCTAAGTGGAAATGTTATGTTATTAAAAACACCAACAATAATTATTTATAGTAAGGCTTCAGCCTAATCCCATTGAAGTAATCGGGAAATCATGTTCCATCCATCACCTCTAACTGGAAAGCACCTCAATAGAGTATATAATTTATAATGTATAGTCCAAACCAATACACCTTAAGCTTTCCAAGGTAGTGTAAAAACTTTCAATCATACAAAAGTACCATCTGTCCAACCCCAAGCTTCTTATCCTTGATTTTTCGGTCATGTCATGCCTTCTGCCTAGACTCCATCATGTCATGGTGCACCTTTCATCTAGTTGGATCAAGTTGTCAATTCATTCTTCCAATGCTTTCTCATGAGCTAGACCTCCTGCACGTGCAATACACGAAGAAGGTAGCATGAATTACATTGGTAGAACTACCTCTACACCAAACACCAACTAAAAGGTTGTTTCTTTATTCAAACTCTTATAGGTTGTCCTGCATACAAGAATACAAGAAGCACAACAGAGACTTTATCATCCCAATCTCTCCTTCCAACATCACAATTTTTTTTCAAGGTATAGATGAGTATCTTGTTGAAGGTGTAAATAGTTCCATTTGCATAAGGGTGATTAGGGGTTTTCCTATGGTGTGCAACAGTTAATTCATCCAGTAATATCCTGGTAGTCTCATTAAGGAAATGATTACCCCTCTCACTTTATAAACTTAAAGGGCATCCACACCTGCTGATAATATTTTCCCACAGAAACATTGTTGCACTAGCTGGTATGCAATCCTTTGTAGGTGCCACTTCTACCCATCTTGTAAGATATTCTATATAAGTTATAATGTAGCACGATCTTGTCATGCTCGTGGTTGGGGAGATATGGCCCACAAAGTCAAGTGTCCACTTCTCAAAATGTTTTGTGTTAGCAATAGGCCTCAAATGCATCTCATTTCTATGGCTAGGATTTCCAAGGTGTTTACGATGGTCACATTCCTTACAATACACTTTGTAATCCTTGTATAATGCTTTCCATCATAGACCAAATAATATAATATTGTGTTTCATGTCATATCTTGCATAGTTTCCTTCTATAATACCACCATGATCCTCCTCCATAATTACTTCCCACTTATGCTCAAGTAAACACCGATGCATAACTTCATCACAACATAACTTGTATAAGTTTCCAATGATCAGAATGTAAGGTGTGATGTGAATGACAAGTTATTTATTTTCCAAAGCCTTCATTCCTTCAATTGCCATAACTATGCATAAAATGACAATAATATCCTCTAAGTCTGATGATACACAGTTTAACCTGAAAAACTATACATCTGACATTTTTTCCTCAATTATTTACACATCCTCTCTCTATTGCATCCTTGATAAATGGTCTAGACCAGAATTTCTCTTACCCAAATTAACCACCACTGTTAAGTTAAACTCTTGAAATAACATAACCCAATGGCATATGCACCCCAACAAAACTATATTTTTCACCAAATAATTTAGTTCCATGTGGTCTGTATAAAAGAAGAAGGGGGTAACAATCCATTACTATCAAAACTTTTGGAGTGTGTAGATCATAGAAAATGCCTCATGCTCTTTCATTGTCTAGTTTTGTTCTGCTGGAGTAAAAATTTTTCTCGCAAAGAAAATAAGATGATAAAAAATTCCATCTCTAAGTTGTGATAAGTATTTCTCTAATGGTCCATCCTTGAAGCATCAAACATGTACATGGAATGGATTGGATCCCAAGAAGGAAAGTCACAATATGGGTGTCAGTCAGTAATCCTTATTCTTCAGTGTATCAAACGTGCATCTATTATGCCTCTCCCCAGTAGAAATGTAATATTCCCTTTAGTAACTTTTCCAATGGCATAAAGATCTTGGCATGCCCCTTAATAAATTTCTTTAATCATACCATGTATGCCCAAGGAATCCATGCACCGTGCTTTGGTTGATAGGTTCCCCCAATTTCACAACAACAACAACTTTGGCAAGATCCACTAGTAATCCTTCCTTACATATGATATGACCCAGAAAGGTTTCCAAATGGAGTATGCGAAAATACACATTTCTTAATGTTGAGGTATATCCTAAACTACCGACATAATCTCAAACATCAGCCTCAGATTTTCACAATGGTCCCTCACTAATACCATATATTGTCCAATCATCAAGGTATACATTGAAGAAACTTATGGAACTAAGTCTTGAAATACCTACACCACAATGCACGGTAATACATAGTAGGTGTATTCTTCAGTCCAAAAGGCATGATCGTGTAGGTAAATACTTCCCCATTCAGTGGTGAAAAGTTGTCTTTTCTTAGTCCTCCCTTGAAATTATAACCTTACCATGATTATACCCAGAGAATCCATCTGTGAAAGAAGTAGATCTTCACAGCCTGTAACTACTCCTTCCAGGATTATCCTCAGTGAAGGGGGCTAGAAAAGGGTCCAACAACACATACAACATATTCAGACTCCCTATAATCAACACAAATATGGATTATCCTCCCATCCTTCTTAATGTTGATGACCATTGGAATTATCCATTCTGACTTCTTCAATAGCCTCAATGATGCCTGAAATGCGATCATCTTGTCAATATCCTCCTTTCAATTTGACGCGTAAGATTATGGATTCATCCTGATAAGACCTCTCTTCCAAATTCGCATGTGCACCTTCCTTTAATCTTGATATCTAATTTCATCCCAAGGAGTGGTGGAAATATTGTAAGCTCATGGTAACCTCTATGTGGAACATTAATCCTAGAAACTCACACAACAGATAAATTATCTTTGAAACCTCCTTTTACTAATACCAGTAACCTCCAATGAGTATCCTCTTTAGGTTCAGCCTCTGAACCAAATGTTAAACTTCCTTGGTTTTCATAGGGGTCACATGGTAGGTGCATGCTTTCTCATTCTGCATTATCCAATAACCTCACATGTACCTCATGTTATGGTTAACATCCAAGTTCTCCACTTCCTCACCATCTATCACATAGACTAAGCTTACCCTTTCTATCTTTGCCATACATGTTGCCTAGACACTAAAATTAGGTCAACACTCCCCTTTGGTCCTCTTCAACGAATAGTACACACCTTTCTGACTCACATTACACCTAGCCTGATGGATCTCCTTTCACCCCACTAACTATTAATGCATAATTAATTTGATTCATAACTTGATGACATTATCCTTCACTATATCTATTATTGGAAATAATAGTCCACACATGCAGTTTTGATTCAGACACCTCACCAAGCCAACTTCTTGCCTAAGACCTAGTCTCTCTAGTTAAGTTTCCATAGACTATACTAAGACTGTACCCAAACTCACTAATGTGAAATCAATGCCTAGGAAACCATTGAAAAGATGGTAAACCACATGCCCACATGCTTTCACAAGAACCTCCCAGTACTAATGAACATGGTGTTAACAACATGATCATTTCCAAGGAAATGCATAGATTTGAGTATCCACTAGTTACTAGTAAACCTAGCAGATAAAGCAATCCCACCTTGACTGATGCCGGTTACCCCTAACTATCATCCATGTTAAGCATGGAACCAATAGTCAGTTTCCATCCCTTTTAGACCTCATAAACTAGCATATTCCTTATTTCTCACCTGGAATTGGACAGTTGGAACTTCCATAACAAGTAGGAATATGTTGGCGAGAATTTCTTCACTAGTCTACAGAGAGATAACTGACATCTTCCCAAGACGTGAGATATCTATGTGAGACTTAATGCATGCAAGGATAGGGGATCAAACATATTTTCCTGTATAGCCATCCCAACCATGATCTAAGTCTAACCAAGAAAAGAGGAGTTGTCACTATACAGCCCATGCAGAAGCTTTCCTTCACGGATTGGTGCATCACTTGCATTTTGCCTTCAAGTACTCTTCACTCAAGCACCTCCATCCTTTATACACTGGCATCTAGGATTTCCCATCTATCCAAGGGGATAATGATGCATACTTCTCTGTTTTATTCTACAAATTATGATACCCTTATTTTATCATCTATTACTTACCTAGCCATCTATTGACCTTATCCAACATCTCCAGGGTGCCCATAGTACCCATGGAAAACCTCACTGTCAAGCTCTACCCTAGTCACCCAATACCTCATCTTGACCAACCAAATTGGGTTCCTTTATAGCAATCACAAAGGATTACCTAAAGTTTCAATCAACATGTGACATTAGTCAAGATTCCACAGTAAATCAGAACATATTCACACCTGACTGCAATGGCGTTAGTTACCCATCTGAACCGACATTGGTCTCCGTATTTATCCCATTCACTTCCAGCACCTATGTTAATCAGAGACCTTATTCAAAAGCCAACCTAATTTCACCTAACCCTCATTCAAAGTGATGATCCTAATTGAGACCTCCGTGCTATAACCTGTAAGGTTACCATGCAAAACTATACCTTTCATGTTGAATCCCATCGCGTGGATTCTATTCTACCTTTAATCAGTTCCCTAGATAGAGGATCTAATGTTCTCCTCATTGTAGCATCTTAAGTAGGATACCTCCATTAAGTCATTTCAACATTACAATGATGGAGATTACTTTGCTTTACAACATTAAATTGTTATAAAATCCAGTGGACTGACATCCATCTAGGACATTGTATCTACACTTCCCAGATCTAACATATGCTTGGCAGTTCAACTAACCATATTGTTTAATTCCTTCTGGTGGTCTTTCTTCTGCATGCATAGGGTCTAGTTACTCCTAGCCATGAAGGAATCTCCTCATGATCAGATGGAAGGATTTGGAATTCATACCTTCACTGCAACAACCCATCAACTCAACGCATTTGAATAGGTAATATCCTCCTACACCCGTTACCCTACTCTGGATTTCATGCAACACTTCAACATCTAATGATCTTTCATGGCATGCTGCACTCTAACATTTTGGCACGCCCAGTGGGAACTATCCTTTTAGGTTCTTACTTGCATGTTCATATAATTCCTAGGAAATTCTTCATAGTGTGTGTTTCCCTTCCTAAAAAGTGTACACACTAATTTTCTTCCTTGGTAACCCATGCCTCTTCTGATCTATTTGTATCTAAATGTATAACATTTTCTACGAGGTGTAATTAATTCTTCCACTACCGCAATCATTGTACTTCATGTTTTCTGCATTATAGTGAAAGAGCGTCCTCTACCATGGACTCCATTAGAATTCCCTTAATTATAATCATGGTCATGATGCTCACATTTCAATTTGGGCTTAAAAATGTTTGTAGCATTCCATTCTGATTTATTGCATTAGCAATGGCATCATCAATTGATCAATCAACCTACAATATGCTAGAAAGTCATGCCCAACTGTATGACTTGACAAATGAATCGTAGTAACATAACTTCTTTCCTTTTCTCTTTCTCTGCAGTGCTTACCAAACCTGGGAACCAATTTTTAAAATACATACATGGTCTTAAGACATACATCTCATAATCCTGGAAGAAGTTGTAGGTGCACTCACACTTATCACGACACAACTGGGCAACCTTGCTCACTGCCCCTCTACTTGAGTCAATACTGTACAGAGTGAAGTCCACCCCTCACCATAACATGTACTTGAAACCTCACCTTTTAGATTTCTCCAATTCTTTGTAGGAAGCCATGGATCACCAAAAACTCTGAATTTCACAATTCATGTGTCTGTCACTCTAAATCTACACTAAGCTAAACAAATTCATCACACATAGCCACTTCAAGTGCCTAACACGGATCAGTATAAATCTTAGTGTTTCTGCTTAGCTTGCCCCCCTGAAAGGTGAGAGATCATGTTCTTCAAAAAAATTGGTCATCCTTGTATGCTCCTCATCACAGATGGTGTATTCCAGCTTCACTTGAGTGTTCATGGGCCATATCATCAGTCATTGAACTCAGAATTCATAGGTCTTGAACACTACATCAGATTTTAATTCACTGACCACTTTTCTTTCAATGTACTGTTGCTCAATTATGCACAAAACCGTCGTCGGATATTACCTCTGACCGTCAAGTCGGTTATACCCAACCAACGTCGGTTATAGGTCCTTTTTCTAACCTACTCAAAAGGAAATTTTTATTCATTTTCTTCTACTTTTCATAGTCCCTGTCACTATCATCATTACCATTGACATTGTAAACATAATCAAATTTGGCATACTGTAACACCCTGAACTATTGTTACTTCCTCCTGAGCATTCAAGTGTTGATATATGATTTCTTCTGTAAAAGGATGTGTTCCTTTGATTGTGAAGTCATGCTTGATATAGATTATATCTTCTTTGCATTTGAAGATCTTTGACTGAGCCAGGATATCCTTGGACTCTTTTATTTCTTTCATTTTTAGCACTTGAGTTTAATCTAATTTCGGAATGAATTGTGGACTTACCCATATTTATGACTCAGCCTTGGATCAGTTGTATTGATCCAAGAGATGTTTTAAGTTTATTCTGGATGAGCCAAAAATTATAGACCTTACGAAGGTTACAAGGTCTGAATGTGTGGAATGAGAAATTCAAGAGTTAACTCAGGTTGATTGTGTTAAATGAATTGGTTCCCGATATCGTAATATTAGGAAGGTCTAGAATTTGAGCAAGGTAATAAATTCTGATATATATATTGCTAGCTTATTATCAATACTGGATTGAATCCATTTCGGGAATGTATCTATTGGTTCTTATACTGAACGATTCTATTTGTTAGACCTAGACTGGATTTATTAAGGTTAATAACCTAAACCTAAACCATAACCTATGAGTTGGATTAGTGCTAATCTAACCTATCCCTAAACTATAAGCTAAATGTTTCTAAGGTTAGTGACCTAGTGCTAAGGAGGTTAGACTAAGTATCACCTTAGGATTTAACCTATGTTTCTAACCAAACTAATGATCATGGATGAAAGGGACCTATGAAGGGGTGTGAGTCATGGGCGGTAGTTTCTATGGCATTAAATGAGATGGATAAGTATGAAGGACAGGGGATTTGGTGGAAGTTTCAAACGGCTAGTGAAATCTGACATGGCAGAGTCGCCAAATCTGGAAATGGTCTTTGGTTTTTTTTTTGTCCATCGCCAACTATGGCGGTCGGTGGCAATGGAGATTGAGCGGGAATTTCAGAGTTAATGCAATTAAGGAACTTGGTTTCTGAGCGTGGATTGCTTAGGAAGGCATGCAAAATGGAAAACTAGTTGGTTGTTTGGTTTTCCATACGCTCCGGTTTTCTCTCTGTTTGATCACTGGTTCTTCGAACAAGTCTACTTGGTGTTCCATGGCAACTATGAGAATAACTAGCTCTTTTCTCTATCGAGGAAAGTTTATAAGGCATGGAAATAACAAATTATTGTTGTTGAATCTAACGTGGAAAAAGAGGAGAAGGCTCGAGCTCTTTCAGAGGTCTTCTTCTAATTTTTAAGCAACATTACCTGGCATGTTAGGCCCTAACTTTTAAAAATCTTGCTTTCCTTCAAATGATTTCATTAGAACAACTCTGTTCAGATGATTTTTGGTCCAATTGGTTTTTATGGTAGCATTGTATGAATTAGTTTGTTGTATCTTCATGCTGGTTCGATTATTCAGTTGAACCCTTGCTGGGTGTAAATTTTGTTTCATACGGTTGAATTATCTTGTTGTGTTTTGCATTTCGGTTAGATTTTGTAGAAATGCTTATAAGGATAATGTACAAATTCGACTCTGTTGGAGTCCATAAAAATGCTTTCTTGCTTGGTATAGACTTTTGTTGAAGCCTTGCTATTAACACTTGTGGAGATTGATACAGTTAGAATTCTTGAAAATAGATAGTATCTTTCTACTTCAGTAGAAGTTTATTTGACAATACTAAATGGGTACGACTCCTTTTGAGTCCTTGAAAAGTAACATACATTTCTACTTCTGTAGGAATTCAGTCGTGAATTCTTTATGTTATTGATATAGTTAGAATTCTTGAATTTAATATGTATCTTGTATTTCTACTTCAGTAGAAGTTTATTTGAGAATACTAAATGGGTAAGACTCCTTTTGAGTCCTTGAAAAGTAACATACATTTCTACTTCTATAGGAGTTCAGTCGTGAATTCAGTATGTTATTGACATAGTTGGAATTCTTGAATTTAATATGTATCTTGTATTTCTACTTCAGTAGAAGTTTATTTGAGAATACTACATGGGTTCGACTCCTTTCGAATCCTTGAAGCGTATATTATGTTTTTCTCTTCTGTATAAGCTCAGTTGTGAATAGTGTGGTTATTGACTCAGTTGGAGTCCTTGATATGTAACCAGTGTTTCGACTTCTGTATAAGCTTGGTTGTGAATACTTATTGATATTGGCTCTGTTGGAGTCCTTAATATGTATCTTGTATTTAGACTTCTGTAGAAGTTTAGTTGTGAAGACTGTTAGTGTTGAATTAGTTGGAGACCTTGAATGTTTTCGTATGAATTCGACTTCTGATGTAGTCCATGTTATTTAATTTTTAAACTCGACTTTGTATGAGTCCTTACTGTATTCGTATTATCTCGGCTTGGATGAAACTTTGTTGAAAATAATGATATGATGATGACTTTTATGAAGATCTTGTTGTGGTTATTATTTTTTGATTTCGGCTTTTGATTTAAGACCTTGCTGTATTTAGTAGGGATTAGATTCAACTGTTTATTGCTGAGTATTTTGACTCAGTGGGAGTGTCGCTGGGTTGCACACGGTTACATCTTCTGTTATTGCGTTATTCAGTCTTGAGCTTGACTGAGATAAAAAGTTACTAGCTGTGCCATGACAGGCGATGGCGTTGGATATTTTGCATGTTGTTGAATAATATGGAAAGATTTGTTGAGCCTTTTTGGGGTTAGATATTTTATTATTGCTTGTCGTGTGAACTCTTGTATTGCTTAATAATCTACAGGTGAATTTTATATTGGAATTCTGGTGAAGTTTTTGTATCTTCTTGTGGTTTCGGCTGATTTAGTTGCATGCGTATAGTGTAAATGCATTACTCTTGAGAGGACGGTACAGTCATGAACATGATTGGAATGGAATATGAATGTCTCTATTTCTTTCTCCTCTGCTGTTAAGTTATGTTGATGTCTATAACTGTATGAATAATAAGTTATTCTCTCCTTGTCTAGAAACTATGAATGTTTTCTTCTCTTGTATCCTTATGTGATCTCTACGGTAAGGGTAAAACAAGAATAGACAGTAGTACTGTATGGAGAGACTGGCATAAATTGTGTGTTGTTGTATAAGTGGCTATACTTGTCTACACCATTAACATAGTGTATGATTGAAATGGAATTATGGCAGTGAGCTTGCTAGTTATTATAAATTGCCTTGTGAACTTGTTTGAATCATACTTGTTGAAATACGAGCTGATAGGATATTCTTTTTAGAATAGAATAAATTGTTGGATTGATGTTGTCTTGGAGATACAGATGGATGGATGTTTTGGAATTATTTCGTTCTTCTTAGTCTCTAATATGTACATTAAGTCATCTAAAAATATTTAGGACTATTTGACAGCTATAATAGAGGTTATGCATTATAGTCATGTTAAAATTGTAGAAAGATATTTATCCTGATTTCATTTAAACAGGTTGTTCAATGAGAGAAATTGGTAGAATGTAATTGTTTTAAGATTTAGTGCTTATCATGCTCAGTTCGCAAAACCGACCCATGTTGGCAATTTTGCAGATGGTTGTCGTAAGTGGTAAAGGCACACATATCTGATATGATGCTCAGATTATTTAATTTGGTTTTATGTTGAATTTCAATTTGACTTCTCTAATTGTATTATATGAAGTAAGTTTTTCTCTTGCTATTGAGTATTGTATCTCATATGCTGAATGCATAATTTGTAATTGATTAGCTTGTAATGAATAAACTGAGCTATTTGTTACTTATGTGTTTGCATTCGTATCTAGATGGTTTAATCTTCTTCGGTTCGAATGATTTTAAGACCATTGTTATTATTGTATAACTTGGAGACGTTTTTGATTATCTAAGTAAGCGTTGCAAGGTTATGTGATTGAATGCTTATGAATTTTTAGTAGTTCTATTACGATCTAATTAAAGGTAATTGTAATTTAGATCACTGATTTTTGTGAAGCAAGGTTAAAAATAAACCCTTTCAGGAAGCTGAACGGGAAGAGTAATTTGTTACTCTCTAACCTTGATCTAAGTCAAGACAATGTACTGAATGTTTGCATCAAAGTTGCAGAAAGGCAAATAGGTCGATCCAGAAAAAATGGTGAAAATCGGCTAAGTCCTAGTCCTAGGAGCATTCGGGACATTTGGGACAAAAAGGCCCGAACCGGCCGGCTCGGCCGAAGTAAGCACAAACAGCCCACTAAGCATTTGGGACAAGTGGGACAAAAGTACGCGGCGGGCGCGAAAATGCCGGTTCGACCGAGAGGAAAAATTGGCTAACTGCTGAGAGGGTCGCCTTTGGGACATCTGGGACAAAAAGGCGCGAACCGGCCGAACCGGGCGAAATCAGCACAAGCAGTCCGAAGCGAAGTGGGCCAAGTGGAACAAAAATACCCGAACCGCCCGAACCGGCCGAAATGAGCCAAGGGTCCAAAATCAAATGGGACATCCGGGACAAATGGACGCGAAAAAGCCGAACCGGCCGAAAATGACGGCCAAAAATGAGGGACAAAAGGGGACATCCGGGAAAAAAAACGGTTTGGGAAATGCGGACAATGGAACCGGCCGAAATGGCAGCAAAGGGCCCAAAATCAAATGGGACATCCGGGACAAATGAGGCGAAATGCGCGAAGGAGCCGAATGAGCCGAGGACCAATCATCAGAAACTGCCAAGTGTCCATCAGAGTATCAGGTCAGAAAAGTCAAAGGGGAGGGCGAGATTTCGAGCACCGAGCCGAATCAATAGGATCTTGCCACGTGTTTCATTTAGGGGCCCACGAGGAAATTTAAAAGGAAAGCCCGCCAAAGGCAGAGGAGAGAGAATTATTCAACCAATCAGAGTACGCCACGTGTCATCCAGGCGGAGAACGCGCGGGAAAGAATTCAAAAAAGGCATTTTCACCTGTTCCGTGCTCTAAATCTTCAGATTGCCATAACTTTTGATCCAGAGCTCGGATTTGCACGTTCTTTATACCAATGGAAAGCTGGTAAAATTCTCTACACGTTTCCAAGGCCAATCTTGTATTTTGGTTCAGTTTGGAGGATGAAAATCAAGAAACGCCTCTGGCGCGAATAACAAACAGAAGTGATGCGTCAACAAACAATTTTAATGCAGCAGACAGTTCGCCGCTCCTGTAGGCAGCCCGCCGTTTTCGCCAGGATCCGCTTCTGCCATGATGAGATGAGTTAAATGCATTCAGGAGGTGGTTGGGGCAGATTTCGAATTCCTCTCTCTTTTCTCTCTCATTCTTCCTATAAATTGTAAGGAGGGGCTTCTTTCTAATGTTGGACATTTCTGTTTTGCGACCCCTCCCTTCTCTCTCCTTGCAAGAGAATTCGTGGAGTTTCCAAGCCTCCCACATGGACTGTAATGTCATTGTGCCTCTTGGCCATTGCAATGTATTTGAATCAATCCTTTGAGCAATATATATGTCTGTGATTGAATTTAAATCCTCTCATGTATGTATTCATTGTTGTCATTCTGATCTCCCATTGCATTTCGGTTACCTGTGTATGATGTGGTATTGCATCTATATGGTCTGTGTTTATGTTGCAAAGCTTATGTTCTTCATTCCTCGGTGCATCACCTCCATAGTTTAGGTTTTATTGTACGCATTTCTCTCTCCCTGTCTCCTTGGTAGTTAGGTTAGTTTTTTTTTGGGTGAACCTCTGCGTTTTATTGGTGCATCTGAACAGAGGAATAGGAACCAGCCTCTCTCTGGAGAATCCTTTTCTCATTTTCAAGTCCCACACTTGGAGGAAGGATTCAATGTTATGCAATCACACTGGATACATAAGTGATCAACCTAGAAACTTGATCTGTATCAGGGGTGCTGTGATTTTTGCATCAACAGTTTTGGCACGCCCGGTGGGACCTAGAGGTCTCATTTTTATTGCAGTAAGGTTGATATGCATCTGCTGCAATTTTCTTGCTTAAAAAGAGCTATTATTTGCATATCTGGCGACTCCAAAGGGAGGAATCAATAGAATTTCAGCAGTCAGGCCTAAAAGCTTATGAGAAGAATCACAAGGTCAAGAGTTGGAGAAGAAGAAGTGCTGTTTGAATACCTGCAATTATCTCCAAGAAGAAGGCAAAGAGGAAGAAGGATTCAAAGGTCTCCATCTCCACCAAACAGAACTCTCTCAACTCCTCCACCTGAGCGGCCTTTCTTTCAGTATACAAGGGTTTTAAGACCAATCAGAATGGCGCAACCAGTGAACCCCTATGTCAACTTCACAGGCAGCAGCCCACTTGCTCTCAATGCACAAAATCCAATCCCAGTTGCAGCATTGAAGAACATTCCATACTTTACTGGAGAAAATCAGACCACTCCTGGTGACCATGTCAAGGACATTGCTAACATTTGTGCAATCATGAGATCGATGAGATGCAAGTAGCTGTCAAATTGCTGGCGTCTTCATTCAAGGGGAAAGCATTGCAATGGTTTAGGAGCCTTGGAGCTGGCTCTATCACAAACTGGAATCAGCTATGTATTGCACTTCATGATCAATTTGGAGAGAAGGGAGACAACTTGTCTCTTTTGGAGCAGCTGACAACCATCAAGAGAGCTTCCAATGAGCAGCTGACTGACTTCAACTTCAGATTTCAAAGGTCTTGGGATAGAATTCCAGTAGCAGTCAGACCAACAGCAGAAGGTGCTTTTCTGTATTACCTTAAAGCTTTAAATTCTGATATTTCTATGTTGATTCAATCTATGGGAGGCACAACTATCCCTGCTGCTTATATATAGTATTGCCATTAGAGCTGAAAATTGTCTGATTCAAGCTGGAAAGCTAGCTCCTAGGCCCCCAATGCCATTATATCCAAGTATAGAGAGCCCAAGTACTAGTCAAGCACCTGTCTTAGCCCTATTCCCACTCCTAGGAATCAGAGTTCAAATGAAGCTTCCACTTCATCTCCAAGTGCCCCAAATGAGCTTCAAGAAGTCATGAAGCAACTGCAAAATTTAGGTAATGAGCTGGTCACACTCAAGAGACAGCAAGCTCAAGGTTTTAGACCTTCGTATCAGCCTCAAGCTCAACCTAATAGGCAGCCATATCAGCCTCAAAGACCACCTAATCCAGCTGCAAATGTGAATCAAACAAGGCCTCCTGTCAATAGACCTTTCCAGCCCTATAATCCAAATGCCATATCTGCCTCTAAAGCATTAGTTCCAGCACAAAAAAAACATGGCACAGGAGTACGATTGGTGTTACCCTTGCAATCTACCTCACAATCAGTCAGCATGTTTCAATGGTGCACTAAATCAGGCCTTGATGGTGCAAACCATTGGTGTTGCTCATCCAAGCCAGGAGGAGAATCAACAGCAACAAGAAGGACCCCCAACAGAAACCACATTGGCAAATTGGCAAACGGAAGACTTCTGTGGAGTTAACCAACAGCCTTTTCAAGGCATGGCTGCCAATACACGGTCAAAGAAGAGAAGCATAGAAGAGGGACAACCGTCTAATCCAGTTGTTTCTCAACCCACTCTTACACAACAGGGGGTCAGTAGACCAAACACAGCTCCAAATGTGCAAAATCAACCCAAGGTTCCTGTTGTAGCAGCAACACACGCACATGCTCAAGCTCCAGAAAAGGTTGTACCAAGTAAGGGGCAGCAAAAAGGACAGTTCATCCCCTTTCAACATCATCGATCAAATGAAGAAGACACATATGAACATTTCCATGTGGGAATCACTGGCGATCCCAGGGCAACGAGATTTATTGCAAGCTGCAATGCAATGACTAATTGGTCTTCTGCCACAATATATCAAACCGAGGACATGAGAAGGTTCTCACTAATGCAGTGCAACATGATGGGGGCTAGACAAGAAAAAATTTGAAGCCCCCACCTTTCTATGTTTCATTGATTATTGGAAATCACTTGGTGCACAACTGCATGTTGGATTCGGGGGCCAGTAGTTCAGTGATGCCAAAGCAAATAGTGGACCAACTGGGTTTGAAATATGAGCCAGTACTGAAAGGAGTAGTACAGCTAGATGGAACGGCAGTGGGGACTATTGGAGTCATCAAGGAGCTAAGTCTAACACTACATTCCTGTCCTAATGTTACAGTTTTGCAAGATGTGTCTGTGATTGACCTTCCGCCGCTCTTTGCGTTGTGTCTTTCAAGAGACTTCACTGCAAAAATCGGTGGATATTTATCTGCAGATTGGTCGCACATGATTTTTAGGACAAGGTATGGAGCCAAAGCAACAATCAGGTCAGAACCAATTACCAATTTCCATATTGAGCCCTATGTACCAGGTCCTATCAATGCAAATTGCTCAGCTTTTGATCAAGAAGAATGTTCGAATGATCTAGAAGCAGGTACTAAGGTCGAGGGAATTCCTGATTTAACTTTAGATGAATGGGCAAACAAAAGTCATGAATTTGATCCATACAAAGAAATTGAAGAGTCTGAATTGGGCGTGTATTATATACACGAGGAAAGTTCACCCATTCCTGACGTCATTCGGCCTGAACAAAAGGATGAAAACCAAAATTTGGAGATTATTCTTCGATGGTTCGAGAAGTAGACAAGGCGCTGGAGGTGGTGCAATGTTAATTTCGCCACAAGACATCGAGTATTATTCAGCTTTTCGTTTCCAGTTTTCTTGTTCAAATAACACCGCCGAATACGAAGCATTGATTCATGGACTTCATTGGGCCAAGAAAAAGGGCATAAAGAACTTGCAGGTGTTTGGAGATAGCGAGCTGATCGTCAACCAAGTTAGGGGGCAACATGCTACAAAGAACGACTTGCTGAGGAGCTACAAGAACAGGGTATGGGACCTCATTGAGGATTTCGAAGATTTCAACGTTGTGTCCATACCCAGGAAGGGAAATGAAGCCGCAGACAGGCTCGCAGCAGTTGGAGCAATGTTTGATGTGGTTGACAGCATCAGAAGAGAGAAAACGCAGCCACACATCCATGTGGTTATAAGGCCAGCAGTTCCAGATAATAACACAAGCTGGCAGGTGTTTGAGAATGATCAACAGATCGTCAATTTCTTACAAGAAGAAGCTGAATTTTCAGCTAGAAATCAGGATAGGCTAGAATAGTAGTATGGGGATCAAGTAGTGCAGCTGCGGACAAACAAGCTTCCTAAGGGTTTGGTAACATTGGAGTCTATCTTCAACCCTAACGACCAGTTTCATAAAGAAAAGGCAAACATACAGGTCAAGAGAGAAGATTTAGAGCCAATTCCGGTTGGGGAAGGCAAAACACTTCAAATTGGCAAAGTGGCCACTTAACAGGAGAAATCAGATTTCATACAACTTTGCCAAGAGTTTCCAGATGTCTTCGCTTGGAGCTATGAAGACTTAAGAGGATTCAATCCAAATTTGGCACAACATACCATAGAATTGGATCCAGATGCTAAGCCCGTCAGGCAGAAGCAGAGACCAGTCAACCCTCACATTGAGCCTCTAATGAAGAAAGAGCTTAACAAGCTAATCGAGGCAAGCATTATATTCCCTATCAAGCACTCAAGCTGGGTCGCGAACTTGGTTCCGGTCAGGAAGAAGAGCGGAGAAATCAGGTTGTGTGTGGACTTCCGAGACCTCAATAGAGCATCTCTCAAAGACCATTACCCGCTTCCTTCAATGGAACAAATATTGCAAGTAGTATCCGGTTCAAAGAGATTCTCTCTCCTAGATGGCTACTCAGGGTACAACCAGGTGATGGTGAAAGAAGATGACCAATTCAAGATGGCTTTCACCACCAAATGGGGAACCTATGCCTACAAGAAAATGCCATTTGGGCTATCAAATGCTGGAGCCACCTTCCAAAGGGCAATGGATATGGCATTCAAAGGATTGATCAATAAAATAGTTTTGATATACCTTGATGATATCACTGTATTCTCAAAAGATGCAGCGGATCACCTCTGTCATTTGAGGCAAGTATTTCAGAGATGTAGAAGATTTGGGGTATCATTGAACCCCAAAAAATGCATATTCTTGGCTCATGAAGGAAAGCTTCTAGGCCATATTGTTTCAAAGGAGGGGTTGACGATTGACCCAGAAAGAGTTGAAGCAATTCGAGCATTGCCATTGCCAAGTCACAAGAAGGCTCTTCAAAGCTTCTTGGGAAGGATCAATTTTGTCCGTAGATTTGTTCCAAATTTTGCTGCTCTTGTGAAGCCAATAACACTGATGTTAAAGAAGAGCATGGCATTTAGGTGGACATCAGAAGGCAATGTAAGTTTTGAGGCAATAAAAGAGGCTATATCTCAAGCTCCGACTCTCGTCAATCCAGACTTCTCCAAGGACTTCGTGCTATATGCCTTTGGTGGTGGGGAAACGATTTCTGCAATCCTGGCACAACAAAAACAAAGAAGGGTTAGAGCAACCAGTTGCTTTCTTCAGTCAAGGCTTGGAGGAATATGAAACTAGGTACTCTTTCATTGAAAAGCATGTCCTTGCTGTAATCAGAAGTTTAAAGAAATTCAAGCACCTAGTCTCAAACAACAAAATCTAATTGTTAGTCTCTCATGCGGGAGTTAAGGACTTCCTTCTAAACAAGGATCTGAGCGAGAAGCGTGCAGGATGGATAACTCGTGTCATGGAATATGACATCGAGATCAAGGTTACCAAACTAGTACGTGGGAAGGGACTATGCGAGCAGTTAGCCTTGAATCAACAGGATGAAACAGGTACTGAAAAAGATGCTGTCCTGCTGTTACAAGATGATCAAACACAGGAAAATGATGATGTATCCACTCCCTGTTGGACTCAGAATATGATACATTTCCTACAGACGGGCATGTGCCCTCCAGAGATGAGCAAAGCAAAAAGAAGGTACTTCAAATTACAAGCAGTTCCTTATGTGCTTGTTGATGGTATTTTGTTTAAAAGGGACATCAACGGTGTTCTATTGAGACGCATCGGGACAGGTCAGATTGAGAGGATCTTACAAGAATTCCATGACGGAGAGGCAAGAGGCCATTTCGCCCCATGAGTAACAGCCCTCAAAATCATGAAAGCTGGTTACTATTGGCCTGCTGTATTCAACGATTGCCACTCATGGGTTAAGAAATGCAAGAAATGTGCATTCTTCACAGGGAAAGGAAGGTTAGCAGCACTGCCCCTTCGTCTAATTTCAGTAGATCATCCATTCATGCAATGGGGATTGGACTTCATTGGAGTCATCAATCCCAATTCGAATCAAGGCCATAAGTGGATTCTTACAGCGACAGATTATTTCACCAAGTGGACCGAGGCAGTAGCGCTCAAAGAAGCAAGTGAGTCTAGCATACTAGACTTTTATGAAGGAATAGTAACCAGGTTCGGTGTGCCGGCCACCATCATATCAGATAATGCATTAGCATTCATAGGTTCAAAAATTACAGAATGGGCTGTCAAGAATGGAATCTATTTGAGCGCCTCTTCAAATTATTACCCGCAGGGTAATGGACAGGCAGAGTCCACAAACAAGAATTTGCTAAAAATCATCAGAAGGACTCTGGACGAAAATCAAAGAACATGGCATACAAGGCTAAAATCAGCGTTATGGGCCGATAGAATAACACCAAAGAGGTCTACAGGTAATTCTCCCTACAAGTTGGTCTATGGGAAGGAGGCAGTATTGCCTATATCATTAGAATTGCCAGCCTTGGAGCTCATGAAACAGCTGGAGTTATCTGAATTCGAACCAATGGAGGCCAGGTATGCAGAATTGATGGAATTAGAGGAAATCAGAGAACATGCGATTCAGACGATTGAAAAGGATCAGGCCATAGTAAAAAGATGGTTTGATAAGAGAGCTGGAGCAAAGACTTTCCAGGAAGGGGACCTAGTTCTGAAATGGGATGCAGATCGGGAAAAACCAGGAAGGCATTCCAAGTTTGATGCCATCTGGAGTGGTCCCTATATGGTCACGGGATGCAAAAATAGTAATGCCTTCCAATTGTCTGCATTGGATGGAGAGGAACTTCAGATTCCGGTTAACGGAATCTATCTTAAACATTGCTACTAGGAGAAAGGTTTTTCTTGTAAATATTAGTTTAAGTTTTTTTTTTTCAATTCCTCTAAGTGCGTATGCACATTGTCCTGTTGTAGTTAGGTTTCTTTTTCCCTAAGTGCTTTGGCACAGGTTTCACTGTTCTCAGGATGTTTTCTGCAGTTCAGAGTGTTGCTGGAGAAGAAGTTGCAGTATCAGGCTTGTTTCGGGTTATTGCTTGACTCCATGCCCAATGGATCGCTAAAAGGCCACTGATCATTCACCTAGCAGGCAGGTGACCCCGCTGAGTCGTCAAAAATGTTGTCAAAATTTCCCCCCCCTAGGGTAAATCTCGATAACATGCATCAAAGTTGCAGAAAGGAAAATAGGTCGATCCAGAAAAAATGGTGAAAATCGGCTAAGTCCTAGTCCTAGGAGCATTCGGGACATTTGGGACAAAAAGGCCCGAACCGGCCGGCTCGGCCGAAGTAAGCACAAACAGCCCACTAAGCATTTGGGACAAGTGGGACAAAAGTACGCGGCGGGCGCGAAATGCCGGTTCGACCGAGAGGAAAAATTGGCTAACTGCTGAGAGGGTCGCCTTTGGGACATCTGGGACAAAAAGGCGCGAACCGGCCGAACCAGGCGAAATCAACACAAGCAGTCCGAAGTGAAGTGGGCCAAGTGGAACAGAAATACCCGAACCGCCCGAACCGGCTGAAATGAGTCCAGAGGGTCCAAAATCAAATGGGACATCAGGGACAAATGGACGCGAAATGCCCGAACCGGCCGAAATGAGTCTAGAGGGCCCAAAATCAAATGGGACATCCGGGACAAATGGAGGCGAAATGCACGAACCGGCCGAAATGAGCACAAAGGGCCCAAAATCAAATGGGACATCCGGGACTAATGGAGGCGAAATGCGCGAAGGAGACGAATGAGCCGAGGACCAATCAGAAACTGCCAAGTGTCCTCATAGAGTATCAGGTCAGAAAAGTCAAAGGGTGAGATTTCGAGCACCGAGCTGAATCAATAGGATCTTGCCACGTGTTTCATTTAGGGGCCCATGAGGAAATTTAAAAGGAAAGCCCGCCAAAAGGCAGAGGAGAGAAAATTATTCAACCGATCAGAGTACGCACGTGTCATCCAGGCGTCAGAACGCGGGAAAGAATTCAAAAAGGCGTTTTCGCCTGTTCCGTGCTCTAAATCTTCAGATTGCCATAACTTTTGATCCAGAGCTCGGATTTGCACGTTCTTTATACCAATGGAAAGCTGGTAAAATTATCTACACGTTTCCAAGGCCAATCTTGTATTTTTGTTCAGTTTGGAGGATGAAAATCAAGAAACACCTCTGGCGCGAATAACAAACAGAAGTGATGCGTCAACAAACAATTTTAATGCAGCAGACAGTTCGCCGCTCCTCTAGGCAGCCCGCCGTTTTCGCCAGGATCCACCGCTTCTGCCATGATGAGATGAGTTAAATGCATTCAGGAGGTGGTTGGGGCAGATTTTGAATTCCTCTCTCTTTTATCTCTCATTCTTCCTATAAATTGTAAGGAGGGGCTTCTTTCTAATGTTGGACATTTCTGTTTTGCGACCCCTCCCTTCTCTCCTGCTTGCAAGAGAATTTGTGGAGTTTCCAAGCCTCCCACATGGACTGTAATGTCATTGTGCCTCTTGGCCATTGCAATGTATTTGAATCAATCCTTTGAGCAATATATATGTCTGTGATTGAATTTAAATCCTCTCATGTATTCATTGTTGTCATTCTGATCTCCCATTGCATTTCGGTTACCTGTGTATGATGTGGTATTACATCTATATGGTCTGTGTTTATGTTGCAAAGCTTATGTTCTTCATTCCTCGGTGCATCACCTCCATAGTTTAGGTTTTATTGTACGCATTTCTCTCTCCCTGTCTCCTTGGTAGTTAGGTTAGTTTTTGGGTGAACCTCTGCGTTTTATTGGTGCATCTGAACAGAGGAATAGGAACCAGCCTCTCTCTGGAGAATCCTTTTCTCATTTTCAAGTCCCACACTTGGAGGAAGGATTCAATGTTATGCAATCACACTGGATACATAAGTGATCAACCTAGAAACTTGATCTGTATTCAGGGGTGCTGTGATTTTGCATCAACAGTTACTACCCAATTTCGTAGATCAGGATTATTATGAAACAATCATCTCCTTGTTGAGACCTCAATCTTATTAAAATTATCTTTATGGAATGGATCTTAATACAAAAGGCAATTTTAAGATGAGGAACCCAGGGGTTGGGAAAAGACTACCCTAAAAAGGAGTGTCTTGGAGTATAATTTAAACTCCACGTAAGTAACACCTTAAAGTTTAGTAGATCTTATCGAGGCAGATTTGAAGGTTGATGGCACAAGTCGATTGCAGGGTTATACCTTCGAGAAGATTAGGATAATCTCGAAGATACAACAATGCAGGTGACTTATGGTGACACCCTTTGCATTGATCGTCAAGATTTACTCCTTAAACTCGAACAAGTTTTGACTTCGGGACTGGTTACCGACATGGTCATGTTATGAGGCTGCCCCTGGAGACTCGGGGTACCTTGACACATAGGGTTAACTAGGGTTGACCAAGTATGTTAGAGTATCCCTAGTTCTCAAGAGCATCCTTATAACATTTCCATATTATTAATCCGTTTCTGAGTGAATAACTTGGGGCAGGAGAGACTGACAGAAGTCAGTATAAGACATTCTACATAACAAAGGAATGGGGTGATGGACGTATTCTAGATTGACGAGTATGCCGTCAAGGAATACGAGACATAAGCATTATGTTTCAAATCTTTGGCCAAAGTATCGCAAGCTGCTGATTGCGTAGTCCTATGTCACCTAGTCTAAGGGATGAGATGCCGATGAATAATGGTAACAATTATTCAGATAGGTTCCTTGGACAGAGCATTCTGAATCCTAGATTAGGGAAGAGAACCGTAAGAGTGAAGTGTTAAAATAAACACAAAAAACTCTTAATACTCATGAATAGATCGGTAGACTACCGAGTCATGGAATGAATAGATAGGAGGTACTCCGAGTCATTACAGCTGTATATGGTTATCTGTTATAAGAATGGTTGTTTTGATTTGTGAGTTCTAAATTATGTATATAGAACCAGAAAGCATTTATCAAAAGAAAAAAAAAATTTACTTGTTCTAATGTATAAAAAATGAGGATGTTACATATTGGTATCAGAGCTAAAGGTTACAGCTCTTGGACCTATTGTGTCCATAATCTGATAAAAACCTGAATTTTCTTGTAACAGAAAATGGTTAGAACAAGGGGGAACGTTGCGAAATAATGCTCCACCTGAAGGAGGGGCAGCAGCAACTGAAAAGTTTGATGAGATCCTTGATGCCCTGTTGGACACAAGAGATCGTTTAGCTGTACTTGAACAGCAAGTAATGGGAAATGAGGAGGAAGAGGAAGCTGGTAATAACAATCAGCAACCTCCAGAGGACAACCCCAATATGGGTGTTGATATTAATGCTAGAAATGCACCTGTTCAACTAGAAAACAAAAGGCCAGGTTGGCAGCAGAACTCACTAATGATATAATAAGGATAAGCCCACCTAAATATGATGGCACCACATTAGGTGATGGAGCTGAGAACTAGCTCAGCGAAATGGAGAAGTACTTTGCAATAAGAAACTTCTCAGAGGAAACCAAAGCTATTTGGGGAGCCTATCAGATTTCCCACGAAGCATCTTCATGGTGGGATAGTCGTAAAGCCGAGCTAAATATTGATGAGACCAATATTACTTGGGATCAATTTAAGGGCTATTTCAGGAAATGTTGGCTGCCACAACTTTTCTATGATTAGAAAATGACAAAATTCCAGAACTTAGCTCAAGGGAAGCTAACGGTAACTGAATACTGGGAGCGGTTTACAAAACTCCTCAAGTATGTACCGCAGTATCAAACTGAAGAGAAGTTCAGAATAAGGAAATTCATCATGGGATTGAATCCCCTGATAGGGGGAGAGGTCGATGTTCATAGTCCAACCACTATGGAAGGAGTTGTTGAAAAGGCCATAAGACAAGAACAGAAATTAAAGGCTATTTCTGCTCATAAAGAGGAAGTGCGGAAGAAGATTGAAAACCCTTCTTCAACTTCACTTGCACCCAAAAAGGGACCATGGAAAAAGTTTGGGAAATAGAAGTAAGTTTCCAGGGGATAATAGTAAGAAGGCAATAGCAAATAAGCCTGCTAGAAATGTAAGGGATAATTTTGCCAAAAATTATAACAATGGGCAGAAGCCCTATGGAGGACAATGTGATAATTACAAGGCTGGAGGAAATTTTGAGCCTAAAAAGGGACCTGTAGGAGGCTGTTACAATTATGGCAAAGACCACTACGCAAATCAGTGCCCTTTAAAGAAGGATGATCGTAATCAACAGCATAAGATACATGCTGCAGTAGCAGACAAGCAAGTTGAAAAGTAGGTGACACCTATAGAAGTTCTAGGTAAGTTATTTGGCATACCTATCACTATTATTTTTGATACAGGAGCTACTGAATGTTTTATTTCTAGTAAACTTTCTTCTAAACTTAAGAGAAAAGCTAGAAAAATGGATAAATCTTGGACTATACAGTATGGTAATAACTCTATTCATACAGTGAGTATGTGTCTTTTTGGGGCAGTCCTTGACTTACCTAACTTTTCCATGGAAGTTGACCTCTATGTTACACCTTTGGGGTCTTACGACATTGTCATTGGTGTCAATTGGTTAGCTGAACATAAAGCAAAGGTAGACTGTTATGAAAAGAATATAAAATGTTTAGATTATCGGCTGGAAACAGCAGAGATTCAAGGGGTGAAATGGGAAATTTCAGTTAGAAAACTGTCAGCTATGCAGCTTAAAAAGGCTAAAAACAAAGGATGTACCCTTTATGCAGTAAAGATATCTGAATTTTCAGAAGAAGATGGTGATTCCATGAAACGATTTCCTCTGCTACAAAGTTTCAGGGATGTTTTTCAGGAGGAATTACCAGGTTTACCACCCAAGAGGGAATTTGAATTCACCATCGAAATCAAACCAGGAACATAACCTATTTCCAAAGCACCTTATCGGATGACTACTATAGAGTTAGTTGAGCTTAAGGCACAATTGCAAGAACTTTTTTCTAAATGTTTGATTAGACCAAGTGTTTCACCTTGGGGAGCACCAGTAATATTTTGTAAAAAAGAAGGATGGAACACTTAGGTTGTGTATTGATTATCAGATGTTGAACAAAGCAACAATCAAGAACAGATACCCACTTCCAAGGATCGACGATCTATTTGATCAGATGTGTGGGGCAGTGATTTATTCTAAGATAGATATTCGATCTGGTTATCATCAGTTAAGGATTAGAGAAGAAGATATTCTTAAAACAACTTTCCGAATAAGGTACAGACATTATGAATTCACGGTTCTACCTTTTGGATTAACTAATGCACCCGCAAATTTTATGAACTTAATGAATAATATCTTTCAAGAATATTTGGACAAGTTTTTACTTGTATTCTTAGATGATATTCTCATTTATTCTAAAAGTGTTGAGGAGCACAATGAGCATTTGAAGATAGTTTTGGGAATTTTGAGAAAAAGAAAGTTGTATGGTAAGTTATCCAAATGTTCTTTCTTTGATACAGAAGTTCACTATTTGGGTCATGTCATTAGTAAAGAAGGAATTGTTGTAGATCCTTCAAAAATAGTGGTAATAATTGAGTGGCCTGCACCAAAGAATGTGCATGAAGTAAGAAGATTCATGGGTCTTACTGGTTACTATATAAAATTTGTTAAGGATTTTTTCTAAAGTGGCTACACCGATAACTTCATTGCAGAAGAAGGATAAGAAATTTATTTGGAATGATAAGTGTGAAACGGCTTTCAAAATTCTAAAAAGTCAGTTGACTTCTGCACCTCTATTAGCTGTACCAAACCCTAATGGGAGCTTTAATGTAGTAATGGATGCTTCTGGGGAAGGCCTTGGAGGTGTTTTGTTAGAAAATGATCAATTCATAGCATATGAAAGTAGAAAACTTAAGTTACATGAGCTGAATTATTCTCCTCATGATTTGGAGCTTGCTGCCATTGTTCATCGCGCTTCAAGTCTGGAGACACTATTTACTTGGGAAACCTTTTGAGTTGAAAACTGATCACTTAGGACTGAAATATATTTTCACTCAGCCTAATCTAAATGCTAGATAGATAAGGTGGTTAGAGTTTTTATCCCAACATGATTTTGATATTAGCTACATGAAAGGGAAAAAGAATAGAGTAGCAGATGCTCTAAGTCGTAGGAGGCACATTTATGCTCTTATAACATTAAGAACTCAGTTTAAGGATGAGGTAAAAAGTGCCTCAGAATCTGATACATACTTTCAGCAAGTAAAAGTAGTGCTTGCTGCAAAACCTAATGATGAAAGGTATAATTGCTTTCGTTTTGATAATGAAGGAATCTTACGTTATGAAAACAGGGTATACATACCTATGTTGAACGATTTGAGAAAGAAGTTGTTAGTTGAATTTCATAATTCACCTTTCTCTGGACACCCGGGTATCACAAAAATGCTTGCTAATCTGAAACAACAATACTTTTGGAAAGGTATGAAAAAGGATGTCATTGATTTTGTGACTCATTGTCTGGAATGTCCGTGGGTTAAGGCAGAACACATGCACCATGCTGGACTGTTATATCCTCATAGCATACCACAGTACAAATGGCAAGTAATAAGCATGGACTTTGTACAAGGTTTACCTATGTCTAGGAATAAACATGATGTTATCCTAGTAGTTGTAGATAAACTAACTAAGGTAGCTCATTTCATCGCTGGAAATCTAAAGGATGATTCACCAGTGCTAGCCAAAAGATTCGTACACAAAATTTTCAGGTTACATGGTGTACCAGAATTGATTATATCTGACAGGGATCCTAGAATGACATCAAGATTTTGGCAAACACTTAATACAACTCTTGGAACAAAACTGAACTTCAGTTCTGCATATCATCCGGAAACGGATGGACAAACTGAGAGAGTAAATCAAGTGTTGGAAGACATGTTGCGAATGTATTGCATGGATCAACAGTATAAATGGGAAGAGTATCTTCCATTAGTTGAATTCGCATACAACAACACTTATCACTCATCTCTTAAAATTGCAACATTTGAAGCACTTTATAGAAGGAAGTGCAGAACCTCTGTTAGCTGGGATAATGTTGAGGATAGAGTGGTAATTGGACCAGAGATCCTCACTGAAATGGAACAACAAGTAAAGTTGATTCGTGAACGATTAAAGGAAGCAGCAGATAGGCAGAAGAGCTATGCTAACCTTAAGCGGGTTGATCGAAGGTTTGAGCTTCGTGAGAAGGTTTTTCTTCATGTTAAACCCAGAAAGAGTTCTATAACTTTTGGCAAGGCTGCCAAGTTGTCACCTCATTTCGTGGGACCTTTCGAAATTGTCAAAATAATCAATCTTGTAGCTTATCGATTAGCATTACCACCTGCTTTGTCTTGTATGCATGATGTTTTCCATATTTCTTTGCTTAATAAATACATTTCAGATTTGTCACATGTCTTAAATTGGAATTCCTTGTAGGTCCAAGACCCAGGAATAATCATGGTTAAACCCACACGAGTGCTGGAAACTCACCAATTGCATTTGAGAAATCGTGAAATACAACAATGTAAGGTCCAGTGGGACCAGTTTAACGAAGAAAGTGCAACTTGGGAAAATCTGGAAGAGATGAAAATTGCTTTTCCTTTTCTTTTTCAACAGGATGAAATTTGTTGACAAAACATTTTTTATATGAACTTATCTTTTTCATGTTCATATGAAATCCAGATTGAGGCAAACATTATTCAGGCTGAATAAAATGTATCGTGACATTGATTTCTGAAACTATTCAAGTTGGAAAAAGTCACATTGTATTGTGAACTAATAAATTGGTTGACCTGAAGGTAAATCAAATATGTAATCATCGGGACGATGAATCTTTTAGGAGGGAAGCATGTAACACCCTGAACTATTGTTACTTCCTCCTGGGCATTCAAGTGTCGATATATGATTTCTTCTGTAAAAGGATGAATTCCTTTGATTGTGAAGTCATGCTTGATATAGATTGTATCTTCTTTACATTTGAATATCTTTAACTGAGCCAGGATATGCTTAGACTCTTTTATTTCTTTCATTTTTACACTTGAGTTTAATCTGATTTCGGAATGAATTGTGGATTTACCCGTCTATATGACTCATCCTTGGATCAATGACATTGATCCAAGAGATGTTTTAAGTTTATTCAGGAAGGTATATCTGTTGGTTCTTTTACAGAACGATTCTACTTGTTAGACCTAGACTGGTTCTATTAAGGTTAATAACCTAAACCTAAACTATAATCTAACCTATCCCTAAACTATAAGCTAAATGTTTTAAGGTTAGTGACCTAGCACTAAGGAGGTTAGACTAAGTATCACCTTAAAGTCTAACCTATGTTTCTAACCTAACTAATGATCATGGATGAAAGGGACCTATGAAGGGGTATGAGCCATGGGCAGTAGTTTCTATGGCATTAAATGAGATGGATAAGTATGAAGGACGAGGGATTTGGTGGAAGTTTCAAATGGCTAGTGAAATCCGACGTGGTAGAGTCGCCAAATATGGAAATGGTGTTTGGTTTGTTTTTGTCCATCGCCAACTATGGCGGTCGGTGGCAATGGAGATTGAGTGGGAACTTCGGAGTTAATGCAATTAAGGAACTCGATTTCTGAGCACAGATCACTCGGGAAGGCATGCAAAATGGAAAACTGGTTGTTTGTTTGGTTTTCCATGCGCTCCAGTTTTCTCTCTGTTTGATCACTAGTTCTTTGAACCATTCTACTTGGTGTTGCATGGCAACTATGAGAATAAATAGCTCTTTTCTCTGTCAAGGAAATTTTGTAAGGCATGGAAATAAAAAATTATTGTTGTTGAATCTAACGTGGAATAAGAGGAGAAGGCTTGAGCTCTTTCAGAGGTCTTCTTCAGATTTTTAAGCGACATTACCGGGCATGTTAGGCCCTAACTTTTAAAAAATCTTTCTTTCCTTCAAATGATTTCATTAGAACAACTCTATTCAGATGATTTTTGGTCCAGTTGGTTTTTATGGTAGCATTGTATGAATTTGTTGTTGTATCTTCATGCTGGTTCGATTATACAGTTGAACCCTTGCTGGGTGTACATTTTTTTTCGTTCGGTTGAATTATCTTGCTGTGTTTTGCATTTCGGTTATATTTTGTAGAAACGCTTGCAAGGGTAATATAAGAAAAAGACTCTGTTGGAGTCCATGAAAAGTTTTCTTGGTTGCGAATACTTATTGATATTGGCTCTGTTGGAGTCCTTAATATGTATCTTGTATTTAGAATTCTGTAGAAGTTTAGTCGTGAATGCTATATGTTTTTGAATATTGTTGGAATCCTTGAATAGATAGTATTTTTAACTTCTGTAGAAGTTTAATCGAGAATACTATATGGGTTCGATTCATTTTTGAGTCCATGAAAGGTAACATATGTTTCTACTTCTGTAGAAGTTCAGTCGTGAATACTGTATGTTATTGATATAGTTGGAATTCTTGAATTTATTATGTATCTTGTATCTTTCTACTTCTGTAGAATTTTATTTGAAGAATACTACATGGGTTCGACTCCTTTTGAATCCTTGAAGAGTATATTATGTTTTTCTCTTCTGTATAAAGCTCAGTTGTGAATACTGTGGTATTGACTCAGTTGGAGTCCTGGATATGTAACTAGTGTTTCGACTTCTGTATAAGCTTGGTTGCGAATACTTATTAATATTGGCTTTGTTGGAGTCCTTAATATGTATCTTGTATTTATAATTTTGTATAAGTTTAGTTGTGAAGATTGTTGGTGTTGAATTAGTTGGAAACCTTGAATGTTTTTGTATGAATTCAACTACTGATCTAGTCCACGTTGTGTTTGCTTTTTAAACTCGACTCTGTATGAGTCCTTTTTGTATTCGTATTATCTCGGCTTGGATGAAACTTTGTTGAAAATAATGAAATGATGATGACTTTTATGAAGATCTTGTTGAGGTTAATATTTCTTGAAAATGACTTCTAATTTACACCCATGTTGTATAATCGTAGGGATTAGCTTAGTTGAATGAAGCTGTGCATATTCTGTTTCGAATCTGCGTGAATGTCACTGTATTTCAATGGAAACGTTAATTTTTTTAATGTGATCTTGTTTCAAGTTTGACTGAAACAAAGAGCTCTTGTCTGTGCCATGACAGGCGATGGCGTTGGATATTTTTCATGTTTGTTGAATAAAATGGAAAGTTTTATTGAGCCTATTGGAGTTGGATTATTTATGATTGTTGTGTGAACTCTCGAATTGTTTAGTAGCTATAGGTGACCTTTATATTTGGAATTAGATGGAACTGTAGCTCTTCTTGTAATTTCGACTATTTAGTCGCATGCGTAAATGTATTTGCATGAATCGGTACAGTTCAGAATGTTATTGACTTAAGATTCTGATGGACTCTGTTTCTTTCTTCTTGACTGTAATTTATATGTTGATATATGTATGGTAAATGGAATAGGAAAAATCCTCTCTCTCTTAGACAGGAAAACTTGTGTGCTTTCTTCTTGCATCCTTTTTACGATCTCTATGGTAGGGACATAACAAGAATAAACTGAGTACTGTATGGAGAGCCTGGCATAAATTGTGTGTTGCTGTATAAGTGGCTATGCTTGCCTGTACCATTAACATAGTGTATGATTGAAAAGGAATTATGTCAGTGAGCTTGCTGGTTATTTTAAACTGTCTTGTGAACTTGGTTGAATCATACTTGTTGAAATACGAGTAGATAGTATATTCTTTTTAGAATGGAATAAATTGATGGATTGATGTTGTCTTAGAGATACAGATGGATGGATGTTTTGGAATTATTTTGTTCTTCTTAGTCTCTAAAATGTACGTTGAGTGATCTAAAAATATTTAGGACTAATTGACAGCTATAATAGAGGTTATGCATTATAGTCATGTTAAAATTGTAGAAGGATATTTAGCCTGATTTCATTTAAACAGGTTGTTCAATGAGAGCAATTGGTGGATTGCATTTGTTTTAAGAATTAGTGCTTATCATGCTCAGTTCACCGAACTGACCCGTGTTGACAATTTTTGCAGATGATTGCCGTAAGTGGTAAAGGCACGCAGATATGATATGATGTTCAGATTGTTTAATTTGGTTTTATGATGAATTACAGTTTGATTCTCTAAATGTACTAATTGAAGAAAGATGTTCTTTTGCTGTTGAGTATTGTATCAAATATGTTGAATGCATAAAATGTATTTGATTAGCTTTGAAATGAATAAACTGAGGTATTTGTTACTTATGTGTTTGCATTTGTATCTGAATGGTTTGATCTTCTTCGGTTCAAATGATTTTAAGACCATTGTTATTATTGTATAACTTGGAGACGTTTGTGATTATCTAAGTAAGTGTTGCAAGGTTATGTGACTGAATGCTTATGAATGTTTAGTAGTTCTATTACGATCTAATTAAAGGTAATTGTAATTTAGATCACTAATTTTTTTGAAGCAAAGGTTAAAATAAACCCTTTCAGGAAGCTGAAAGGGAAGAGTAATCTGTTACTCTCTAACCTTTATCTAAGTCAAGACAATGTACTGAATTTTTTTAAAATCACTATATCTTATCACTAATGAGTAAGATATATTTCAGTTTTAAAGATCTGGAATAAACCCAAAAAGGGATAAGTTTGCAATCTTATGAGAAGACTTGGGGTTACTACCCAATTTCGTAGATCAGGATTATTGTGAAACAATGATCTCCTTGTTGAGACCTCAATCTTATTAAACTTCTCTTTATGGAATGGATCTTAATACAAAAGGCAATTTTAAGATGAGGAACCCAGGGGTTGGGAAAAGACTACCCTAAAAAGGAGTGTCTTGGAGTATAATTTAAACTCCACATAAGTAACACCTTAAAGTTTAGTAGATCTTATCGAGGTAGATTTGAAGGTTGATGGCACAAGTCGATTGCAGGGTTGTACCTTCGAGAAGATTAGGATCTTCTCGAAGATACAACAATGCAGGTGACTTATGGCGACACCCTTTGCATTGATCGTCAAGATTTACTCCTTAAACTTGAACAAGTTTTGACTTCGGGACTGGTTACCAACATGGTCATGTTATGAGGCTGCCCCTGGAGACTTGGGGTACCTTGACACACAGGGTTAACTAGGGTTGAACTCGTATGTCAGAGTATCCCTAGTTCTCAAGAGCATCCTTATAACATTGCCATATTATTAATCCATTTCTGAGTGAATAACTTGGGACATGAGAGATTGAAAAAAGTCAGTATAAGACATTCTACATAACAAAGGAATGGGGTGATAGACGTATTCCAGATTGACGAGTATGCCATCAAGGAATACGAGACATAAGCATTATGTTTAAAATCTTTGGCCAAGGTATCGCAAGCTACTGATTGCGTAGTCCTATGTCACCTAGTCTAAGGGATGAGATGCCGATGAATAATGGTAACAATTATTCAGATAGGTTCCTTGGAAAGAGCATTCTGAATCCCAGATTAGGGAAGAGAACCGTAAGAGTGATGTGTCAAAATAAAAATGCCAACTCTTAATACTCATGAGTAGATCGGTAGACTACCGAGTCATGGAATGAATAGATTAGAGGTACTCCGAGTCATTACAGCTGCATATGGTTATCTGTTATAAGAATGGTTGTTTTGATTTGTGAGTTCTAAATTATGTATTTAGAACCAGGAAGCATTTATCAAAAAAAAAAATTTACTTGTTCTAATGTATAAAAAATGAGGATGTTACACTGGAGCAATGATCCCCTTCACATGCCATAATATCTCACACATATACACATGCTATACTATACCTTCATTACCTATATATTATGAAAGATGAAGGGAAATCTCCATATAAATTTTCTGGGGTTGGTGGATACCTTTCCCACCTGATCCAATACCTGTGTTTCCTCATGTGTCTCCTCTGCCTTCAGATCCACCAGATCCACCAGCACTTTAGCCACCTAATCCTCCTGATACTCCTTATCAATTAGGTAACAGACTAGAGGATGAACTATGTTATGTTCCAATGGTCATGTTAAAATGAACTATCATAGTTTACAAAGTTTTGTTACTCCCATATGTTATACTAACATTCTGCACATCCATATTCTATGTTGATGAGGTGCCATAAAATATACCTCCATCTGGACCTTTAAATAACATAGATGATGATTATGCCACCATAGATGAATAAGATCCTTGATTAACTCCTAAACTTTACTGAAAATTGACTCTATCTACTGGAACTCTACTGCTCACACTAGCTTGTTTACTATTAACTTCCATAGATTTTGTAAAACTAGGCTCAAAATCTAGGTCACTCTATAGGTTTAAATGCGTGTTTGTGGTCGATAGTCTTTCATCTGACACACCCTCATCTAAATCTGAGAAGGGTTATCTACCATTATTTCCAAAATGGGAGATTTCCACATGCTCTAGCTCCATGTCCTCTACATGAGCTCCAAATCCTTCACGATCCATGTCCCTCTGTAACACCATCCTTTCAACAATCTGTCATTGCTTCATCATATCCCTCTCATGCAATTCATTAAACTTAAGTCATCTTTCTTCTCATTGTCTCTCTATTGCTAGGTCTGCCATCTTTTTGAAACTTGCTCCTACCCCCACATGTGGTGGGGTTTAGCTAGCCATAGGATTATTTTCTAAATCAAGGTTATGATCAAGATATGTATTACCAAAGGAAAACTGCACAAGTAATACCCTATGATATCGTACAAAAATGGAACTCAACAAATTTTGGGTAAGAGCAATTTCACAATGTGTACTCGAGAAAATATTTGTTCAACACACCATAGAAAAAAGCATCCATAGAGTGCATCTAAATTAGATCTACATCAAAGAAGGCCTAAAATTCCTCCTACATCCAAACATTCATACCAAACCTCTAATTCCTCTTAGATGCATAAGAAATATTCCACTCATACAACTCTAAGGGAACGATAACAAAGAACATCTCATACAATGTGTTATATATATTCTTCTCAACCCATGTGTGTGCATTAAACTCAGGTCTAATGCTAAATCTATGAGAATGCTCTTCCTATAGATCATCTAACCACTCTTCAATAATGTCCAAGGTCAACCGGTACGTCTTCATCATGCAACCTCATGATAAAATATGAGAAATTGGTCCCAACTATGGAACAATTAATGTAGCCTATAATTCACTACAAAAATCCCAAGGTGTGTTGGCACATCACTCATCCTGATTTGAGCACTCACTTGAAGAGCGTAAGGGTATCAAGTCCCTCTTTTTTAAGCTTATGAAAGATGTTAGCATAAATGATGGTATACTTTAGATCCATAACAAATAATTCATTAAACCAAAATGCGTAAACTAGATCTAGATCTAAACCATATGAAGATTAACTAAACAATTACTATAATCAGATTTAGTATACAAGATCCTTTCTCAATTACATACAACACCAATATCCAATGAATGAGATCTATTTTATTAAATACTATAAAACTCATAATCTTCTTACATACATCATGAAGTCACCATGGTTATGTGCGCTAACAAATCTGTAACATAACACTTCAATAATCATGAACTTACTAAACTGTGTAAATCAATACATATTTATAGGGGTGGGGAATTTCCTTTCACCACCCATGCACCTTCCAAAAATAGGACACATGTGAATAATATCCATGTGCCCTTACATTAGAGTACAAAATCATTCAAGCGCTAATAATAGATCTCCTATAGTTAACTCCTAGTACAAGTCCTATTATTAGTTCAAAACTTTACATGGTAATCGATCTTTCATTTATCCAAAATAGCCTTGTGTAGCCCACAATTATCCATACCTTTACATGCTCTACACTCTATGCCCCAAAAATAGCCTTGATCTACAAAAGTAGATAAGTCCTACTTTCAACATGTTCTTAGGCATGCCCTTGTTTTGTTATACATGCATGCTCTTCCGTGTGCCCTGTGTCAACATGGCCAAACCTTATGTGCTTCCATACTTTAGTTGTATTTACTCATCTCAAAAGGGATCATTTATTCTTCACTCCCAATATGATCAACAAGTATTTGTTCCTCATCACAAGGTGGGTCTAAAGGGTTCTAAAGGAAGGGGTTAGATGCACACATCCTATGTCTCAAATGTTTGATCAGTTCTATGATGGAAAGTTTTTTGTAAATATTTTGGGATGTTTTTGTAAATTCAATAAATAATCTAAGTCAAAACGAGTAACATAGCAGCTAAAAAGGGAAGAATTTACAAGGTTTGAATGTATGATTAAATTTATTAAGGAAAATATATGAAACTTTTGAAACATAATGGCTATAAAGGTGAAACTTTCCTAGGTTTGAATGTCCCAATTTTGTTAAATTCAACTAGAAAAAATAATACAACATAACAATGTTATCTCAACACTCAATCAAGTTTGGAAACAAAAAATCAAGCGTCAAAAATGGTCGATATAATTTTGGTAGAACTTTAATTTTTTATCTTTGGTAAAGGAAGTAAAAATTCAGAGAGAAGTGTGATTTGTGATGGAAAAGTATGCGATGTAACTTACACAATGTTTCACCCTTTTTGATGCAACCTAGAATTTATAAGAAATAACCTAGGCACATCGGTACATCTCTTATCCTATACTAAGAGCTCACCTTGAGTGCTCAAAGGTACCAGGACCATCTTTAGGGTTGCTTGTAGAGGATGTTAACAAGATGAAGAGTTGATGCATTTAGATCCATAAATAGTATAACATTCTATAGAGCATATTATGGATCTAGATCTAAATAGTAATGGATTTAAACAATAGCCATAATGAATTCAATCATGCAAGAGCTAGTTACAATCATATCTAACACCTCGATTCAGCCAATAAACTTCATTATATAAAACAAAATCAACACACAAAATCTTCTTATAATATTTAGTATTGTAACTTATGCACACATTAGATCTGGCAACATAACTTTACAATAGCTCATTCATAGTCCTCCTTTAACCTACACAATTTACTACATATTTATAAGGGTGGGGACTTGTTATTCACTGCTTACATAATTCCCAATATATGTTGCATGATGAAAATATCCATGTGCCTTTAGAATAATAGACACACATGCAAGTACGCTAATAATAGATCTCTTCTAGTTAACTGACAATAGCAATTCTATTATTAACTCAAACCCACGTACAACTCTTAGAAGAAACTCTTCCAAAAATAGCCTATGTGTGAAGTGCAAGTCTCTATTCTATTTGTGTGCTTTGTACGCTATCTCTAAAAATAACTCATAATCATGAAAATGGCTAAGTCCTAATCTATCCTTATATTTTGTGTGAATTTCCTTCCCTATCCTTCTACACCTTTACACGCACCCTTTTCCCACACGTGAACCTTCTATGTGCTTTCTATTAAGTATCATACTTTGTCTTCTCAACATTACCCCACAGTAAACTGCACTGCTGCCCCGATAATGGTTGCTTTTTGATATCGCAAATAATAAATAATGTGAATGAAAGGAAATTAAAGAATTAATGTACAAAGAATGAAATTTCACCCTATGACGTCCTTTGTTTCATCTAGAAGAATTAACTCCAGATATTCCTCTTTGATGTCAACCTCTAAGGTTTTCCAATCAATTAGCACAGATTCTGCCTTTTCTAGAATATCAGATGGAATAGAGTCTAACTCCTCTTGCACAATCTCTTTCTTCTCATTCTACAATACTATAACAATTTTAGACATTGAAGTTACCCTTCCTACCAGAAGATCCATCTTCTCTGTTATAAGTTTTCTAATTTCATCCAGCCTTTCTTTATTGGGGTTTTTTGCTACTACAAGGACCTTGTGCTTTTTCTTTACCAATACAAATCATTCTACACACCCCAATGTCTCATCTTTCATCACCTTAAGTAATTCATTGTCTTCTACCATTTTCCTAATTCTTATTACTTCTTCTAGAGATTCAAACATATTTCATGCCTAGTTTTCTTTCTTTAGCTCTTCTAGTAAAGTCTAGAGCAAGGCTTCATAAGATTAAAAATTTCGAACTACTGAGGCCCGTGCTCTTTCCACTTCCTACTTAGGTTTCTTCAGTTCTGGTATCCAAATTTTTCCATCCTCAAGCACCAAATTAACTAAGGTACACACATAATGCATAGCCGAAGGGAACCTTTTGGGTACCTTATACTCTAAGTGTGATCTTGCCTTCAGGAAATGAACTATGATATCCTATTTCATGCTGATCAGAATGCCATTCTTCTTTTTCTCTAGGTCCTTTTCTCCTTTCAAAAGCACTGTTTATGCATCATTATCTTTGATATCTTTACTTAGTGCTCTAATAGTTGCAGCCTTATCTACATTCTTCTGCACCACCTTTGTAGATACCTTCACCAAGGAATTATTCACTTATTCATTAGTCATAATAGTGGGCTTGACAGTTATGTGCCTATTTTGTGGTTCCTTCCTCATTCTTCTTGACACACAAGACTCTTCACACACATCAAAATTAGGCTTGTCCATGTGATTTTTCATGGACCATGACAATTGTTTCCTTTTTCACATAGTATCAATGTATGGGTCTATCAACTTCCATCCATACAACTCTTTGAGGCCTACTATATTCTAGAATTGTGCACAAAAAATTTTACTCGTGTCCTCATCATAGCCCATGATTGGTGCAGCATACTCCCCACTTTACCTCTTTGTTCTTGGCACCTTAGGAAATTGAGCTTCAAGGTTTGGAGTTGGATATTCTATGTCCTTAGCAGTATCTTTTCATGTTTCTCCTATCTTCTTTACTGCTTCTTATTCATCCTTCATTTTTTTGTCCTTGGGTTCCTCTACATCCTTTTGTGGTACAAGAGTTATGGGTGTGCTCTCTACAAACTCCTCTATCTCCTCATTCATCTTTATCTTTCTCCTTCTATTCTGAACTTCCTATTTCCGTAGAGATAATCTTGGTGATCTTAATAATGACTGTGGAGTTCCCATGCCTTATGTTCTTGTTCTTCTAAACACCCTTTTGAAACAATTCTCTCCTTGGAATGCTTCTAAGTCCTCTTCTTCTTCTTATAACTATGGTGGGTAACTTACATGCTCAATCCCCATTATATTTGTGGGTTACCTCCTACCCCTATGCTCTAAGACACCACTTTATTCACTCTTCTTGCTTGTCATCTACCTTTATAGGTTCTGTGGGATTTCGAACTGGTACATTATCCACTGTATGCTTTCCCTTAGGTGGCCCTGGGAGAACAAACTCATTCACCACATATTTTCTACTCTCCAACCTAGGATTTATTTGAAGGTATACGATCATTGATCTAATGTCTGAAATTTCCAAGCTTACAGGATTCATGTTTATAACGTCTAAAATGAGCCTTTCAACATAGGTAGTCCTTCCAGGAAAGACATGTCTTCCTCAAAGTGTGGCAGTCATAGTCTACCTTGGCTGTAATAAAATTCAAGTGGCGCGCATCAGTAAAAAGGTGGACAGATGCTTGGAAGTAGTGCATTGTGAAGGCATACAAAATTTTTCACCATGGTCTCCACGTGCCATCCCTCATAGAAAATCATGTGATGTAGAAGTTCCGGTACACTATGAATTATACTACCTTACCCACCACTAACGGTAACTCCTTAGGAATAATCCACTCCTCTTAAAAAGATGTGCGGAACCTATCATACCACATCTCCTCCCTCTATTTAAATGGCCCACTCATTGACCCTTCACATAAATATTTATCAAATCTTTCTGCAAGGGATTTTTTCTCTATGGGATACTCGCATATCTTGTCCTTTAGCCCATCGAGCACTCCAATCTCCATAAATACTAAGGAGAGTAAAATAGCACCAAAACTGATTTTATCACCTATGCACACTTCCTCGATAATGTTCTCTATAATGTATCCTTCTATGTTGTAGGTCACTCCATGTGACATTATCCTTGTGATATGAAGCCACATTGTGTTCACTTGTGACCAAATCTCTTTGTCATTCAAATTTGTTACCAGATGTGCAGCTTCCTGAACAACTAGGTACTTCTTCAACTTGTCAATGTCCATCCCGCGTGGACCCTTTGTGTACCCCAACTCCTTCCATGTCTCCATGATTACTTCTTTATCAGTTAGGTCACTATCCAGGTCTACACCTATGCCTTTTAATCTTGTCATTATTACAATAAAGGCGGTTGTGATTTTGACCCTCCGTCCAAAGAAATAGAAGAAATCCTCATGGACATTACTCATTAACCACTGGTATAATGGTTCATACTTTCCAAACTAAGGAAGCTCATACATCTAATAGACTCCAACCTATTTTAATAAATTCTCCATAGTGTCATCATATACTGGCATGTCCTCCATTGTGTGCTTATTGGTCTTCATGCTCAATAACGTATATAACTCCTTATTATCTAATGTGTGGTGGTTGTATTCACTTATTTTACATTTCCAGATGTGGGAATCCCATTCTTACCCAATTATAACACCTTATGGGTACTACATCTATGAAAAATTACTTTCGGGTGCAACTTCAACTTATGCCTCCACTTTCTTCTTTCCTTTGGCTCATGCAACAGGTACTTTCTTTGGTGTCATCTAAAAAAACCACCTTTCTATCCACTGTAATTTATAAATTCTATGCTTTCTATTTTCTATAGCAAGAAAGTCAAAACCATATCTTTAATTTGCAAGCCCTAGTTTGAAATCACATGCCCTAGCTCTTGCGTAACATGTATGCTTCACTCAAACCCTTCACTAATGGGGACGCAAGCTTCTTCTGCACACAAATATTCTCTCCATGTCTAGTTTTTCACTCTTTGCACCTTAATACTCTTTTCTCAACTTGATTTCACTTATCTTGTTCAAATTATTATGATTATAATGGTAAAAATGAACTCGCATCACGTCCTTATCTATATTTTCAAAAATTTAGTGCATTTATTTCTCCTTAACCTACCAATAATTATCTCGTTAATTGACCATTTTCACCATTTCCACATGGTACATCTTTGCACCTCATCTATAACCTTCTAGTGTACCTTCCTACCTTATGGATACAAAATCCTCTTCAATGCACTTTCATGCTCATGATTACCTCACCACTGTGCCATCTCCTGGTAGTCTCCACGACTGTTTCTTATCTCATGTTATATTGTTCATTTCTTTATCCCCATCTATGGTCATCATTTAGAAGCAATCTCTCTTCTTAAAAACTCCTTTCCAAACTCAATAGCACCTGTAACAATTTATTCCTTTTTTATACCCAATTGTAAACATCCACCCCACACCAATGGTATGTGTAGTCCTTTGCACATAAAAATACTACAAATTGTAATTTGCTTCTAGCACACAAACACAATTATTTATACAAAACACCAACTAAATTTAAAAAGATTAATGAAAAAGAAGGAAATGCATTAAGGGAATACATAAATGGAAACCTAATATAAATGTAAACACTTCCTTATTACAAACACCAAGAAGTCTTATTTATAGTAGGGATTCAACCTACTCCCATTCAAATAATTGGGTAACCGTATTCCATCAAGCACCTCTAACTAACAAGTTCTTGTTTCAAGTATGTAAGTGATAACATATGGTCCTAACCAATGTAATTTAAGTTTACCTGGATGACGTAGAAACTTAGAATCATAAAGAAGCACCATTTGTCTAAAATCAAACTTTTTATCCCTGATGTGTCAGCCATGCCATGCTTTCTTCCTAGCCATTTCTTTCTTCTGACTTGAACGTGCTATTTATCATTGCTCATCTAGTTTGGTAAAATTTTCAATTCCTTCTTCTAATGCTTTCTCATCAGCTAGACCTCTAGCACATGCAATATATAAAGAAGGTAACATGAATTCTATAGGAAGAACTGCTTCTGTGCCAAACACTACCTAAAATGGTCTATCTTTATTCAACCTCTTGTATGTTTTTCTATATGCCCAAATTACGAAAAAAAAATTTATCATCCCCATCTTTCCTTCCAACATCACAAATTTTTTTCAGTGTCTGGCTCAAAATTTTATTAAAATCCTCAACAGTCCCATTTTCCTAAGGATGATAAGGGTTAGTCTTATGATGTGTAATCATAAATTCATCAAATAATATGTTGATTGTCTCATTTAAAAAATGTGTTCCCCTATCACTTGTCAAACTTATCAGGAATCTATACCTTGTAATAATATTTTCCCATAAAAACTTTGCTGATGTAGCCATTATACAATCCTTTGTAGGTGTTGCTTCTGCCCACCTTCTCAGATAATTTTTGCAAGTTATTATGTAGAGTGATCTAGTCCTATGCGCAGCTAGTGAAACAAGATCCATAAAGTCTATAGCCCATTCTACAGTTGGAATAGGTTGTAAAGGCATTTCAACTATTTTCCCTAGTTTTCTAAGGTGTTGACAGTGATCACATAACTTGTAATATGATTTACAATCCTTATACAGGGTCTCCCACCATAATCCAGTGAGTAGAATCTTATGCGTAGTGGCATCACCTACATAGTTCCCACCTGCAATACCACCATGAGCCTCTTCTATGGTATTTATGTCCTCATGTTCTAGTACACATTGGTGCAATAATTCATCTTGAACTAACTTATACAGGTCACTTCTAATCAACATAAATGGTGCCACACGAGTGGTAAGTTGTTTCTTATCTAAGGATTTCATTCCTTCTGGTGTCATACTTGTACGTAGAAAGACAACGATGTCCTCTAATTCTGATGGTGCACATTGTAACTAGTATAAATGTGCATCGGGCATGGTATATTCAATTTCCTATGCATCTTCTCCTAACTATATTCTAGATAAATTATCTGGTCCAGAATTAATTTTCCCTAGTTTTACCACAACTATAAAATCAAATTCTTGAAATAAGAGTGCCCATCGGCATATGCACCCTATAAAACAGGATTGGTTACCAAATACTTCAATACCAGTTGATAGTTATAGAATAAAAATGGTGTTTCTAGTAGGTATTATCTAAATTTATGTAGCGCATAGATCATTGACAAAGCTTCACACTCTATAGTTATATAATTTTGTATAATTTTTCTCTACGTGAGTCCACTTTCTACTAGAAAAACAGATAGGATGATCTATAATACCTTCTCCAGGATGACCCAACACCACTTCAATAGACATGCCAAAAGCGTCCACATGTACATGAAATGGTTTGTCCCACAAGGGATAGCACAGAATAGGTGTTGTAGTAAGTTTCTACTTCAATGTCTCGAATGTGCACTATTGTGGCTTCCCCCAATAAAATTTCCCTTTTCCTTTTAGTAACTCCTCCAAGGGTTCGGCAACCTTAGCATAACCTTTAATAAATTTTCTATAATAACTAGTGTTGTAGTGCCCACTTCCCTTTGACACCTTTTGATGCTTATTTTGATACTATGATTACATTATAAACATTATTATGTTTTGACTTAGTGTGATGTTATACATTTGTTCATGGATTATTGTTTATCTTGATTTTATTATGATGTATGATGGGAATTATAGACACTCATATGTGGATGATGATATACTATTTGACATGGATGTTTTTCAGACATGTGATTTTGGATATTATGAGTAGATCTAGAAATGGATATTTTATGATGATGATATAGTCGTTGATTAAAAATGTAAATGATGTAGTTGTTACTTTGATGTTATTGTGATTCATTTATATAGTTGGTTTTGTGATTTCATTTATATCATGTTGGATGTTCTGATATGGCCATGGGGCCGAAGGAGGTATTTGTGTTTTGCAAGTTTAAAACATCACAATAAACATGGGGGGATTGGAGACCAACCACAATGAAATTCTAGGTGAATTCAACAAGGTCACCATGGAAACATGTTTTGTTTGTGTGTGTGTGTGTTAGGGATTCCCATGGGGGGGATCACCTTTATATGTGACCATGGGTTTGTGTATTTTATTAATGTGTTTCTTTCATTATTGTTGTATGTATTTTATTAGTAATGTGTTTCTTTCTTTTAATTAATTAAAATTGTGATAGATTAATGTCAGAAATCATATGGTTAAAATTTGAATAAATCAAATTGGGATATGAGAAAGTAATAATGGAAGTTTTTGGCTCTTTGTATGAAATATATAAGGGATGTGTAAGTTGTGTAAGAGTATGTTTAATTCTGATTTTGGACTATGGAATACTCCACCTCCTTGGAAATTAGAATTTGTCATTAGGAGCTGTTTTTGGAGGCTTGTGGGACAAGTAAAACTTGTCTCATACCTTTAAATTTAGTTTACCAACCGTACTTATGGTTGGAGAAGTGATTTTTCACTTTTATAATGAATTTAATTAATCTTGTTGCTAGTTTTGATTGCACTCTCTTACATTTTATTTATTTTGTTGTCCCTTGAGGTGTGGGGTTTTTGGAGTGTGTGAGTAACTTTTCATATTTTCACCCACCTCTTTATTGTGCTTGGGAGGATGGATTTTGTCTTTTGTGTTAGAGTTGAGGATGTGTGATGTGGCATCCTACATGGATCCACATCATCCTCTTCTCTTCCCCCTTCTATATAATTCAAATTCTTTGCTTGTTTTGGGGTTGAATCTTTTTACATTCTTCCTTGGGGCACATTTTTGCTATTTGGAGCTCTTGTGGATAGTGTAGGAAATTGGATATAACTTTGTACTTAGCATTTCTGTTTTGGGATTGTGTTTTGGGTTTGAAAGCTTGTAGTTGGAAACAAAAGCTACCATGGAAAGGTAGGAGTTTAATTCTTATTCTATGTTGTTATCTTCTTGATTGTGTAAAATGAATGGTGCATATTTTATTGCATTTGTTGGCTGGTTGGGTAGACTGCCATAGGAATGGTGTAGGATAAGGCTATGGGGAATCCATGTGGGGGGCATAAGGGAATGCCATTAGCATAAAAATTTTATGGAGGGATTTTGGGCTTGGGATCCACCATGGAAAATAAATAGCTTGCATTTCTTACTTTGTGGGGGGGGTATAAGGAGGGATTGTGGGGGGGCATAAGGATATATGAGGTGAAAATTTATTTGGTGGTTTGTTAATGGTGGATGCCCAATTCCCATTTGGGAGGTAGAAGAAGCTTCCCCCATAGACCTTGCTCCTTTGGCTTACATGATCAAGCCTGAGTTTTGTTTTTGATTGTTTTCAAATGCAATTGTAAACTGTTGTGTTTGTTTGGACTATATTTTATATGAATTACGCATGTTGAAAGAATGTTGTGTGTTGTGGAAGTTAGTTGTTTCCATGGGTTGAATCACACCTCTTATTTTTTTTTGGCTGGGGCTTGGGGGCCAATGATGAAGGAAGGATTCTCCTTTCATTGGATGTCTTGGTTGGGTGGAGAGCGTAGCCTTTCCCCCACTGTTGTTGTGATCAAATTGGTGAAAAAGGAAACTTACATGTTGTTGTTCTAGAGTAAAGGAAAATGTAGTTTTGATAGTCCCTTGTGAAATATACTTCATTTGTAACATTTCCCACTTGAAGTGGATGAAATTGTAAAATGTATTTTGTGAAGAAAAGATGTATGCAATTGATTATGAAAGTTCATATTTGAATTGTGAAAGACATTTATACTATGTTTTGTTTATTGGGAAGAAATAGAATTCTGTTAATTACATTCAAGGAATGAAAGAATGTAAGATATATCTCTTTTGGAATTAATAAAGAATTGTAAGATCATCTCTCATTTTCATTGTTGTGTTGAGTTAGAGTATCAAATGGTGATTGGAATCTCTGTTTAATTGTAAAAGAAAATACGTATGAAGGAAGTATATTGCTTTGTTTCTTTAATAAATATATAAAATTGGAAATTAGACTTTGTAATTTAGCCTTGAATTGAATTATTTGTAAACAAATAAATGTACTGGATTAGTTTAGAAATGAAATGCCACACTTTAATGATTAAATTGATATACAGTTCTAAAATAAATAGATCTCTATTGTAAATATGAATTTAATCAAAACGTATAGTTCAGGTCTGCACATTGTAATCAACTTGAAAATGATATAATTTAGCATGCTAAGACATCAAGGAACTCAAATTGACAAAGAAAACTTAAGATAACAATTTAACCATTGCAAAATCGAGCCCAATCCCTTCCTCAGCCATTTTTTGTCAATTGTTGGACAAAATTCAAATTGGAATAAATTGAGTAAATTAACTTCCCTAAAACATTTTAAACCCTCCATAGAGAAATCATGTATGTCTATTTTGCATGTTGAGTGAAGGAGGAGATCCAATTTAATCAAATTGATAAGTTAAAATTTACTAGTTGGATATTTAAAATCCTACAGATCGTTTTCACAAAATTGACCCCTCAAACATTATCAAAATTTAAAATTTATATTTTCTGTGCAAAGAGGGCATCGAGATCTTTCCAGAAAGTTCTTTTTTTCCCAAAATTGATCTTTCTAGAAAAATTTATGGCCCTCTGAAGTTTTCTTGCCTTGGCGGGAAAATTTGGGAAAATTTTCCCTAGCGGGCCCATGGCTTGAAAAATTCCAGTTAAAATCCTTAGAAGAATTTTAAATTTTGGTTTGGATTTTTTTAAAAAAATTCCTCTGCTAGTCCGTGGCCTATCACAGGCTTCCATGTGGCACCTTGGGGTGACAGTAGAGGAGGGAGAAATTCATCGCTTTTTGAAATTTTTTTCTTGGGAAAATTTTTAATAAGTTACCCATGGCCCCGCACTCCCACCCTTCCTTGGAAAAACCTCCTTCCATGGACACATGGACCCATGCACGTATTTACCCCTTTCACCCTCCCCTTTGAAAAAATTTCCAATTATCTCTGCCGCCTACCTCTCCCTCTCCTTCATCCCCATGATGGCTTGTTGAGTGCCACGTGTCACTAGCAGACCCACAAACATGTGGGCGCTATTTTGATTTCTCTCCCTCATGGGTGAAATGCCCCAAAATCTTCCACCACTCTAACCTTCCCTCACCCTCTCCTGCTTTGGGTCAGGACCCACATGTGTCCTTGAAGGACCCATAGAGGTGCGGGCAATAATGGTAATTTTCTCTTGTGCATGGAAAAAATTCCAAATGCTGCCCCACGACCCGCCAACCCAAAATTGCTTTTCTTCCCCTCTCACCACGTGTCCCCTTGGGGAAAAATATGACCCCTAAAGTCTGCCAGTTCATATTTGGAGTTCTACAAGGAGTTAGGAGGAATTATTTATATCACTAGAAAGGTGAGAAATTTTCCTATCCAATGGGAATAATTTAGGGAAATTTTGAATATGTTAAATATGATAAAAATCAAGTTGAAACTCTGAGTCTCTTAGAGAGTGGATATGGGGATAAATTACTCCCTGAACCTAACTGGAACTTCTAACCCCTGAGTTTAGGTCCTTGTGAGTTTGATGATTATTGTTAAAGGAAAATTATGTTCTAGTGAATTTGAATTATTCCAGAACCTATTAGTGTCAACTGTTGTCTTACAACCTAGTTGTGGACACTTCTAAACAAAGAAAAATTATTCCATAATTTTTCTAACCCACCCTAGGTTATTTCTTGGATCTCAAGTGAGTTGTTTTAACGGGCATCACAAGTGTGACCTAGGAATCCATGCACCTCACTTTGACTGGTAGGCTCTTTTAGGCTGATAATAACTACAACCTTAGATGGATCAACCAACAAACCTTCCTTGCATATGATGTGTGCCAACAGTGTTCTAAATGGTTTATAAAATACACATTTATTGAAGTTTAAAGATATGCTTAGCTGTAAAAATATTTCAAACATTGAGCATAGACTATTACAATGATCCTTAACAAGTCCATACACCATCCAGTCATCTAAATAAACCTGCAAGAAGTTGTGAATAAAATCTTTGAATGCTTGGACAACTATGTGCGAAAATACAATACGTGCATTTTTTAGTCTGAAGGTCATCATACTATATGAAAATCTTCCCCATTCAGTGGTGAAAGTATTCTTTTCCTAATCCTCTTGTGAAATCTTAACCTAAAGATATCAAAAGAATCCATCTGTAAATGAATAGATTTCTTGCCCTATAACACCTTCTAGTATCTTGTCTATGAATGGTGTATGGAAAGAATCAGTCACACATACAACATTCATCTCACTGTAGTCCACACAGATCCATTTTATTGAAGTTTAAAGAGATGATTAACTGTCAACATATTTCAAACATTGAGCATAGACTATCACAATGATCCTTAACAAGTCCATACACCATCCAGTCATCTAAATAAACCTGCAAGAAGTTGTGAATAAAATCTTTGAATCCTTGGACAACTATGCGTGAAAATACAACAGGTGCATTTTTTAGAATGAAGGTCATCATACTATATGAAAATCTTCCCCATTCAGTGGTGAAAGTATTCTTTTCCTGATCCTCTTGTGAAATCTTAACCTAAAGATATCGAGAGAATCCATCTGTAAATGAATAGATTTCTTGCCCTGTAACACCTTCTAGTATCTTGTCTGTGAATGGTGTATGGAAAGGATCAATCACACATACAACATTCATCTCACTATAGTCCACACAGATCCTAATCCAACCATCTTTCTATATACTGATCACCATTGGGCTAACCCATTCTGACTTGTCCAGGGGCTTGATGATTCAAAACTTCAACATTTTGTCAATTTATTCCTTGAAATTTTCACACAATATGGGGTTCATCCTATAGGGTCTCTGTACGTACCCAAAATTTTAAGGTACTATACTACCAGAACAGTGTAACAAGCTCCCCAATGATGATACAGGTCTCTTCGCCAGGTGTTCAGGATCCAGAAAAGCCTTCGGAGTATGCGTTAACATCCCGCATGCCCTGTTTAGCCCTCGCGCCCTTTATTTTCCCCTTTTTACCTCTTTCCTTGGCCTTTTGATCTTAAGTGATGAAACCATCGCCCTGCAGGGTAGTGGTCTTGTGACCGCCGCCCTAACCAGGGCAGCGGTCCTATAACCGCCGCCCTACTCAAAGCGGCGGTCCTGCACACGTTTTCTAGAAAGCATTTTGACACGACTCACGTAAAAGATCAACGTTTCACCATCTTTCCTTGCCGACTTGGGCATGCATTTATGTTTTTGGTCCCCTGGAATAGTGTTTGGCCATTGTTTATGGTTTTTAGAGTTCAGTTTGGTTTTGATCTTTGGGTGAATGAAAGCTATAAATAAATGGTTTGTGCACAAACAAAAGGCCTGAAGTTTGTCTCTGAATTTCTCTTTGCATTATATTTAGCTATAATTTTTCTTAGAGTACTTTCTTTAGTTCATTTGCATGCTTGGTTAGTCTTATTAAGCTGTTGGTAAGCCACATATCCAGCTTGCGCATGCAGTGTTGTTGTTTTATCCAACCAAGCCTGATCTTTTGCTCTCATCCTCTCATTTTCCATAGTTCAGCCTTTTGTTCTGTTTGGAGCCACAGCTTTAATCCTTTGCATGCTTATTTAGTATTGTCTAGCTGTTGGTAAGCCACATATCCATCTTGTGCAAACAGTGTTGTTGTTTTATCCAATCCATTGGAATAGAATAGCTTAGGAAGCCATTAAAGCTGCAGGTTTTTCTCTTCAAACAGGATAGTTTCAGGTTCTGGTCGCTTCATGTCGCATGACTCACAGTAAAATCCCGTTAGGAATCGCATAAGCCAAGCTCTGTACTCTTGCGCTATCCCTCTCCTACTCGCATTTTTGGTCTGCATTCTGAGTTGTCCTTTTCCCAATATCTACTCTTGTCGATGCTAGCATTACACAATTTTCAGGATCCATGTGAACACGAAAGAACAAGGAGATCATACTGAGGGGACAAGATCACACACACCATCAGATTCACCACTGTTTTGCAGAATCCAAGTTTTAACTTTCAAAGTTCTAGTTAGAATCATATCAAATAGAGTAGATAATTGCTTCATTTCAGTAAATTCAATTCTCGATATTTCCAGGGAAGCTGTGATGATTGATAGTTTCTGAGAAACTATGATTCACTCCTCACTTTTGAGGTAGGATTGAGAATCTTGCAGATAGATTAGATGAGTTATTGCATTATTTAGAATAAATCTACAAAACGTACAGAAAAATAACTACACTCGGTTATCTTGTTTGTTTTAAATTATTATTTAGTTGTTATTTCTAGACACGTTTAAATAGCTACTTTACTAAAATTCTTAAGATATTTCTCAGAACAGTAGAAGTTACATATGTTTTAGGTTTATTCTATGTAGTTATAATTTTCTCTGTTATAAGTTAGATTTACATTTCATTTTCGTATGACAATCATGGGACCTCAGGAGCCTAGGGAATACATATTTGAGCCAATCGTGCCTCAACCAAACCTCGTCACAGCAATAGTTGACATAGACAAAAATCTCAGAATACAAGTCTTCCAAACAACAACAGATTTAAAACTGATCAGTTCTTAGTTGAGAGGGTTAATTATAGAAGACGACCAAGCATACACGTTTTGGTCAAATCAACCAAACTACAGATTAGCCTAGGCAAACATTCGCATGACTGTATAAGGATTCGAAAGAGAGAAAACCTTTGGTTGTGATCTTTTGGTCCCACAGCCAGGCGTAGGAGACACTCTCACAGACATATATACTAGTTTAAGGATCCAGGTTGCACGAACGCCTGTGAGATATTCTGAGAAAATCACGCAGTTGTTGGTTCTAAACATAGAAGCTGAGAAAGCATATGATTACTAGATACTAGGAATCATGACTTGATTTCGTATATGACCATAATAGAACCGCAACAACCAAGGGTCTACGGTTGTGACCCACAAGTCCCACAGCCTAATGAATCCATAAGTCAATCGGATATAAACATTGGCCTACGTACACTAGTATTCCAATCCACTCCACTTCCACCCATCATCATTGAACAATTGTCCTTACTAGATATAGCAGCTAACGAAGCTAGAGAATTCTAGACTAGGCCAGAGAATCGTCCGTAGAGTCAATTGTTTCCACCATCCACCATATGACCTTATCTGGAGACATACACGAAACTATCCCAGGTCATTTCCCATGTATTCCACAACCCATAGATTGAATCATGCCAGAGCTCGATATTGATTGGAGCCTTTGAGCAGTCATCCTTGCTGATCGATCTATCACACCAGTCTGGGTTAGAAGGGCCTTCTTTGCCTTAGATTCCCAAATTCCACTAGTGCGTGTCGAAGACATTAGATTGCCTAACTAGTCTATCTACATCCCATGAATATTCCATTCCCACCGGATGTCTTGGCATGACCTCGGGAGGTCGGGTACGCGGAAGAGTAACCTGTAGATTCCCACACTCGCTTGTCGCTTTTCTGGCATACAAAATTGGTGAACCCAACGTGAAGCAAACAAAATTAGTGAAGTTGACGTAAACTTCCTACTTTCTTATTCGGAGTCATAGTATCACGTGTTCTTTCACAAATCACCTTCGCTCCTTCCCATTATTCTACGGGTATTCATATACCCCCAGAATATGTCGGGATTCGATGCATATGGTAGACCCCTCTTAGGTCTCGAGGCATACTACGCCCAACTGAATAGACAATCATCACCCTCACTCTCAGTATGGGGTGAAAACTATTCAAATAATTAGTTGTCAACACAAACCCCAAGAAACAGATATAAGTCGTCTTTTCAAACGTGGGAGTTAGATCAACCCCCTCGAATGCAAAAAATAGAGCCTTCAGGCTCGAACAATATGACATTTACCGGAGAATCTGGTTCATCTCCTTAGATGCTACTTAGACCACAAATTAGTAGACAATTAGACCCATATCTGGTCTTAGATGATGAACGGTCAATACGTTATCCTAGGAGTGAACAACATTCTCAGGGTATGTACCCACCTATAGGAGGTTTACAAATACAACCCGAGATCTCTTTTCAAGAAAATACCTCTATGCCACTGCATATAGGAAATACTCTCAGAGAAACTTGGTAAGATAGCGATCAGTTCATGAGAGGATTTCACATGCCTATACAACACCAGGGTATACAACAAACACCGCTCAGGCAAAACATCGTGACTTCACCAAATGAAGTCATTTCAACATTAGTAGAAAAAGTGAGAGGGTTAGAACTTGCTCAAGCAAGTCAAAATTCTCTGTTCATACAAGCAGGAAGTTCCAATCCTCCATACCACCCTAGCCAAGTAGATCTCCTCACAGGAGTAGGCACGTTAGCCATGCTGCCTCACTATCCACAACAAATGCCAATAAGGCCTATCATCTCTAACACTATTCCTCCCGGTCTAGTATCGAGTAACCCATTACTAGACAATACCCCGTCATACTTAAACATGTACTCCAAATCACCGCAAGGAGATATGTTCTCCTCTCTCGGCATGTTTTCTCAAACACAGGGACTTCCCTATGACCCTACCAATGCATACGTTACACCGTATCAACAACCCATCCTACCACCACTCCCTTAGCAACCACCATCAATGGTTGAAACATATGCGATAGGGACTTACTCAGAATATTTAAAAGAGCCCTTAGATTTTTCCATACGAAGCGTCATGCTTCCAAGACCCCTTCCCGATTTACCCAAGTTCAAAGGCGAGGTAGATCCAAATGCGCATATCAAGGCTTACGCTACAGCCATACGAGAATTACTCCCTTGGGATGGGGTTGTTGCTAAAATATTCCCTAAAACCTTGGAAGGCATTTCTCTCGACTAGTATTATAGAATACCTGAAGCCTCCATCCATTCATTTAAATATCTCGTATTAGAGTTCATTAAGGTGTTCGACATGAACAAACTGTTGAGAACAGGAATCAGGGAATTATTGCACATCAAATAAGAACACAACGAATCTGTCGCCCATTTCATCTAGAGGAGGTGTACAGTTCTTTATTCTTCAGCAAGTGCTCCAAACATGGATCAGATGGAACTATGTGATTTATTCCTTCATTCTCTCAGCAGAGAGGTGAAGGAAGAAGTCTAGAAGTTCCCGCTAAGAACTTACGATGAAGTACTTGAGAGCGCTCTTCGAATAGACCAAGCAGCGATAGATAGTGGCCGTAAAACATATGGAGCAAACGGGAGGTTAATCACCCCCAATCAGAACACTACAAATTATCCCACTACCACAAACGTTAATCAAGGACCCAAAATCCTTAACAAAAATCGGGGTGTAACAACGGATGGAGTAACTGACCAGCCCAAGAAGGTAAATGTTGTCAATACTCCATCACAAACAAACAACCAACGAAACAACAACTTTACCCTGACAATCAATACAGTGGATTTTAACCATCCACAACAACAACGGTGAAATCCTATACAAGGGCCAGGAAAAAACTCATTTGGTTATCAAAACCAAAGCTAGAAACAACAAATGCAAAATTTTAATCCTAATAGGCAACAATTTGATCAGAATTTTAGGCCACAATATACACCAAACCAACAAAACAGGAATTACAATCCCAATTCTTATTGTGGTTTCCACAAAATTCAGGGTCATGATACTAGAACATGCCGTGACTACAATAAATTCATGCAACGTTTGCCAGAAGAACAAAGACAGTTCTTCACAGATTTGTTTTTTGGTAGATCCCATGTCATCACAACCAAATACGCTCGCAGGGGCAGTTTCCCCTCAGAATGCTCCCCTCAAGATCTTTAACGATCCGCTCCCAAATCATGATAGCAATAGGCTGAATCCAACTAGAACAAACAAAGGTGCAATGACGGGAAACAATGATCATGAAGCCTCGACTTCACTAAATCCATCAGTTGCGCCACAGTTAGGAAGTCAACCGAGACCCAAGATAGTCAGTTTGGTAGAATTAGATGCTGAACTACCTATCGAAGCTATAACAAGAACACGAGAATATTTCTCTCAACCGAGCCCAAGTCATCTGCCAGAAATAGATAAGAGTCAACAAATAGTAGAAAAAACCGTAGGTGCCTATGATTTAATTAGTGACCTAACAAAAACCTTCTCACACATTTCATTCTTGGATTTACTAAAGAACTCTCCTCCTCATAGAGCTGCTCTTTTAGAATCATTAGGTCTAGGTCATCTAATTAACATCACTCCACCTCCTGAAACACAAGTAAATCATGTAGATTTTGATATCCACCCTCCGGGGAAGCCGGACAAGGATGTCAAATTCATATTTGAAATAAGTAAAATGCCTACAGATGCTGAGATCACACGCCGAGGTGACCCAGCCTTACACTTACAAGTATGGGTTTATAATAACTATGTAAAACGGGCAATGGTTGACGATGGGGCCGCAGTTAACATAGTCCCTTTCTCTTTCCTCCAAAAACTTGGATATGGGGAAACAAACTGTTCCACCACTCGAAATACATTGAGAGGCTATGATAGCCTTAAAGCCACTTCGATAGGAACTATAACGATGCCGGTCACCTTAGGGCCCAAAACAATCCTGACTGAGTTTTATATTATAGATCGGGAAACTAATTATAATATGATACTCGGCCGACCATGGATACACTGAATGAAGGCAATCCCTTCTACTTTATTTCAAGAATTAAGATTCTTGCATCTAGGAAAGGTATTTGTAGCCAAAGGAGATCCAAAACCTTTCGATTTACACCTAGCTGATTTAAAGAAAAGACCAGGGGTGCACTCAGAATTTGAACTTCCAACAAACCAACTTAATAAACCCACTGACCCAAAACCAGAGGAAAATTTGGTACCTACGACGGATCTTGAAACTATCAGCATAGCCAAAACAATCCCAACCCCCAAAGATAAAACTAAAGAAACAGTATCATTAGGGGACTACTGCGAAAATCGTTGAGTTGATAGAACAAGATTCACCAATGTTCTTACCATTTGATTCAGTAGGCATAGGATATTCCCTAGGTGTTGGTTCCCTTCCAGCAGAAGACCTCTGTATGGTAGAAGTAGAGTGCACAAACGTAGCAAATGCCCCAACATCTATACTCCCGACTAAGTATTGGACTCTCCATTTCGATGGAGCTAAATGCCGTTATGGAGCGGGGGCAGGTATAATTCTTACTTCGCCCAAGGAGAAAGTCCTCCCATTCACCTTTAAGTTAAACTTTGAATGCACAAACAACGGCGCTGAGTACGAAGCCCTCCTCCTTGGCCTCACCTTAGCCAAAAGAATTGGTATTGATAACATCAGAGTCTTGGGAGACTCGCAATTAGTGACAAACCAAGTTTCTGAAGTATATGAAACCAAAGCCGAACACTTGCAGCTTTACAAAGAAGCCGTATTAAATTTAAGCAAGGCATTTAACTTCATATCCATTAAAGCAATCCCGCGAGAGAAAAATCTTCTCGCCGATTCAATAGCAACTTCAGCATCACGTTTTACTCCAAGTAATGAGTTAGAAGATACCCAGTTCACGGTGTCCATTCGTGATGAACCATTGGTAAAAATAACGACAAATCCCCTTTCAAGTGAAAGTAAATCTACCATCTTAGACCGTATTGATAGTGATGTGGCTACCTTGGATTACTTAAACACCTATGCGGCATTACATCTCTCCTATCATATGCTAGATTTGTCCTTAATTCCACATTCGTCTTCCTATTTCGGGAATCCCATGATGGATCTCCCCTCACAAATGGAACCTAGCATATACGCAGTAGAAAATGGGGATGATTTGGATTTACCTCTAGCACCACCTGAGTTCGAAGAGGGTAACGCCTCTTTGATCGAAGAGACAATCAATGTCAACATCGGGACAGAAGATGAACCGAGAATATTGAAACTAGGTTCTTCGTTAACCCCAGAAGAAGTAGAAATACATACTCAGATCCTCAAAGAACATCAGAAGGCATTTGCATTTAATTATAAGGAGATGACAGGAGTCGCACCCCACATTGCGGTGCACAACCTCGTCACTAAATCAGATGTAAAGCCAATTAAACAAAAATCAAGACCCATGAAGCCCAAGGTAGCTCTCATGGTAAAGGAGGAGGTAATAAAACTCCTTCAGGTAGGATTCATCAAGCCAGTCGACTACTCCCAATGGGTATCTAACATCGTTCCCGTTCTCAAGAAGAATGGAAAGATACGCATCTGCATAGATTTTCGAGATATCAACAAAGCATGTCCTAAGGACGACTTCCCATTACCATCCATCGATGTTATTGTTGATGCAACAGCTGGTTTTGAACTTTTGTCTCTCATGGATGGATTCTCGGGATACAATCAAATCAGAATATCTGAGCAAGATCAAGCTAAAACCACGTTTATAACTCCTTGGGGAACCTATTGCTATGTTGTTATGCCATTCGGTCTCAAGAATGCCGGTGCTATGTACCAGCGGGCCATGACATACATATTTCACGATCTAATTCATAAAATCGTGGAATCTTACGTAGATGACTTATTGGCTAAGGCCAAGAAGCGTTGTGACCATCCCGAAGTACTCCGCATCATTCTTTCACGTCTAATAGAATACGGAGTCACACTAAACCCAGAGAAATGCATCTTTGGTGTAACGGGAGGGAAGCTCCTAGGTTATATCATATCGTCATGAGGGATAGATGTTGACCCAACCAAAATTCGGGCTGTCCTCGAAATGGTTCCACCTTCAGATGAATCTGGAATCAGATCATTTCTCAGAAAACTGGGTGCAATCCGAAGATTTATCCCAGACTTAAGCTTTGTCGTTCATCCAATCAACAATTTACTCAAGAAGGACTATAGCATTGATTGGACCAAAGATTGCAATGAAGCCTTTGATGCAGTTAAGCGTTTCCTTTTATCACCACCTACGCTAATGCCACCTAAGTTAGATCACCCGTTAATTCTATATTCACGAGCTACCGATGTCTCGCTGGCCTGTATGTTGGCCCAAGAAGACGATGACAAGAGAGAATGCGTGATTTATTTCATCAGCTGAACGTTGCTCGACTATGAAACACGCTATACACAGGCAGAACGAGAATGCCTTGCCATAGTCTTTGCTACTAAACACCTAAGACATTATATGCTGAATCAAGAAACGAAGGTCATGGTAAAAACATGACCATTTACAGACTTTCCTCACACAAGGGTCATTGTCTAAAAAGGCTGGACGTTTTATAACCTTAATGGGAGAATTCAAATTAACATTTGTAAATCAGAAGTCGGTTAAAGGGCAAATCATCACGGATTGGTTAGCTGACAACCCATTAGATGGAGATGATTTAGTAGATTTAGACTTTCCAGATGAGTGCGTATACTACATCGAAACCCGACCCTCCATCTCTGAGTGTCTTTGGTACACTGATATCATTAATTATATCATGGACCATACGTACCCAGAAGGAGTTACACCGCAACAAAGAAGGCGGTTACGCATAATCGTAGCTAAATACGTCATTATAGAGCAAGTGCTCTATCGAAAAGCATTCGATGGAATGCTCCTAAGATGTGTCGACACGGAGGAATCCAAGAAGATTCTCCATGAATCTCACAGCAGAATATGTGGAGGCCACTTCGGTGGCCACGCCACTGCTCGAAAAATACATCGAATGGGCTATTTCTGGCCCACTCTAGAACATGACGCAATAGAGTTTGTACGCAGGTGTCGTAAGTGCCAAGAATTCTCCCATGAGATCCACATGCCAGCACAAGCTCTACAACCAATCGCTACTCCATGGCCCTTTTCTACATGGGGTCTAGACTTAATAGGGAAATTCTCTCCCTCATCCACAGATGGCCATAATTTTATAATCACGGCCACTGAATATTTTACCAAATGGGTGGAGGCCATGCCTCTCACTACTGTACCTGGTTCTGTGATCGCCAAGTTTATTTTGAACCAAATCATTTACAGGTACGGTATCCCGCAAATCATTATCTCTAATAATGGAACTTCTTTTAAGAATGAAGAGGTTCACGAACTATGCAATAAATTTAAGATAAGCCATCATACGGCTTCCTTGTATTATCCCCAAGCCAACGGACAGGCTGAAGCGACAAACAAGACACTGAAAGCCATTCTCCTTAAAACGGTGAAAGAAAACAAACGAGATTGGCATTTGAAGTTATATCCGGCCTTGTGGGCCCACCGAACCTCAATAAGAACACCAACGGGAGAAACTCCTTTCTCGCTAGTATTTGGGGCAGAAGCAGTTCTCCCACTTGAGGTCGAAATACCCAGTCTCCGCATTTCATTACAAGGGATTCTGGATGAAGACGCTTACAGAGAAGCACGTCTTTCTCAACTAGAAAGCCTAGATGAAACTAGGTTAGATGCTGAGCAGCGGCATAGAGCTTATGCTGACCGAATGTGCCGGCAGTACAACAAGAAGGTCTATGAACGTGATATATATGAAGGTGATCTAGTTCTAAGGCTAGACAGCCAGATCGACAAGAAGACCGGCGAAGGAAGGAAATTCCGGCCCAAATGGTTGGGCCCATACCAAGTCATGAAGGACTACGGAAATGGTGCTTACCTCTTATGTACGCTAGAAGGTGAGGAATTTGGTGAAACAGTCAATTCCCTGCACCTCAAGCGATTCTACGCATAAGCAACTAGCACTACTTGTATATTTATCTACATTGCATCTTCATATAGATTAAGATCATTTTGTCCATTTGTTTCTTACACAAATTGTGATCAAGGAATCTATTCTCAAAGCAATTCATTACGAACTCATGATGTTGTTGGCATAAACTCTTTAATCGTACCTCTCCATTTTCATTATATCATCGAATCACCTCGAAATCTTTTATCAAATAAAGTCAAACATGACAAAGTCTTAACGGTAACCATACCAAGATCTGCAAGTTTATTCTCGCTTTGATTTCTTCTTAGGATAGGTGTCTTGCCTATGGTCTATTCTAGAAGCTTCATGGTGTCACATCTATCCCATATATACGTCTCTTTGGAAATAAGCACATACTGACATTTTACTCAAATAAGCAAGTCGACAACTGATTAAACAGAAAATTTTAATTTTACACATTTCCTTGCCCCACCAACCTTCGGTGATGAGCTTGCGTCTCTTACTAGTGACGTAGGGTTGGGAAAGGATGGAAATGCCCTTACTCACCTATGCCTTGCCCACGGTGATAAACCCATGCTTCTTACTAGTAGCATGGGGCAAAGTACAGGGGGTCCTCTTGACAAAGCAAGCGTTAAAGGTCACAAACAAACAATTCAAACTTTGAGTCCAAAACGGATGAATCAGATGTTCAAAATTCCAAAAGAATTAAAATCCTAAAAAAACCAGATCTTGTCTACTATGTGGCCATCTACGGGTCTAAGTCTGGATAAACCGCAAAACAAGTGCATTCTAAACTATGAAGTCATTCGGGTAGAGTAAGCTTGTAGCTTCCAATTTGGTTCCGCCAAAGCTTTGTCTGTCTTTCATCACTATCATTTCAGCTACACCTCATAACTTGCGCCCTTCTTGACTCTCGGTGATGAGCCCTCGCATCTTACTAGTTGCGTGGAGTTAGGAATGGGGCAATTTAATCTGTTCATCATACTGATTATATTCATCACTTTGCAAAACAAACATGAGGTATCCAAATTGCTCACAGAAGCTAAGATTCAAAATCACAATATATCTACAATATCATGTATCAGCATCATGAAACACAAAAAGAAAGCAAACATTTGCATCATCTGTTCTCCATTGCATACATTCTAAAAAGCATATAAACATACATCGTAGTATACACAAGGAAACTGGAAATAGAAAGGAAAACATGAGTGCCAAGCTTTTGATCCAAAAACGAATGCATATATATAAATAATCAATGTTTATATACAATGCCATCATGCTCTAAGCATGGTCAAAACACTCAAAGAGCCCGTGATATACAAAGAATATATAATACAAAGTACACAAGGGCCAAGAGGCCTCTCAGTCCCTACGCGACCCCTCCGAAGGTGCACGCCCACGCCTAGGACTCTGGCTACGCCAGCGCTCTGAATGTACGGAGGGCTCAGGGTCCCGAGGGGCAGCCACGGTCTCACCACGAGAATGGCTCCTCATGAGGCGCTCAGCCATCCTGTAGCCCACTAACTCTGTACAGAGGGTCGACACCATCCTGGCCACGTGCCAAATGGGAGCGAAGACATCAGTATGCCTACCAGCTGCTGAGGGCTCCCCGGCATCTACGGATAGCTCCGCACGAGTCCTATCCATGGGGATCATCAGGGAATCGGTACATACCCTGCGGATCAAATCCCGCCACTCGTCAACAGTCTCTACAAACAAAGGAGAAAAACGAATTAGAAACCAAGCAAGAGGCTAGAAGATACAACAATAGCAACTAAGGAGAGCCTACATATAAACATTAAAAGGGAGAAAGGGTAACTTACTCGGATCTCCAGGCATCCAAGATGGGTCGCTGGGACCGGCACCTGCCGCGGATGCCGCTGCCGACTGAGGGGCTGCTCCTGTGGCAGGGGCAACATGTTGCCCTACAATGGACTCATCCTCTCCACCATGGCCCTGAGAGAGTGGCTCCTCTGAAACTAGAGTGTCCTTCTCTGCGCTCTGCTCAGCCCTCTCTGCCTGCATAATATCCTGAGTGTCATGCCACTCAGGATCGCTGTCCTCGGTCTCCTCCTCTGTCCCTCCCTCTGAAAACTCCTCGGAGTCAGAGTCAATATCTATGGGGTCATCACTGCTATGAGCAGGACCCGCAGCAATCTGAAGCAAAGGTGCCCGAGGCACACCGGCTCTCCCTCTAGCGCGAACTATCCTCCTGGCTGCAATAGGAATGCCAGGAGTGATCACTGTCCAACCTCGGCCTCTAGGTCCCCCTCTGGCCTCGTGAACTGATCTGTAAACTGGTGCCACTGGGGGAAGCATACCCGCATATGGAAGACCAAACTACTGAGGAACCCAGCCGAAAGGATGTACCTCTACTCGTCCCACTCGATCAATGAGCTGCCCTGTGGTGGAGTAGGAGATTAGGGTAAGAGTCTCCTCACCCCATATGCCGGCCATAAGCCGGTACGGTGTCGCCTCCATGTCTGCAGTAGTAAGGGAGGCAACTGGCTGATGAGGTGCTCTGAGCACCGACATGTCCATCCATCTGGCTGCCCTCACAGCCCCAGGATCTACCACCTCCACACCCCTGCCATAAGGGACAAAATGCTCATACACCCAACTCATGACTAGAGTTGGGTGGCTCAATGACTGACCCTGTAAACGGACCACCCTATATAGATCATGGTAGGTGGTCCCCAGAATATCTGCACCCCAGGCATATATCCGGCCATGCCCCTCTATTTGTGCAATGATGGGGGCCCAACAATAGAACTGTGTGTCCCCTCCCTTGTCCTTGATCAATCTCGAGGCAAGGATCCCCATGATGGCCTGTCGAAATACGGGGATAGGAAAAGAAGGAATGGATCAAACTCTCACCCCCTTCTTCGACCCCATGGAGATGACTGCATCTCCCATATATGCTGCCCACTGTGTAATCTGTGCCCGGGAGCCTACTGTCTCTAGTGTAAGTCACCTCCCAATGATCGGGACCCCCAGAATGCGGTAGACATCCTCTAAGGTGATGGTCCACTCACCACGGACCCCTGGCAGTCAGAAGGTGTTCCGATCTGCATCCCAATAAGAAAATAGGTCACAAAGGATGTGACTAGATGGTGCAACGTGGGGCACACGCGATATACGCAATATGCCGGCCCTCTGTAGTGTGTCCTCCTCATCCTGTGAGAGGGCATCCAGTACCCCTGAGAGCCAATCACACTCTCTCTCTCTGCTCCATCTAATGTACTCCTCTCTCACCTGCATACACCCAAAAACACACAAAACAGAGCAAGTTAATATCCGAACAACATCGAGAGAGTCATAAAAACATGTAGAAAGGCTAAAAATACAAGTGCAATCTCACATAATAGTTCCTTTTGCATTCTGTGCAAAACCGCCGCCCTGAGCAGGGAGGCAGTTTTGTAACTGCCGCCTTAAAGGCGGAAGTCATGTAACCACCGCCCTGAACAGGGCGGCGGTCATGTAACCGCCGCCCTCCAGGGCGGCGGTCGTGGTCCGAAAACCCATGCGGGTTTTAATCTAAAAAGCCTAAAAACAAGCAAAAAAAGACCATTTAACCTAAAAATGGAGCCTACCCAGTAGGCGCCCCCCCTAGATGGACCTTTTAACACTAACATTTTCAAAAATGACCCCCCCATTACAACAAATTTAGCATTTCAAATTTAAGGGGGGAAAAACACAAAATTAAAGAAAACCAACCTGTGATCTAGTGGGGCGGTGTTCCGCACGTGGAGGCATGATCACGATCTCGCTGTGGACATTTTGACTCTACTCACGCAAGAAACCGTCACTGTGGGTCCCAGAGCTCAAAAACAATCAAATCAACTCGCGCAAATGAATAGGAAAATGGGCCCACTTTCATATATATAGCACCCTGATTCGTTTTAAAAGACTTTTTCGCAGGTTTGGAGCGCTGATGGAGGTAAGTCCCTATCCCCACGTGAATGGTACGTTCTCATTCCCTATTATTTTAGCGTTTATTTTCCAAACTATTGTATCTATCTGCACTTGAGTTCTCTTTTCATTTTGCAGGTAGCGGGAATTTTGGATGGCGTCATTTCAACACACGGACGTGTAAGGTATAACTTCCAAACTTCCCATTTCAGGACTGCCATACTCAGACCCACCGTTTTATGCCTCTTCATGGCTAAAATGCTTCTCCGAGGGGGCAATATGTACGTACCCAAAATTGTAAGGTACTGTACTGCCGGAACAGTGTAACAAGCTCCCCAATGATGATACAGGTCTCTTCGTAAGGTGTTCAGGATCTGGAAAAGCCCTCGGAGTATGCGTTAACATCCCGCATGCCCCGCTTAGCCCCTGTGCCCTTTGTTTTCCCCTTTTTTCCCTCTTTCCTTGGCCTTTTGATCTTCAGTGACGAAACCCGCACGCCCTGCAGGGCGGTGGTCCTCGTGACCCGCCACCCTGATTAGAGCGGTGGTCCTGCACGCGTTTTCCAGAAAGCATTTTGATGTGACTCACGTAAAATATCAACGTTTCACCAGCTTTCCTTGCCGACTTGGGCATGCATTTATGTTTTTGGTCCCCTGGAATAGTGTTTGGCCATTGTTTATGGTTTTTAGAGTTCAGTTTGGTTTTGATCTTTGGGTGAATGAAAGCTATAAATAAATGGTTTGTGCACAAACAAATGGCCTGAAGTTTGTCTCTGAATTTCTCTTTGCATTAGATTTAGCTATAATTTTGCTTAGAGTACTTGCTTTAGTTCATTTGCATGCTTGGTTAGTCTTATTCAGTTGTTGGTAAGCCACATATCCAGCTTGTGCAAGCAGTGTTGTTGTTTTATCCAACCAAGCCTGATCTTTTGCTCTCATCCTCTCATTTTCCATAGTTCAGTCTTTTGTTCTGTTTAGAGCCATAGCTTTAATCCTTTGCATGCTTATTTAGTATTGTCCAGCTGTTGGTAAGCCACATATCCAGCTTGTGCAAACAGTGTTGTTGTTTTATCCAATCCATTGGAATAGAATAGCTTAGGAAGCCATTAAAGTTGCAGGTTTTGCTCTTCAAACAGGATAGTTTCAGGTTCTGGTCACTTCATGTCACATGACTCGCAGTAAAATCCCGCTAGGAATCGCATAAGCCAAGCTCTGTACTCTTGCGCTATCCCTCTCCTACTCGCATTTTTGGTCTACATTCTGAGCTGTCCTTTTCCCAATATCTACTCCTGTCGATGCTAGCATTACACGCTTTTCTAGATCCACGTGAACATGAAAGAACGAGGAGATCATACTGAGGGGACAAGATCACACACACCATCGGATTCGCCACTGTTCTGCGGAATCCAGGTTTTAACTTTCAAAGTTCTAGTTAGAATCATATCAAATAGAGTAGATAATTGCTTCATTTTAGTAAATTCAATTCTCGATATTGCCAGGGAAGCTGTGAGGATTGATAGTTTCTGAGAAACTATGATTCACTCCTCACTTCTGAGGTAGGATCGAGAATCTTGTAGATAGATTAGATGAGTTATTGCATTATTTAGAATAAATCTACAAAACGCATAGACAAATAACTACACTCGGTTATCTTGTTTGTTTTAAATTGTTATTTAGTTGTTATTTCTAGATATGTTTAAATAGCTGCTTTACTAAAATTCTTAATATATTTCTCATAACAGTAGAAGTTACATATGTTTTAGGTTTATTCTATGTAGTTAGAATTTGCTCTGTTATAAGTTAGATTTACATTTCGTTTTCGTATGACAATCATGGGACCTCAGGAGCCCAGGGAATACATATTTGAGCCAATCGTGCCTCAACCAAACCTCGTCACAGCAATAGTTGACATAGACCAAAATCTCAGAATATAAGTCTTCCAAACAACAACAGATTTACAACTGATCAGTTCTCAGTTGAGAGGGTTAAATATAGAAGATGACCAAGCACACACGTTTTGGTCAAATCAACCAAACTACAGATTACCCTAGGCAAACATTCACATGACTGTAGAAGGGTTCGAAAGAGAGAAAACCTTTGGTTGTGATCCTTTGGTCCCACAGCCAGGAGCAGGAGACACTCTCACAGACATAGATACTAGTTTAAGGATCCAGGTTGCACGAACGCCTGTGAGATATTCTGAGAAAATCACGCAGTTGTTGGTCCTAAACATAGAAACTGAGAAAGCATATGATTACTGGATACTAGGAATCAGGACTTGATTTCGTATATGACCATAACATAACCGCAACAACCAAGAGTCTACGGTTGTGACCCACAAGTCCCACAGCCTAACGAATCCATAAGTCAATTGGATATAAACATTGGCCTACGCACACTAGTATTCCAATCCACTCCACTTCCACCCATCATCATCGAACAATTGTCCTTACTAGATATAGCGGCTAACGAAGCTAGAGAATTCTGGACTAGGCTAGAGAATCGTCCGTAGAGTCAATTGTTTCCACCATCCACCATATGACCTTATCTGGAGACATACACGAAACTATCCCAGGTCATTTCCCACGTATTCCACAACCCATAGATCGAATCATGCCAGAGCTCGATATTGATTGGAGCCTTCAAGCAGTCATCCTTTCAGATCGATCTATCACACCAGTCCAGGTTAGAAGGGCCTTCTTTGCCTTAGATTCAAAAATTCCACTAGTGCGTGTGGAAAACATTAGATTGCCTAACTAGTCTATCTGCATCCAATGAATATTCCATTCCCACCGGCTGTCTCAGCATGACCTTGGGAGGTCAGGTACGTGGAAGAGTTACCTTTAGATTCCCACGCTCGCTTGTCACTTTTCCGGCGTACAGTCTCTTCCTCATCAGGAGTGTAACTTCCTTAAGATTTATCTTAATTTATCATAATGATTCATGCACACATTTTAATTCATGGTGTCCGCTAGGAAAAAGTCTTGAAAATTTCATAGTAACTCAATGATTTTTGCCACTTCAGAGTTAGACCAATAATCCCAAATTATGACAACCTTAGGCTCAACATCTGATCCAATATTCACTTTCTTTATTTTCATAGGTTCATGATAGGCACGCGTGGTTTTATTTACACTATAAAAAACTTCATGCCTACCTATTGAATGATCTACATCTAGATTTTCTACTTATTCATCGTCCACTAAGTAGACCATCTTTCCTTTTTCTTTCTCAAATTAAGGGTACTTAAGAAGTATGGAATTTGTCTCCATTTCTTTAGCAAAATACACTCCTGAGTCATTTTCATCAAATAAATCTTGAATAAATTCTTTCACCTTTATACTGTCTCCCGTAGTTAATCATTTTATAACCCTTACTTCTTCTTCTACTGTAGGTGTAGTTCAAAAGTCTAGATCATTCCTATAATAAAATCCTACCAATTTCCAATCTCTCTATGGAGTTCTACATATACATAGCAAGAACGCGCACAACCTTGTAAAGTGGAATAAAATTTATGCATCTAGAGTGAAGGTGGTAAATCTTCCTACCCCTCTATCAAGAGTCTATCACACTGCTAAACATGGTGTTGAATAGGTTGATTACCATGATAAGTTCACATGTGAGTAGGTGCATTACTCTTTAAAACCCGAGTAGAAAGAGAAATTCTTATTTCATTCCATCCTACAAGATTATCCTTTTGAACAACCCACCAATGTGATGCTATCCCACGTAGGGTATATGCTAGCATATTCCATCTCTCCAACTAGTCTGTCCACTGTTCCTCCATAGTGCACATAAATACTATAGGATCTCCTTCTCTAGTGTATCGAGGTACCAAGTTGTTACCTATTCTCCTGATACAACTAGGTCTAATGTTCCTTGCAAATGTTCTTCTTACTTCATGCCCTACCAACTCATAAGTACCATGAGCCCAATTATCACAAGAAAAACTTTTAGTATCACTAATAGATTGTGCATCTTCCCACTGAAGGATTACTTATTTAGATGGCTTGAGTACTTCTGGGTCACAGATGACACATACGTAAATCCTATTCAAATATTCCTCACTCAAAGGCTCAACATAGGGCTTAGATTTCCCATCGGTTAAAGGGATAATAAATCTTTCCTCATTGTTTTAAAAATTTACATATCCCTTGTTGAACCAAAGATAAGAATTGTTTGCATAACATTAATGACATCCAAGAAGAGCTAGGAAATTGTATTCTTCTATAAGCGCTGAAACCTCAAAATCTCCTGTGAACTTGGCCCCTTGTATAGTAATGGATGCATATTTTAAAACTCTAATGGGGTTGGCCTTCGTTTGATTAGCTATAAAAAACACATTAGGAGATGGGTGTAATGGGGGTATCCCCATCTATACCCATGCATTTAATGTAAGTACATTAACTTCTACACCTGTGTCGATAAATACATTGCTCAAAATCCCTCTATCCACAACAACATTCAAATTGATTTTCTTATCATAGTATAAGATATAGGGGGAATATTTCCATGTAGGATCTGTCGTCCATTCTCAATACTTGCACACAGAGTGTTTCCCTTTAGTAAATTCACTAAAAATGTAATGATATTCTCCTACCATAATATTTTACACACCTCCTTCAAGTCATCAATATCAGATTATATCATTTATTATTCTTTCTTATGTTCCATATTCCGTGGTTTCTCCTTTAAACACTATATTTCACCCTAAATATTTCTGAGCACCTCCATGGTTTCCTGATAAACCTCCTTCTGATGGAAAATATTTAAGTACCATGCATAGAGAACCTCCTCCTGAGTGATGGCAGGCTTTTGTTGTAACGCTTCTTTAGTGCGTTTCGTGTCAACGTGGGTAGTGATATTTACAGGAAATATCTCAGATTCTAGTTCAAACTTGGGAATCCATGGATTTTCCACAACGTGTTGTGTCCTAACCATCCATGTGCATTTGTTTTCTTGTTTATACTACTTACTAAGAAGCTCATATAAGTCTAGACATTCCTCATAGCTATGATTCTTTTAACAAAAAAAACATGTGATATTATGAGGACACTAATGTATAACATGTCCCACGAGGAAACTCACCTTGTCCACCACCATGGCCTCAGTCTCTGAATCCACTATGGTATCCTCGACCTCCGCTATGACATCTTTCAAAATACACTTCATTCTGATCATAGCGCACTTCATTATAATCCTGATCCTCATGCTCATCCTTACCCTTAAAGTTATCTAATACTTCCATCTATCACACAAAAATATCTATAACATCATGGATCTAACCAATTAGTCTATATTCCTCTGTATCCTAAGTCGTGGACCAAAAAATCTTATAATAGTAGGATACATTCTTCCTTATCACACATTGTAACAATGGGAAGTGGCTAACATCATGGTTTAAATGACATATCTCATAGTCAAGTAGTAATGTATGTACTGATCTATGGGGACAACTATCCTTGGTGTGATCTTCCACTTCAAAATCTATAGAACAAATCCTTATGCACGTCTCATGTTCTGAATTTGTTGATAGTTTCTCTAACTAATTCACCATAACTATAATCTACGCTTCCAAAATTGGGCTTACTCCAGTGTCTATACTCCTGACTTCCTCAGCACACAAAGATTCTTCAAGTGCTTCACATGGATCAGTATATGTATTATGTGATAAATCCATTCTAAAAGGTGTGATTAGACCTCCAATGAACAATTTCACATGCTGGCTTGCGTGAATATCATAAGAAAACTTAGATAAAATTTATTTGATATGGGCATCATACTCCGTGACACTCTCATTAGTTCCTTGCTTAATATTGTTGAGCACACTTATACTCTTCTGATCAAACTCATGGATGTGAAACTCTGTAAGGAAAACATATTTTAATTCTACATAGTATATGCAAGTCTGATCAGGGTCAAACTTCTTGTACCAACTTTATGCACGTCCTTGTAACGTAGTTTAAAATTGAATTTCTCTACCCTTAAAAGTCATGATACCTTTTATGTGCCACCATATCTCACACATGTGCACATGTTTAGCAACATCTTCTATGCCTCTATACTTTGGAAGAAAAAGAGACATCTCCATGTAAATATTATGGGGCTAGTGCGTATCTTTCCCATCTAATCCATAACCTCTTTTGTTACCTGTACCTTCACAACCACCAAATACATTGGAATTCGAACCACCTATACCTCCTGATCTTCCACATGTATTTGGAAGAGGACTATAAAATGTACTTCCTTGTATCCCAATAGAAGTACTGTAGTGAAATCCCACAGTTTGTGAGGTGGTGCCACTCCTAGAAGTGAGCTCCAAATTCTACGCACTCACATTTTGCGTAGATGATGATCCTGAAAAGGTACCTCCAAATAAAAATGAAAACATTTTCCCCACTATCAATGTACTTTATATGTGACTTACTCCCACTCTCCCACTACCTAAATTAACTTGATAACTACTTTTTGTACTATATAATGGAAAACCAAGCATCAGGGCTAGGTTTCCAAGTAGATTTAGATGCACATCTGTGGCTCAAGTCATCTCTACTGGAACGCTTCCATGTGACGCCAAGAAGGGTTTCTTTTCATGCTTGACTAAATGGGGGAGTTCCTAATGCTCTAGCTTCATGTCATCTGCATAAGCTAAAAATCCTTCACGAGCCATCTCTCTCCTTAACGTCATTCAATATGTAATATCCCACTGCTTCTCTATCTCCATCTTGCATGCCTCATTATACTTAAGCCACATTTCTTCTCTCTACCATTCTGTCACTAGGTTTTTCATCTTTCACTAAACCTACTCATGCCCTTGCGTGTGGTGGGGTTTAGTTAGCCATTGGTTTACTTTCAAATTTTAGGGTCACCATCAAGATTTTTATCTCTAGTGAAATGCCTTGCAAGTAAGTTCCCCTAAGATACTGTAAATAATGGAATTCCACTACCTCTAGGAAAGAATAAGTGGAAATTGAGTACTCCAGAATATAGTTGTTTAAAACACCACAAAACCAAATATCCACATTGTGTGTCCAAATCAGATCAGCATCATAAATGGCCTGGAATTCTTCCTACATCTAGAAAAGTGCACGATACCTCCAATCCCTTTTAGACCCATAAGCAACCAGCCACTTACACAGTTCTACCAAAAAAATAGCGAAGAAGATCTCATAAAAAAATTCATTCAGATTCTATTCCACCCATGTGCATGCATTAAAATTGGATCTAGTGTTGAAACTCCATGTGTACTCTTCTTCTAGATCTTATATGCACTCCTCAACACTTTTTAGGGTCAACTGGTAAGTCTTCATCGTGAACCATCATGAAAAAAACTGAAAAAGAGGTCTTAGGAACCAATGATGCAGCCTAAAATTTACCAGAAATAACCCAGACGCATTGTCACATCACTCAGCCTAGACTAAGTTCTCACCTAAGGCACGCAAAGGTGCCAGACCCCTCTTTAGGGTTGCTTATACAATATGTTAGCAAGATGAAGAGTTGATGCATTCAAATCCATAAATAGTATACCATTCGACAGAGCATATTCCATATCTAGATCTAAATAGTAATGGATTTAAAAAATAGCCATAATGAATTCAACTATGCAAGAACTAGTTATGATCATATCTAACACCTTGATTTAGCCAATACACATTATTATATTAAATAGAATCAATAAAAAAAAATTCTTACAATATTCAATATCATAACTTATGCACGCATCGGATCTGGCAGCATAAATTCACAATAGCTCATACATAGTCATCCTTTAACCTACAGAAATTACTACATATTTATAAGGGTGGGGAATTTCCCTTCACTGCTTACATAATTCCTAAAATAGGTTGCATGCTGAAAATATCCACGTGCCTTTAGAATAATATACACACATGCAAGTGCTCTAATAATAGATATCTTTTGGTTAACTGGCAGTAGAAATTCTATTATTAACTCGAACCCATACAAAGCACTTAGAAGATGCTCTTCCAAAAATATCCTATGTGTTTCGCGTAAGTCTTTATCATGTTTGTGTGCTCTACACAGTATCTCTAAAAATATCCTGTAATCATGAAAATGTCTAAATCCAAATTCATCCTTGTCTTTCACACATGTTTCCTTCCCTATCCTTCCATGCCTTTACACATGCCATTTTCCCATGCATAAACCTTCTATGTGCCTTCTGCTAAATGTCATACTTTGTCTGTTCAACACTTTTCTATTACTAAAAAAGGTTTTAACTCAAAAAAAGTTTTTCTTTTTATGCTTTGTGATGAAAAATTAAGTTGCTCAACTTGGACATATTTTTTCTTTGTTCTATCACTAAAACAAGGTTTTAACTTGATCAATTTTCTCTTTCTAAAGGTTTGGTATAAACAAATAATATGGGATATGGTTGGCCCTAATTTTCCTTAAATATGGAATACACATCTAAAGGAGTACACATACAAGAAGAAAGTTTATTAAATATGGAATATACCTCATAATTAATTAAGAATGGGATCATCAAGATGGAAAATATTTGGTATTGCTCACGGGTAATACTAGTCAAGTAAGAAAAGAGGCACTACCAATTTTGTTGGTCAGTTTTTTTGATGTGCCAACTACTTTAGGGTTCCTGTGATACGCCTCATAATGATTTTTGGGGCTTAATCATAAGAAATTACCACATTTAATTAGGATGGGTTTTTCCCTTCTCTGAACCTAAAATGATAATGTGTTTTGTTAATTTTACCTTATTTTAGCAAATTTTTATATTCCTTGACCAAGGAACTTGTTTGTAAATTTGTTATTAGTTTTTTTCTTGATTTTGTGTGATAAATATCTTTCAACGTCATAATGGTCATACACACAAATGAATAGTAATTTTCCATACAACCATAGTGTTAGAAAAATACCAACGATCGTAGTTGTTTATGATTCTCAAGATTTCTCATGAGCGCAAGAGAAGAGAATATATGGCTTTAACAAACAAAAAGTAGAGTTTTAACAAATATTTTCATTTTTAGCACTATTATAAATAATTAGTCTATATATTAGAATTTGCATTTTATATAAAATAATAGAATATTAGAAATGAAAATTGGGAAATTTTGAGAAATTTAAGTGAAATTCAACATAGTATGTTAGCGCACATATCAATACGCTAGCACATGAAAAAATGTTATGCTAGTGCATGAAATTATGTATCTAACTTTAACTGATGAATATATATGTAGATGCATGAAATACATAGGTAACACATGAAAAGGCATGCAATGCATGAAGGATAACATAAACACATGAAAATATACAACAACACAAGAAGGTAGAAAGTATAAGTACACTAGCACATGCATAAGTAACGCAAATGCGTAAACATATATGTCACCATGTGAAACAATAAGCTAGTAAAAGTCCAAAGAAAATAATGAGAAAATTAAAAAAAGTAGACATGGGTATGATGATGCAAGATCTTGAATAAAGAGAATAGTACAAACAGTTAATGAAATTAAGTACAAGGTGATTGTACGAGAGAAAATCAACACTTGACCTTCTTCGCACCCAACTTCTCGAGGTCATGTCAAGACAACCGATGTAGAATAGAAATGGACGTGTATGTGCGGTGATGATGGATAAGCTAATGAGGCAACCTTATATCTTTGACACGTAATAAAAAGATCTGTAAATCTAAGGCACATAATGCTCTCCTAACCTGAAGTGGTGTGATGGATTGATATGATATAATAGATGCTCAGAGACTCCAGTTAATATCCATATCTTTCAAGATTTTATTCACTGATTCTTGAACACATGGAAAGTGACCTACGTGATCCTTGTATAGTTTTCCAAACAAGGTCATGGAAGGGAGAACAAGATCCGTAATGGAACTACAGGGACTATGGACGATTCTCTAGTCTAGTCTAGAAAGTATTAGCATAATCAGATACTTTGTTTAATACGTAAAGTTGTGTAATAATGACAAGTGGAACTGGTGACGATATAAATATTGATGCATGTAAACTAGTGTTGATATCTAATTGGTTAGCATGATTTTTGGATTATAAGACCTAAGGATCACAACTAAAAAATCATGGAGGTTGTGGTCTTGTTATGGTCATGCACGCAATCAAACCCTATTGCCAAGATCCATACAATAATCATAGGATTGATTAGTTGTGATATTTAGCATGGTGAGGTGTTTTATTTTCTCAGAGAATGTATCAGGTTTGCGTAACACTATTAAATGTAAACTTGTATCAATGTTTTTAATCAACTCTGGCCTATTGGGTTGTGGAACCAAAGGATCACAACCGTAAGTATTTTCTTATTGTGGGTTGTTTATGGTGATGCAAAATGTATTGAAATGATCTTAATAAAAACAAGATAACTATAAAAGGAAATATAATCTATTTTTTTGGTGTTTTTATAGTATATCAGAGTGAAACAATGAAAGAAAACTAATCTAACAAAAGTAAATGTTTTTAATCTTTTCTAGTTTTTAAGAAATGTGTTCTAATCTAATAAACAAACAAAATATAATTAATTAGCTAGATGTAGCTAGTTACTTGTGTGAACATGTGAATCCAAATCTAAAATAAATAACATAATTTAATCAAAACTCTTCAAACCCTACCTTAGAGGTGAATAACAAATCATAACCCTAAAAGATCTATTGTTTACCACAACTTCCATGGTAATGTCAAAGATAAAACTTTCTAATGATTTGATCTATTTGTAATTGCCTAATCAATTGAAATAAAAAAATTTTACTACTATATTTGATATGCAATTGAAACTAATGATTCAAAATTGACAATTTGGAAAACAAAGCAAACAAATAATTAATTCCAACTTGGATAAGAAAGAGCTTTAGCAAATCTGGTTTTATCTATGTTTGTCCCCTCAATTTGTTCCTTTATTTCTTTGTGTGTTCATATGAGTCCAAAAAACTGGGAATGCAAGAATAACAGTAGAAGAAGACTCTTGAGAAAGTGTAGCTTTAAGGTAGTTTGGTTGCAATGAAATTAGAAGAGAGATTGTACAAGATATCTAAGCTTGGCTATGCAATTCCTAACAGGATTATGGTAATCATACTATGCAAGATACACAAAAATTCTTAGGCATTTTACTTTAATAAAAGCATGGAATATATAAGAATTGGGGTTGGGATGTGCCTTCATGCACAAGGTAAGAAGAGGCAGTTTGAACTAACTAAATCACATGCGAAAATAGAAGAGGGAAGGAGAACCAAGCAATCCAAACTATTTTTAGACCAATTTGTTCATAAACGCATCCTAAAAGTGAAGTTAAGTGAATCATCACATGTTAAAAACACTCATGATGGAATCTAGGAAAATCACTTAGGACCACCACCCTGTGTAGGGCGGTGGTCATAAGACCAGTGCCCCACCTTGGGGATGATTTTAGAACCGCTTCCTAGGTAGGGTGGTGGTCCTAGCACTAAAGGAAAAAACATGCACAAAGTGAAGCGAGAAGCTAGAAAAAGCATGTAAAAGCTAAGTAAGGACATACAGGATACAAATATACACTGCAGATGGGTTTAGGAGCTTTACCTTCTTTTGAAAGGACGTGAATCATCATTAGGGATATTTGTAGCCATTTTCTGACAATGTAGCACATATAATTTTGGGTGCGTATAGTGATGCTAGCACAATTAATGTTAGCGCTTGAAAGGTGGCACTAGCACAAGTAATGGTAGCATGTGAAAGGTAACACTATTTGATTAACCAAAATAAGGACTATTTTCTAGGAAATAATAACCATAGTTACTTGTATCCATTGTATCGCTTGCATCCACATTGTATCTAAGTTTTAGTTCTAGGAAAAGACTAAAACTATATGAAATAAATGCAAGTAAATTATTCTAAGTGAAATAAAACCCTAAATGTGAAAGAGAAGGAAGAGAAAAATTTAGTTGATTGAAATTTATTTTCACAGGTTGTTGTAGATCTAGAAATGAAATTACGAAGTGCAGACAAATAATTAGGGAACCTATAAAGGATAGATCTGGAGGATCTGAGATGGCTGGGGTGCCTGGGAGTGTACTAGGGTGCCTTGGTTTGTAATATGGGTGCCTTAAACACTGTAAATACTCAAAACATATTTCTGGTATGGTCACAAGTTCTCTTTGAGTGCTTCCTATTTGTCGTGTTGGATCTACTAGATGAGTTGGAGATTGACCTGCAATGTAAACGGAATTAACAAACCCTAGAAAATTAAAAGATGCATATGAATAGGTCAGACTGATCTCAACCACCAAACTAGTGGTCTTATCACTGAGCAATGCACTACATTTTGGACCTGTACGTAGTTTCTATGTGTGTGTGCATGTCATTCCCTAGGTGCTCTTTTGATAGTCACACTTTTTGAATTAGCAAGCAATAATAACTATAAAAAGTGTAAATAACATGTGTATATATAATAACATAAAGTCCCTCCCCTTATGGACTATGTGCGATGCAGATCTCCTAGCCTTGATGCATGACACTATGTGGATGCAAGTGATACAATGGATGCAACTATAGATGGAGTGATAGTAATATGTGACATTAGGACCCCAAAACTTCTTTATGGTCTTATACAATTTATATATAGGGCTCTCAAGTTTAATTTTGTAACTAATCTTGAAAAGGCTGACTGGGGAAAAGATAAAGACAAAATGGCTAGAAAATCCCCAAAGAGAAGCAAGAAAAGATGTGTATAGACCAGGGCACCTAGAAGTGCGACCAAAGTGCCCCAGGGCTCCCCAGTATAGGCTGGGACACCCTAATTTTGGGATAGAATGACGAAGAAGTTACGAAATGAGCGGGAGTGTGCTAGAAAATACATATGAATTATAAAATAAAATAAAAAATAAAGATGACCAAATGGTGGGGTTAATTAGTACTTTAACCACTTGAGAACCTTATAAATAGTAGTATAAGATTGGGATAAATATTATCTAATGTGCATATTTTTGTGTCTACATTTTCTCCCACTTTATGTTGGTGAGGGGAAAGCTCAATAACCTAAAGTAGATATAGATGCATACCTCATATCCATGTAGAGTGTAGATTAAGATGTGTCGATGGACTAGACTCAAGTGTGGAATGAAAAAAATAAAAAGGTGGAGAAGCATGGATTATAAAAATGAAAGATGTGCATAAACAGAGATGAGAGTGAACCTAGGGCAGAACCCATGTGTAGTGTACCTAATTGTTAGTAAAGGAAAATTCCTATAGTTTTTGTGTTGTCATTGACATTGTCATTATCATTGTTGTTGTTTTCCCCAATTTGGCTTCTTGGTTCTTATACGATGGACCTGTAAGTATAAAACGATCAAGTAGTCAAATATGTATGTGTGTAAAAACACTTTGTAAAATATGCATGTATATAGAAATGTGTAAAGTATGTAAATTTAAAATATGGTATAAAAAGTGTAAATGGAACATGTGCACATGATCCATATCGAGAAAAAAGGTGTAAAATGATATCCTGGATCATCACTATTTTTTGGCGTGATGTCACGCCACCTTGGTTTAAGAATTGTAGGGAGGAAATGTTATGTGTGCTCAAACTCTAATTGCTTCTGCTGAAATTTTTTAAAGAGATCTTTATATTGTCCTAGTTTTTTGGGTGACCCGACGCCACTGGATGGAGAAGGGTAAAGAGGCACACCCAATGTAATGCCGAAGCCTGTACCATCTCCACATAATTACCTAAGGACACCATGTCCTATTATGTTCGTTCTGTATGGATTTTGTATACAGGTCTGAAATCACTCATTGTGTGTGAACCGGTGTAAATATGGTGTGCTAGTAGAAAACCTTCAATGATGACCCCCTCTTTGGGTTTGTATGGAATGACCCGAAAAGGAGAATGCAGCCCCAAAAGAGGACCAACTGCACTCTGACATGTAACCAACTCATCCTTACAGTGGGAAAGGAAAATCACTTGCTAGATACCAAGGCATGTAAAAAAGGGGATGGCTATCCAAAACAAATGTTATTCCATAATAACATACATGTAATCAATGTAAAAACGCAAACAATGTAGAAAAACTACCAATCATAGTAGTTTCAACACAAGAAATAACAAGAAGACTACACAAAGTGGGTTACAAATAAGGGACATCACTCACAATGTCACAAGACATGCAAGGCCATCATGGCCACAAATATTAGAAAAGTGTGCACAAAAGCAAAGGGAAAATCCCACATACAATAGAAAACAAAGAAGACAAGTAGAAACAAACAAGTAATCATGGAAACATGTAATCCTGTAAAACAACTATTGCACATGGAACATCCATTAGTATGGTAAAGTGATAGCCTATATGTCAAGGTGTGTATAATAAAGTAACAAGATGATAAAAAATGAAACAATCACACCTGGATATGATGAATAAGGATTCCCCTAGTGACTGATAAAGGAAGGGTAGAAGGTGAGCATCCATGATGCTTGTAAAGTCTTATATCTGTGATCACACTAGACAAAGTTGTGAACGTGCATGTATGTATGATAATGACATATAAGAAATCAAGATAACATGGGTAGTACAGTGATCATGAAAAATGCTTGTAAGAAAAAAGTAAGTGCCTCCAAGACAATGTAGTATGTTGTAGATGGATGGAATGGAATGCAAGATGGAATGATAGAAATAATGTGCCCCCAAGGGTATGGAAGCGTATGAAATGAAGTTCATTTTTTTCCCCCTAAAAATTCAATAATGAACTGTAAATGAAAGTGCTTCATTAGGAAATGGTCAATTAGTTTTTGTTGTGTCTAATGTGTTATGATGATTTTGTATATGTGATGGTGAGGATATGTGACATGGGGAGAAGATGTGCATGAACCCTATAACGTAAGTGTATACCATGACTTGGTTATATAGATGAGTGATGATTTATCCCTATGCATATATAACTAGATGATGGATGAAGAAGGTGACAATTTAGCCTATAGTGTATGTCACTATGAGATGGCTGATGAGGCCATATGAAGCATATATGAGTATGCGTTGGATAATGAAAGGTGGTGATTTAACACTAAGCGTAGACAACTATGTGATGAATAAGAATGCGGTAGTGATTAAGCCTAAATCATATACCACTCAGTGATGAGTAGGATAAATGATGATGTAATAAAATGAATTAGAATAGGATAATAGAATATGTGATGATAGGATGTAAGAGTATAATGAGATATTGATGAAAAGAGTGGTGATTTAACCTAAGATGTATACCATTACATGATGATTGAAGGCATGATAATGTAATGGAATAATTTATGAATTTAAAAAAGTATAATGTAAGAGGATGATATAAGAGGAGATGATAGAATGTAATAGGATGATGTAGATTTGATGAAAATAGTGGTGATTTAACCTAAGGTGTATACCAATATGGTATGTGATGATGTGTGTGGGGATGATATAGCCTAGAGCATTGGTCACTAGTCCAATGAATGTGGTATGATGATGTGTCACATGTATGTAAGGTCTATTTGATTGGTAAACCCTTAACAATTGAGTATGGACCAAGGAACTACCTTACATCATAGGGTGGTGAGTGTAGTGTGTAGTACAATGTAGTGTAGGTGACCAAATGTTGAATAGGATGTGTAAATGCACAATAAAATGTGATTATAGATGTAGATGGAAATATGATATGTAGTAATGAAATGTAGAGCTAGGCCCATATATAAAAGCAACGGAACATAATATGTTGAATGTATAATGTATATAGGATATGGAATGATGATAAAACTAGACCCAAATGTAATGGAAATTAGTGTAGCATGTAGAATGTAGATAATGGATAGATACACTATGCAAATAAGACCATGTAATGTAAGATACAGATAGAGGTGTAGATAGAATATGTCATGGTGATAGGTAAATCTAGACCCATAGATAATGTGACCTAGTGTTAATATGGAATATATGGATGAATTATAAAACTAGACTCATATATAATGATGGTTGGTGTAGCATTGATGAGATAGATGATATAGAAATGACTAATCAATGATGTATACATAGGATAATGTAGGATGTGGGGTTCAGTGTAATGGTAATTCCTTAACAGTCAAGTGTGAACTGAAACTTAAGAGTGTTTCATTGGGTAACAAGGGTGTGTTTCACCATTTTATTTATAGATTTGATGAAATAGATAAGGGTAGAACGTAAAATGAGGAATATCTGTTGCAAAGGTTAGTTGGAGATTATGCATGCATTCTGGTCTCTGATCCAATGTTGATTGTGTGAGATTCCTTTTGGCTAGGAGGGACTACCTGAAATACAAAGCAAGACCACAAAACATAGTTAATAGAAAAGGTTAATGGATTTCCTATTGTGAGCTAGATCCGGGAAGTGTGATACTTCCTCAATGGTTGTCAATCTACTCTTTAAAACAAATTAATGCAAGAAGTAATACAAACCAATAATGTCCTACTGTAGTTGATATGATTTAGGTATATCATCCAAGTACAGTAAAAAAATATAATCTAACAAGATAGGTTATGATCATATCTGGAAGTCAGACAGGTGAAAAAATTGGTTGGTATAGGTTAGGGTCAAGCTTTAGATGATTTGTGTTATTTGGGTGAAAGGTATGAGGTTGTTGTTATAGGCAGGTTTTCTAAACACAAATACTAATGTCAGTAGGGCATGGCTGATGTAGGTTAAGAGGAAACCAACAATAGTTCTAGTTAACTGGTGTCGGTAGGGTTTGATTGATAGAAACTTAATAAACTAGGTTTTGGAGAGTTTTCGTGAATACACAGAGAATGGGAGGGGAATGTTTAGGTTATAAAGGGTGAGGATAATTCTCAGGAGTGTCTAGTGTCAAATATTGATGAGATAAATCATATTGTGGGTGGTTAGATAAATGGATTGAAGGAATATGGGGATGGTGGGATGCATAGGAAACAAAAAACTAACTCAAAAGAGATAAAGAGACTAATTCTAAATAAGTGTAGAATGTTGCAGATCAGAGTGTACTTACTTTAGAAAGAAGATTGAATGGATGGAGGATGACAACAATTTATTTGTGAAAATGTTTTCCCTTTTCCACAATAGTACTTCCTAGAATTTTACCATGAATGCTTTCCTTTCAGATCAATGTTTGGTTGTTGGTTTAGGGTGTCTGGATGTGTAGGAGTGCTCTGGTGCATGCTTGCATGTAGATCTCTCTTGTCCAAGACTTGAATAATCTGTCTAACCTTCAAAATAAGGTTACCAAAATTAATATATGGTAACCGACCATGGTTTAGGGTGACCGACGTCATTTTAGAGTTGACCTATGCCGGTTAAGGCAAGAAATCCTAGGTTTACTAAAAATGATAGGTCTTGGTGAAAACGTTGGCCAGCTCTCTTTATTCTCATAGATCAAAACTGAATGTTGCACTTAGATAAGTGGGAATGTGGTTAGAGGAAGAATCTTCATGTTATTTTAGGGTTAAACTAAGTCTTATTTAATTAAGGTACGTAGGAATAAGTCTTAGTTAGTTATGGTGAGTGAATGTTGACTTCTAGAAAAATGAAAATATTCTAAGAATAGGTCCATGATGAGGTGTCTAAGTGATTTAGTTTGGGTGAGGTGTGCACTAATTTAATTAGGGTAACCAAATTAATAAATGAAGTGAGGATGAGTATTACTTTAATTATAAATAATTAAATCAATATTAATGTGGGGTAAAAGTGTCATGGTTGGGTGAATATGTTTAACTTGGCTATTCAAAAAGGGACCAAGGGGACTGTGACCTAATTTTTGTGTCTACAAATTGATCTGAGATATGGTGTGATATGTTGATAGGAAAAAACACATAAATAGATATGTAATACATGATGTAAGAATATTTAACTAGGGTAAAAGAGGAAGGGCGATGTGTAACTACTATGCCCCCATGTGTATGATAATGTGTGTACTATGTAATAAATGATGTATAGGGGTGATAAAACATGATGGATTTCATTTAATTGATAATACGTAAGAAGTGTTAAATTATTATAAATGCATGTATGTAGAGGTGGTGATGTAATGGATAAATGAGAAATGTAATGAGGTTATTTATCAACATTCATTTAGGAACCCCAAGATTATGAGTGTGTCATCAAGAGGGTAGAGTAACAAGATTCATCTACCAAAGCCATGTTTATGTGCAGTGTGACCTTGTTGGACAACTTTTGTAGTAGAATTAGGTGGTGGTAGTAAAAATGAAAATGTATCAGGAGCACCAGGAGGAGGATTAGTTGCTTTGAAAAGCTTAATTGGTTGGAGTATAGATTTGGAAGAGGCCATGTTACACTGAGTCATAAGGGAGATTACTCAAGTTTTTTTGATAATGTAGTAGATGACCTAGAAAGAGTGGTTTGTGAAATAATTTTGATAGGTGGTGGACATTATTGACTTGGGGAAACCATGGGTGATGGCTTAGGTTGAAATTGAGTAACTGAACAAGTTTTTTCTGAAGCGGTATCATGATGCATTGTAAGTGGAGGAGAAGCAATATAAGAAATAGGATAAGCACTTGGTGAACTAGGAGAAGGATCACTATGCATAGGGAATGGGTTGTCAATATCACTTATGTAACGAATAATAGAATCAAGATCTTCCTTAGAAATATTAGGAGGAAGGTCACTAGTAACATCGAGAGCTTTTTTAGATGGAGCTGGAATAACCGAAGGAGAAAGAGACTTAGGAGTCCATGTGGATGTGACATTTATAAGAGGATGTTTTGCACAAAGTTAAATAAGACCTTGACACATAAGACTTTGGATTAGGTGACACAAAGTGTGGAAATCATTTACATTATGTCCATTGATTTGATGATAATGGAAGTATGGATGACTTGAATATTTTCTTGACCGACAAGGTGAATAGTAATGAGCAGGTGGTAGAGTGATCAATTGATGACAAACAAGATCTATAAAAATGCCATGTTTCTTAGTACTACGATCAAATATGAGAGGTTTAGGTAACATGACATGTTGAGGTTTAAGTAAATGACATGTAGTGGACATAGATTGAATAAGACATTGTAAAGGGCAACAAACATGAAATTTTGAAGCATCCTTAAGCTATTAGATTTCAGACCTAAGGGATGTGATGGTGGATTCCATAGAGTGAATAGAGGATGTATGCAATTGAGAAGCATCTTTAAGCTGCTGAATTTAAGATCTAAGGGATGTAATGGTGGATTCAATGGTTGTGGATTTATCTTGAAATAATGTATGGAAGGATTGAAAATTATCTTAAAATGATGTATGTAAGGCTTGAATCGATTCTAGTAGTGGGTGATTAGATACAAAATCATCAAGACTAGGATTAAAAAATAAACTATGAAGTATAATAATTAATTAATATGGTGGTGTATTATCATCAAAATATTTGGTGTCTAGGGATTTTTGAAAAACATCCTGACAAGTGGGATGTCTCTTAAGAAAATTATATAAAGAAATTACCCCATGATAGAAGAAAAAGAAGGATCCTAAGCGTGACAGATGTCAGGTTCACCAAAATGATTAACTGAAATAAGGACTATTTACTACGAAATAGTAACCCTAGTTAATCTAATTAGGAGGACTAAAATAGTATGAAATAAATGTAAGTAAATTATTCTAAATGAAATGAAACCATAAATGTGCAAGAGAAGGAAGATAAATAGCTTAGTTGATTGGCGGTGACTGTTGCAGGCTGTTTCAGATCTAGAAATGAAATCATGAAGTGCAGAAAAAAACTTAGGGATCTTATGAAGGATCGATCTAGAGGATCTGAGATGACTGGGGCACCTGGAAATGTACTGGGGTGCCCCAAGTTGCCCTAGTCTGTAATTTGGGTGCTTTGAACCTTTTAAATTATCAAAAAGTAGTTATGGTATGGTCATAAGTTGTCTTTGAGTTCTTCTTGTCTATCGCATTAGATATGCTAGATGAGTGTGAAAATGACCTGTAATGCAAAAGGAAGTATCAAACCATAGAAAATATGTATATGAATGGGTCATAATGACCTCATCTACCAAACTAGTGGTCTTATCATTGAGTGTTGTACTACATTTCAGAACTGGATGTAGTTCGGGTGTGTGTGTGTGTGTGTGTGTGTGTGTGTGTGTGTGTGTGTGTGTGTGTGCGTGCATGTCATTCCATAGGTGCTCTCATTTCAGTCACACTTTGTGAAGTAACGAGAAATAGTAAGTATAGAAAATGTAAATAACATGTGTGTATGGAATAGAATAGAATCCCTCCCCCTATGTAGTGTGTGTGATGTAGATCTCCTAGCCTTGATGCATGTCACAATGTGGATGTAAGTGATGCAATGGATGCAACTCTAGATGGAGTGATAGTAATATGTGAGGCTAGGACCCCATACCCTCATTATGGTCATATAAGCTTTATATGTATAGGGATCTCAAGTTTAATTTCACAAATAATCCCGATAAGGCTGAATGGGGAAAATATATTGACAATAAATGGATAGAAAACCTTCAAAAAGAAGATAGGGAAGATGTGCATAGACCGGGGCACCCAAAAGTGGGACCAGGGCACCCCAATATAGGATGGGGTGCCCTGATTTTGGACTAGAATGACAAAAAAGTTATGAAATGGGAGGGTATGTGCTGTAAACTACACAAGAAGTATGAAATAAAATATAAAATGAAGATGGCCAAAAGGTGGGATTAATTAGCACATTAACCACTTGAGAACCTTCTAAATAGTATTATAAGATTGGGCTAAATATTTTCTAATGTGCATATTTTTTGTCTACACTAGTATGGGTAATGGTATCATGTGAAAGTTAATTTTATCGTAGGTAATGATAGCATTTTAAAGGTAACTCTGTCATGTGTAAGCAACATTAGCAAAATATAGAAAATGATATCTTGTGAAACATGTACCTGCACAAAAGAATGTCAAAAAATGACCAAAAACAACAAAAATCTTGAATTTTTCCCACCAAGATTAAATTTTGACAACACTTCACCTCCTTTATACCTATAAAGAAGACTCAATACTACTAATCATAATCATACATGCTAAAAAACATGGAAATTTCAAAAAATTGAAAGAACTTACAAGAAAAATGGTAAATGAAGCTTTAAACTAAGAAAAGTAAATGAATTTGCATGAGACAAAGGAGTTTCCCAATGGATTTTCCATATTTATGCATGCTAAACTTAAACTAAGTTACTTATATGAACCTAGCACCAAATATCCTACCCTAGTTAATTCAAGCAAATACATCATGATAAAGTGGAAAAAAAGATAGTTAAATCAAAAAATATGAATTTATACGAAGTGAAAAGCTCGTTTTGATCTTTTTTATGTGTTTTTTATGTAGGTATTTCCTTATTGATATGAATGTACACCATGCATGATCAATTATTTCTCAAGAAAAGAGGAATATATCTCATCAAGTATGCCTTAATTGTCATTTTGATTATTCACTTACTTCTCTTTAGTAAATAGAAACGGGGAAGATTTCAACAAGCCTTATAATAATATGAAATGACCTTCTCAAGTATAATGTATGTCAAGGACATGGTGTAAGTTGGTACAAGGTGTACTAGGCTTCTTATATAGATTTTTATTTTGGGATAACCTTGCAACCTAGTGAATTGTGGGAAAAAGTGAATGTACAAGTAGAAAGGGACAAGTATGATTAAAAGAGATTAATTAGATATTTTCAACTCATGAGAGTTTGGGAATGTTTATTCAATCAATTAGGACTAATTAAGAAGATAATTTAATCTTATAGAAGCCATTTGGAGATGATTTGGAGGGAAATTAGTAGAATTTGTGGGGTTTGATAGGGGGATTTAACCAAGAAGAGGTTTTATTGATTAAATATGATATTAAAAGCTTAATTAACTAATAATGGATAATTAATTAATTAAAAGAGGATGTTAACTAACAAAGTGACATTAATTGGCATCTAGGATCAGGTACAAGTCTATTTAATTAATGAAGTGTTGTTAATTGAATGAGGTGAAGGGGAATGTTAGCTAATTAGCATAATATTACTAATTATAATGAAATAAATGTAAAGAAGACAAATAATGCATTTCTATTATTAAAATTGTGTATTCAAAATTAGGTGTATATATTTTCCATTATTTTACCTTCATGTGTTAGGAAGATACATTTCTTGGGATTGAGAGAAACCCCAGACTAGTTACACCTTTTAAATACCTTCTTTAGATGAAAAAAGTGTTACTTTTATCCTTCAAGAATATTGTAATATCTTCAAGATAGACAAGAGAAATGTTATTAATCAACCACTTGAATGCCATATCCATGGCTCTTTGAAATGTTTCTCCTACATTGGAAAAACTAAAAGGCCTTTTTATTATAGGCATAGGTTCCCCACTTAGTGGTGAAGGTTGTTTTGAGTTGACCCCCTTCCCTCACCACAATCTTATTATATCCTGAGTGATCATCCAATAGGGAAAACCTTTCTGACCCTACTACCATTTATAAAAATATACTCCATAAAAGGAAATGGGTAGTGGTCTTTTAAGGATTCCTTGTTTAGAAATATGAAATGAATATAGTCTAATCTCTCCATTTCATTTCCACATTGGGACCATAATTTTTACCGCATGTTGAATGCTTTATGGGGAAAATTATTTTTTTCTTGATAAAAAAATTCAATTATTTCTTCATGAGCGGCTCAATTCATGGATTGACAAGCCTTTGTTTATGTCAAATGGGATTAACTAGTGGATCTAGTTCAATCATCCTATAATTTTCAATTCTCTTCATATCTAAAAAACCCCACAATGTATTTATATATCAAAGAAAACACATCAAAAAATTAGGATAAAACCCCTAAGGTATTCATAGTTCCAAGAAAATACATCAAAAAATTATTGACAAAACTCTACAAAAACACTTTTTCTTATGGCATACACACTTTTCCAATCTTGAGAAATTTATCCTTTTAAAAAAATATCGATTTGTATTATTTGTCTTTGAACACCATGTTTGATTTCTCTCTTCTAAGTTGATCATCTGGATTGAAAATCGACTCCAAAGTAGCTAAACTTTTGGGAAGCTTGTTTGACCTTAGTTGGAATATCTTATCCCCATATTTTCATTCTAACTTATTCTAGTTTATTTAAGAGAAATCAACCTCTTCTTGGATGATGTTGATGACTTTTTTTTCATTATCAAACACTTTCAAATTTATTTTTTTGTTTGATACAATAGGCCTTACCACTACTCTGATATGCGACTACATCTTCTTTTGACTTCTTCAGCAACATCAAATATTTCTCTAACTATTTCTAACCTATATGTGGGATCATTTTCTCCCCTTGACATGTCACAAATATTGAAATATTTATTTACTCTAGAAGGTCCCATAATCTATATTTATTATCCCTAAGTAGATCATTCTTTTATGCATTTATCCATCTAAATTGGTTTGTAATTAAATTGTTTTCCCTGAAGGTCTACAATTGTTATATTTTTTTATTTCTTTCCCATTATGAAAACATGTAGGCCATGTATGAGAGTGTTGAATATATAATGTATAACACTTAGCAGAATACATACAGAAGATTCATGTGGAAAAATAGAGCACGTTCAAAGGAGCAGGAGGATTGGGAAGGAATCATGCGTGGAGGACAAAGACAGATTTGGGACTTAGCCATTTTCACGATTATAATATATTTTTGGAAAATGGTGTGTGGAGCACATAAACTAGGAAAAGACTTACGTGACATGCATCAGCTATTTTTGGAAGAGTGGTTATGGGGTGCTTTGCATGGATGTGGGCTAAAGATAGAACTGCTACTAAAAGTTAACTATGAGAGGTCTATTGTTAACATTCTTGTATGTGAGCCTATTATTGTAAATGTGCACAACTATTTCCAATGTGTGACCTATTTTTGAAGTTTTGTAAGTGGTGAAGGGAAATTCCCTGCCCTTATAAATATGTAATGAACTGCGTAGTATAGTAGAGGTATGAGAACTGAATTATTGTGAGGTTATGTTGCCAAATCTGATGCGCGCATAAACTATAGTATTATCTATTGTAATGAGATTTTGTGCATTTATCATGTTTAATAGAATGGATTGTATTGGTTGAATCTGAGTATTAATCCTGAGTGTAATTTGGTTCTTGCATTTTTTTTTCCATCATGGTTATCATGTAAGTTTGTTATTATTTAGATATAGATCTAAACATGCACTATAGAATGGTGTATTAATTATGAATATGAATGCATTAATTCTTCATCATTCTAACATCCTGCAACAGCAACCCTAAAGAGGGGCTTGTTACCTTTGTGTGCTTTAGGTGAGTGCTCAGTCTAGGGTGAGTGATGTGCTAGTACACTTGGGTGATTCTTAGTGAATTCTAGGCTGCATCATTGGTTCCATTTCCGAGACCCCTTTCTCAGTTGTTTTCAAGATGGTTCACAATGAAGACATACCAGTTGACCCTAGAAATTGTTGAGGAGTGGATTAAAGATCTAGAAGAATAATATGCATAGAGGTTCAACACTCGATCTAAGTTTGAAACATGTACATGGGTGGAGCAGAATCTGTATGACTGTTTCTATCAGAGATTCTTCGCTATCTTTCTAGTAGAATTGTAATAGTTGTTGGTTGCTTATGCGTCTAAAAGCAATTGGAGATATCACACACTTGTCTAGATGGAGGAAGAATTTTACACCCTTTATGATGCTTATCTGATTTGGACTCACACTCTGGATATGTAGTTCCGTTATTTTTTGAACAACTATATCTTAGAGTACTCAATTTCCAATTATTCATTCCCATAGGTAGTTGAATTCCAATTTTTACAATATCCCAGGGGAGCTTTCCTGCAAGGCATTCCACTGGTGATAAAAAATTTAATGGTAAACCTAAAATTTGAGAGCAAACTAATGGCTAACTAAACCTCACCACACGCGAGGGTAGGAGTAGGTTTGGTGAAAGATGGAAGACCTAGCGATAAAGAGGTAGAGAGAAGAAATGTGGCTTAAGTACAATGAGGTGCATGAGAGGGAGATAGAGAAGTAATGAGATGTTGTAGAGTGAATGGCATTGAGGAGAGAGATGGATCGAGAATTATTTGACATTCACACAGAAGACATGGAACTCAAGCATCCATGACTCCCCCATTTAGGAAAGCATGACATGGAACCCCCCTTGGTCTGACATAGAAAATTGCCAAAAATGATGACTTGGGCCACAGGTGCACATTTGAATCTATTTGGTAACCTTTCCCTTGCACTTGGTCTTCAATTATCTAATAAAAAAAATAGCTAGCAAGCTAATTTAGGTAGTGGGAGAGCAGTGGTAAGTCATATAAAAATCACATCTATGGAAGTAAAAATGTCTTCATTATTTTTTGGAGGTACCTTTTCCAGTGTATCTTCTACACAAAATTAAGACGTGCATAATTTTGGACTCTCTTCTAGGGGTAGTAACACTTCCAAGACCATAGGGGTGCAGTTTAGTACTACTATTGGGACACATGGGAGTACATCTTCTAGTCTGACTGTGGCTATAGGTTCAAGATCAAGAGGTATAGGTAGTTCTAGTTCTAGTGGATTTGGTGGTTCTAGAGGCAAAAGAAACACAGGAGGTTCTGGATTAGATGGGAAGGGTATGTACCAACCCCAAAATATTTTCATGGAGATGTATATTCATCTTCCATAGTATAGGGGCATAGAAGATGCTTCTAAACATGTGCACACATGTGAAATACTATGGCGTGTAAAATAAATCATGGCTTCTAAGCATAGGGAAATTCAATTTGCTACTATGTTATAAGGGCACACACACAGTTGGTACAGAAAGTTTTACCTTGATCAAACTTGCATAAATTACGTATCTTTAAAAGATGTTTTCCTTAAATAATTTCATATCCCTGAGTTTGAGAAAAAGAGTATAAGTTCACTCAAGGATATTAAGCAAGGCACTAATGATAGTGTCAGAGAGTATGATGCTCATTTCAAAATGTTGTTATCTAAAATTTCTTATGATATTCATATAAGCTAACATGCACAATGGTTTTTTGGGGGCTTGATTACACATTTTAGAAGGGAACTATCACATAAAACATATATTGATCCATGCGAAGCACTTGAATCAGCATTACGCACTAAGGGAGTTAGAAGTATAGACACTAGAGTGAGCCCATTATTAGAATAAGAGATCGAAGCTATGGCGAAGCAGTTGGAGAAGCTATCGGAAAATTTAGAACATGAGATGCATGCAAGGATTTTGTGCAGAGATTTTGAAGTGGAAGGTCATATAAAGGATAGGTATCCATGTAGATTAGTACGCTCATTGTTGTTAGAATGTGAGATATGTCACTTAAACCATGATGTTAGTTGCTACCTATTATTACAACACATAATAAGGAAGAGTGTCTCTTGTTACTGTAAAATTTGTAGGTCCAAAACTCATGGCATGGAAGAATTTCAAATGATTGGTCAGATCCATGATGCTATAGATATTGGTGTATAATAGAAAGGAGTTTCAAATAACTCTAAAGGCAAGAATGAGCATAAATATCATAATCACAATCAGGCACGCTATGATCAGAATGAATGGATTTTTGAAGGAGATCATGGTAGAGGTCAAGGATACCATGGTGGATTTACAGGACAAGGTCATGGTGGTGGACAAGGTGAGTTCCCTCATGGAACATGTTATACATGTGGATATCCTGACCACTATAGGCATGAATGTCATCAGAATATTACATGTTCTTTCAATGGAAAGAATTATAGTTATGAGGAATTCCTAGACTTGTATGATAATATTAGCAAGCAACATAAACAAGAAATTAAAGGTGCAGGGATAGTTGGGATACAACACATTGTGGAAAATCAATGGATGCCCAAGTTAGAACCAAAATTTGAGGAATTGCAAGTAAGGATCACTACCCACGCTAAAGTGATGTGTGTAAAAGAAGCATTGTAACAAAATCTTACCATCACTGAGGAAGAGTTTCTACATTCACAGTAACGAGATGTTTCCCATCAGAAGGAGGTTTATCAGTAAACCATGGAGGTACTAGGAAATATTTAGGGTGAAATGTAGTATTTAAAATAGAAATCATAGAAGATCAAGAAAAAGAAAGCATCAGAGATGGTCCAAACTGAGATGGATGAGTTGAAATAATTGTGCAAAATGTTGTGCCAGGAGAATATCATTCCACTATTAGGGAATTGGTTAAAGGAAAATAATTTGCACGTATGTATTAAGACTATATGGCATGTCCTACATGTGAATATTCCCCCTCATAGCCTAGATTATGACAAGGAAATAAATTTGAATCTTGTTGTTGATGGGAGGATTTTGAGTAATATATTGATTGATATAGGTGTGGAAGTCAATGTTCTTACCTTGGATGCATGGGTACAAATGGGGATACCTCCATTTAACCCATCCTCTAATGTATTTTTCATGGCTAACTAGACTAAGGCCACTCCCATCAGATTTTTAAAAGATGCATCCATTACCATATAGGGAGCCAAGTTCACTAGGGGATTTTAGGTTTTAGACTGGCAAAGGCAAATAGCTTCCTAGCTCTACTAGGGCATCCTTGGTGTTATATAAATAATGTTGATCTTTTGTTTAACAAGGGTTGTATCAACTCTAAAAATAAGGAGGAAAGGGTTATTATCCCATTAACATATGGTAAATTTGTGCCCTATGTTGAGCCCTTCAGTGAGGGAGACCTAAATAGGATTTATGTGCGTGTCATCTGGGACCCAAAGGTGCATGAGGCATATAAAGAAATAATTCTTCAATGGGAGGATGCATAGTCTATTAGTGATACTACAAATGTTTCTTGTGATAATTGGGCTCATAAAACTTATGAGTTGGTAGGGAATGAAGTAAAGAGTATATTTGCTATGGATAACAGACCACGTTATATTAGGAGAATAGGTAATTACTCGATAACCCATTACACCAAAGAAGGAGACCCTATGGTGTTCCTGCGTGCCATGGAGGAATAGTGGATAGACCAATTAGAGAGAAGTAATATGCTATCATATACCATACACAGGAAAATATCTTACCAGTGGGTGGTTCATAAGGATAATTTTGTAGGATGGAATGAAATTAGGATTGATCTTGCTAGTAGGTTCTTTAGGAGAAATGAACCTACTAAAGTCTATAATTATCATTGTAGTCAACTTGTTAACCACCACATTTAGTAGTGTGAGAGACTCTAGATAGAGGAGTAGGAAGCTTTACCACCTTCACTGAAGGTGCACAAATTTTATTCCACTTTACAAGTTGGCACTTGTGTTTGGTATGTATATGTAAAACTCTATAGAGAGACTTGAAATTGGCAAGATTTAAATGTAGGAATGGCCCAGACATTTGAATTATTCTCTACTAAACCTCCAGTGGAAGAAGTATTAAAGGTTATAAAACACTTAACTATGGGGGATAGTGCCAAGGTGGAGGAACTCACTCAAGATTTATTTGATGAACGAGACTCAGGAGCTTTTTTTTTTAAGAAACAGAGTTAGATACCACACTACTTAAACTTTCTTACCTTGAGCGAGAAAAAGGAAAAATGGTCTACTTAGTGGATGATGAAGAAGAATAAAATATGGATGTAGACCATTCACCAGGTAGGTGTGAGGTGTTAGAAAGTGTAGATAAGACCACGCGTGCCTGTCATGAACCTATGAAGACAAAGAAAGTGAATATTGGATTATATGTTGAGCCTAAGGAGGCCATAATTGGAGACTACTAGTCTAAATCCGAAGTGGAAAATATCATAGAGTTACTACGGAATTATCATGAGCTATTTCCTCAGGGGGTACCATGAACTTAATGGCATGCATAAAGCTTAAATAGGGTGTGTGCCTTGTTAGGAAGAGACCCTACAGGATGAACCCCAACTTGTGTGAAAAGGTCAAATATGAGATTGAAAAATTTTGAATTCTGGCATCATCAAGCCCTTGGATGAGTTAGAATGGGTTAGTCAAATGGTGATAAGTATAAAGAAGGATGGTTAGATTAGGATATGTGTGGACTAAATGGAGTGGAATGTTGCATGTGTGACTGAGCCCTTTCCTACACCATTCACTGAGGAAATACTAGAAGGTGTTGTAGGGTCTGAAATATATTCATTTACAGATCGGTTCTTTGGGTATCATCAAGTTAGGATTTCCCAGGAGGATTAGGAAAAGACTACTTTTACTACTAAATGGGGCAAATATTCCTATACTGTGATGCATTTTGGTCTGAAAAATGCGCATGTGTGATTTTTACACATAATTGGTCAGGTATTTAAAGATTTTATTCATAACTTCTTATAGGTTTATTCATATTATTGGATGGTGTATGAAATTCTTAAGGATCATTGTGACAATCTGCACTTAATTTTTGAAATATGTAGACAGTTGAGTATCTCTTTGAACATCAAGAAGTTCATATTTACAACACCATTTGGAATACTTTTAGAACACATAATATGCAAGGAATGTTTGTTGGTTGATCTAGCTAGGGTTGCAATCATTATCGGCCTAAAATATGCTACCAATAAAAGTGAGGTGCATAGATTTTTGGGTCACATGGGATATTATAGGAAATTCGTAAAGGGGTATGCAAAAGTTTCTGCACCTTTGGAGGAGTTACTGAAAGGAAAAGTTACATTCTACTAGGGAGAACCACATCAGTGTGCATTCAAGACATTGAAGGAGACTCTTACTACCGTGTTTATTCTATGCTTTCCTTCATGGGAGCAACCATTTCATGTACATGTGGATGCCTCTAGCATGGCCATTGGCGTGGTGTTGGCTCAGATGGGAGAATATATTATAGATCATCCTATCTATTTTTATAGTAGAAAGATGACTCCTACCGAGAAGAATTACTTAACTACAAATCACAAATATTTGTCAATGATCTATGCACTACTTAAATTCATACAGAACCTACTAGCTACACCATTTTTATTGTATATAAATCACATTGCATTGAATTATTTGGTAAAAAATCCCATTTTACAGGGGAACATATGCATGGGTACTCTTATTTCAACAATTTGATTTTACAGTTGTGGCCAAACTAGGTAAAAGTAATTTTGGAGCAGACCATTTATCCAGAATACTATCAAGAGAAGAATCATAGGCCATTAAAGATACCATGCCATATGCACAATTATATAGGTTACAATGAGCGCCATCATAATTAGAGGAAATTGTTGTATTTCTACGAACATGTATGACACAAGAATGAATGAAATCCTTAGAGAACAAATAACTTTCTATACACACAACACCCTCTATGTTGATTAGCAGTGACCTATAAAAGTTATGGTAGGATGAATTATTGCATTTCTTTGTACTGGAACATGAACACAAAGATATCATGTAGGAATCTCATGGTGGTATTGCAAATGGGCACTATGTAGGTGATGCCACTGCACACAATATTCTACTCACTATATTATGGTAGGAGACCATATATAAATATTGTAAGGCATATTTCAAGGCTTGTATCACTGTCATCATCTTAAGAAACCATGTCAACAAGATGAAATGCCTCTAAGACCTATTACTAGTGCATAATTATTGTAGAAAAGGGCTATAGATTTTTTGTGTAACACCCTCGAAAACTGATATATTCCTCTTTTGCATTTGAAGTGTTGACATGTGATTTTCTAGATAAAGATGTGTTCTTTTGACTGTTGAATATCATGCTTGATAAGGATAAATATTTTCTGTTCTTAAAAATCATTAGACTAAAATTATATGGTTATCAAGAATTTATTTTTCAGTTTAGAAGGAGGATTTGAAATTTAGCTTTAACATTTGCAGACTTATTTCTTCTTCTGACTCATCCTTGGATCAATTTTAGTGATCCAAGGAATGTTTCAAATCCTCTTCATAGACTGAATGATAAATTGGCATTCAGTAGTTTAAGGGACATTGAAGACTAAACTTTGTATGATACAAATTATGTGGTCTTATGTGAATATGTTTTCGTTCAGCTGTATGTTGTGCTTGGTTCTTTGGTGATTGATCTTGGCAAGACATAAAGGATGTAAGTAAAAATTAAATTCATGGAGGAGTTTATAGTCCTAAAACCTAAGGATTATCCTAATGATATCCTAATCTAGGTAAGAACATCTACGTTCTAGCTACGTTTACTTATTTTAATTCTATTCCAACCTAAGCCTCTTATTCTATTTGTTGGGTTGGCAACCTAACCTAAGCATTGTGCTAAACGAATAAGGGAAGGGGTTACTAAATTAATACCAGGAAATTTTAATTAATACCTAATACTAAAGTGTTATGAATTGAACCTAACCTAAGGTGGGAATTCTAATGGAAAGTGCTTTAAGACATAGGTTGGTAATTTCAAAACTAACCTATGTTCTATTTGAATCCATCCTAAACTATTTGTTGGTCGTCAAATAGGACTTTTTAGAAGAGCAACAGTCAGGGGACAAAAAGTCCCTCCTCTTTAATGGGAGAGGTTCCCTTATTCTGAAACAAACTTATTTACAAATACACAGAACATTATTTTATGGTCAAACTTGGATATTACGAAAGTGTTTTCCACAAGGATCATCAGTTACGCCAGGACTGAGGAAGGGGAATAAGAAGATGAGCAGAATAGCAACATTCAGAATTATAGATAGCAGAATAATTCTTCGTGTATGCGAAGCTTCAAAGGATTTAAGACAAGATCATTTGCATTAGCTGAGTGGGATTAAATTTAAAGACACAAAGTTCCGTAAATAACCTTCTTCAGATTTGTTAATCAAGGACACAAAGTTCCTTCTTGGTTGTACAAGATCACTGTACTTGCAAAACTGAACAGTATGCAACCAGAGAGACTAAACAAGTTAGGAACAAAATGATCTTCATAATATTAAAGGAAAACACAGAGACAACAAGAATCAGATAGACAAAGAACGGAAAGCCCTTTTGTATTGATTTCTTTAAGATCTATTTACACTTTCAGCAAATATCCAAGTTCTTCCTCCCTGGAAAATGGCGTGGAAAGGCCACTAAATAGATTACAAGTCAGTTACTCTTCGTAACCATTTCTTTTAACTAAAGAATAGTTAAGTACCGCCAATTGCAATACCTTAACTAATTACAAAGAATACGAAAAGAAAGGAAAGAAGAGGAAAGGAAGGAGAAGGAGACAGGTGGCCGGCTACTGGGAGGGACCCACTGTCTTCAGAATCCGCTTCCTGAACTTCTTCAATGACTCAGCTATATCTCTACCACGAGGGACTGACGTGTTGGTTGCAGACTGAGTCCAAAATCCCAGACATTTCTCCATCTCTTTATCAAACTCGACGTGAGTATGATAGTCTTTGTTTGCTTCTTCAATGGCAGACTGAAGAGAACAAATTTCCTTTATCTTGTCCTTAGAGATGGAGTCTTCCTTGAAAAGATTATCTTTGACAAAAGCTCTGAACTGAGCTTTGATTTCTTGCAAGGACAAGGGAACGCCAGAGTTTTCTTCCTGAAGATGACAATGCATATCTTTGAACGCAGCAGCTGCCAGTGTCTTGAAAGCTTCTCCCTTCTACCAGCTATTCTTCATTTCTCCTACAGCTTCCTCCAGGAATTTGATTTTCCACTCCACGCTGTAGACCCAAGATTTTGACAGATTGTCCTTAACATCATCGAAAATCTTGTTCGCCAGTAAGATGTTCTCATCTTTCTGGCCCATGAGGTGAAGGTCTACGATGCAACTACTCCAGAGCTTAAGCTCTTTATCCATTACCCCAATAGTAGAGGACAGCTTCTGTTGCAAATTATCTACCTTTCCATGTAGCTTAAAAGCTTCATCGATGAAGTTTAGTCCGGCAACAAGAATGTCATCTACCATGGCTTCGATAGCTATGCCATAGATAGAATACTTGTGCATATCTTTAATACTTTGCACTTCATCTTGGCTTAGAATTACAGGAGGCGGTAGAGCAGTCAAGGGGGTAGGGTCTAAAACTTTGTCCTTAGACAAAAGTGACTTGATAAAACTCGTGAGAACTTGGGCTTGTTCTTCTAGCTGCTCAATCGTCTGCTGCCCTTTCTCTACCCTTCTAATGACCCTTGTGACTATTTCCTGGAGGTTATGAATCTCACCTTCAGGAGTAGACTCTCTCCATAGGGATCCTTGAAAGCTCTAAGTCAGATGTCAGCAAGTCTGATTCTGATTTGTCTACTGTGGGCTTAGCAATCTCCAGGAATTACTGACCTTGAGCATCTGACACAATCCTGGAAGTAGTTCTGGCTTTCTTGGCACGAGAAGGAGTGGTGCCCAACAAGGCTGCTACAGCATCAAAATTTGGTCCCAAGCTTTGAGAGGAGGATTTCCTCTTCCTTTTGTCAACCAGAGGTTGCACCCAAGTAAAAGAGGAAGAAGAATCTGCAGGAGAAGCAAGGGGACCAAGAGATAGGGAGCTCATGACACTCAAGGTCTGTGCAGCTGCTGACTCAAGCTGAGATGTGGGTAGAACACTGGAGGTAATGGCGGTAGAAGAATCAGTAGCACCCGGAAGTTCAGTGCTCTGGACCTCCTTATCTTTATCTGTTGGATCTTCAGGAACACTTGCAGGAGTTGGCATCTCACTTTCTTCACTTTCACTGAGAACAATGATATTCTCTGGCCCCATAGGCAACTCTGCCTGTTTTCTTGGAGGGTCATTCTCTGCAGGCTCCTTCTTTACCTCTTTGAGTTTCTTCTTGTATACCTGGGTAGATGGAGAAGGAGTAGATTCTACAGGCCCCCGAGCTGTTGAGGCAGGAGGGGTTTTCACTGGTGTTCCAGACTCTGGAACTGATGCCTCCCTTATGGGTGTCGAATCATCTTTGGAGCTGGATTCTCCTGAGTGCCTCTTGAATTCTCGGATCTTCTTACTGAACCAGACCGTAGTCCTAATTAAGACTGGAGCAAGAATCTCAGCCAGATCATCTTTCTCTTTCCTGTTCCAGTCCAGGTCCTCCAGAGGGGTGTGCTTAATCACATTTTCATACTCATACGAGTATAGCTCAGAATTTTCATCTTGGAGACCTTCAGGAACTTGGTACAGAATGAGTTCTTGGATCAATTGCAGGGAGAACCTGCCATAATGCCTTCTTCTGGCTTCAAAATCATCTGCACAGTCATCCCAGTAGTCTTCTGTATGTGCCCTATGATGATAGATTATCCTGAGGTTTTGTTCAATGAACTTCTTCAAGTCAAAGTAGGTTCTAGGCTTGAAGAAATGAACAGTGATAGGGACCAGGGCTCTTTCTATGTTCTGAGCATCCAGAGCTGTTTTGCATGTGTAGTTTCCCAGAGAGATGGGAAAGTGCAAGCCAGAAATCTTCTTGTCTCTGCAAGTTCTATGTAACTTGTCTAGCTGCCTGCATATTTCAATCAAGGCCATTTTGTCATTACAGAACATGGGAAGCCGCAGAGGAGTGCTCTCATAACCAGCGAGCCTGATATAAGAAAATTTCCTGAACTGAATGAAATAGGCTCCATATTGTGATATCAGGTTCATGGCTTCGTCTGAAAACCTTCTAGTAGTGTCACCTTTGAGCAATCTGACCACGTACATGGTGAAAGCATCATTGACCCTTCTGAAATTCCGATTGCTGGTCTCTAGGGTGAACTGCGGGCAGTAGGCATACACTGGATCATCTTTGTGTGTATCTATGTAGGAGAAGCCAAACCACTGCCTCGATGCCGCTAGGGTATACATCAGATACGAAGTCATGAAGAACTTCTTTGACTGCTGAACGTTAGATAGCTGCTCGGCCAAATTCATACTGATGATCTCTGCCCAGTTGATATTTTGTGTTCCCTAGCACACCATGCTGATGAGCGGGCACATCCAGAAATGAAATTCATTGGTGGAGGGCAAACCCATGACCCGAGCCAGCAAGATTATGAAGTCTGACAGTTCTTCGTTGAAATATGCTCGGAAGAGGGTTTTGGTTAGGCGAGAAGCACCTTTCTTAGGGTTATTCAACCAAGACTTCGCCACTCGCGCCTTGTATTTATCACTGTCTTGGTTGAACATGGCCTGTGCTTGATCCCGAGAGATGACTATAGCATTGTCCATCTCTGGAATCCTCAGAGTAGCTCCAATGGTGGAAGCGTCCAGCTTGGCAATGAGCTCCCCATGTACATTTGTCAATTCACTCGTAGTGGGCTCGAAGTGAGCTCCGCATGAAAGTACAGTATCAGCACACTGCACTGAGATAGGGAATCCTCCGGTGAAAGCTAAAACGCTATCATTAATCATCTGTGCCATTGGCGTAGGGTTTGCATCTGTCATTCTTGACCAAAAATTGCCGAAGTCGAGATGACGAGCTTCACTGTCTCTGATATTGCTAACGGCAGACTCAAGTGGAGAAATTTGCTCCTGTCCCTGAAACTTGATCTTCATATTGATAGATTCGGAGCTGCGACCCAGACTCTGGAAGGAATTTGCAAAGGGAAGGGATATTGCGCAGGTTTTCAAATTGCAAGGGTTCGAGCAAAAGATAGCATGGAAGCAATGGGAAAAATGAAAAGGGGAATGCTCGTTATATAGCCGTTTGAGGAGCGGAATGAATTTAATGCGCATTGAATACACAACCACCAATTTGAAAAATATCATACTTGGAGCGAGCAGGAAAAACTAATTGTGAATGACACTAGGTACGCTTGGGACATGTGAGACATGAATGCGCGAAACACGCGGCTCGGCCGGTTCGGGTGAAATAGGGAGAGGACGCACAAATGCATTTGGGACAAATGGGATGAAAATGTGCGAAGTACGTGATTCGGGTGTTTTGGCCGAAATTGGAACAGCGGGCCCGTTTGGACTTGGGACATTCGGGACAAAAAGTTTCGAAGTATGCGACTTGATCGGCTCGGCTGAAATTAGGATAGCTCGTACTTTTTCAAATGGGGCAGTTGGGACAGGAAAGTGTGAAGTACGCGGGAAGGATGATTCAGCCAAAATTAGAACAACACGCAAAATAAGTTTTGGGACACTTGGGACAAAATTTTCCGACGGGCCCGAAAATGGGACAGCTTCGGGGATTTCGGCCGATCGGGGAACAGAGTGCATTTTCGTACTTGGGATAGATGGGACAAAAAGTTCTGACAGGTCCGAAAATCACACAAAAAAGACCCAAAACACAATTTTTTTAACTTCACAACTTAGGCACTTCAGAGAAGAACTCTTCAACTCAAAATTTTGAAAATTTTACTCTTATCAAAGCGGGGAATTTTGAGTGGACAACAGCTAGCTCCTTCTGGGGATGACTTGGTGTAAATTCATAGAATGAGACAAGGTAAGAACTTAGAGAACTCGGTGAAGCAGACCAGTGCCTTATCCATTGGGCAAAGGAGTCGAAAACAAACCAATACAGAGGGAAACACACACAACAGAAGGGAAACACACCAAAAGCAGAAAAAGCAAAAACACTGCACATAATATACAAAGGGACTCCCTAGTCACCTAGGACTTGAACAACTTCAAATACTGCCCACTATAAGGAAGTGGGAGGGGAGAACCATCCATGTAATCAAGATAGAAAGAGTCCTTACCAGCAAAGTGTCTTATCTTGAAAGGTCCAAGCCACAGAGAATCAAATTTTCCATGGCTGCCACGAGGTTCATGTCTTTTGTCCCATAACAGCACGGTATCACCAACTTGGAACTCTCTGGACCTAGATTTCTTATCGAACAGAACCTTCACCTTCTGCTGGTGAGCAGATATTCTGTCAGCAACCTCCAATCTATCCTCGTTCAGTTTGTGCAGGTACATGATTCTTTTGTCTAGAGCATCACTGAAACTAGTGTCTTCAATGGCCTTCATCAGGTGCAAGGCTGGCAGTTCCACTGTCACTGGCAATTGGGCCTCTACTCCATACACTACTTGAAAGGGGGACATTCCAATGGCTCTTTTAGGTGTGATCCTATCTGCCCAAAGAGCATCATAAAGCTTCTTATGCCAGTTTCGCTGAGACTCATTGACCAACTTCCGTATGATAGTCACCAGATTTTTGTTGGTGGATTCTGCTTGTCCATTCCCCTGGGGATAATAATCTGAAGAATGAGCCAGAGAGATGCCATACCCCGTAGCAGAAATCCATTATCTCAATTGAGGAGAAGTTCGAAGCATTGTCTGTTACAATCTTGTTAGGTACACCATACCTAACCAAGATGTTCTCTTTGATGAAGTTGCATACAACTTCAGAAGTAGTGCTCTTGACTGGAATAGCTTCCACCCATTTGGTGAAGTAGTCAGTGGCAGTTAGCACATGCGTGTGACCAGCACTAGAAGCAGGGTGCAGTGCACCAATGAAGTCTAGACCCCACTGTTGAAATGGTTTCCTCAATCACAACTGGCTTGAGAGGCAAAGCGGCCAGTTTGGGGTCTTCCCACATATGTTTGATAGGCCTTGCATTTATCCACCCACTTGGATGCATCTCTGAACAAGGAAGGCCAGTAATATCCTCCCCGGAGTATCTTGTGAGCTGTGACTGTTGATGAATAGTGCCCTCCACATGCCTGATCATGGAAAGCTGAGAGAAACTTTCCCTGCTGCTCCTTATCCACACACTTCAGAAATCTCCCATCTAAACCACACGCTTGAACAAGGCATTTTCCCACAATACATATTTCGCTGATCTCAATTTAACAGTCCTCTTTTCCTTGGTAGTTAAATGAGAGGGGCATTCCCCATAGGTGAGAAAATGGGGCAATGTCGGAATACCATTTCATCGACTGAACTAAGGAATAGAATAGTAGGAATGTCAGCTTTCTCCTCCAGCAACTCATGTTTGGCCCCTTCAGCGATGAGCTCACAAAGACCTTTGCCATGAACCAGCTTGGTCGGTTTGATATCAATGTCATACTCCTGGACTTTAGCCACCCAGTTTCCTCTCTTAGACCCAGAATTCTTGCTATGTAAGAATTGACTTAACAGTTGTATCTGGAACCAGCACCACGGAGTGGGAGTTGAGGATATAAAAGCGAAACTGCTTAACACCCTTGACTACTGCAAAAGCATGCTTCTCCATCATGGTGTACTTTAGCTCATGATCCTTCAGGATATAGCTCATGAAGGCAATTGGTAGCTCATGTCCATCAGAATCTTCTTGGGTTATAGACAGTAGCCAAGGGTATTGTCTGTAGCGTAGCAATAGATGATGAAATCTTTGCTGAAGTCAGGGCAGGCCAAAACTGGAGTTTTAGCAATGGCTTTCTTGATACCCTCAAAGGATTCCTTTCCTTCAGAAGACCATCCAAATGTTTTCTTCCCTTTCATCATCTGAGAAATATTCAACGTTAATTCAGCAAAAATCAAGGATGAATCTTCTTAAGAAATTGATTTACCGAAAAAGGAATGCACGCCTTTTTTATTGGTTGGGAGAGGAATTTGCTGGATGGCTTGAACTCATTCAGGATCAATCTTGATGCCATCCTTGGAGACAATGTTCCCTAATAGCTTCCCTTCTGTAACACAGAAGACAGATTTTTTTAGGATTTAAAGAAATCCCATGCTCTCGGCATCTCTGTAGGACTGTTTCCAGGTGGTCAAAGTGATCCGCTCTTGTCTTTGAGAACACTATCAGGTCATCAAGGTATATGACTATACATTTCCCTTTCAAGCTTCCAAAAGCCAGATCCATAGCTCTCTGGAAAGTTTGCACCAGCATTAATCAGCCTAAAAGGCATTCTCTTGTAGGCGAAGGTACCCCAAGGAGTGGTGAAGGCTGTCTTGTGTTGATCTGCAGTATCAACCTCTACCTGATTGTATCCCAAGAACCCATCAAGCATAGATAACATTTCAGAACCTGTTACTGCTTGCAATATTTGATCCATCATAGGCAGAGGGTAGTTATCTTTCAGAGAAGCCTAATTCAGGTTCCTGAAATCGACACAGATGCGGATCTCACCATTCTTCTTCCTAACAGGCACAATGTTTGCAATCCATGTTGAATGGTGAATGGGAAAGATGATTTTAGCCTTCAACAGTTTCTGAATCTCCTGAAATATAGTGTCAGCTATTTTGGGATTATACTGCCTTTGTTTCTGCTTAAAAGGCTTGATTCCTGGTTTGAGAGGGATAGAGTGCTGCATGTCTTTTGGCTCGAAGGCTTTTAGGTCTTCATAAGAATATGCAAGAACATCCTTATACTTCCTTAGAAGATCAATTGCTCTTCTCCTCTCATCAGTTGTGCAACATTTCCTGATATTTACCAGTTTGGGATCAGTAGAACTCCCTATATCAATCTTATCATACTCAGCTGATTGCTGAGGTCCAGTAGAAGCTTTAGATTTTACATATCTGTCATGTTTGTCAAACAACTCCTCCAAACTCACCAAACCTTTGGGAATCTTGTTTCCTTTGAGTTTAATGCACCCTTCCTGATCTGTTTCTTGTCCTTGGGTAACAGCTTGGTCAGAGGACACACTCTCACGAGGCAGGTTGTCACTTCCCTCAAAATATAGTTGTTCGAAATTCCCCTTGAGTTCCAGGAAGGAAAGAAGATGTTGGTCATCGTTGAAAACTTGCCAGTTATTAGTATTGTCAGGAACACTAGGCCGGTGGACCATTTCAATAGTGAACTTGTCCTGAGAGAATTCAGGATGGGGAATCAATAATGACCCTGAGACAGCCAGTGAATTAGTCCTGCTGTTCTTTTCTCTGGGTATTGCTTCAATAGAGAAGGCATCAAGGAATTCAATTGAATCCCAAACCTGATTCCGGTAATGCTTCAGCCTCCCATTTTTTACCTGAAAAATGCTTCTGACTTGTTTTACAATCAGCTCTGCATCACCATGAGCTAGAAGATTTTTTACACCTCGTTCTTTGGCCACTTGCAGTCCAAGAATGAGAGCCTCGTACTTTGCTGTATTGTTAGTGTTTTCGAACTGTAATTTAAATGAAAAAGGGTGGAGGCAGCCTTCAGGTGACACTAGCAGGACACCAGCTCCAGAACCAGGCCGAGGAACAAACTTCCATCAAATTTCTAAAATCCAAACACCATTGGGATCTTTGGGTGATACTTTGGAGGGTTGGATTTCATCAGGGGACAGAATCATGTAATTACCATGACCTATGTCTTCATAGAGTACTTTGTGCCTTAAGATCATCTGTTTTCTGCACAATATACTCAGACTGTTTCTCAGGGAGTAACTTCTTCATTTGTCCATTGACAGGTATGAGGGCGTGTGACCAATCCATTTGAATCTCCCCACCCACATCTTTACAGAAGTTCCGACTTTAGCAACATTTCGTAAGAAGGAGGAATGTTTGCTACTAGGATGGGTGGCCAAGACTTTCTTTTCAGGTAAAGCAGTAAAAGCCACTTGTGCATCTTTAATCCTTCCAACCAAAGGTACTTCCTTACTTTCCATGGAGTAGCAAGATCCATAAGTACGAGTAAGGGTCAAGCCTAAAGCATGGGCTACTTTAGCAGGCATTACGTTATCTGAGGCTCCGAAATCTATGACACAGTTACTGAGCCTATGGCCAGCTATAAGAAGCCTTACGTAAAAAGGCTTGATTTTGTCTCCAGGCGAGGTGACAGTAGCTACCAGACTAGGTTGTGGTATAGAAGGAGGAGTGGGCAAAAGGCCTTTAGAGGTGGTCTTGGAATGGGAATTTACAAATTGGATCATCTTGGCAAAAGCTTTGGGATGGGTTTGGTAGTATTCAGCTTCTGAAATTTGAACCTTGGTCCTTTTTAGGTGATCCACAATGTCAAAGGATCCAGAGGTGGATGGGCCATCATCATTTGAAATTCTAGGCTTATCAACCTTAGGAGAAAAAGAAGAAGAAGTAACTTTGGTAGCAGGATTGACAGTAAGTACCTTTGGCGCAGATGAGGTAGGGAAAGGATATCCTCTTCTGGCAATTACAGGAATAGTTGCTGGTTACTCCTTAGATTTCTTCATGGGCTGTGTTACTTTCTCCTTCTGCCTCGTCTGTTCTCGAGTCATGACAGTAAATGATTCACTGTTCATGTCTGCTACCACTTCATCATAGTTATCTCCATCCTCAATGCCTTCAGTGGTAAAGAAATTGACTCGAGATCCTTCGAGTTCTTCTGCCTCATCATCGAATTCCTCCAGGAACTCCTCACAAGCTTCATTATCATCTTCTGGCTCTTCAACCTCACAAGTTGCATTCACTGGAACTTTGACAGGAGGTCCTTCAAGTGCCAGTCTTGTGTGGGGAGCTGGCAAATGGTTTCTAGGTTGAAAATTTCTTCTCGGAACGTTCTGCATATGGTGCATGCTGGGCTAATTGTTTCTTTATAGCCACTAGATCATTTGCAAGTTTCTGGACTAATGGATCAGTATTGGGTCCAGAGGTGGAAGAGGAAGAAGTAGCAGATTTAGATTTAGGAGGATCTCTTCTCAACTTCCCTGACATGATCAGGTCATCCTCGACACTAACAGCCAGTTCTTGATCCAGAATTAACGTTCCAAGATTAGCCCTTCTTAGGGCATAACTGACTTTAGGCTTTTGGGAATTCAAAAAGAAACATTTTTGAATTTGATCAACTGGTCGAGTATTTACAGGAATCTTGTTGATCAATCTGTTGAACTGAGCCACAAATTATCTCATGGGTTCTGATGGATCTTTCTTTATCTGAGAAATCTGGGCAAGCAGGGCATGCACATCTTCTGCCCGGCTTGAAATGGCTTTCGAACTGAGTTCTCATGGTAGTCCAGTCGGTGATGGCACCAGCCGGAAGGTGATAGAACTAGTCAGCAACATTATCCTGTAACGTCTCAACGAACAGTCTTACTGAGACGTTCTTCATGCTCAACCCCCAAAACTCCACATACAACTATAAAAGGCTTGCAATATGTTCATCAGGGTGTACTTTGCCATCTCCTTTAAATTTTGGGAAGTTCTTTCGGTTACCTCTAGGTAACTCATGCAAAGGCTGCGCAAGAGCCAGGGGCCCGACACGTTGACCCCATGGCAATTGTGCCGCCATTCTTGGAAATACGGCTTGGAGGGGAACTTTAATACCAGTAAGGATCAAAGCTCGTAGATTGGGACTAGCAGGCTCTAAAGGAATACCACCCGTAGGATTTCTATCTTGAATAGGCGGAGTGCTCATCGAACGAGTTCTTCTATTTGAAGGGAAAGGAAAACCCTGTTGCTCCAAAAGCTGAAACTGAGAATCTTCAATACCAAGGGTCCTTCTCCCTCGAGTGAAACACAGAGTCACCAGATCAAAGGATGATCGAAAAAAATTGTAGATACTGGAATGCGATTTTCCCTAGCGGAGTCGCCAAAAACTATTGGTCGTCGAATAGGACTTTTTAGAAGAGCAACAGTCAGGGGACAAAAAGTCCCTCCTCTTTAATGGGAGAGGTTCCCTTATTCTGAAATGAAATTATTTACAAATACACAGAACATTATTTTATGGTCAAACTTGGATATTACGAAAGTGTTTTCCATAAGGATCATCAGTTACGCTAGGACTGAGGAAGGGGAATAAGAAGATGAGCAGAAATAGCAACATTCATAATTATAGATAGCAGAATAATTCTTCGTGTATGCGAAGCTTCATACGATTTAAGACAAGATCATTTGCATTAGTTGAGTGGGATTAAATTTAAAGACACAAAGTTCCGTAAATAACCTTCTTCAGATTTGTTAATCAAGGACACAAAGTTCCTTCTTAGTTGTACAAGATCACTGTACTTGCAAAACTGAACAGTATGTAATCAGAGAGACTAAACGAGTTAGGAACAAAATGATCTTCACAATATTAAAGGAAAACACAGAGACAACAAGAATCAGATAGAAAAAAGAACGGAAAGCCCTTTTGTATTGATTTCTTTAAGATCCATTTACACTTTCAGCAAATATCCAAGTTCTTCCTCCCTGGAAAAATGGCATGGAAAAGGCCACTATATAGATTACAAGTCAGTTACTCTTCGTAACCGTTTCTTTTAACTAAATAATAGTTAAGTACCGCCAATTGCAATACACTTAACTAATTACAAATAATACGAAAAGAAAGGAAAGAAGAGGAAAGGAAGGAGAAGGAGACAGGTGGCCGGCTACTGGGAGGGACCCATTGTCTTCAGAATCCGCTGCCTGAACTTCTTCAATGATTCATCTATATCTCTGCCACGAGTGACTGACGTGTTGGTTGGAGACTGAGTCCAAAATCCCAGACATTTCTCCATCTCTTTATCAAACTCGACGTGAGTATGATAGTCTTTGTTTGCTTCTTCAATGGCAAACTGAAGAGAACAAATTTCCTTTATCTTGTCCTTAGAGATGGAGTCTTCTCTTGAAAATATTATCTTTGACAAAAGCTCTGAACTGAGCTTTGATTTCTTGCAAGGACAAGGGGAATGCCAGAGTTTTCATCCTGAAGATGACAATGCATATCTTTGAGAACGCAGCAGCTGCCAGCTGTCTTGAAAGCTTCTCCCTTCTGCCAACTATTCTTCATTTCTCCTACAGCTTCCTCCAGGACTTTGATTTTTCCACTCCACGCTATAGACCCAAGATTTTGACAAATTGTCCTTAGCATCATCGAAAATCTTGTTCGCTAGTAAGATGTTCTCATCTTTCTGGCCCCATGAGGCGAAGGTCTACGATGCAATTACTCCAGAGCTTAAGCTCTTTATCCATTACCCCAATAGTAGAGGACATCTTCTGTTGGCAAATTATCTACCTTTCCATGTAGCTTAAAAGCTTCATCGATGAAGTTTAGTCCGGGCAACAAGCATGTCATCTACCATGGCTTCGATAGCTCTGCCATAGACAGAATACTTGTGCATATCTTTAATACTTTGCACTTCATCTTGGCTTAGAATTACAGGAGGCGGTAGAGCAGTCAAGGGGGTAGGGTCCAAAACTTTGTCCTTAGACAAAAGTGACTTGATAAAAACTCGTGAGAACTTGGGCTTGTTCTTCTAGCTGCTCAATCGTCTGCTGCCCTTTTCTCTACCCTTCCAATGACCCTTGTGACTATTTCCTGGAGGTTATGAATCTCACCTTCAGGAGTAGACTCTCCCATAGGGATCCTTGAAAGCTCCAAGTCAGATGTCAGCAAGTCTGATTCTGATTTGTCTACTATGGGCTTAGCAATCTCCAGGAATTGCTGACCTTGAGCATCTGACACAATCCTGGAAGTAGTTCTGGCTTTCTTGGCACGAGAAGGAGTGGTGCCCAACAAGGCTGCTACAGCATCAAAATTTGGGTCCCAAGCTTTGAGAGGAGGATTTCCTCTTCCTTTTGTCAACCAGAGGTTGCACCCAAGTAAAAGAGGAAGAAGAATCTGCAGGAGAAGTAAGGGGACCAAGAGATAGGAAGCTCATAACACTCAAGGTCTGTGTAGCTGCTGACTCAAGCTGAGATGTGGGTAGAACACTGGAGGTAATGGCGGTAGAAGAATCAGTAGCACCTGGAAGTTCAGTGCTCTAGACCTCCTTATCTTTATTTGTTAGATTTTCAGGAACACTTGCAGGAGTTGGCATCTCACTTTCTTCACTTTCACTGAGAACAATGATGTTCTCTGGCCCCATAGGCAACTCTGCCTATTTTCTTGGAGGGTCATTCTCTGTAGGCTCCTTCTTTACCTCTTTGAGTTTCTTCTTGTATACCTGGGTAGATGGAGAAGGAGTAGATTCTACAGGCCCCCGAGCTGTTGAGGCAGGAGGGGTTTTCACTGGTGTTCCAGACTCTGGAACTGATGCCTCCCTTATGGGTGTCGAATCATCTTTGGAGCTGGATTCTCCTGAGTGCCTCTTGAATTCTCGGATCTTCTTACTGAACCAGACCCTAGTCCTGATTAAGACTGGAGCAAGAATCTCAGCCAGATCATCTCTCTCTTTCCTGTTCTAGTCCAGGTCCTCCAGAGGGGTGTGCTTAATCACATTTTCATACTCATATGAGTATAGCTCAGAATTGTCATCCTGGAGACCTTCAGGAACTTGGTACAGACTGATTTCTTGGATCAATTGCAGGGAGAACCTGCCACAATGCCTTCTTCTGGCTTCAAAATCATCTGCACAGTCAGCCCAGTAGTCTTCTATATTTTCCCTATGATGATAGATTATCTTGAGGTTCTGTTCAATGAACTTCTTCAAGTCAAAGCAGGTTCTAGGCTTGAAGAAATGAACAGTGATAGGGACCAGGGCTCTTTCTATGTTCTGAGCATCCAGAGCTGTTTTGCATGTGTAGTTTCCCAGAGAGATGGGAAAGTGCAAGCCAGAAATCTTCTTGTCTCTACAAGTTCTATGCAACTTGTCTAGCTGCCTGCATATTTCAATCAAGGCCAGTTTGTCATTACAGAACATGGGAAGCCGCAGAGGAGTGCTCTCATAACCAGCGAGCCTGATATAAGAAAATTTCCTGAACTGAATGAAATAGGCTCCATATTGTGATATCAGGTTCATGGCTTTCGTCTGAAAACCTTCTAGCAGTGTCACCTTCGAGCAATCTTACCACGTACATGGTGAAAGCATCATTAAACCTTCTGAAATTCTGATTGCTGGTCTCTAGGGTGAACTGCGGGCAGTAGGCATACACTGGATCATCTTTGTGTGTATCTATGTAGGAGAAGCCAAACCACTACCTCAATGCCGCCAGGGTATACATCAGATACGAAGTCATGAAGAACTTCTTTGACTGCTGAACGTTAGATAGCTGCTCGACCAAATTCATACTGATGATCTCTGCCCAGTTGATATTTTGTGTTCCCTGACACACCATGCTGATGAGCGGGCACATCCAGAAATGAAATTCATTGGTGGAGGGTAAACCCATGACCCGAGCCAGCAGGATTATGAAGTCTGATAGTTCTTCGTTGAAATCTGCTCGGAAGAGGGTTTTGGTTAGGCGAGAAGCGCCTTTCTTAGGGTTCTTCAACCAAGACTTTGCCACTCGCGCCTTGTATTTATCACTGTCTTGGTCAAACATGGCCTGTGCTTGATCCCGAGAGACGACTATAGCATTGTCCATCTCCGGAATCCTCAGAGCAGCTCCAATGGTGGCAACGTCCAGCTTGGCAATGAGCTCCCCGTGTACATTTGTCAATTCGCTCATAGCGGGGTCGAAGTGAGCTCTGCATGAAAGTAAAGTATCAGCACACTGCACTGAGATAGGGAATCCTCTGGTGAAAGCTAAACCGCTATCATTAATCATCTGTGCCATTGGCGTAGGGTTTGCATCTGTCATTCTTGACCAAAAATTGCCGAAGTCGAGATGACGAGCTTCACTGTCTCCGATATTGCTAACAGCAGACTCAAGTGGAGAAATTTGCTCCTGTCCCTGAAACTTGATCTTCATATTGATAGATTCGGAGCTGCGACCCAGACTCTGGAAGGAATTTGCAAAGGGAAGGGATATTGTGCAGGTTTTCAAATTGCAAGGGTTCGAGCAAAAGATAGCATGGAAGCAATGCAAAAAATGCAAAGGGGAATGCTCGTTATATAGCCGTTTGAGGAGCGGAATGAATTTAATGCGCATTGAATACACAACCACCAATTTGAAAAATATCATACTTGGAGTGAGCGGGAAAAACTAAGTGTGAATGACACTAGGTACGCTTGGGACATGTGAGATGCGAATGGACAAAACACGCGGCTCAGCCGGTTCAGGAGAAACAGGGAGAGGACGCACAAATGCATTTGGGACAAATGGGACGAAAATGTGTGAAGTACGCGATTCGGGTGTTTCGGCCGAAATTGGAACAGCTGGCCCGTTTGGACTTGGGACATTCGGGACAAAAAGTTCCGAAGTATGTGACTTGACCGGCTTGGCCGAAATTAGGAAAGCTCGTACTTTTTCAAATGGGGCAGTTGGGACAGGAAAGTGTGAAGTACGTGGGAAGGATGATTCAGGTGAAATTGGAACAACACGCAAAATAAGTTTTGGGACACTTGGGACAAAATTTTCCGACGGGCCCGAAAATGGGACAGCTTCGGGGATTTCGGCCGATCGGGGAACAGAGTGCATTTTTGTACTTGGGACAAATGGGACAAAAAGTTCCGACATGCCCGAAAATCACACAAAAAAGACCCAAAACACAATTTTTTTAACTTCACTACTTAGGCACTTCAGAGAAGAACTCTTCAACTCAAAATTTTGAAAATTTTACTCTTATTAGAGCGGGGAATTTTGAGTGGACAACACTATTAAAGGGAACCTAAGGGGTCGCATGTCTCAAGGGCGATGGTTCCAATGGAATTTAAATGAGGTGAAAGGTTTTAAATGATGGAAGTATTACAATATTTGGTATGGGCTAGTAGACTTGGTGGAGGCTTACATGGAAGCTCTAATAAAAGATGGAATTGTATTGTTCTATTGAATTGGCATTTGATAGATTTAGGAGGTGGTGGAAAGGAAAGATAAGTGGGAATTTTGGAATGAATGGCATTTATGGAATTTATGAGCCTCAGTCTTTATGTGCAAACAATCTTTGAAACTTAGAAGGTAGGTTTGTAGGAGGTCATTTGGTTTTTCATGCATGGAAAATTTTACTCTACATGGAGCTAACGGGTTCTTCGAACCAGAAGTTTGACATTCACTTCAAAGATATTTTTGGTTTCTTTAGTCTATTTTTGATCGAAGGAAATTATATGAGGTGTAGGAGGAAAATATGTTTGATTGTTGATCTTTCATGGAGGAGAAAAAGAGTTGGAAGCTCAGTTGGAAGTCTCCTTCGATTTGGTGGAAGCACTATCAGGCATGATAGGCTCTAACTATTTAAATTATTTGCTTTCTTCTAAATGATTCATTAGAACAACTCTACTCTCATGAGATTCTTATTTTCATGTCTGTCTGGATATTTTCTGCTAGGTTTGGTAAATCTTTGTGTTGTTTGGATTTGTATCCATGGCTAAAGTAGTTTTGTTTGAAAAACATCTTTCCGTGCAAGTTTTATGACCAGCATGCAATTGAAAATGGTATGAGAAACTTGTTTCTGTATCTCTATTTTTACACTCTATATCTTATTATCAAAGTTGTCGTGCTTTGAACTAATCTTCGTGGCAATATAAGGATCTAAGTTTAATGTAAACTTGAGCTCCATTTGATGTTGCTTCTAGGTTGTGGTTTTGGATGTAAACTTGTATTGGAACTTTGTGTTTTGATTAAACTTATGTTGGAGCTTCGTGTTGATTTGTACCACTGTTTAGAAAACTTATGCATTGCTGAATTGTTGCTTGGATTTTTTAATTAACATTGTACTCGCATTATTTTTCTAGTGTAGTTCTAAACATTTGTGTGTGAAGCTTGGGTTTGTCACTGTACTCCTATTTAACACTTGAGTGTTATGAGCTTGTATTTTGGTCAATTCATTCAATTCTGTTATGGTATTTCGTTTTGGGTTATTCTTTTATTAAATGACTAAGCTTATAATCTTTATTTGAGTGACTACTCACCATGGAACTGGGTGAAAGTTTATTTGAGTTATTTAAAATCTCTTTGAGATTTGGAACTGGTAACATCATGCCTAAGAAACGTAGAAATTAAGTTCTATGACTATATCGAGATGGTATGGGCATGGGAATTGGAGGAAGTGTTCTTTCCCCTCTTTTGTAAGGGAATCCCACATTCTGGGTTGACTATTTTGTTTTGTACCAAGTCACAACTCATAATTTCCTAGTTGTGAAGTTTTGCTTTGATATTCCATTCCTATTGCTTTGGAGTTAAGACTGAGACATATTTTGTATTAGGTGTTTTGGGTTCTTGCTCTCCCTCTCTTCTGTCTCTTTAAATAAATTTAGGTATTAGTGGGAGATTTGGGTTATTACCTTGGACACTGAAATAATCAGGAAGGATACCTTCTCCGTTCAGTTGTATTGAGTTTGATTTTTTTGAATTATGAACTACTTACCTTTTTGTATTTAGTTGTGAGGTAATTGTAAGTCTCTAGTCTTGGGTTTCTAGGTAATTTTGAACTTTATAATTTACTGTTTTGGGATGTTATTATCGACTGATACAATGATTGAGTCTTTGGCTTATTTTTTAGAAAAAAACCATATATATACGTATTCTATTGAGATCATTATATGGTTCGGGTCTAAAGTATGTTGTCATCCTAAATTGGCTTCAAACTAGAACTTCTTTGTTTAGTTGAATGAAATGATTTATCATTAGTTCTTTCCTTATTTGAGTTACCATTCCTCTGTCCTTGGATAAGATCATTATTTTAACTTCTTTGTACTCAATTCTATTTTGAGATAGTGATTTATTAAAACCTGTTGGTCTACCTTATTCGAATCATTGTTGAAATAATATAGAGAGCTAGTAGCCAAGAGGGTTCTGCTGATAAGTAAATAGATACTTATGGGTTCAGCTATTGTTGACTACTCTTACATAGTTTATATGGATAGGAGTAGGTTTGTCTCTTGTACTCTTTATCTTTTGTGAAGAACTTGAGAAGAGATTAACTCCTCTTTAGGGCTACTTTGGTTGTGAACATTGATTTCTGATCTTTTATTGATAACTTCTAGCATGAAGAGTTGGATCTGTGATTACAATTAGACTATTCTAATTTTCTATACCTTCTTGTATTGTTATGGAATTATATTTTGATGTATATTCTAATGTTGAATGTACAAGATTGTTACCCAGAAAGGAACAAGTAATTCATGTTATGAATCTGGTCTGTTTTTCAGATGTTATAGGTTTGGGCATGGTATGCATTGGTTATTTTTATTCCTTACTTATGATTTAGATGAATCATCCTAGAATGAACCATGTTGTATAAATTTATTTTGTCTCTTCGAAAAGATAAATGTGGTATTCTATTAGGATAGAATTATGAGACAATGGGATGACATGATTTTTTGTTTGGTTACAAGCCTTTGATAAGATCAATACAACTATAAGTTCTTAGGTAGACATTGGTTATTATATTATGCTCCTCTCTTAAAAGCTGATCTAGATTTACTAATATACTTCCTTTCTATTTGATATCACTTATGCTTATTGTATGATGTTTTAATTGTCTCATCAAAGTAGTGTTGCTTTACTGAAACAATTAGTGGAATGTAATTCATTTTAATGCTTAGTGCTTATCATGGTCAGTTCATTGAACTGACCCGTGCTAGCAATTTTTTCAGATGGACAACATAGGTGATAGAAGAAGGAAAAAACTTATATGATGCATTGGCTGATATATGTCTAATTCTTATTAAAGAATTTGGATTCATTATTTTGTTCAATTTTAAAATAAAAGTTGTATACTTTATAGATTGAAGGTTTTTGTTATGTAGTTTACCTAAAGTGCATAGTCTTGTAAATTTTATAAGAGGTAATGATGAATTGCGAGTTGTGATTTATTTGCATTGGTTGTGTAAATTATCTTGTACTTTTATCAAGAAGATGAAAGTTATTTCTTGTTTATATTCTTCATATTATACTATTCTTATCTTGTTATCTTTGATAAGATGGATAATGGGAATTATTTCAATTGCCCTTATAATGAAGCAAATTGTTGAGTTGTATAATATGATGTGTTATATCTAACCGATTTAACATAGTAATATGTTGCATAAATAACATGAAGTAAGAACTATGGATATTGGGAATGAAAAACCCTAACACTTAATTATGTAGAGAAAGACTCTTTCTCTCTCTTAATTGAATGTAAACCAAAAAGGTTTGGAGATATGATTAATAATCATTAGAATTCATTTTGTATGAAGTCTACTTTAATTGGATTTATGCTGTTGATAAACCTTCCTAAAAAATAAAGTACGTTTTAATGAAACTTATGATATCGTTGTCTTGTTTTTGTTAACTGTTGGTTAAACGGAGAAAACTAACATAAAAAAGAAATCATAAGTTAAGGAAGTTCTTCATGGACTAAATGAAAAAAAATTAGGAAAGAACTTCTGGAGTGTTGGATTAGGGTTTAGCAGGGTTGTTGTAATCAAAAAATAATCCAAATTAATAATTCATTAATGATCTCCTTGGGGTATGTACATCTTGATCAGGTAGTTTCTGTAGGATGTTGGCACATGCCAATTGCAGGGCTATAATTTTGAGAAGACTTAGGTCTTATCGAGAATACAACATTTTAGCTGACATGTGGCATCACCCCTTTGCATTGATCATCTAGATCTACACACAATATGAACTTGAACTTACTTTCTCTCTAGGTCAGGTTAGTGGCATACTTAGGATAGGAAGTAACTTCCAATGGTTTAGGGTACCTTAGCACACCCAGTTGACTTAAGGTCAATTGAGTATGCCCATTTACCCTAAGTAATTATGAGCATCTTCCTATAATAAGTTATGTTTCTAACTAGGAATAGGGTTAAACCTGGGACAAGTGGAGTGATAGTTGTTAGTAAAGACCAATCATGATAATAGAGGAGTGAGGTGAAGGACATATTCTAATATAACGAGTATGCCATCTAGGAATAGTGATATATATAGTATGTTGTAAATATTTGGCCAAAGTATCGCAAGCTACTGGTTGCATTTTCCTATGTCACCAAGTGTAAAAGAACATGATATCAGATGAATATTGGTAATAAATATTTAGATATTTTCTTTAAATAGATCAGTCAATACCCGATGTAGGGTAGGAAAATACAAGTATATGAAGTATACAATATGTATTCAATACTTAAAGATAACATAAATAGATTAGTAGAATACCAAGTTATGAAATGAATAGATTGGTGGACCACCAAGTCATTTACAGCTGCATATGGTTATCTATTTGAATTCGATTGGCATGGAATTTTTCTTGTAAATAATGCTTTATTTAGAATAGAGAATGTTATTTAAAAAAAAAAAGTAAAAAAATTTCCCTTGTTTCTAAAGTCTTAAAATGGGAATGTTACATCTTGGTATCAGAGCTGAAGGTTATAGATTTTGGATCTATTGTGTCCATAATCTGATGAAACTTAAATTTTCTTGTAACAGAAAATGGTTAGAACAAGAGGAAATGTTGGAAATAACCCTCCACCTGAGGAAGCAATAGTAATTGCCAAGAAACTCGATTATATCCTTGCTGCCTTGTTTGACACAAGAGATAATTTGGCTTTACTTGAACAACAAGTAATGGGAAATGAGGAGGAAGAATAAGATGATAACAATAATTAGCCACCTCCAGAGGACAATGCCAATGTGGGTGTTGATAATAACAATGTTAACATACCTGTTCAGCCTAAGAATAAAATGACTAGGATGGCAACTAAACTCTCTAATGACATAAAAAGGATAAGTCCACCCAAGTTTAATGGCACCACATTAGGAGATGGAGCTGAGAACTAGCTCAGCGAAATGGAGAAATACTTTGCAATAAGGAATTTCTCAGAAGAAACAAAGGTGATATGGGGAGCATATCAGCTTTCCCACAAAGCATCCCCGTGGCTGTACAACCGTAAGGCTGAGTTGAATATTGATGAAGCTAATATCACATGGGACCAATTTAAAGGTTAGTTTAGGTAACGATGGCTACCACAACATTACTATGATCAGAAAATGATTGAATTCTATAACTTAGCTCAAGGAAAGCTAATTGTAGCTAAGTACTGGGAGTGATTTAGAAAACTCCTTAAGTATGTACCTCAGTACCAAACTGATGAGAAGTTCAGGATACAAAAATTCATCATGGGATTGAATCTCATTATAGGGGGAGAGGTGGATGTTCACAGCCCAACCATAATGGAAGGGGTTGTTGAAAAATCCATAAGGCAGGAACAAAAATTAAAGGCAATTTCTACTCATAAGGAGGAAGTAAGGAAGAAAAATCCCAACTCCTCTTCATCATCTCTTGCACCTAAGAAAGCACCATGGAAGAAATTTGGAATGAAAAGTAAATTTTCATCTGATACTATTAAGAAAGTAACAACAAACAAGTTTTTTGGTAATGCACGGAATAACTTTGCTAAGAACAATAATAATGGACTGAAGTCATATGGGGGTCAGAACGATAACTCTAAGGCTGGAAATAAAATTGAGCCTAGGAAGGGAACTGTAGGAGGCTATTATAACTGTGGAAAAGATCATTACATGAATCAATGTCATTTGAAGAAGGATGATAGTAATCAGCATCACAAGATACACATTGCAGTAGCTGACAAGTAGGCTGAGAAATAGGCCACGCCCATCAAAGTTTTAGGTTATTATTTGGCTTACCTATAAATATTATTTTTCATATTGGAGCTACTAAATGTTTTATTTCTAATAAATTAGCATCAAACTAAAAATAAAATATGTAAACATGGATACAACATGGACTGTACGGTATGGGAACAATGCTGTTCATACGGTTAGTATGTGTCTTTTAGGAGCATTCCTTGATTTACCTAACTTTTCTATTGAGGTTGATCTTTATGTTGCACCTTTGGGGTCTTATGATGTAATCATAGGTGTTAATTTGCTACTAGAACATAAGGCCAAAGTGGACTGTTTTGAAAAACAAATTAGTTATTTAGAAGACCTATAGAAAATAGAAGAGATTTAGGAAACGTGAGATTTTTGTTAGAAAACTGTTAGCTATGCAACTTAAAAAGCCCAAAAATAAAGGTTGTACCTTATATGCAGTAAAAATTATTGAATCAATAGCAGAAAGCAATGATGTTATGGAATGATATCTAGTATTACAAGACTTTAGTGATGGATTTTCAGAAGAATTTTCAGGTCTTCCACCCAAAAGGGAGTTTGATTTCATGATTGAGATCAAGCCTGGAATTGAACCTATTTCTAAAGCATCGTATCGAATGACTACTATAGAATTAGTAGAGCTTAAGGCTCAGATGCATGAAATTTTGTCTCAAGGTTTGATTAGACCAAGTGTTTCACCTTAGGGAGCACCTATAATTTTTTTGAAAAAGAAGGATGGAACCCTTAGATTATGCATTGATTACAAAATTGTAAACAAAGCAAAAATAAAGAATAGATACTCACTCCCTAGGATTGATGATTTATTTGATCAGATGTGTGGAGCATCAGTATATTCTAAGATATATATTTGATTTGGATATCATCAATTGTGAATTAAGGATGAGGATATTCATAAAACAACTTTTAGAACAAGTTATGCACATTATGAGTTCACAGTTTTATGTTTTTGGTTAACTAATGCACCTACAACATTTATGAATTTAATGAATAATATCTTTCAATAATACTTGGAAAAATTTGTTCTCGTATTCATGGATGACATTCTCATAAATTCAAAAATTATTGAGGAACATCATGAGAATTTGAAGATAGTTTTGGGAATATTAAGAAAGAGAGTTATTTGGTAAGCTGTCTAAATGTTCTTTCTATGACACAAAAGTACACTGTTTGGGACATGTAATAAGTAAGAATGGAATTGTTGTAAATTATAGCTATAACAGAGTGGCATGCACCTAAGAATGTACATTAAGTTAGAAGCTTCATGGGACTTGTTGGCTATTATATGAAATTTTTAAAAGAATTTTCTAAGATAGCTGCACCAATAACTTCCTTAAAAAAGAAATATAAAAAGTTTGTTTGGAGTGAGAACTGTGAAATTACATTTAAAACCTTGAAGGAACAGTTAACTTCAACACCTATTCTTATAGTACCAGACCCTAATGGAGATTTTATGGTGGTAACTAATGCATCCAATGAAGGTCTAGGAGGTATTTTGTTACAAAGTGGTCATGTCATAGCTTATGAAAGTAGAAAACTAAAGTTACATGAGCTGAATTGTGCTCCACATGATTTAGAGCTTGATGCCATTGTTCATGCACTACAAGTTTGGAGACATTACTTGCTTGGTAAACCTTTTGAATTTAAAACTGATCACCTTGGATTGAAGTATATCTTCACTCCACCAAATCTTAATGTAAGACAATGAAGGTGGTTAGAGTTTTCGTCTCAATATGATTTTGACATCAATTATATCAAGGGTAAAGAAAATAGAGTGGTTGATTCTCTAACTCATAGGAAGCACATTTTTTCTCTTATAACATTAAGAACTCATATTAAGGATGAAGTAAAAAGTGTTATGGAATCTGACTCTTACTTTCAGCAAGTAAAAGTAGCACTTGTTGTAGATTCGAATGCTTTGAGGTATAAAGGTTTTCCCTTTTATAACAAAGGAATTTTATGATTTGAAAACAGAGTCTATGTACCTTTGCTAAATGATTTGAGAAAAAAATTGTTAGCCAAATTTTGTAATTCCCCTTTTTTCGAACACCCTGGCATCACAAAAATACTTGTTGATATAAAACAACAATATTTCTAGAAAGGGATGAAAAAGGATGTTATAGACTTTGTGGCATATTGTCTTGAGTGCCAACATGTAAAAGTGGAACGTATGCACCTAGCCAGTTTGTTGTATCCTCATAGCATACCGCAGTACAAGTGGAAAGTAATAAACATGGATTTTATACAAGGGTTGCCTATGTCAAGAAATAAACATGATGTTATTTTAGTAGGTGTGGATAAACTAACAAAGGTATCACATTTTATTGCTAGAAATCTGAAGGATGATTCTCCTATTTTGGCTAAAATATTTATACATGAAATTTTTACATTACATGGAGTACCTGAATTAATCATTTTGGATAGAGATCCTAGAATGACATCAAGATTTTGGAAAATGCTTAATATAGCTCTAGGGACTAACTGGAATTTTAGTTCTACATATCATTTGGAAACGGATGGATAGACTGAAAGAGTAAAACAAGTTTTAGAAGATATGTTATGGATTTATTGTATGGATCAATAGTATAAGTGGGAAGAGTATCTTCCACTAGTTGAATTCACATACAATAATACATATCATGAGTATTTTAAAATGGAACCTTTCAAGGCATTATACAGAAGAAAATTCAAAACCCCTGTTAGTTGGGACAACATGGAGGATAGAGAGGTAATTGGACCTGAAATTCTTACTGAAATGGAACAACAAGTTAAATTGATTTGTGAACGCTTGAAAGAAGCAATAGATAGGAAAAAGAGTTATGCTGACTTAAAGAGGGTTGATAGGAAATTTGAACTTGGTGAGAAAGTATTTATTTGGGTTAAATTGAAATAGAGTTCTATAACTTTTGGAAAGTTTTCCAAGTTATCACCTCGTTATGTGGGACCTTTTGAGATAGTTGAAGTAATCAACCCTGTAGCTTATCATTTAGCATTACCTCCTGCTTTGTCATGAATGCATGATTTTTTCCATATTTATTTTCTTAAGAAATACATTTCATATTTATCACATGTGTTAAATTAGAATTCCTTGTAGGTCTAGGACCCAAGAATAATTGTCGTTAAACCCATACGAGTGCTTGAAAATCACTAGTTGCATTTGAGAAATCGTGAGATAAGTTGGTGGTAAGGAAAGATAAGTGGGAATTTTGGAATGAATGGCATTTATGAGCCTCGGTCTTTGTGTACAAACCATTTCTAAAAATAGAAGGTGGCTTTGTAGCAGGTCATTTGGTTTTGCATGCATGGAAGATTTTACTCTACATGGAGCTAATTGGTTCTTCGAAGTAGTAGTTTGACCTTCACTTTAAAACTATTTTTGGTTTCTTCAGTCTATTTCTTATCGAAGGAAAGTATATGAGGAATAGGAGGAAAATATGTTTGATTGTTGATATTTCATGGAGGAGAAAAAGAGTTGGAAACTCGGCTAGAACTCTCCTTCGATTTGGTGGAAGCACTATCAGGCATGATAGTCTCTAACTATTTAAATTATTTGTTTTTTTCTAAACAATTCATTAGAACAACTCTACTCTCATGATATTCTTATTTTCATGTCTGTCTAGATATTTTCTGCTGCGTTTAGTAAATCTTTGTGTTGTTTGGATTCGTATCCATGGATAAAGTAGTGTTGTTTGAAAACCATCTTTCTGTGCAAGTTTTATGACCAGCATGTAAGTGAAAATGGTATGAGAAACTTTTTTCTGTATCTCTATTTTTGCACTCTAGATCTTGTTTTCAAAGTTGTCGTGCTTTGAACTGATCTTTGTGGTAATATAAGGATCTGAGTTTAGGGGAAACTTGATCTCTGTTTGATGTTACTTCTGGGTTATGTTTTTGGATGTAGACTTGTGTTGGAACTTTATGTTTTGATTAAAATTGTGTTGGAGCTTTGTGTTCATCGGAACTTCTGTTAGGAAAACTTATGCATTGTTGAACTGTTACTTGTAGTTTGTATTTAGCACTATACTCACATTATTTTGCTAGTGTAGTTCTGAATGTTTGTGTGTGAAGCTCAGATACATCACTACACTCCTATTTAACACTTGAGTGTTATGAGATTGTATTTGGGTTGATTCATTCGATTCTATTCGGGTATGTTGTATTGGGTTATTCTTTTATTAAATGACTACGCTTATAACTCCTTATTTGAGTGATTACTCACCAGGGAACTAGGTGCTAGTTTGTTTGATTCATTTAAAATCTCTTCAAGATTTGGAAGTGGTAACATCGTGCCTAAGAAATGTAGAACTTAATTTCTATGAATTTATCGATATGGTATGGGCGTGGGAATTGGAGGAAGTGTTCTTTCCCCTCTATTTTGAGGGAATCCCATGTTATGGGTTGACTGTTTTATTTTTTACCAAGTCAACACTGCTGCAATTGCGTGGTTGTGAAGTGTTGTTTTGATATTTTGTTCCTGTTTCTTTGGAGTTGAGACTAAGACATCTTTTGTATTAGGCGTTTTGGGTTCTTGCTCTCCCTCTCTTCTATCTCTTTAAATAAATTTGGGTCTTAGTGGGAGATTTGGGTTATTAACTTGGACACTGAAATAATCAGGAAGGATACCTTCTCTGTTGAGTTGTATTGAGTTTGATTCTTTTGAATTACGAAGTACTTACCTTTTTGTATTTAGTGGTGAGGTAATTATAAGTCTCTAGTCTTGGGTTCCTAGGTAATTCTAAACTTTAAAGTTTACTATTTTGGGATGTTATTCTCGACTGATACAATGATTGAGTCTTTCACTTATTTTTGAGAAAGAAAACATATAGATACGTATTCTTTTGAGATCAGTATATGGTTTGGGTCTGTAGTATGCTTTCATCCTGAATTGGTTTGAAACTAGAACTTCTTTGTTTAGTTGAACAAAATGATTTATCATTGGTTCTTTCCTTATTTGAGTTACCATTCCTCTATCCTTGGATAAGATCATTGTTTAAACTTCTCTATACTCGATTCTCTTTCGAGATGGTGATTTCTTATGACCTGTTGGTCTACCTTGTTTGAATCATTGTTGAAATAATGTAGAGAGATAGTAACCAAGAGGGTTCTGCTGATAAGTAAATTGATACTTATGGTTTTGATTGTTGTTGACTAGTATTGCCTAGTTTATATGGATAGGAGTAGGTTTTTCTCCTGTACTCTTTATATTTTGTGAAGAACTTGAGTACAGATTAACTCCTCTTCGAGGCTACTTTGTTTATGAACATTTATTTCTAATTTTTGATTGATAACTTTGAGGATGAACAGTTGGAATTGGGATTGTTGTTGGACTGTTCTGATTTTCTATACCTTCTTGTATTGTTATGGAATTCTATTTTGATGTATATTCTACTATTGAATGTGAAATACTTTTACCTAGAAAGGAATAGGTAATTCATGTTATGAATCTGGTCTGTTTTTTAGATGTTATAGGTTTGGGAATGGTACGCATTGGTTCTTTTTATTCCTTATGATTTAGATGAATCATCCTAGAATGAACCATGTTGTATATATTTATTTTGTATCTTATAAAAGATAAATGTGGTATTCTATTAGGATAGAATTATGAGACAATGGGATGGAAGGATCTATTGTTTGGTTACAAGCCTTTGATAAGATCAATAGAACTTTAAGTTCTTAGGCAGATATTGTTTATTATATTCCACTCCTCTCTTAAAAGATTATCTAGATTTATTAATATGCAGATATCACTTATGCTTATTGTATGATGTTTTAATTGTCTCATTAAATTAGTGTTGCTTTAATGAAACAATTTGTGGAATGCACTTCATTTTAATGGTTAGTTCTTACCATGCTTAGTTCATTGAACTAACCCATGCTAGCAATTTTTGTAGATGGACGATGTAAGTGATAGAAGAAGGAAACAACTTATATGATGCATTAGCTGATATATGTCTAATTCTTATTTAAAAAATCTGATTCATTCTTTTGTTGAATTTTAAGAGAAAAGTCGTATACTTTATAGATTGAAGGTTGTTGTTATGTAGTTTTCCTAAATTGTATAGTCTTGTAAATTTAATAAGATGTAATTACGAATTGCAAGTTGTGATTTATTTGCATTGGTTATGTAAATTATCTTGTACTTTTATAAAGAAGATGAAAGTTCTTTATTTTTTATATTCTTCATATTATACTATGCTTATCTTGTTATCTTTAATAATATGGATAATGGGAATTAGTTCAATTTCCCTTATAATGAAGCAACTTGTTGAGTTGTATAATATGATGTGTTATATCTAAACAATTTAACATAGAAATATGTTGCGTAATGAACATGAAGTAAGAACTATGGATATTGGGAATGATAAACCCTAACACTTAATTATGTAGACAAAGAATCTCTCTCTCTCTCAATTGAATGTAAACCAAAAAGGTTTGGAGATATGATTAATAATCATTAGAATTCATTTTGTATGAATTCTAATCTAGAGGAATTTATGTGGTTGATAAACCTTCCTAAAAGTTAAAGTACATTTTAATGAAACTTATGATATTGTTGTCTTGTTTTGGTTAACTGCTGGTTAAACTGAGAAAACTAACATTAAAAAGAAATCAAAAGTTAAGAAAGTTCTTCATGGACTAAATGAAAAAAATTTAGGAAAGAACTTCTTGAGTGTTGGATTAGGGTTTAGCAGGTTGTTATAATCAAGAAATAATCCAAATTAATAATTCATTAATGATCACCTTGGGGTATGTACATCTCAATGAGGTAATTTCTAAAGGATGTAAGCACACGCCAACATTAAGGCTATACTTTCGAGAAGACTTAGGTCTTCTCAAGATAACAATGTTGTAGTTGACATGTGGCATCACCCTTCTATATTGATCATCCAGATCTACACAGATGGAGTAACTGACCAAGCTAAAAGGGTAAATATTGTAAACATTTCACCACCTGTTAATAATCATCGAAATAATTATTTTACCCCAAGAATCAACGTGGTGGATTTTAATTGTCAACCACAGCAACAACAACAACAACGACAAGTCTAGACACAAAGTCCAAATCAAAACCCAACCAGATATCAAAGTCAGAACCAAAGGCAACAGCCTCAAAATTTTAACTCTAAAAAATAGTAACCTTATCAGAATTTCAGGCCACAACAGGTTTTAAATCAATAGCCTAAAAATTACAATCCCAATCTATATTGTGGCTTCCACAAGATTAAAAGGCCACAATACTAGGACTTGTCATGAATACAATAAATTCATGCAGCATTTTCCAAAAGATAAAAAAAAACTCTTTACAGATACGTTTTTAGCAAATATTGTAGTACCCACACCAACCGCTTATGCAGGGGTAGTTTCCCCTCAAAATACATCCCTCAAGATCTTCAATGACCCACTCCCAAACCATTCTAACAACAGTAGGTTAGATCCTAATGGAACAAATAAGGGTGTCATGATAGGAAATAATGATCATGAAGCTTCAACTTCATTAAATTCATCAGTCACAACCCAATTAGGAACTCAACCTCAAACTAAGATAGTTGGTTTAGTGGAGTTAGACACTGAGCTACCCATAGAAACCATAATAGGAACATGGGATTATTCTTCTCAACCAACTCCAAGTTATTCATTAGAGCCAGATAACACTGAACAAAAATGTTTAAAACCTATAGGCACCTATGATCTAATTGATGATTTAAGTAAAACCTTCTCACACATCTCCTTCTTGGATTTGTTAAAAAACTCTCCCGCCCATAGGGCTTTCCTCTTAGAAGCATTAGGCCTTGGTCATTTGATCAACATCACTCCTCCTTCGGAAATGCAAGTAAACCATGTGGATTTTGACGTTTATCCTTTGGGACAGCCAGATAGGGATACTGAATTTATATTTGATATAAGAAAAATGCCAACAGATGCTGAAATTACATGAAGAGGTGACCCAGTTTTACATTTACAAGTTTTGGTCTACAATAATTATGTTAAACGTGCAATGGTCAACGATGGGGCAGTAGTCAACATAGTCCCCTTCGCTTTCCTTCAAAAGCTAGGATATGGAGAAACAAACTATTCCACGACGTGAAATATGCTAAAAGGTTATGATAGCCTCAAATCCACTTCAATTGGAACCATAGTTTTACCAGTCACTTTACAACCGAAAACGGTCCTCACCGAGTTTTATATTATAGATCAGGAAACTAATTATAATATGATCCTTGGTCAGCCATGGATACACCACATGAAGGAAATCCCTTCCACATTATTCGAAGAAATAAGATTTCTACACTTAAGGAAAATATTTATGGCACAAGGTGACCCAAAACCCTTTGATATACACCTAGCTAATTTGAAGAAAATACTAGGTTTTCACTCCGAGTTTGTACTTCCAAAAAATCAGCTTGTCAAACCAACTAATTCACAACCAAAAGAAAAGCTGATACCCACCACTGAGTTGGAAATTACAAATCTAGCCAAGGATGTTCCAGTACTCAAAAATGAGACCAATGTTATAAAAACACTATCACTAGAGACTACTGTAAAAAATTTCGAGCTGCTGGAGAAATACTTACCTATTCTCCTATTATTTGATTCCATGGGTATGGGACACACCCTGGGAATCACTTCTCTTCCATCAGATGAATTTGTACGGTAGAAGTAACCAAAGCAAAAGAAATAAATACTACAAATATCCCAACGTCAATTTTTCCAAACAAATATTGGACTTTCCACTTCGATGGAGCTAGATGTCACTTTGGAGCTAGGGTATGGGTGGTCATTACTTCACTTGAGGGAAAGATCCTACCTTTCACCTTTAAATTAAAATTTGAATGTACAAAAAATGGAGCTGAGTATGAAGCTCTCCTCCTTGGCCTCATCCTAGCCAAAATAATGGGTGTCAATAACATTAGAGTGCTAGGAGACTCATAACTAGTCACAAACCAAGTCTCTGAGGTATATGAAACTAGGGCTGAACATTTACAACTATACAAAATAGTCGTGTTAGATTTAAGCAAGGGATTCAACTTCATATCAATTGAAGAAATCCCGTGAGGGTAGAACCTTCTTGTAGACTCAATAGCAACCTCATCTTCCTGTTTCACCCCAAACAACAAGTTGGAGGACATAAATTTCATGATATCACTTTGTACCAAACTATTAGTGCATAAAATACCAACAAACTCACTCCTAGCTCATGGAGAAGCTGAGGATGATTTTTCTATCATGGGTCACTTTGACGATGATAGAGTCACTCTCGAATATCTGAACGCCTAGATGTGGAGCTACACCTTGCTCACCATATAGTTGATATTTCCCTAATACCTCATTCCTCTTCCTACTTTGGAAATCCCATGGTTAAGTCTCCTCCATAGAAAGATCTCGATATCTATGAGATAGAAAATGGAGAAAGCTTGGAATTATCTCCAGCCCCACCTAAATTTGAAGAAGGTCATGCCTCTTTGATAGAAGAAACAATTGATATAAACATTGGAATAGAGGAGGAACCAAGAATTTGGAAGTTGGGATCCTCGTTAACTCCAGGGGAGGTAGAAACACACACCTAAATCCTTAAAGAACATAAAAAGGCTTTTGCATTCAACTATAAAGAAATGATGGGCATTGCACCACAATTCGTGGTGCATAATCTTTTCACTAAACTAGATGCGAAGCCAATTAAACATAAGTCAAGACCAATGAATCCAAAATTAGCTCTCATAGTAAAAGAGGAAGTAGTAAAAATTCTCCAAGTAGAATTCATCAAGCCCATTGACTATTCACAATGGGTATCTAATATCATTCTTGTCCTAAAAAAGAATTGGAAAATACGCATTTGCATAAATTTTTGAGATATTAACAAAGCTTGTCCCAAGGATGATTTCCCATTACCATCCATTGACGTTATCATTGATGTAACAGCTAGATTTGAACTACTGTCCCTCATGGATGGGTTCTTAGGGTATAATTAGATTAAAATATCAGAGCAGGATCAAGCCAAAACCACATTCATAACTCTCTGGGGAACTTATTGTTACGTTGTCATTGCATTTGGTCTTAAGAACACCGACGCTACATATCAACGGGAAATGACTTATATATTCCATGATCTTATCCATAAAATTGTGGAATCCTATGTGGATGACTTGTTGGCTAAGTCCAAGAAGCATTGTGATAATCCAGAAGTGCTCCGTATCATCCTCTCATGACTTATCGAATATGGCATCACATTAAAGCCAGAGAAGTGTGTATTTGGTGTGACAGGAGGTAAACTTCTGGGATACATTGTATCTTCACAAGGGATTGATGTTAATCTAGCCAAAATATGGGCTGTTCTCGAAATGATCCCACCATCAGACAAGTCTAGAATTAGGTAATTTCTTGGGAAACTCAATGCAATCCAAAGGTTCATCCTAGATTTAAGCTTTTCCATTCATCCAATCAATAATCTACTTAAGAAATATTATAGTGTTGATTGAACTGAAGAATGCAACAAGGCCTTCGAAGTAGTTAAATTCTTCTTTTTGTCACCACCCACGCTAATGCCTCCCAAGCCAGACTACCCTTTGATCCTATACTCATGAGCCACTCATGTCTCACTGGCCTGCATCTTGGCTTAAGAAGATGATGAAAAATGAGAACTTGCAATCTATTTCATTAGCCATACGTTGCTCGATTATGAAACACGTTACACATAGGCAAAGAGACAATGCCTTGCAATAATTTTTGCAACAAAACATTTGAGACATTACATGTTAAACCAAGAAACAAGGGTGATTGTAAAAACAGACCATTTACGAACGTTTCTCACACAAGGATCTTTATCTAAAAAGGATGGCCATTTCATAACCTTAATGGGATAATTTGAGTTAAAATTCATAAACCAGAAGCTCGTTAAAGGACAAATCATTACAAAATGGTTAGCTAACAATCCACTAGATGCAGGCGAGTTGGTAGATCTAGACTTTCTCGATGAATGCATATACTTTTTCAAAACTAGGCCCCCCATTTCTACATGTCCCTGGTATACTGATATCATCAATTTTATCATAGACCATACATACTCGAAAGGTGCCACGTCACAAAAAAGAAGGTGGTTACACATTATTACCACTAAATCTGTTGTTTTAGACCAAGTAATCTATCATAGAGCCTTCGACGACATGTTTCTAAAATGCATCGACATAGAAGAATCCAAGAGGATTCTTCATGAATCCCACAGTGGGATATGTGGGGGCCACTTCGGTGGTCACGCCACCAATCACAAAATACATCAAATGGGCTATTTTTGGCCTACTCTTGAGCATGACGTAGTGGAATTTGTACGTAAGTGCCACAAATGCCAAGAATTCTCTCACGAGATTCACATGTAAGCATAATCCCTACAAGCAATAGCAACTTTGTTGCCCCTCTCCATGTGGGGTCTAGACTTGATAAGGAATTTCTCTCCCTTATCAACTGATGGCCATAATTTTATAATCATAGCCATGGAATATTTTACCAAATGGGTGGAGGCCATGCCTCTCACCACCGTACCAGGTTCGGTAATTGCCAAATTCATTTTGAACAAAATTATCTATAGGTATGGTGTCCCACAAGTCATTATCTCAGATAATGGCACGTACTTTAAAAATGATGAAGTCTGTGAGTTATGTAGCAAGTTCAAGATAAACAATCAAATGGCCTCTCTTTACTACCCTCAAGCTAATGGGAATGTTGAAGTGACAAACAAAACATTAAAATCTATTGTCCTCAAAACAGTCAAGGAGAACAAGTGAGATTGGCATTTAAAACTATATCTAGACTTGTCGGCCCATCGAACCTTAATAAGAACACAAACATGAGTAATACCTTTCTCACTAGTATTTGGGGCAGAAGTAGTTCTCCCACTTGAGGTTGAAATACCTAGTCTTTGTATCTCATTACAAGGGATTCTAGACAAAGAAGCTTACAGGGAGGCACGCGTCTCTCAACTAGAAAGCCTTGATGAGGCCAAGTTAGATGCTGAACAACAGCAAAGAGCCTATGCTAACCGAATGTGCTAGTAGTACAACAAAAAATTCTATGAGCGAGAAATATATGAAGGAGACTTAGTTCTAAGATTGGACAGCCAGATCGATAAGAAAATCGGTGAAGGAAGTTCTGGCCCAAATGGTTGGGCCCATACAGAGTCATGAAGGACTATGGAAATGGTGCGTATCTCTTGTGTACACTAGAAGGTGAGGAATTCGGTGAAACTGTTAATTCCTTACATCTTAAGCAGTTTTATACATAAAACACCAAAGTCATTACTAGTACATTATAGCTACTTACATTACATTAGTCTCTTAGTTGCTTCATTCTATCCATTTCGTAAAAATGGTAGTAGAGGAGCTTACTCTTAAAACAAACCTGTTGCAAATTTCTGAAGATATTGGCAAAAGCATTCATCTCACATCTCTCCAAACATCATTAATTATTTTAAAATATTATGTTCAAATTCGACAGACAAACATTAACGGAAACCATACCAAGACCTACATACTTGGCTTTGCTCTTTCTTTCTACTAGGCGAAGTTTTCCTTGCCCACGGTCTGTTTTGGAAGCTTCTTGGTGTCACATCTATCCCTCTTAAATTTCTTCAAATGAAAGGATATCCCAAAGTCATAGATCAAAAATTTCAAAATCAAATGAAATCAAAAGCAACAAGCAAACAAAATATTTTATTTTACACACTTATTTTCCCCATCAACCTTTGGTGATAAGCCCACATCTCTTACTGGTGATGTGAGGTTGGGAAAGGAAAGAAGTGCCCTTACTCACCTGTATCTTTCCTTTGGTGACAAACCCATGCTTCTTACTAGTGGCGTGAGGTAGGGTATGGGGGGTCCAATCACACAAATGAACAAATATTGGTATGCTAAAAACATGAGTCAAATTCTATTAAGAGGAAGCAAATATCCAAATATCCAAATTCCAAAGAGATAAAATCCTCAAGACCAGATTTTGTCAACCAGGTTGCCATTTATGAATCTAAGTCTAGATAAATTGAAAAATAAGTGGCCTTCTAAGCTTGGTGGTAGTTCTGGGTAGGGTGGGTGTATAGGTCCAAATTTGGCTTCTGTTACTGGTTTTTCTGTCTCTCATCATTCCATTTAGTCAAACTCATACAATTTGTGCCCTTCCTAACTCTTGGTGTTGAGCCCTCGCATCTTACTAGTTGCATGGATTTGGGATTGGGGCAAGTTCATCTCTTTATCACTATACATTCATCATGTCTTGCCAACATCAGAGGAAATTAAACACATTTCCCAAAGATTTCAAAAGTTCAGTACTACCATAGGTTAGTATCATCTCATATCAGCACTACAAAAACATACAGAGTAAAATATTCTATCTACTATCATTGGTTATCCATTACATACATTCTGAAAACATATAAATACACATATAGAAATGAGTCACAAAATTCAAGATAGGAAAGAGTCTAGATCCAAAGATATATTTATATATATAAATCAAGTTTCGTGTATAATACCATCATGCACTAGGCATGGTCAAAACTCTCAATGAGCCCATAAAGTACAAAAAAACTCATAAAAACATATGACAAAATACTACAAAAATAGTCTCTCAATCCCTTTGGGATCCCTTAGAGAGTGTACGACCACGCCTAGGACTCTGGCTATGCCGACGCTCTAAATGCATTAAGGGCTTGTGGTCATGCTTGATAGCTACCATCTCACTATGAGAATGGCTCCTCCTCATCAGGCACTCAGCTATCCTGTATCCAGCCACCTACATGTGGAGAGAAGTCATGATCTTCGCCACATCCTAGATAGAGGAAAAAACATTGGCATTCCTACCGAATTCTGAGGGATCCCCCACATCCATAGAAATCTCAACACGAGTCTTCTCCAAGGAGATAAGTAGGGTATCAGTACACACTCAGTAAATTAAGTCTCGCCACTCATCAATAGTCACTGCAAACAAAGGAGAAAACAAGCTAGAAAAGAATAAATCATAGAATCAAGAGTAAACGAAACAAAAAGAAATAACAAACTAAGATGAGTCTAAATAAAACAAATGTCAGGAGAAGAGTGATAACTCACTAGGATCACCAGGACTCCAAGAAGGATCTCTAGGATCCGCTCCTGTCACTAACATCACCACCAACTAGTACCCCTCTTCCACATTAGGGGCAATGTGATGGCCTGCAATGAACTCACCATCTCCACCTGGGTCCCAAGAGAGTAACTCCTTTGAAACTAGAGTCACCCTCTCTGTGCTCCATTCCACCCTCTTGGCCACTCAGGATCGCTATCATCCCCCCAATACTCATCTCACTGATATCCATGTCCTCTACCTCCTCCTCAGTCTCTCCCCTAGTGAACTCCTCAGACTCGGAGTCCACATCGATGGGCTCATCACTGCTATGAGTGGGACCCACATCAATCCAAAGTAAGGGTGCCTAAGGATCACCAACTCTCCCTCGTGTACGTACCACACTCCTAACCATAATAGGAGTACTAGGTGTAACAATGGTCCACCCTCGGCCTCTAGGACCTCCCTGAGCTTCACAGATAGATCTATACACTGGCACTACCGGAGGAAGCATGTCACTATAGGGGAGGCCAAACTACTGTGGAACTATGTCAAAGGGGTGTATCTCTAACTTCCCTACCCTATCTAGCAATTGGCTAGTGGGGTGCTCTGAGAACTATCATCCCCATCCACCTTGTTGCCTTGATAGCCCTAGGATCCTCCACCTCTACACCTCTCCCATATGGGATAATGTGCTCATACACCTAACTCTTGACAAGAGTTAGGTGGCTTAGTGACTGCCCCTGTAAATGGACTACCCTGTATAAGTCATGGTAGGTAGTCCTAAGGATGTCTACCCCCCAAGCATAGACACATCTATGGCCCTTATTCTATGCAATAATAGGAGCCTAGCAATACAAGAGGGTGTCCCCTCCCTTGTCCCCAATCATTCTAGATGCAAGGATGCCCATAATGGCCTTGCAAAGCAAGGGAATGTTTGACTGAATAATAGAGTGGATCCTTACGCCCTTCTTTGACCCCATCAATATGACCGTATCTCCCATATAGGTGGCCCACTCAACCACCTATGATCTAGATACTCCTGTATTAAGAGACAGCTACCACCTAAGGATCGAAACCCCCAGTATACAATAAACATCCTCCAGGATGATAGACCACTCACCCCTAACTCCTAGAAATCAGAAGGTGTTCTGATCTGCATCCCAATAAGAGAACAAGTCACAAAATATGTGATTGGTAGGTGCAACATGAGGAACCTGCACAATCCTCCATATACCAACCCTCTGGAGAGTATCCCGCTCTACTTGTGAGAGTTCCTCCAACACTGCCAAGAGCCAATCACACTCCCTCTTCCATCTCCATCTGATGTACTCCTCCTTCTACATATACCCAAAAACACAAAAGAGGTGTAAGTTAGTACTAAAATCAAGTTGGAAAAGATAGTAAAAACATGTAAAAATGTTGAACATGTAAAAACAAGCTAAATTTTGTATTATTGTAGTCCTACCATGGACCACCACCCTGTGCAGAGTGGCGGTTATGTAACCACCGCCTTCTAAGGTGGTGGTCCCGTAATCGCCATCCTACACAGGGCAGCGGTCCTTTCCCACAAATACAAATGGGTCGTAAGCCCTAAAAAAGCTTTAAAATAAGCAAAAAAACCCCTTTTAACAAAAAGAGAAACCTACCCTATAGGCGCCCTCCCTAGAGACACATTTAAAACTAACATTTTCAAAAATGATCCCCCCAAGGGAAAGATTTTATCATTTCTACATTTTAGGTTTAAAAATGATAAATCAAGAAGAACTAACCTAAGACTTCATGGGTATATGTTTAGCTCTTGGAGGCATGATCGCTATCTCACCATGAACATTTTGACTATACTCTCATTAAAAACCATCACCGTGCATCCCACAACTCAAAATATATCAAATCAATCCGTGCAAATGAATAGTAAAATGACTTTGTTTTATAAAAATAACCCTCTTAATTTGATTTTGAATGTCTTTTGTAGGGTCAGAGCGCTAACGAAGGTAAGTTCTAAACCTCGCATAGATGGTAGGTCCTATTTTCTTATCAATTCAGCCTTATTTCTCAATTTGTTTTATCTATCTGCACTTGAGTCCCCTTTTTTTCATTTTGTAGGTAGCAGGATCTTAGATGGTGACTGTCCAGCACACGGGCATGTCACATATAGCTCCGAACTCCCCATTTTGGGACCGCCATACTCAGATCCACCGTTTTATGCCTCTTCATGGCTAAAACGCTTCTCTGAGGGGGCAATATGTACGTACCCAAAATTGTAAGGTACTGCACCACTGGAATGATGATACACATGCCCCAATGATGACACGGGTCTCCTTGTAAGGTGTTCGGAATCTAGAAAGGCTCACAAAGTGTACACTTGTATCCCACATGCCTCACTAAGCCTCAGCATGCTTTGTTTTCCCCTTTTTCCCCTTTCTTCTTGTATTTTTTATTTAGTGACAAAACTGCCACCCTGTCAAGGTGGCAATTCTGTGACTACCACTTAGGACAGGGTGGCAGTCCCGTAACCGCCACCCTACAAAGGGTGGTGGTCCTGTACACATTTTCCATATCCTTTCGATGATCACGTAAAATGTAAATCTTGGATTTCACATGCTTTCTTCAACCACTTTGGCTTGCATTAATGTTTTGTGCTCCCTGGGAATAGTTTTTTTCTTTTGTTTATAGTAAAAGAGTTCTAATGGGAGTTACCCTCTGGTAAATGCATTGGTTATAAATAACCAGCTTGTTTTCAAGAAAATGGCCCCTCAACCTCTCAATTCTCTTGTTCAGTTCTTCAATTTCTTGCTTAGAATTTTATCATTTCTTGTTTTTCTTCCATTGTTGGTGGTTTAGAGCTTATATAATCTTCTTGTTTCAGTCTTATTCAATTACAGCTTCATACAATCAGTTTAGCATATAATAGCTTCATTTCTAGACTAGAATCCATTAAAGTTACAGGTTTTTTTTTTTCACAAGAATAACTTCTGCAACTCTCGGTACACTTGTGTTTTATTCCCACAATAAATCCCACTAGGAATTGCATAGTCAAGCTTTGTTCACTTGCGCTATCCATCTCCTACTCACATTTTATTTGGTCTATATCCAAAGTTGTCATTGTTCGAATGATATCTTCTATTGATAATATCATATACACACTTTCTGGATTCATCAGGACATGAAGGAATGAGGAGATCACACTGAGGGGATGAAATCACACACAACTAGATTTACCATTGTTCTGTAAATGCCAAGTTTGAGCTATCAAAGTTCTAGTTACAACATATTAAATAGAGTAGTGAATTATTTTATTTCAGTCAAAATCTTGTTCTCGATATTGCCAGGGAAGATGTGGGGATTGATAGTTTCTAAGAAATTGTGATTCATTCCTCACTTCTGAGGTAGAATCAAGAGTCTTTCAATTTAATATATTTAGTTAGATATTTAGTATAATATCACAATTACACAGGCAAATAGCCATACCAGGCTACTTTGTTTGTTTTCATTTTGTTTCTCGATTAGTCATCCATTTTATAAATATACTAGAGTAGCTACTCTTCAATTTCATTGAAATACGTCATTGCAAAATACACGGATTCTTGCATAGTGTAAATACCTCTTTTGTAATCAGTTTATTAAATGTTAGTTAAAAGTTGAATCATTTTGTATGACAATCACAGGACCGAGAGAGCATAGAGGGTATATATTTGAACCCATAGTTCCTCAGCCAAATCTACCCATGACTTTAGCTGATATAGATTAGGACCTTAGGATATAGGTCTTTCAAGCAACAACAAACCTGCAAGAAATTAGTGAGAAACTAAGAGAATTGAATATCGAAGATGAAAAATCTTACACATTCTGGTCAAACCATTTGAATTATAGATTTCCTTGATGAAACACCTGAATGATTGTGCAAGGGTTCGAACGAGAACAAACATTTAGTTGTGATCCTTTGGTTCTGTGGCCTAATGCAGGAGACCTCCTCATTGATATAGAGACTAGCTTATGTATCCAAGTTTCCAGAATACCTATTAGGTACTCTGAGAAAATCATACAACTCCTAGTTCTAAACATAGAAGCTGAAAAGGCATACGATTACTGGATAGTCGGAAGAAGGGATTGGTTCTTCACCTGACCATAAAAGGTCCTCAATAACTATGTACTCATGGTTGTGATCCCCAAGTCTCAAAACCCAATGGGCCTACAAATTAGTCAAGTATTGACACCAACTTTCGAATGCTAGTGTTTATATCTTCACCACTCCCACCAGATATTATAGAAAAGTTTTCCATATTGAACATAATAGCCAATCAATCCAATATTTTCTGGGCTAGACTAGAAATCCACCCATAGCTAACCATAAAACCCACTAAAACGACCTACCACTACTTTCATGACCTTGTTCTGAGATATATACAAAGCTCCCACAAGTCACTTCCCACGTATCCAACAACCAAGAAAAAGGATCTCGACAGAGCTCAACATCAATTGGATCCTTTGAGAAACCATTATATATGAACGAGCCATCACACCAATCTAGGTTAGGAGGGCCTTCTTCACCTTATATTTGTATATTCAATTATTACATATTGAGGATTTAAGATTACCCGATTATCTCGTATATAACCATTCGCATTCAACATTCACCAGCTATCTCGACACGACCTCAGGAATTCAGGTACAAGGAAAGGGTACTTGTAGATTCCGATGCATGCATGTTACTTTTTCCATCATATAGTGTGATTTATGGGATAAGAATGGGAATCCCACATCCATAAATGTAAGATCAGAAATTACAAACATCGCACATTGGATAATAAGAAGGAACTAGATGCTTTGTTAAGCATGAAAACAAACAAGTTCATAACAAAAGATATACCAGTGTATGATGTTGTTGGACAGAAGTTTCTAAATCAGATTGGAGTCTACCAATTGTATGAGCTACCATACTTTGGAAATTATGAACCATTGTATCGATGGTTAATGATCAGATTCCATGAGGACTTCTTCTACTTGGTCAAATGGAGGGTTAGAATCACAACCACCTTAATTTCAAAAGTGATAGGATTAAGGGCCTGAGGAGAAGATATGGAGAGTGAATTAATAGATAAAGTAATGATCCTAGAGATAAGGAAGGAGCTGCGATATACCAAGGGTCCATGTGGCATGAACATTGATAAATTGAAGAAGTACCCAGTGGTACAGGTAGTTGCACATCTAGTAAAAAATTTGAATGACCAAAAAAGGTGGTTGTAGGTTAACAGAATGTGGTTGAACGTTGTAAGGAAAATGAATAAAGGAGTGATCTACAATATCATGGATTACATAGCAAAGATAATCATTAAATAAGCATGTACAGGTGACAGAATTAGTTTTGGTGCTATTTTATTATCTTTGGTGTTTACGGAGATTGGAGTTCCTGATGAGCCAAAGGAAAAGATTTGGGAATACCCTAGAGAAAATAAATCTCTAGTAGAAAGGTTTGATAAATACTTATGCAAAGGGACCATGAGTGTACCATTTAAATAGAGGGAATATATGTGGTATGACAAGATCAATGCATCACTAAAAGAGGATTGGTTCTTACCCAAGGAGTTACCTTCGGTGGTGTGTAAGGTAATATAGTTCACGATATACCAACATTTTTACATCGCATGATTTACAATGAAGGACGGAGCCTTGAGCCCTTGATGAAAAATACCATATAACTTCACAACACGCTACTTTCAGGCATCAATTCGCTAGTTCACAGATGTGCGCTACATAAAATTCATTACAAATAAGGTAGATTTTTATCATCACACTCTGAGAAAAAAAAAATTATATCCAAGATAGACTACCTACATTGAGACACTTATCTCAGATGTAATAAGCATGAATTCGGTAAGCTTGGTAGTCAGAGATGTTGGAGTAGTGCTTATGTATCTTGTACTCAAGCCTAGGATGGAGAATAATAAATATGTGGAAGATGAGTTCATGCTTCCATGGCTGCCTAAGGGTAAGCATACAATAGAGAATGTGCCAACTCCACATCCTACAGAGATTATAATGGTGGATGAAGAGGAATATTAATGAGAATATAGTGGTGGCCTGGAGCATAGATGATGAAGGTAGCCTACAAAAAAGGTAGGATTTGAGGACCTGAATGTATTACAAGGAGATCACCTCTTTAAAAGGGTATTCAGAAGAACCAGAACCCAAGATGATACACCACATTCAGTGCACAGATCACCATGAATATCTCTATAGAAGGAGAAAGATGAGAAAAGAAGGAGAAATTTGAAGCTAGATGAGGAGGTAGAATATTCTAAGGAGAGTGTTCCCAAATCTTGTACACCACTAGAGGATGTGGAAGAGCTAAAGGATGAAGGAATGAAGGATGGAGAAGGAGTAAAGGAGGTAGATGGGATAGTGCAAGAGACTGCTCAGGGAATAGTAGATTAAGCTCTAAATCTTTGCACTCAAGTTCCTAAGGGGCCAAGATCAAAGAGGAAAAGTTGGGAGTATACTTCACTAGTCATGGGTTATATGGAGGACACAAGTAAAATTATCTGGACCCATTTCCAAAGCACGGTGGGCCTTAAATAATTGTATGGATGGGAACTGATGGATGAAAACATGGACACCATGTGCACAAGGAAAAAACTATCTTGGGAAATGTAGATGCATATGGACAAACTATACTTGAACGTATGTAAAGAGTCCTATTTATCGAGAAGATTGAAGAAAAAACCTCACGAAAGACACATAATAGTAAAGCCTACTATTATGTCAGATGAACAAGTAAGTAATTCCTTAGTGAAGATATCTACAGAGGTGGCAAGGAGTTATGTGGATAAAGCTGAAACTATTAGGGAACTAAAAGAAGACATGAAGGCCAAAGATACATATGTTGTACGCTTAGCACAAGAGAAGGACTTAGAGAAGAAGAATAAAAATGCTTTCATCAGCATGATAGTGGAAATTAGAGGCCATGTCTTGAAATCAAGACCACATTTGGATTCCAAGGTACCCAAAAACTTTCCATCACCAATGTATTATGTACGTACCTTGGTGGATTTGGTTCTTGAGGATGGACCTATGTGCATTCCAACAACAAAAGGTCATGAGAAATAAGTAAAGCGAGAAAAGGATTTGGTGATGAGGAATATTTCATCTTATGAGGCATTTCTCTAAGCCTTACAGGATGAGATGAGGAAATCAAACCAAGAATTGAATATTTGCACAGCTTTGGAGGCATTCATTAGGATAAAGACCATGGTAGAGGATAATGAAGTCCTAAAGGTGATGAAGGATGAGACACTAGTTAACACAGAGAGATTGAAATTGGTAAAATAAAGGCGCAAAGCCCTTACAGTAGAACACGAACCCCATGAGAAAAGGTTAGATGAGATGGGGAAGATTATAGTGCATAAGATAGATCTAATAGAAGGAATAATGTCTGTAATGTCCAATACTTTTCTGGTTTTGTAGAATGAAAAGGGATACATTGCCCAAGATGAGATGGAGTCTATTACGGTAGATACTCTAGAAAAATTAGAGGTCACGCTAAATGTGTGGCATACATTAGAGGTAGAGATAAAGAAAGAGTATCTAGAATTGATTATTCCAGTTGATGCAGAGGATATTGCTGAGTAAATCATTCTTTTGTATAAAAAATTATTTACTATCTTCCATTTATGTTATTTCTTAAATTCAAGAGATAACCATTGGCAGGCTGGCAATGCACTTAGTGTGGGGTAATTTTGAGAAAAAAATGTATATCACTTAGCAGAAGGAAAACAAAAGATTTGCACGGAAGAGAAGAGCATGTTTAAAGGCGTGGAAGGATCGGGAAGGAATCACGTGTGGAGGATAGAGACATATTTGGGACTTAGTTGTTTTCACAATTATAATCTATTTTTGGAAGATGGTGTGTAGAGCACATAAATTGGGAAAATACTTGCACGACACACATTGACTATTTTTTTAACAGCGGTTATGGATCACTTTGCATGGATACGGGCTAAAGATAGAATTTTTACTGACATTTAACTATGAGAGGTCTATTATAAGCATTCTTGCATGTGAGCCTATTATTGTAAAGGCACATGGCTATTTCTAGCATGTGACCTATTTTTGGAGTTATGCAAGAGATGAAAGGAAAGTCCCCACCCTTATAAATATGTAATGAAATTCATAGTATAGTAGAGGTATGAGAACTAAATTATTACAAGGTTATGCTACCAAATCTTATGCACACATAAAATATGGTATTATCTATTATAATGATCTTATATGTATTTATCATGTTTAATATAATGGAGTGTATTGGTTGAATCAGAGTATTAATCCTGAGTATAATTGGTTCTTGTATGTTTTGATTTCATCATGGTTATCATGTAAGTTTTTTATTCTTTAGATATAGATATGAACATGCACTGTAGAATGATGTATTAATTATGGATCTGAATGCATTAAGTCTTCATTAGGCTAACATCATGTAAAAGAAACCCTAAAGAGGGTTTTGATACCTTTACATGCTTTGGGTGAGTGCTCAATCTAGGCTGAGTGATGTTCTAGCATGCCTAGGTTATTCTTGGTGAATTCTAGGCTGCATCATTGGTTATAATGTTGGGACCTCATTTTTAAGTTATTCTCAGGAGGTCAAGAAAAGGATATTCCATGTAAGGGATATTCCTAGGATGATCATTATAGGTAGTGGAGGACCACACTTCCACTTGGTATGTGATCTTCTCATGAAGGAAATAAATGTGGTATATTCAAATCCTATTTAGAGGAGTGCTTGGGTCTGAAATGGAAGGAGAAGGGGGTGACAATGAAGTGCTAGGGAAATGGAGGGAGAAGAAGGGTTTTAAGTAGTAACAAGGTGCTACAAAATGCTTTCAAGAATTGTTTTAAGCATATTAGGCATGGATTTCGGTATGAACAAGGGTTTTAATAGGTATATTAGCTACCAAAAATATCTCTCTAGAGAGTAGTTTTCTAGGGTTTAAGATAATACTCCTTGATGTATTCAGTTTGTATGACCCTCATGATGTAATGGAGCAATTGTAAATGTTTATAAATCAATATATGGTGTGTGATTTTGGTTATTCATTATCAAAAGTGTAAACCCTTATGTTCTTCATATTTTTCTGAGTCAGATATAGTTTCATTATACTTCTTTATAATGTTCATTTCCATTTATTATAAATCTATGCATTGATCTATTGTCTGTATCTTCTATTTTTAGTGAATTTCTATGTTTCTAATTTTGCATCTCATTCTCCATCAATGGCAGACCATTCTCATGAATCTCACATAAAGGAGGGGTTTGGCACCCATGCGTGCCTTGGGTGAGTTCCTAGTGCATGTTGGGTGATAGGTTGACACACTTGGGGTAGAAAGAAAATATATGAATAACTAGCTACATTTTGATTCCATTACTGGGACCTATTTTTAAATCTATTTAGATAATGGGATATGATGATGGATCACTTGACCTTGGACAATGTCGAATCCTACCTTACAATCATGAAGGATATGTTTTCTCAGAGTTTCAGTACTAGATGTAAGTTTGATTCATGAGAATGGGTGGAGGACCTATATCACAAACTCTATGATACATTCTTTTGTTGTTTTGTAATAGATTTGTATGAATGTCTCTCAGCATATGCATCAAGGAAAAGTTGGTACTATAGACCTCATGTTTGGACCCAGGAGGAATATCAAAGGTTTTATGATACCAATATGACATGGACCCGTTATATTGATCACTGGTGGAGTAGAGTGTTGACTAGTTATACCTTGGAATACATTATTTATATGTATTATTAACTAGAGATTATTGAGTTTGATTTCTTAAGGGAGCCTAGAGGACCATTCTTGCATGTTATTTCACTGGCTATCAAGATCCTGGTTATTAATTTTAGTTTGGAAGCCTTTCCCATAGCTGGCTAGACTCCAGCTAGGTGTGGTAGAGGATGGCAAACATTGTAGCAAAAATGGAAACAGAGGAAAGGCAACTCAAGTATAATGAGGATCATGAGAGGGAGTTGGAAAGATAGTGTGAAGTTTCAGGAGTGATGGATTTATGGACGCAGACGTCATGGGAAGGATTTGAGGTTTGCTCAGAGGATATGGATCTTTAGAATTACAAGCTACCCCATCTTGGTAAGCATAAAAGAGAAACCCCCTCGGCTTCTAGAGATATCTTATCATATGAAGAAAGGAGGAGATTTGTAGGCATGCATCTTAACCCACATGGTGATAAAACCCTTACGTTTAGTTTTGCATTTCCAAAGATAAGTTTTGATAATCTAGTTGGTATTAGTATTGGTAGTCGAGTGACACTTATGAGCTATAATGTTTCATTTGGAAAATCTATGGCTGCATAGTCATTACTTTTGTTTGAAGGTATTTTTTTGGCAAGGTGTGGGTTCAAAAGGTTTGAGTATCAAATTTGGAAGTGGTACAGGAAACACATCTAGGAGTGGATCGGTATCACAAACTATTGGTGCATTGTTCAGCGTGATGGTGGGTTCACAAGGCATAACTGTGTTAGGACCCTTACCTATGACAGGATGAGGATTTGGTGAATCAGGAGGAGTTGGAACTAGTGTATCTAGTGGGTTTGGTGGTGGAGGAAACACTAGAGGGAATAAAGGTCCTGGATTTGGCAGACAAGTTCTACAACACCATCAATAGGTGTTTTATGAGATCTCACTCCACGTACCTGATTACAAGGGCATTGAGGATGTAATGTGTAGTCATTTCTACACCCATCACAATGGAAATAAATCCCATACATGCCAGCCTATCACCCAGTGGGCGCTAGGTGCTCACCTAAGGCAAGCACAGGCACCAAGTCTCTCTTTTATGTGAGTTAAGTGGGAAACCATCATCTATGTGAGGAACTTAATGAATAAAGGTGGAAATGAGAGATACAATCATCATAGGGCTCAGAACGACCTCTAGACAAATGTATTCAATCCAAACAAAGGTTACTTACAAATAACAAATAGAACTACAACAAAAAGGAAAATACATAAGGATTTACATCTATTCCATAGCATCCATGAACAAAAATGAAAAGATATAGCTGTGAACTGAAACAATTACATTCATACTCATTTATGTTTGTAATCTCATTACATTTAATGGATCCATTAGACTACCAAATCTTGATTAGACTGAAGTCATACATCACACATCATGTCCTTCATCCATGCAAAGAAAAACTTATAACCCAAGCCCTTAATACATTACTACCTTATATATCCTCTACCCAATCCCACAACATTCCCATAGTATTTATGAAGATCTTCTCTCTCTATATTATCCTCTTTTATCCTCTCTTTCTACTATGTGTGAGCTTATATATATAGGTTTCTTCAACCACTGACTTGCTTTCAGGGGCTACAAATCCATCACCAAGTGTCCAAGTGGTCCTCCATAGAAGATTGCTCCTTCAGACCTGAGATCTCCAGTCCTTGTAATGATGGTCTTATGGAATCCTCCATCACTAAGCATACTCATTTTGTGGGCACCACGTTGCCCGGATGGAACCTTATTCACTCCTCATTCACTGTCAGGTAACACTTATCTTGTGTCCTACCCAAAATTCCCAATATGGCTAAGTTCTAAAATCTTAGATTTATTTGCACACGTGCCATGAGTTTTCTTAAACCATTCCTTAAACCCTATCATGCATGCCTTATCCTTGTGCATTCTTCTTCAACTAGGTCTTGCACGTGTACGCACCTTTTTGTACTTAGCCAACATTTTGGGGTCCCAACATCACCCTACACTATGCCTATTCTCCATCTGCGGGAACACTTCTCCAATGAATAAAGAATCATAGTAGACTTTTGTATTTGAAAAAGAATAAGGGGATGAAGAATTTGGGAAAGAAGAAAGAATGGGGAAGTGATGACATTAATGCAACAAGATAGGAATATCTTTTTTCAAGTCAACCTCCAACTTGTTCGAGGCATCGACTTCTTTTTTCTCTCTAGGAGAGATCACCGACTAGGGTGCTTACCTCCCAAAATTCATTCCATCTCCTTGAGCATTCATAGTGTGAACAATTTTCTCCAACTTGTTGCTCATGTCTTCAAGTGCATCTATCCTTCTAGTAATCTGTGGGTATAGTTCCTTTAACTAGTTTTTTATTGAACCCCTTAAGGTTTCAATGGCCTCAGATTTATTTTTGACCTCAAAAAGGATTTTTTCCCTTTCTGCCCTATTTCCCTTATTCTTCTCTTGAAACTCTTTCAACCCTGCTTCATGAGCGGTGATCAAGATGATCGCCACTCTATCCATGTTTGTGTAGTTATCATACGTGGCCTCAGTAGATTAGGTAGCAATCTTGACATCTACAAGTAACTTGCTATACTCAACAATGATTACGACCACTTTCAATTTTTCCTCCCTCTCCAAGCATGTTGCCACTTCTTCCATGGAATCCAGGGCCAACAATTGTCTCTCTATGGTGAGGATACATTTTAGATATTCTAAGCATTCAAGAGTGGATCTGTACTTCTACGCGAGTGGTGTTAGGTATGGATGCTTCAACATAATGAAACTTGTGATAGAATCCATCTTTTTGTATATTTTTTGCACTTTCACCTTCTCATCCCTTAGCTCATGCTTCAGCTGTGCACTGATCAATTATTCTTTTTTCAAGCCATTAGTCTTCTCAGCCAGCTCCTCTTCCTTCTTTTCTACGTTTCACTCTAGAAATTTTACCCTATCATTTCTTCCAAAGAGCCTAGCCTCAGTCTTGACCATGAACTTGTTGAGTGCATTACATAACTACTCATCTGAGATTTGCTAGGAATTTACCAAGGGGTTGGATCCCTTAGACTCTTGTACTAGCATGATTTCCCCTTGGTATACTTTGAACTCTGGCTCTTTAATATGGGACTCAAAAGCCGAAGAGATCATCTTCCTTATCTTGGGGTATGTTCCCTCCTCGTCAAATGACTCCATAGCTACAAGTTATTATATGGGTATAGTGCTTTGGAATAATGCACATAGCACCTTCCTTTGGTCATCAACATATCCCATGACCTATCCTCATTCTATATCAAGGCTCTTCCTTCCTAAGCACGTGGCTTTGGGGAAACTTACCATTAGACTGGGACCTCCTCCTACACTGACTTGTTCTTTCTCAATGATTTCCTCCTTATCCTCTTCCATCACTATGTCAGCGCTGCACTCCAATTATTGTTCTAACAAGGCCTCTATTATCTTATTTGCTTCTCTTTCTACTGCCTCATTTACTTGCTCCTGTGTAAGGATTGGAGTTGTCTACTTCTATGCTCCAACCTCCTCACTTATTCCCATGTCTTGGGCACCTTCCTTCTCTTGGCTACCCTTGTGCCACATAAAAAGGAACCCATGTTATTCTTCTCTGCCCTCTTCTTCTAAATTGTGCATGCTAAAGAAAAGTGGATCTTTATCTCTTTCAAGATCATCTTCTTCATCATCATCATCCTTTTCACCTATGTATTTCTCCAAGCTCTCAGTTTCTTTCGAGTTGGTCTCCTCTTCTATCCTCTACTTCTTTCAGAGAGGTGACTCTTCTGTAGGGGATCCATCCTTCTCTACTTCCTTTGGAAACTTCTCCTTCATGAGGGGTTTCTCTGGCACTTATTCTTCTGAGGTCTTCTCCTTTACTGGGGATTTCTTCCAGCGTGTATAGGTGCTAGGGTTGGCACTTTCCACTGGCACATTTACTAGCTAGGCAGTCTGTACACTTGGTGCTTTTTCTTCTTCTCTCACCCTTTTCTTGAGTGTGGGATTTCTTCTACCTATGGTATCTTCAAGTATGGAGACATCATTCTCCAAGTATTCCCCTTTCTCAAAATTTGGCCTAATGCAGAGATATACACATGCCACATATTTTCTTGCAATTGGTAGATTCGGGGGTTTCATCATTCTAACTTCATGCACTACGTATTTTTCCACGTACGCATGCTTCTTGGGGTAGACCAGCATCATGCACATCTCCTTGTGGTCCTGATCAACTTCACTAAGGTCAAACCTTAGTCTCTTTGCTTCTTTGAACCTAGTAACTCTTACTTGGAAGTACTGGGTGGTGAATGAGAATGGAATTTCACACCATGGGCTCATGGTTTCATCCACCATCATGAATATACCTATGCAGAAGTGTTGGTACATAGAAAACTCAGCTTCTCCCTTTGTAAGCATTGTTAATTACTATGGGATTCTCCACTCTTCCCTAAATGCATCCCTTAAGCGCTTATACAACTTTTCCAGGTGCTCCTTGTGGGAGGTTTTCATTGTTTCACATGTATACTTTGAAAATATTTTCACTGGAGAGGGATCTTCAGTCGGATACTCCCAAAAAAACTTTTCTGCCACGTCAAACACTCCTATTTCCGAAAATACAATTATTAGGAGGATATTTCCAAAGATTATCTTGTCTCCTTCTTGTGCATTTCTAATTATATCATCTACAATGAAGGATGATAAATTATAGATTGTGCCCTCTGATATCTTTCTACATACATTCAAGCAGGACTTATTCACCTACATCCACCTTTCTTGATCATTTAACTTTGTCACCATGTGTGCAGCCATTCTCATGACATGATATGGAATTTTGGCAATATCAAAATACCTTGATATCTTCTTGTAACCATATGTAGCGATGGTTGCTTTGATGGAATCCTTGTCTCGCAAGTCATCATCTATGCTTTCTCCCTCACATATGAGGCCTATAAAATTGGAAATTAGCTGAGGGGTTATGTGCATCTTATACCATGTGAAGTAAAAGTGGTCCTCATGTATGTGTTACATCATCCACTGATAGAGGCACTTAGGCTTTCCAAAGTAGGGAAAATCATAGAGTTGTAATAACCCTAACTTCTCCAACTTCACTTTTACCTCATTGTTATACATGGGCAAACCCTTTGGTGTCCTTTTGTTTGTCAAGTGCATTAACTCCAGAACCATTTCATTCTCTGTTATGGTTATGTGATTGTTATAATTTCTCACTGCCATCTTTCTCAAATGGGATTCCCACTCCTTCCCAAACACAACCCCATCTGGGTACTACATTTTTGCATACCACTCTTCATTCATGCTTTTTGTGGTTTTTGTTGGCTCTCTGTGCTTGCCCTTGGACTTCTTGGGTGACACAGTGGGTTTATTTGGTGTCATTTTCTAGGTCCTCTTATCACTTCAATATCTTCTTATTACTCTTCTCATCAACTTCTTCTAACCTTATATCTCAAACTTGTGAAGAGAACCTCTTAAACCCATGCCCTAGTTTTTCAAACCCTAACTGGGATAATTCCTTCACAAGACAGAGCCTTCTCACAACTTCTCTTATGCCTATGAAATCCCTTCCTTCTAGTTTGCAAATCCTAACTATTTATTCACACTCAAAATATTCAAATTTTTCTTTGCACAGATTAGTTTTGGAAGCCCTAGTTTGCAATGATGTAAAAGGACTTCTTTCTTCGTATACGCAAAGTGAATGATGAAATTCCTTGAACCTTTATTTATAGTTTTTCCCACTTCATAACATTAAATTATTCCTTACCTACCACTATACTTTCACACTTAATGTGGATTTAAAAAAATAAATGACTTTAGCACTTTAACTCATGTGCCCAACCTTGTGCAGACAATTCTCAAACCTTCTGGTGTGTAACCAATCCATCTTGACAGGATAATCTTGCACATGCATAACCAATGCCGAAGGCACTTGTTCTATCATGATGTTTCTCTCACCTACCTTTTTTTGATTTTATACTTCTTCCTCTCTTATATGTGGATCCCCAATGTAGCCTTATCTTGACACTAACCATCCTTTTTCACCGTTCCTTGAATTTAATTTCTTTACAGGGCCATTCAACTAGGATTTCCAATGCAATCCTTCTTGGTGCTTCACACTTCAATTTCTTCCACCTTAATCCACCCCACACTAAAATGATGCGCGGTCCTCCACATAGTTACAACCTTCAAAAAGTAATGAGATTACCGAAACCCAAGGTGCAACAAAAAATAACAACAAGAAAGGGAAACATAAGAAAGGAAAATACATTAAATAATATCCTAAAATGCATTATTTATAGCAAGGATTCAACTTACTCCCATTGAAGTGTCCTATAAATATCATCCAATCCAGCATTTGTATCTAGCATGCACCCAAATATGGGATGTACAAGATGGTTTAGGGACCCAACCAATGCACTTTTAACTTCCCATGATGGCGCATAAACTTTAAATCATACAATAAGACCATATGCCCAACCTCAAACTTAGTGTTCCTAATGTGGCAATCATGCCATGATTTTTTATTTACTTTTTGTGTTGTTTTTCTTTACCTAGTGAGTGATCATCTTTCATCCAAATTCATTAATTTATCAATCCTTTCTTCTAGCACTTGCTCATTAGCCAGCCCTCTTCCGCGTGTTATTCGTAGAGAAGGTAACATGAACTGAACTGACAGGATAGCCTCTACACCAAACACCAATTGAAATGGTGTGGATTTGTTCAACCTTTTATAAGTTGTCCTATAAGCCCATAATATGGTTGATACCTTGTCATCCCAATCTTTTCTTCCGACATCACAAATCTTTATCAGGGTATGACTCAGTGTTTTGTTATAAGCTTCTACGGTTCCATTTTCTTGTGGGTGATAAGGTGTAGTTTTGTGATGAGCCACCATGAACTCTGATAATAGGATCCTCACTGTCTTATTCAAGAAATGTGTACCCATATCATTGGTTAAACTTAAATAAAATCCATACCTCGTGATAATGTTCTCCGACACAAATATTTTTATTGTAGTTTTTGTACATTCTTTAGTTGGGGCTGCCTCTGCCCACCTTGTCAAATAGTCCATTCAAGTGATTACATAGCGTGATCCAGTCCTACACGTTGCTAGTACAATAGGGATTACGAATTCTATTGCCCATTTCTCAAAAGTTTCAGTGCTAGGGATAGGGTACAAAGGCATTTCATCTCTCTGTCCTGGCTTACCAATGCAGTGAAAATGGCCACATGCTTTACAATACACTTTGCAATCCTTATACAAAATTTCCCACCACAATCTTGTGATTAATAATTTACATGTAGTGGCATCACCTGCATAATGTCCACCTACACTTCCTCTATGTGCTTCCTCTATTATTGGCAAAGTGCTCATGCTCTAGTACACACCTGTACAAAAATTCCTCACACCCTAGTTTGTATAAGTCCCCACTGATCAACATGTAGGGCGCGACGCATATGGCTAGTCAATTTTTTTCTAATGTCTTCATCCCTATTGGTGCCATACCTATTTTAAGGAACACAACAATATCATCCAAGTATGAGGGCACCCATCGTAACCTAAACAACTATGTATCTTACATGGTATCTTCAATGCTTTGCACATCCTCCCTTAAATAAATCCTAGACAAGTGGTTAGGTCTGGAATTACTCTTTCCTTATTTGAAAACTATGGTGAACTCAAACTCTTGGAATAATAGCACCCAACGAAATATGTGCCCTTATAGGATGGGCTTGTTCACCAAATATTTTAATTCCATATGGTCATTGTAGAAGATAAAGTGAGTTTCCAACAGATACTTCCTGTACTTATGAAGCACGTAGATCATAGACAATGCCTTACACTTAGTCATAGTGTAATTTTGCTCTGTTGGTGTCAAATTTCTACTTGCAACACATAAGGGGTGATCAAAAATTCCCTTATCAGACTGTAAAAGCACTACCCCAATGGCCATTGTAGAGGCATCCACATGAACATGGAAGGGATTATCCCAAGAGGGAAAACATAATATAGGAGTGGTGACAAGCCTATCCTTCAATGTGTCGAATGCCTTCTATTGCGCCTCTCCCCAATGGAAGGAACTTTTATGTTAGAGAAACTCTTCTAAAGGTGTGGCAATCTTGACATGCCCATTGAATAACTTCTAATAATATCCCACGTGTCCAAGAAACCCACTCAATGCGCATTGACTAGTTGGGTCCCCCATTCCCACAATCACTGAAATTTTGGCAGGATCCACCAGCAGGCCTTCTTTGCATATGATGTGTCCCAAAAGGGTCCCAAATGGGGTAGAAAATATAGAATTTTTGATGTTGAGGGATATCCTCAACTACAAACACATTTCAAAAATCAATCTCAGATTGTCACAATGGTCCTTGACAAGTTCATACATGGTCCAATCATTAAGGTACACCTGGAGAAATTTGTGAATGATGTCCTAGAAGGCCTGCAGTACAATGCGTGAGAATACAACAGGCAAGTTATTTAACCAAAAAGGCATGACCATATAGGAAAAACTTCCCCACTTGGTGATGAAGGTTATCTTTCTCTAGTCTTCCTTTGTAATCCTCACCTGGTGATAGCCTGAGAATCCATCTATGAAAGAGTAGACTTCGTGCCCTGCCACTCCTTCCAAGATTTCTTCAGTGAATAGGGTTGGGAAGGGATCAATGAAACACACTACATTTAGATCACTATAATCAACACATATCCTTATCCTTCCATCCTTTTTGATACAAACACCATTGGACTTATCCACTCTAACTCCTCCATAGCCTCTATATTCCTGACGCTATCATCTTATCTAATTCCTCCTTGACCTTCACATGTAGGTTAGGATTCATTCAGTATGATCTCTTTTGGACTAGGCACGCACCTTCCTTTAACTTAATTCTCATTTCCCCAAAGGAATGGTGAACGGCTTTGATTTCATGATATCCACGCGGGAATAAATCCTCAAACTCATGTAAAAGATCAATGATCTTAGAGACTTCCTTCTCCAACCAGTAATCTCCAATGATAGCTTCCTTGGGTTCCACCTCTGACCCAATATAAACCTTCTTTGTCTTTAAAGGTTCATGCTAGGCATGTGTTCTTTCATCAACACTATCCATCACATCACACAAGCCTAGAGAATGGTTAACCTCTATGTTTTCCATCTCTTCAACATCTATGACATAGACCATATTGCCTTTTTCTTTCTCTGCGCATGCACACTAAAATTGCACCTCATCAAGCTCATTTTCACCAAATTTTCCCTCCAAGCATGGCTCTCCTAGAAATTTTACAATCCTATCCTCTACCTATGCACTATCACCCATCGTAAAGTGCTTGACCTCCTAAAATGCCTTATCCATCGGTGGTTTGTTGCTTCAATACTAAAATTCATGGATGAGATTAGCCACTTGTTCTTACGAATTCCTTGTTTGGCAGTGTGTCTCAAAGTGGATGTACCATGCACGTGTGCAACCCTGTAGTGTAGAATAAAGTTTTTGTACCCAGAGGGATGGTGGAAAAGCTTATGTGCCTTCCCTCTAGGATCTCTCATAGGCTTGGTTGTGGAAATATTTAGGCTCCTTACCATGGTATTATTTGATGATAGATGGCACATTACTTTTAGAGAAACAAACACAGAAGATAATTCTCACTTCACGTCATTCCAAGAGATTATCTTGATGTGTTGCACACCAGTGCACAATAGTTCCTAGTAGGATGTAACTTAACATCCCCATTCATTCATTTTCCTCCTTCCACTAAGCTTCCATCTTCTACAAAAATACCTCAGGGACGGCTCCTCCTGAGTACTTAGGTAGTTCCTTTCCCACTAGGAATTGGACCATATGTGCCTTTGTCATCTTTTTCACCGATCCTCTAGAATTTTTTCTGAGTAACTCATAGGTTCCATGCACCCAATTATCACATGTTAGACTAGTGTTTTCACTTACTGAATGGGCATCCTCAAACTGGATAACTCCATCAGTAGGATGGATTATCTTTGGATCCCTGATTGAGCATACATATATTCTATCGAGGACCTCTTCTCCTAAAGGTTTGGTATAGGGTGTTGAATTCCCATCAGCTAGAGGTATGATGACCCATTAATCCTCATTTTCAAAGCTTATGTATCCCTTGTTGAACTGAAGATCCACATTTTTCTTATAGCACCATGGGCACCCAAGTAGTGTTGGGAAATTTTCTACCTCGGAAAGTGCCAAGACTTAAAAGTGCCTAGTAAAATTAGCTCCCTGAATGGTGATAGCTCCATCCTTTAAGACACCAATTGGAATTGCATTCATTTTGTTTGCCATATACATCACATTCAAAGACAGTTGTAATACAAGCCTTCCCATCTGATGCCAAGCATCCAAGGTGAGAACATTGACCTCTTTTCCTATGTTAATGAGGATGTTAATAAGGAGTCATCCATCCACGACTGCATTTGATGTGATCTCCATATCATAGTCAAGGCTATGAGGGGGAAGTTTTACATGAAATACCTACCTTTCATGATATTCTCTAGCATTTGGTATATTCTCTCTCAACCATGCTCCTAGCAAGGGAATAATATTCTCTTGCCTTATCATTTTACATACTTCCTTGACCTCATCCAGGTCATCTTTTGGCACCTCGACCTTCCTTATTTTCTCCTCCCTCCTAGACGGCTTCTTTAGAAATTGGATTTCACCTTGTAAACTCCAAATGACATTCATGGTATCTTGATATACCTCCTTTTGATACATAGGGTCTGGGTACTTCCCCTGTACCACTTCTTCCCTTGAAATCAGGTTCTTCTGCCTTGGTATTTCCTTTGCACGCACTGCCTCTACTCTTGTTGTTACCATAACAGGTTCTAAGCCTACATCACGTGCTACCCATGGCATCCATTGTGTGTTTTTATTCTTAATGATTACCATTGTAGCACCCTTATCTTTCTGGTTTTGATGATTCATGTGCTCAAACAACTTAGGGAACTCCTCGTACTTTTGTTTTTTCCCGCATCATGAGCACTCCAATAAATTTGGTAAATCTCATTTGTAATGATCTATAGACCCATAATTAAAATAGGTTCCATGTGGGAACTCACTTCTTCCTCCTCCGTAGTTACCATGACCATGCAATCCTTCATGAAATCCCCTTCCACGTGTGCCTACATCTACATGCTCCTCATAATGGTGATCATCACCTTTAGAACTACTGGTAATGCTGGTCTGGCACACCCCATGACCAATGGCCTCATGGATCTGGTCAATAATCCTATAATCCTTAGTATCATGGGTTGTAGAGGTGTAGATATTATAGTAACAAGACACATTCTTCTAAATTACATGATGTAACAAGAGGAATCTACTTGCATCATGGTCCCCATGACAAATTTTACAGTCTACTATTACTATGCGTATTGTCCTCCGGAGGCAACTATCCTTGACATGCCCCTCTAATTCATAATCTGTACACCATATACCACTGCGATTCTCATGGGATGAGTTCACAAACATCTTCTCCAGCTTCTTAGCCATTGCAGTAATTTGAGCTTCCAAAAATGGGCTAACACCAATATCAAAACTTCCAACAACTTTGGCATGCAGAGCAACTTGTAACGCCTCGCATGGATCTGTGAAAGTTTTATGAGCTAAATATCTTCTAAATGGTGTTATCAACCCCCCAAAAAACCATTGAGCAGGTTGTTAAGGGTGAATTTCATATGAAAATTTTGACACGAGGGTTTTGAACCGTGCATCATACTCCTGTACACTCTCCTCTATTCCCTGTTGAATCTCCTTTAGGGCATTAATGCTCTTCTATTCAAACTTAGGGATGTGGAATTATGCCAAGAAGGTGTTTTTAAAAGTAGTATAATCCACCACCATTTGATGAGGGTCATGATTCATATACTAGTTACGCATGTGTCCTTGCAACATCATTGCAAACTGACAATCCTTCTACTATGGGGTTATGATCCCCTTCATGTACCATAGTAGCTCAGACTTGTGAACATGTTCTACAACATCTTCAATATGTCTGTAATCTTACAGATGCAAAGACATATCAAAGAATACTTGAGGAGTTGGTTGGGGCCCTTTTCCTCTTGAGCCAGAGCCTTTGTTCCCTCCAGTGTTTCCTCCACCACTAGATCCACAAGATCCACCAGGTTTTATGCCTCTTTAGCCACAAGATCCACTAGATCCACTAGGTCCTGTTCCTCTTAAGCCACCAGATCAACCAGTTCTTGTTCTTCCTAACCCTACTAGATCCACCGGGTCCTATAGTGGTCATTCCAAGGGTCCCCAAAATTCCACTAAACTATGTGCGACAATCTGTGATAATGCCCCACTACCACTAGTGTACCACGTGCCACTCTGAGATGTGAGACTGAAGGCTTATGTACTTAATCCTTTTCCAAAAATTCCTCTGAATATTGGAATACTATGTGTAGATAAAAAAGTGGGAGATGAAAATTTGTATCTCCTGGGCACAGATCTGTCACTTCCATTGATACCAACTGGGTCAGCGATACTCCTTCCTTGATCTGGAAAACCAAGCACTAATGTTTGGTCACTAGGTCAATTCAGATACATGTCAATGACTCTTCTCTCTCCAAATGAAAAAATCTCATCATAATCCGAAGGATTATCTCTTACGCACTTTCCTGGATGGGGTAACACAAACTGCTTAGGTTCCATGTCATCTATGTGAACCTCAACTCCTTCCCGTAACATTTGCCTCTATAGATCCATCACACTTGCAACCTAACATTATTTAGCAATCTCCCTTTCACGTGCTTAACTATACTTGAGCCATCTCTCCTCCCTTTCTTTCTCTATCATAATATTTTCCATTTTCCTCCACTGTAGCTTCCTCACCCAACGTCTAGAATGGTTTATCTAGCCATTGGAAATGCCTCTAAACTCAAGGTAATGATTAAGTTCTTCATTTCAAAAGGGATAGCAAGTAGAAATTATCCTCTAGGCTCCTGTAGAAACTCAAACTCAGCAATATTTGGACAAGAATATGTAGAAATAGCATACTCCAGAGTGTAGCTAGCTAGTAGTCCTTTCCACCAATGATCCACAACACAAGTCTAGGTTAGATATGCATCCTACAGCCTTTTTTATTCTTCTTGGGTCCACGTGCATGATCTATAATACCAGTTTGATCTAGATGCATATGCTGAGAGCCATTCATACAATTCTATTGGGAAGCAAAAAAAAAAGTTTCATACAAATCATGGTAGAGGTTCTCTTATACCCACCTATGTGCATCAAACTTAGATCCAATGTTGAATCTCCAAGAAAATTCATCCTCTGTGCTTATAAACCATGATTTAAAAATTTCCAAGGTTAAACGACCTATCATCACTTATTACACAGATCATGATGTATGTCATTTCCCACTACAACTTTGAAAAGAGGTCCCGGTAACAGAACCAACATGTAGTCATTTTCACACCCATCATAAAGGAAAGAAATCCCATGCATGCCGACCTATCAAGCAGTGGACACTAGGTGTTCACCCGAGGCATGCATGGGTACTGAGTCTCTCTTTTATGTGAGTGAAGTGGGAAACCATCATCTATTTCAGGAACTTAATGAATAAAGGTGGAAATGAGACAAAAAATCATCATAAGGCTCAGAACAACCTCTAGAAAAATGTATTCATTCCAAACAGAGGGTACTTAAAAATAACAAATAGAACTACAACAGAAAGGAAATTACATAAGGATTTACATCTATTCCATAACATCCATGAACAAAAATGAAAATATTTATATGTGAACTGAATCAATTACATTCATACTCATTCATGTTTGTAATCTCATTACATTCAATGGATCCTTTAGAATACCACAACTTGATCAGACCGAAGTCTTACATCACAGTTGGGATCATGTCCTTCATCCATATAAATAAAAACTTATAACCCAACCCCTTAATACACTACTCCCTTATATATCCTCTACCCAATCCCACACCATTTCCACAGTATTTCTATAGATGTCTACTCTCTATACTCTCATCTTTTATACTCTCTTTCTACTATGTGGGTGCTTGTATATATAGGTTTATTCAACCACCAAATTGATTTCAGGGGCTAAAGATCTGTTGCTAAGTGTCTAATTAGTCTTCCATAGAAGCATGCTCCTTTAGATCTGAGCTCTTCACTCCTTGTAATGATGGTCTTCTAGAATCCTCCATCACTAAGCATATTCCTTTCATGGGCACCATGTTGCCAGGATGACACCTTATCCACTCTTCATTCACTTTCGAGTCACACTTTTCTCATGTCCTGCCCAAAATACCCAATATGCCTAATTCTTGAAACCTTAGCTTTGTCTGTGCTTGCCACGGGTTTTCTTAAACCCTATCCTACATGCCTTGTCCTTGCATGCCCTTGTTCAACTAGGCCTTGTGCACTTACGCACCTTTTTTTACTTAGCCAACATTTTGGGGTCCCAACACCATGGAACATTTGTACAAGTGTGAGCTATTATGGTGTGCAAAGGGAATCACTTCCCTAGAGTGGAAAGCAAGTCATCTTGCAACCATGTTACAAGGGAGCATGCATAGTTGGTATAGGGAGTACGACCCACACCGGACATTAGTGGATTACATTACACTATGTAATGCCTTTTTAGTGGAGTTCCACATACCTAAGTTTGAATAGAAAAGCATCAGCGCATTGAAGGATATTCAGCAAGGAATGGTAGAGAGTGTGTGGGAATATGATGCATGTTTCGAGACTCTCCTATCAAATTTTTCTTATGATATTCACCCTTTGTAGCATGCTTAGTGGTTTATGAGAGGACTGATCACACCATTTAGGAGGGTGCTTTCACATAAGAATTTCATAGATCTTTGTAAGGCCTTGGAAGCTGTGTTATGTGTCGAGATAGTAGGAAACGTTGATACAGGAGTTATTCTATTCATATAATCCCAAATTTCTACAATGGTAAAGTAGCTAGAGAAATTTTCTACGAACTCTATTCATGAGACTCACAGTGGGCTACAATTGTTAAGTAGAGGGTCATACAAAGGATAGTTTCCCGTGAAGGTCAATTCACACCATGTAAGTGGACTGTGAGATTTTCCACAGACATCATGATAAAAGTAGGTGTCTTCTACTGTAGCACACAATCTGGAAGAATGTATCTTTCTATTGCAAGATTTGCACCTCTACTACATATGACATTAATTTTTTAGATTAATTCAATATATACATGATTCTATTAAAACTTGGGTGCACTAGGGTAGTGTTCTCGATAGTTTCAAGGATAAGGACTATAATTATGAAGGGCGTGCAGATGGAGGAGGCTGTAGTAGAGGCTTTTGAGGAGGATTTAGATGCCATGGGGATCATGGGGTTGGAAGGAGTGAATTCCCTTAGAGAACTTGGTATGATTGTGTATCTACAGAACATTACAAGCTCGAGTATCTCGATATGTTGTGATGAGGCCAGAATATGCCCAATAAATGTATAATAAATGATCTCATCTTACTCTCCTTTTGATCAAGTGTGACTACATTTTGTGACTTTTGTTTGATCTGATATGAGGTAGGATGTAATTTTCCATCTTTTTTTTATTATGATTCTAACATTTAAAAGATTTTTTATTCCTAACAAAGTGTTTTGGAAACTCAATTTTATAATAAATTAGGTCGCAATCAGGTGAAATAATGAAGTATGAAATGGTCAACATGTTTTTGGGAACATCTATTTCACTACAACAGAGTTCTGGAACTTCTAAGATAGTTCCAGAACTCCATTACATGGTAACATGATTTATCACCTAGTTCTGGAACTTCTAGACTTAGTTCCTAAACTCTAGTACTTAGTTATGGAATTATTAGAATTAGTTTTAGAAATCCTGTAGATAGCATTAAAACTCTCTTGGTTAAACTTGAAATGATTTCCTTTAGTTACGGAACTCTTTTAGAGTTTTGGAATGATAAGAATCTATTTCAAATGGCTGTCGATTTTTAAAATCAATGATCCTATCAATCATGAGCAGATTAGAAGACTTCTGACTCTCCATACTTGTAGATCTAGGATAATTATCACACAGCTATACGTCTAGCCATGTTCCAATTCAACATCTATTCTAGGCCTGATTCAGTTCCATCATGTCAGTGGAACAGTTATGGCCATAAGTGCACCCTTGGAAGATTTATATACATATAGACCTACAGATAGATTAAGATATATAAAAAATATAGAGGAATATAGATATAGGATGTAATAGATATAAATTGATACATAGATCTAAATTTTTTTTTTGTAATGTAGAACATTTTATCAATAAAATAGTCATTCCTTTTTTGAGAGAAAATTAAGTTGTCAATCATGTTTCAAGGCGGAGCAAGGGCCCACTCCTCCAAGAACCAGGATCCTCCTTTTTAGTGGTATTTATATTTTTAAAGCAGATAGTTTAGATTTGTTAATTCTGTATCACTTTCAATTTAAAATCTATTGTAGACTTGTCCCTACAAGTATTCTAGATTAAGTTCTTATTTCTTTGTAATCGTTTTCCAAACATCCTCAATTATGTGTTTATTTATGTAATGTTTGTTTTCAGCAATCTATTTAATTTATGCAAAGTGTGTTTACTTTCAAGGCAAAGTGTGTTTATTTCCAAGAAATTCATTTCTGTAAAGTGTGTTTACTTCCAAGGAAAAGTTTGTTTATTTCAAGCAATTCATTTTTGTAAAGTGTGATTACTTCTAACATGTTTTCATAGTTTGATTCTAATAAGGTTTTTAACCAAGAATTCCTTAAGACATTGAAAAGATCCCCCAGAAAATACAAAATTCCTACAATCAATTACTAGATCGCTAAGATTCCTCTTGTTGTATATAGCTTTAGACACACCCTTGGTTTGAATATGACATCAACAGAGAGTTGATTAAAGGAAGGGAATAATGACACCCATCATGTTATAGTGCTCATGGATTCAAAATAAACACAAGTATGAGAAATTCCTGGAATTATTTGAACACATGAATCAAAAGTAGTGGAAGGATAAGAGCACTGAAATAGTGAGCGTAAAGCATGCTGATGAATAGTGGATATAAAGGGTGGCATGTGAATCAAAGTTAGAACCTATACTGGTGATGATGCAAGTTAAGGATGCATGTACCAAGGGGATACCAAATAAGAGACCATAGATTATAATAGATGAAGTTGTACATCAGAATTATTTGGACCCTATGCATTAGAAGAAATTTTATCAAGAAACCATGGATGTTATTCAAATCCTACAAGGATAGATCCATTTCCTGAAGGAGAAATCACGGCAGTTAAAGAAGAAGAAGAGAATTGAGGATCCACAAAAGGATATAGATGAATTCATGGAAGTATGTAAGATGTTGATACAGGATAATATCATCCCTCTGTTAGGAGAGTGGCTAACGGGAAAATTACTAAGTTTAAGAGATAAGGAGATTACCTTGAATGTAGTTATTTATGGATGACTCCTAAGTAATATTCTGATTGATACATGCATGAAATTTATTGTCCTTGCCTTAGATGCATGGAATATAATGGGAAGGATGCCATTACAACCATCTTCAAATGTGTTGTATATGGATAACAAGACAAAGGAAATTCCCATTGGTGTCTTGAAGAATGATGCTATCACTATCCAACGGGTTAAATTCACTGGAGACTTCCAAGTATTGGTTCCTGCTGAGGTAGACAACTTTCTAGCATTATTTAGACACCCCTGGTGATATAAGAACAAATTTGACTTACGTTTCAATAAGGGGTATATAATTTTTGAGAAAAAGGAGGAACATGTTATCATTCATTTGATGGATGGGAGGTTAGTTCACTATACTAAGCCCTTGGGAGAAGAAGACCTAGAAAGAATCTATGTGTGCACCCTAAGGTTGTATAGCCAAAAAACAAGGTGTTATTCAATGGGAAGACACTCAATCTATAAGTGATACAAATAGTGTGGCATGTGAAAATTGGGCACATAGGACATATTAGTTATTTAGAAGATAACCAAGAGGCTCTATGAGGATATTAACAAAGGTGCACTTAGTCAGGAACTTGGGAGGAAAATGGTTGCCAATTTACACTAGGGGAGCCAACCCTGATGTTTTATTATGAGTAATAAAGACCCAATGGAGATGTGAGATGGAAAGGAGAAGTATTCTTAGCTATAATTTTCTTGAGACCACAACACGGTGGTTGGTAACCCATCAAGATAACCTTCTAGAGTGGCATGAGGTTAGAATCATGTTCTCTGTTAGGTTTCTCCAAAGCAATGCACCTACTACTATACAAAACTATCATGGGAAGGAATCCAACTCATTTCATTTCTAGGCATGTGAGAGGGCTTGGATGGAAGGTGTGAAAGTATTTCCTCCATCTTTATGTGTGCATAATCTTTACTCCACCTTACAAGGGTGCACGAGTGCATGCTACATTCATTTAGAGCTGCACCTTCAGATAAGAAACTGGTAGGAGTTGACAACTGGTCTCCTTATAGATTTCAAGTATTAGATTATCAATCCATTGGTGTATAAGGAGTTATAGGTTGTTAAGTGCCTAACTATGGTAGATAGATCCATGGTGGATGAGAGAGTACCAGAGTTATTGGGTGAACTTGTATTTGAAGTGTACTTTGATGAGGAAGAATCAAAGGAGGTACAAATTTAGTGCGCATGCATGGAAAAGGAGAAAGGAAAATGTTCCTACGTGATAGATGGTGAAGAGGAGGAAAATTTTTATGTTAACCATACTATCATTTTATGTGATGTTATGGATAATGTTGATGAGCAAGCACACGCTTACCATAAAGCCCTAAAAACAAAAAAGGCTAACATTGGTTCAGAGGTAGATTATAAGGAAGATACTATTAGATATTATTGGACATAAAGGGAGGTTTCAAATATTATTGATCAGTTGCATGAATTTCAGGATTTGTTTCTACATGATTACCATGAGATGAAAGGAGTTCACCACTCCTTGGGGAAAATGAAGATCAAGTTAAAGGAAGGTGCACGCTCAATTTGGAAGAGACCTTATTGAATGAATATGAATCTGCGAGTCAATGTCAAGGAGAATATTAACAAGATGATTGCATCATACATCATTGAGGATGTTGAGGAATCAGGATGGATAAGTCTGATGGTCATATTAAGAAGGATGGGAGGATAAGGATTTACGTTGATTATAGGGATTTGAATGCACTGTGTGTCATTGATCCTTTTCCAACCCCCTTCACCAAAGAGATCCTGGAAGGAGTAGTTGGGTGCGAGATCTATTCTTTCATAGATGGATTCTCATGATATCATCAGGTTAGAATTTAAAATGAGGAAAAAGAAAAGAAAACCTTTGCCATTGTATGGGGAATTTTTACCTATACGGTCATACCTTTTGGACTGAATAACACGCACAATGTTCTTTCGCGCATTATAGTTCATGCGTTTTAGGACTTCATCCATAAATTTCTACAAGTCTACCTAGATGACTGGATAGTATATGGATTAGTGAGTGACCATTGTGATGATTTGAGGCTGATGTTTAAGAGATGCCAGTAGTTGATTATATCTCTCAACATTAAGAAATGTGTTTTTTCTACTCCATTTGGCACCCTCTTTGAACATATCATATGTAATGAAGGCTTACTAGTAGATCCTACCAAAGTTGTCACTATTGTGGGATTGGGGGAGCCTACTAGCTAGTGCACGGTGCATAGATTCCTTAGGATTATAGGGTATTACTAGAAATTTATCAAGGGTTATGAAAAGATCACCATGTCTCTAGAGGATTTGTTGAAGCAAAAAAGTACATTTCACTAGGGAGAGGTGTAGTAGATGGCATTTGACACATTGAAGAATAGGCTTATCACTGCACCCATATTAAGCCTTCCCTCTTAGAATAAGCCATTCCATGTCCATGTTGATGCTTCAAGGATGGTGATTGGAGCAATATTATCACAACTTGGAGAATAAATTTTCAACCATCCCTTATTATCTTCTAGTAGGAAGCTAACCCTAGCATAATAGAATTATACTACCATAGAGTATGAGGCATTATCGATGATCTACATGCTACAAAAATTAAGGAAGTATTTTATACCAATGTATTTTATCTTTTATATGGACCACATGGCATTAAAGTAATTGGTGAACCAACCTGTATTACAAGGGTACATATATAAGTGGTTCGTATTGTTTCAAGAGTTTGAGTTTACAGTTGTTGTAAAACTAGGTAAGATTAATTTGGGGCTTGACCATTTATCAAGGATTAACTCAGGAGAGGATGCCCAGAGAATTGATTATACAATTCAAGATGCAGAACTATTCATATTGCAACACTTGTTCTTTGAATTGGAAGATATTGATGTGTTTCTCCAAACAGTCGTGGCACTAGAGGGAATGAAGACTTTGGAAAGGAAGTAGTTATCCATATGCTCTACTCCCTTCATGTTAATTAGTGGACACTTATACAAGCTAGGTTGTGATGAGGTTTTTCACCAGTGCGTGCTTGAGAATTAGTGCATTTTACTCATGGAAGAGGCCCATGGTGGAATTTCAGGAGGAATTTATGTGAGGAATGTGACTACGTGCAAGATCCTCTTAGGTGGCCTTCGGTGGGAGATGGTTTACAAGGAGTTGTATTGACTATTTCAAGGCATGTGATCATTTCTAGTGCCTTGATAAGCTAGGAAAAAGGGATGAAATGCCATTTATACCAATAGCTAGTGCTGAACCATTCGAGAAATGGGAAATTGACATTACATGCCCTATTTCATCTATTGCGTGAAAGACAAGTTTTTGTTATATCATTACTTACACTAACTATATAACATGGTGGGTGGAGGAAAAACCTATGAGGGACTGCACGGTGGCCACAATATTAATATTTTGTCGGAAAATATAATCAGTAGGTATGGGTTCCCTCTAAGTTTGACAAGTGATCGGGGTACTCATTTTTTGAATGAGACAGTCAATATTTTATTGGCAGAATTAATGGTGGCTCATCACAAGACCACCCCTTATCACCCTTAGGATAATAGAATTGCTAAGGCATTTAAAAAAATATCAAGTCATACACTTATCATGATTTTTGATGTAGGGAGGAAGGATTCGAATGATAAAGTCTTAGCTCTACTATGGGTTTCTAGAATATGTTTGGCACTAAAGCTATTTTTCTTGTAGATTTCATGCTACCCTCTCTGAGATTTGTGCATGCAGGAGGATTGGCCAATGAATAGGAGTTGCAAGATCACATTGACAAGTTAATTTAGTTATATGAAATATGATCCCTTTATAGATGGAGTTAGAAGAATGTTAAGGAAAGACAAAAGGCCTGACATGATCCTCACATAAAGAGTAAACAATTTTCGTTTGGGCGGATGGTTTTACTTTATGACTCTAAGCTCATGCACCATCCTAGGAATCTTAAGGTCCATTGGTTGGGAACATATTATATTACCCATATACTTTATTCAAGTACTTTCTAGCTACAAGCATTGGATGGAACATGACTTGGCAGTTATTTCAATGGAATTAGGTTAAATCCCTACTATAAATAAGGCTTCTAGGTGTTTGTAAATAAGCTAATATTACAAGTTATCTTAGGATTTCCCTTAATGCGTTATCCTTTCTTTGTGTTTCCCTTTCTCCTTGCTTTTTTATTTTTTGTTTGTTTTGGGTGCGTGTGTGTGCCGATGGCTAATTATATCATCAAGTTGTTATGTGCAAAGGATCACACATATTTTTAGTGTGGGGTGGAATATAAAGGGGAAGTGAGTAGGATGTGGTAAGAGTTGGAAGAAGTGACTTGAGCTATGTTGATGTGGTGGCATGACTTGTGAATTCAAAGGTGTATAGGGTCAAAAGAGCATGCATAATAGAGGTTATCATTAGAGTAGATTGGTCTCAAAATGATTTGAGAAACCATGTACAAGGATAAAAAATGTAGGAGAAACATTAGGTAGGTAGTGGAAATAACTTGGGCCAAGACATAGAGGAAGATTGACTTTAGTACGGGAGAAATCACAAATATTTCTATGGTTGAGGTAGTTGTGAAATAGAAGGTTGCAGAATTTTTTGTGTAGGTTTTCATGTGGAGGAAAAGATCTGGATAAAATGAGTGTAAGGATAACATTGGAAAACTATAACTTTAATGTGTTTGTACATTGGTAGGTGGCATAGAGGTTTGTGTGGAAAAATAAACAATCTATAAATAAAAGGTCGGGGGAGAAGTATTATTTCACCTTGTGATCTAAGGCGATTCTTGTGAATAGTAGTATATAGAGTTGAAGAAATTGAAGGAATTTTTAATCAGTGTGGAAGAAAATTACATGGGCGTATGTGGAGTATTTTGTTTGTGGTCTCCCATGGGTGGATACATTGTCTTATGGAAAGGAATTTCTCCATATTAGGGTGAACAAGATAGGGAACAATTTTTCATGGAAATTTTACAAAAGTAGAGCCGAGGGTTTGAGAAGTAATAGAATATGACACATGGGAGAAAATTTAGAGGAGTGAGGAAGAGAAAAATGGCACCAAAGAAAGGATTGACCACTTCACCAAAGAAGGGAAAGTGAAACGGAAAAGGAAAACTGACCGTTTCCACAAGTTTCAACAAAGAATGATATGTAGATATGTAATACCCATATGGCATACTATTAGGGAAAGAGTGGGTGTCACATACAAGGAAGATGGCCATGAGTTATTATAATCATCACATGAGCACCATAGAAAAGGAGATGACCCTGGAGTTGGTTGTCCCAACAGAAAAGAGGACTCCATATTGGAAGTCTATCTATGATTATGAAGTAAAAAAGAAGTTAAAAAAGCTTGAGCTTCTGCAGCTTTATGAGTTGCCCTATTTTGGAAAACCGGAGTGACTATACTAGAGGTAATTGTAATGCGTACATGAGGACTACTTAGATTTTGTAGGAAGTAATATTTTAGTCATATTTTATACCCTCAGACTAATAGTCTAATCCTATGCACATCGTCCTATTACTCAGCGGGCGTTGGGCGCTCACCCAAGGCAAGTGCGGGTGCCAAGTCTCTCCTTTATGCGAGTTTCATGAGAATGCATCATCTTAGGAAAAATAATCAAATGTAGGATAGAAAAATAAATTTTCCACATTCTTAATAACTTAGAATGAGTTGTCATCTCATTGTATGAAGATAAGAGAAATAACGAGAAACACATAGAGGTGGTTCATAAAGAAAGGAAATGTACAAGTATTGAACACAAATGAGTTATAATAGAGCATTATATTCATACTAACAGAGTTAATAACCCACATTACATACCTTGAGGTCATAAAAAATCGTCATATAATTGTGCAGAGCCAAATCATGCATCAGAGCTATATCATGCTCATCATATTACAAAGAAGAATGAAAATCCATCCCCTTCAATGTGTTATCGCTCACAGAGCTCTCCTAATACCTATCCATAACATCCCCCATTGTGTTTCTTTTATGTTTTCATCTCTTTTCTCTCCTTCACCTTATATCCTTTCTTCTATCGGGTGCTTACATTTATAACCTTAACACCCACCTCCATGCCTTTCAGAAGTTATTGATTGATCACCAAGTGTCAAAGTGGTCCTCCATGGGAGCATGCCTTCATAGATGTGAGATCTCCACTTTGTATGATGATGCTCTTCTAAAACCTCCCATCTCATTCCTGAAATATCCCCTTCTTGATCCTATAGTCACCAGGATAGCACCTTATCTATAAGGGTCATTCTTTTCTCGTGTGCTTCATGGGGTGCCAAATACAGCTAAGTAATAAACCCATTTTGCCTTGCATGCACATGTCGTATGTTATGAAAAAACCTTCCAAAACCCTTCCCTACACACCTTCAACCCAAGCACCCTTCTTTGACTAGGTCCTGCATGCCCACGCACCTTCTTGTACTTAGCTAATATTTTGGGGCCCAACATCACCCCACACTATGCCTATTCTCCATCCTCAGGAACACTCTTCAATAAATAAATAAAGAATGGTGGATCCTTACAAATGGTTGTGATAGAAGAATAAGGAATGAAGAAATAGTGAAAATAATGAAAGAATGGGGAATTTTTTTACTTCTGGAGGAGGCGAGGGAAATCGTTTCTCAAATTAGCTTCTAATTTTCCCCAAGTGTTGACCTCACTCTGAGCCTGCTGACAGAGCTCCCCCACCAGAGTGCTCACTTCTTCAAAACATAGCCCATATCCCTTAGCACTCATTGTATCTATGATATCCTCCAGTTGTTTTCCTAAATCCTTGAGTGCATACATCCTACGAGTGATTTGAGGGTATAATTAATTCATCCAGTTCTTGATTAATCCTCGCAAGGTCTCAATGGCCTCCGATTTATTTTCCACTTCAGCTAGGTTCTTTTCTCGCTCATTCTTGTTGCCCTTTTTCTTTTCCTAGAACTTATTGAGTTCCACTTTGTGGGTGGAAACCAAGAAACTTTCCACTCTATCCCTATTTGCATAGTTATCATAGGTAGCCTCAACAACTTGCGTGGAAAATTTTACATTGGTGAGGTTCTTGTTGTATTGAGAAACAATGTCCACAAATTTCATCTTATTTTATTTCTCTTGGCGTGCCAACACCTCCTCTGTTAATTCTATGGCAAGTGGCTAACTCTCCATAGTGATTATGTGCGTTAAGTCCTCTAAGAATTGTAAGAATGAGCCATACTTTTGTGCGGGAAGTGTTAAGTTTTGATGCTTCAAGAAAATGGCATCTATGATCATCTTTATCTTCTTGTATTCCTTGTGCACCCTTTCCTTCTCATCTTGTAACTCACACCTTAACTGAGCATTGATTAGTTCCTCCTACTTTACGTCCTTTATTTTCTCAGGATCTCTTCTTCCCTTTTCTATAGTTCTGCCTCTAGGAACTTCACCCTCTCATTTCTCCTGTAGAGTTTGGATTCAACCTCAACTAAAAATTTGTTGAGCACCTTGCAAATTTTCTCATGTGATAATTGTCAAGCATTCACCAAGGGGTTTATCCATTTTTTTTTGGAACTTTAATCAATTATCCTTGGCTTACCTCAAACTTGGGCTCATCAATGTGGGACTCAAATTCCCATAATAGCATTTTCCTTGTTTGAGGGTATGCACCATCCTCATCAAATGAATCCATAGCTAAGAGTTGTTTTTTTTGCACGGTGCTCTTGAAATGTGCATGTAACACTTTGTTCCAATCATTTATGTATCCCATTCCTTAAACTTGTGTTACCTATGCACTCTTCATGTATATGTGTGCAGCCCTTGGAAAGCTTACAAGCAAACTGGCATCTCCCCCATGCTGCCATATTCTTTTCCTATGCTCTCCTCCTTAGCTTCCTTCATTACAAAATATGCGTTGTGTTCAACATCTTGTTCGACTAGGTCCTTGATTATTTTTTCCAGTTCTTTCTCCATGCCCTCATTTATCTATTCCTTTTTTATGCTTGGGGTCCTTTGATCCTTCATATTTTCTTCTCCACTTACCCCCTTTCCTTAAGTATTAGCCTCTTCTTCATCCTTCTTCTCCTCATCTCCTTCGTCGTACTCCTCATCCACTTCTTCCTCATAAACATGTATCTCATAGACTTGATGGTCTTCACCTCCCTCGGGTTCATCATCATCATCCCTGTCACTGATCAAGGCATCTAGACTCTTTGTCTCTTTTGAATTGGCCTCATTCATCACCTTTTGCTTCTTCCTTACTCAGGATTCTAGTACAAGAGATTATTCTTTTTATTTCCCCTTGCCATGTGATCTTTTCCTCGGTGATTCCTCGTGGGTGAGGGGTTCTTCGTGCTCTAGTGCCTCCTCTTTTGGGGTCTTTTCCCTGATAGGATACTTCTTTTTCTGCAAGTAAGTACTAAGTTTACCACTTTTCTCTGATGCACTCACCATTTATGTTTTTTGAACACCTGGTGTCTTTTACACCTCTTCTCTTTCTCTCTTTCTAGGTGTCGATTTATTCCTTCATGTAGGGTCTTCAACAATGGAGACATCATTCTCCAAGTAAGCATATTTTTCAAATTTGGCCTTATGTGTAAATACACCCTTGTTGTGGTATTTCTTGTAATTGGCACCATTAAAGGCTTCATCATCTGTATCTCTTGGGAGACATATATCTCCATGTACACTCACTTCTTTGGGTAGACTAGCTTTTGGCATAGCTCGCAATGTTCTATATCTACCTCACTAAGGTTGAACCTTAATCTCTTGGCCTCCTTGAAAATATTAACTCTGGCTTGGAAGTATAGTGTGGTGAAGGAAAGGGGTAGCTTGCACCATGGACACATATTCTCATCTGTCAACATAAATATGTAAATGCAGAAGTGTTAGTATACTAAAAATTCTACCTCTCCACTCACAAGCATGGGAAACTAATCTGGGATCCTCCACTCATCCCCAAATGCATCACACATTCTCTTATACCACTTCTCTAGGCGTGCCTTATGAGCAGTCATCGTGGTTTCACAATTATATTTCACAAACCTCTTTGCAAGATAGGAATTCTCTTTTAGATACTCCCAAACAAATTGTTCTGGCCCATCGGGAATTCCAATCTCTAAAAACATGATGGTGAGGAGGAAGTTATAATTTCATCCATGTTGAAAGTGGATAAGTTGTAGATTGTTCCTTCTAATATCTTTCAGCATACATTCAGCCATGCCTTGTTCACTTGTGTCCATCATTCCTAGTCATTAATCTTGGTTACCAAGCATGTGGCCATCCTCATCACTAGGTTTGGTATCTCTATGATGTCAAAGTATCATTACCCCTTTTTGTAGTCATACATGGCTACAGTCTCATTGATAGCTTCTTTATCACTTAGACCATCATCAATGCTATCTCCTTCAAAATTGAGGCATGTAAACATGGATATCAGTTGTGGTGTGATGCACATCTTGTGCCCCTCAAAATAAAAATGATTTTCATGCATGCATGACATCAACCACTAATAAAGGTGCTCAGGCTTGCCAAAGTAGGGAAACTGGCACAATTTTAATAGTTCAGCCTTCTCAAATTTGACCTTCACCTCATTATTGTAAATGGGAATTTCATCTGGCATCCTATTGGTAGTTACTCAGACCAACTCTAATGTCATTTCCTTCTCCATTGTTCTCGTGCGATGGTTATAATCGCTTACAGCCATATTTCATAAGTGTGACTCCCATTCTTTCCCTAGCAATACCCCATCTTGGTACTACATTTCTACATACCATTCTTTGTTAGTGCTTGCAATGATAGTAATCTGATTTCCCTTACCCTTTCCTTTTGTTTTCTTCAGTGAAATAGATGGTTTCCTTGGTGCCATTATTCTAGTTGGTTTGAACTTAAAAAATCTTTCCTCTTTCTCTACTCTGCTACTCTACTAAATCCCAAATCTTACTCTAAGCTTCAACTCTTGAAATTAATCTTTCTTCCTCTATGCCCTAGCTTCTAAACCCTAACAAGGAAATCCTTCCACAAGCTGATGCTCTTCACACAACCTTCCTCATTCCCATGTACTCCTCCCTTCTAGTTCGTAGATCTACTCTAGATGCATACTCAAATTTCTCGGATTCTCCTTTCTTCACACAAATTTCTCTCTGGATGTTCTAGTTCATAAGAGCTTCTTTCACTTTGTAATCGTAAGGTAATGAATGACTTGCACGACCTTGTATTTATAATTTTTCCTTCTTTATAGCATTAAATGCTATATCACCTACCACAATAGATTAACATTAAATGTGGTTTTTTCCACTAATTTGATTTTAGGCCCCCTTTCCTACGTGTCACATCCTGCATCCAAAACCCTTTAGAACCATCTGGCGTGAAAAAATATAACCCAAACAAAGACTCTTATGCGTGTATCTACAATGCTGAAGGAACTTTTTTTGTCCTTACCCTAATTTTCCCTTCACCTACCTCATTTTGTTCATGCGCTCTTCATCCTTTCCGCATGTGGTTTCCACAAAGAATTTTTGACACCAACCATTATTGTCTACCTCTTTTCTACATGCTTCTTATCCTTTAACCGATCCATTTACCAAAAATTTTATTTCCATTTCAATCATGTATTACTGGCCTATACTTTGCATAACTCCACCCCACACTAGAATATATGCGTGGTCCTTTGTGCATAAAACCATGGAAAAATAATGTGGTTACTGGTGCACAAGGTGAAAAATGAGACAACAAAGAAAGGAACAAGCAACGAGAAAGGGAAACACAAGAAAATAAAAAGCATAAAGGAAATTCTAGACTAATTCACAACACTGCCTTATTTATAAACACCAAAAAGACTTATTTACAGTAGGGCTTTAGCTTACTCCCATTGAAATGACCTAGTAACCTCATCCGATCCAGCACTCGTAACTGGAAAGATCCTGAATCAATAATATACGAGATGATGTAAGGTCCCAACTAATGGAATTTCAACGTCCTAGGATGTCGTAGATACTTGGAATCATACAACAATATCATTTTCCTAGCTTCAAACATATTTTTCTTGATATGATGATCATGCCATGCTTTTTGTCTTGTTTTCTCTATCTTTTAACTCCATATAGCAAGTGATCATCTTTCGTCTAACTGCATGAATTTATCAAATCTTTCTTTGAGCACTTATTTGTTAGCTAACCCTCCTACACGTGCTATATGTAGCAATGGTAACATAAATTCCATGGTAAAACAACCTCTGTGCCAAACACCAATTGAAATGGTGTGGCCTTGTTCAACCATTTATAGGTTTTCCTATATGCCCATAGAATAAATGATACCTTATCATCCCAATGCTACCTTCTAACGTCACAGATATTACTTAATGTGTGACTTAGTATCTTGTTAAATGCCTTAGTAGTTTCATTTTCTTGATGGTGATATGGGTGGTCTTATGATGGGCCACAATGAATTTTGCTAACAAAATCTAGAATATTTCATTGAGATAGTGTGTACCCCTATCACTTGTCAAAATTAAAGGACAACCATACCTGCTCATTATGTTCTCCCATAAAAATATAGCAATTGTTGTTGTGGTGGAATCCTTTTTAAGAACTACCTATGCCCACCATCTCAATTAATTAGTGCAAGTGATGATATACCATGAACAAGTCCTTCACGTGACTGGCACAATTGGCCCTACAAAGTAGATTTCTCATTTTCGAAATGTTTCAGTGTTGACTATTGGTCGCAAAGGCATTTCATATCTCTTTCTAGGTTTTCCAAGGCACTAGAAATGGTCACAAGCCTTGTAAAACTCAATGCAATCCTTGTAGATGGAATCCCACCAAAACCCTTCTAGTAAAATCTTCCACGTGGTAGCATTTCCTGAATAGTGTCCTTCTGTAATCCCACCATGTGCTTCTTCCATAATGGCTATGCCCTTATGTTCTTGTTGTTGCAGACTCACAGCACCCCTGGATGCAGATCAGGCTTCTAGGTTGATCACTCAGGCATCCAGTGTGATTGCACAACATGGAAACCTCTCTCCAAGCGTGGTGACTTGTGAAACTGAGAGAGGAATCTCCAGATGAGAGGCTGGTTCCTCAAACTCCTCTGATTTAGATCTATATTTTGCAAAACTACAGAGGTTTAGATCCTAATCCTACTCTAACTTGCAAGGAGACAGGGGTAGAAGTACAAAAATTGAAACTAACTAAAGATGGTGATGTACCAAAAGGAGTGGTGAAACATATTTGTCATGCAAATAGACACAGACCAAAGTTCATAACATAATACATACACAGACTGATAATGTATAATTTAGTATCTGAAATCAAGCAAATAATACAAATAGAGGATTGAAACCCATTCACAGAGCTTGCATTATCATTTCAATGTCAAACACGCATTACACCTTCATAGAGGTAAAAGAAAACTGTTACAATCCTTGGAGAGGTCTGATCCTTCATCAATCACTCACTGGCGGTGAAATAAGAAGTCTGCTATGCCCAAAAAAATGTTCCCCCCTTCGGAATGAGCCAAATCTGGCTTTTTACATTGCATGGGTCGAACCCAGAAGATAGAAAACGTACAAGGGCATGGGAGCCCATTCTTTCTTGACTGTAGGTGCATTAAAATGGCATGGGGGACCTTACAAACCCATACACTATCACTTTGACCAGATTACAGGAGAATGCGACCCATTCTTCATTAAAACTGGTCGCTGGAATGTCATTTCTGGCCATGAACATGCGTCAGAGCCATTTCTCGATTTTCTCCCTCTATACTACTCCAAAATGCAAGATTGACCCTAGAATCGTGTAGATAATTTCATCATCTTTCCGTTGATATAAAGAACGTGCAAATCCGAGCTTTGGATCGAAAGTTATGGCGATATGAAGATTTAGGGCACAAAACAGGTGAAAACATGTTTTGAAATCTTTCCCGCACTCTGCCACCTAGATGACACGTGGCACGTGCTGATTGGACGAGAAATTCTCTCACCTCTGCCTTTCACGGGATTTCCTTTGAAATTTCCTTGTGGGCCCTAGCTGGGACACGTGGCACTATCCCATTGGTTCAGATCAGTGCTCGAAAACTCGCCCCTTTGACTTTTTGGACCTTTCCACTTGTGACACGTGTCGTGCGTTGATTGGTCGACGGGTCTATCGTCTCTTTCGCGCCCTTTGCGTCTTTATGTCCTAGATGTCCCAAACCATTTAGGACATAAACCTCCGATCCGCCCGAAATGGGCTTCCTTGTCCCTCATTTGGCCGATGACACGTGGCGCTGCATGATTGGCTTTCGGCTCCTACGGTGATCCGCATCCCACACGTCCCTTTGTCCCATTTGGCATACTGCCCCTTGTGCTGATTTAAGCCGAACCGGCTGGTTCGTGTCCATTTGTCCCAAATGTCCCTATGCTTCATGTGACAAATTCACCCGGTTCACCCGGTTCGCGCCTTTTTGTCCCAGATGTCCCAAATGTTTTAGGACCATCTGTTCTCATTTCGGTCGATCTGGCCGGTTCGGGTCTTTTTGTCCCAGATGTCCCAAATGCTTAGCGGGCCACCTGGAGGCTTTTTGGCTGATCCACGCCTTTTTGTCCCAAATATCCCGACTGCCCCTAGGACTAGGACTTACCCAATTTTCACAAATTTTTCTGGCCCAAGCTTATTTTCTGCAACTTTTCACATTTTCTCAGAGCTTGCTCCTTCCTTCTTCAGCCAGGGGAGTTAGAAAAATATCTGAGGGAACCTTAGAAACCTGATTTTTGCTCTGAATCAATCAATTTGCCTGGGACTTGAATATTCTGATGCAGGTTATCAAATTTACCCTGGGGGGTGAATTTTGGATAACAATTTGGTGACTCAGCGGGGTCATCTGCCTGCTAGATGAAAAGACCAGTTGCCTGAAGCAATCCATTGGGCATGGAGTCATCGAATATTCTATTTAGAATCCAAACAGACTCAGAATGTGCAAGGAGGAAGATGGAATGTTACCTGATGAAAGCAAAGACATGCTAAACATCTCTATGGACAACAAGCTGTGCCAAGGCACTTAGGGAAAACAAAACTATAATACAGCAAAACAATGTGCACAAGCACTTGGGGGAAAGAAAATCTAATCTAATATTTACAGATGTAGTGAACCTCCCTCTAGAAGCAACGCTTGAGATAGATTCCATTTACTGGAATCTGCAGTTCTTCACCATCCAATGAGGCCAATTGGAAAGCATTGTTGTTCTTGCACTTTGTGACCATGTATGGGCCACTCCAAATGGCATCAAATTTTGAATGCCTTCCCGGTTTTACTCTGTCCACATCCCATTTCAACACTAGATCTCCTACTTGAAAAGATCTATCTTTGGCCTTCCTATCAAAGGTCTTCTTGATCAAAGCTTGATCCTTTTCCATTGCTTGGGATGCCTGATCTCTGATCTCTTGCAGCTCCATCAATTCTACATACCTCACCTCCATGGGCTCAAACTCTAGCAACTCCAGCCGTTTCATGAGTTCCAACGTTGGCAACTCAAGTGACAAGGGCAAGATTTCCTCTCTTCCGTAGACAAGTCTAAATAGAGAGTTACCTGTGGATCTTTTGGGAGTTATCCTATCAGCCCATAAGGCTGATTTCAGCTTGGTATGCCAAGACCTCTGATTCTCATCAAGAGTCCTCCTAATGATCTTCAACAAGTTCTTGTTTGTAGACTCGGCCTGGCCATTACCTTGAGGGTAATAGTTTGATGAAGTGCTTAGGTAAATACCGTTCTTGACAGCCCACTCAGTCACCCTAGATCCAATGAATGCCAATGCATTATCTGAAATTATTGTGGCAGGTACACCAAATCTGGTTGTTATCTGCTCATAAAAGTCTAAGATGTTAGACTCATTTGACTCTTTGAGTGCTAATGCTTCTGTCCATTTGGTGAAGTAGTCGGTGGCTATCAAAATCCATTTGTGCCCTTGGCTTGAATTGGAAATGATGACTCCAATGAAGTCCAAACCCCATTTCATGAATGGCTGGTCAACTGAGATTGGATGTAATGGGAGGGCTGCAAGTCTCTCTTTTCCTGTGAATAATGCACAATTCTTACACCTCTAGATCCATGCATAGCAATCACTGAAGATTTTAGGCCAATAATAACCAGCCTTCATGATTTTTAGAGCTGTCACTTTTGGTGCAAAATGGCCACTAGCTGGTCCATTATGAAATTCTTCTAATACCCTTTGGATCTGACCTGTGCTAATGCATCTCAGCAACACTCCATTCACATCTTTCTTGAACAAAACTCCATCAACAATGGCGTACGGGACAGTCTGCAATCTGAAATGTCTCCTTTGGGTCTTGCTCATCTCTGGAGGGCATAGGCCTATTTGTAGGAAGTGCATAATGCCTTGGGTCCAGCAAGGAGTCGGGGCAGCATTGTCTTCTTCTTGCCTGCCACTTGGCTCATGGCTGTCTTGAGCTGTCAAAACAGCCTCTTCTTCGTTGCATACTTCTTTTTGCTTTCCCAAAACCAGCTGTTCACACAATCCTTTCCCTCTTACCAGCTTGGTGATCTTGATCTCAATGTCATACTCCATGACACGGGTGATCCAACCTACCCTTTTCTCATTCAAATCCTTGTTGAGGAGGAAATCCTTAACCCCAGCATGTGAGACCAGCAACTGGACCTTGTTGTTTGAGACTAAATGCTTGAATTTCTTCAAGCTCTTGATTACTGCAAGCACATGTTTTTCAATAAAAGAGTACCTCACTTCACAGTCATCTAGGCTCTGGTTGAAGAAGGCAATCAACTATTCATCATTATCTTTGTTCTGCTACACCAGAATGGTAGAAATAGTGTCATCACCTCCAAATGCATAGAGGATGAAATCCTTGGAAAAGTCTGGGTTGATGAGAGTGGGTGCCTGGGAGATGGCTTCTTTGATTGCTTCAAAACTCTCCTTGCCTTCTGCTGTCCATTTGAAATCCATGCTTTTCCTTAACATTTTGGTGATGGGCTTGACAAGGGCTGCAAAATCTGGGACAAACCTCTAAACAAAGTTTATCCGTCCTAGGAAAATTTGAAGGGCTTTCTTGTGGTTTGGCAATGGTAGAGCTCTTATGGCTTCAACCCTCTCTGGATCAATTGCTAATCCTTCCTTGGAGACAATATGGCCAAGGAGTTTCCCTTCATGTGCAAGAAAGATGCACTTCTTAGGATTCAAAGACACTCCAAACTTTCTACACCTCTGAAACACTTTCCTGAGGTGAAAGAAATGGTCTACTGCATTCTTTGAGAAGACAGTGATATCGTCTAGGTATACCGGCACTATCTTGTTGATCAAGCCTTTGAATTCCATATCCATAGCTTGCTGGAATGTTGCTCCGGCGTTCGATAGTCCAAATGGCATCTTCTTGTAAGCATATGTGCCCCATTTGGTTGTGAAGGCTGTCTTGAACTGGTCTTCCTCCTTTACCGTAATCTGATTGAAGCCTGAGTAACCATCAAGTAGCGAAAACCTTTCTGAACCAGCTACGACTTGTAATATTTGCTCCATGGAAGGGAGTGGATAATGGTCCTTGAGAGAGGCTCTATTCAAATCTCTGAAGTCAACACATAGCCTGATCTCTCCACTCTTCTTTCTGACTGGAACTAAGTTGGCAACCCAACTAGAATGCTTGATTGGGAATATAATTGCTGACTCAATCAGCTTGTCCAATTCTTTCCTCATGGGAGGCTCCATGTGTGGATTGACTGGTCTCTGTTTCTGCCTGACAGGCTTAGTATTTGGATCCAATTCGATGGTATGCTGAGCTAAGTTGGGATTGAAACCTTTCAAGTCTTCATAGCTCCAAGTAAACATGTCAAGGAATTCTTGACATAGCTATATGAACTCACACCTTTCTTGCTCAGTTGTCATCTTTCCAATTTGCAATGGCTTGTTCTCTTCTACCAAGATGGATACCGAATCTTCTCTCTTGACCTGAATGTTTGCTTTATCCTTTCTAAATTGATCATTGGGGTTAAAAATGGACTCCAAAGTGATAAGTCCCTTGGGCAGCTTGTTAGTTCTCAGCTGTATCACCTGGTCACCATATTGATGTTCCAACTTTTCTTGATTCTTAGCTAAGAACTCAACTTCTTCTTGCAATAAATTGATGATTTGCTGGTCATTCTCAAATACATGCCAACTGACACTGTTATCCGGCACTGAAGGCCTCACAATCACGTGGATGTTTGGTTGTATCTTGTCTTTTTGAATGTTTTCCACAATGTCAAAGGCTACCCCTACTGCTGCAAGCCTGTCAGCAGCTTTATTCTCATTCCTAGGAATGGCTTTGATGCCGAAACCCTCAAAATCTTCCATGAGGTCCCACACCCTGTTCTTGTAGCACCTGAGTAGATCATTTTTGGTAGCATGCTATCCCTTGACCTGATTTACAATTAATTCACTGTCCCCAAAAACTTGCAAGTTCTTTATTTTTTTTTTGATTGCCCAATGCATCCCTTGCACCAAGGCTTCATATTCAGCAGTGTTAGTGGAGCATGAAAATTGAAATCTAAAAGCTGAATAGTACCTTACTCCTTGAGGTGAAACAAGCATGGCTCCACCTCCTGTACCTTGGCTACTCCTTGATCCATCAAAAAACAGCTGCCATACCTCATTGTCATCCTTGTGGTTTGGCTTGGTGATGCTAGGAATAGGTTGACTTTCTTCGTGTATACAATAGACTCCCAGCTCAGATTCTTCTATTCCTTGATAAGGATAAAAAGCATGTACCTTGTTTTCCCATTCATCAAGAATTAGATCTGGGATACTTCCAACCTTAGTGTCAGCTTCATCAGTGCTAGGGTGATCTTCTTGATCAAATGCCGAGCAATTGGAATTAATCTGACTTGGAGTATAGGGCTCAATGTGGAAGTTTGCAATAGGTTCTGACCTAATTGTAGCCTTAGTTCCATACCTTGTTTTGAATAGCATGTGAGACCAATCAGCGGACAAATACCCCCAATTTTGGCAGTGAAGTCCCTTGACAAACATAGGGCAAAGAGTGGTGGAAGTTCTATGACTGATACATCTTGTAAGACAACAACATTTGGACATGCATGCAAGGTAAGATTCAAATTTCTAATCACTCCAACTGTTGCTATTACTGTCCCATCCAACTACACTACCCCTTTAGATGTTGTTTCATACTGGAGCCCTAACTGATCAGCTATCTGTTTAGGCATTACTGAGCTACTTGCCCCGGAGTCTATCATGTAATTATGCACTAGCTGATTTCCAATGATTAACGAAACATAGAAAGGGGGGGCTTCAACATTTTACCTTGCTATGCTCCATGAATTCCTTCAGGTTGGGCAGCATTTGTAAGTACTTTTACTTGCATCTGCTGATTCGAAGCTGGCCAGTCCTTCATGGCAGCTTGCAGCAGATCTCTTTGGCCTGGGATAGATAGGGATTCCCACATAGATATATTGACATTTGTTTTCTTCATCTGATCAATGATACTGAATGATGATGAAGGATCTCTCTACTGTCCCTTTCTTTGCACATTTACTCCTTGTATGTGGGCAGCAACAGCTGGCATTTGAGTTGGCCTAGGGGCTGTTCTTGGCTGCCCTTGTGCATTTGAAATGGGATTTTTCTTGCCAATTCTTTGTGGAGCCATGGAAGGTTGTGGATTGGCTGGGGCTAATGGTTGTTCTTCACCCAAATTTCTCCTTTTTGACCTTGTGTTGGCTGCAACACCTTGAGAAACTGCCTGATTCATGCCACAGAAATCCTCTTCTTGCCAATTTACCAATGTGGTGTCATTTGTGGCTGATTGCTGTTGGAATGTTTCTTGTTGAATGTTTTCCTGACTGTTCTCACCCTCCACACCAGTAGTTGTTACCATTAAAGTTTGATTCAAAGCACCATTGAAGCACATGGATTGATTATGAGGCTCATTACATGGAAAACACCAATCATACTCCTGGGCAATGTTGTTTTGTGCTAGTACTAATGCCTTAGAGGCAGATATGGTATTTGGATTATAGGGCTGGAATGGTCTATTGGCAGGAGGCCTTGCTTGATTCTGATTTGCAGCTGGATTGGGTGGCCTTTGAGGCTGATATGGCTTCCTATTTGGTTGAGCTTGAGACTGATACGAAGGTCTAAAACCTTGAGCTTGTTGTCTCTTGAGTGTAACCAGCTCATTACCTAAATTTTGTAGTTGCTTCATGACTTCTTGAAGCTCATTTGGGGCAATTGGAGATGAAGTGGAAGCTTCATTTGAACTCTAATTTCTAGGAGTGGGAGAAGGAGCTAAGACAAGTGTTTGACTAGTACTTGGGCTCTCTAAACTTGGATATAATGGCATTGGAGGCCTAGGAGCTAGCTTGCCAACTTGAATCAGACAATTTTCAGCTCTAATGGCAATGCCATAAGCAGCAGGGATAGTTGTGCCTCCCATAGATTGAATCAACATAGAAATATCAGAATTTAAAGCTTTAAGGTAATATAGAAAAGAACCTTCTGCTGTTGGCCTGACTGCCACTGGAATTCTATCCCAAGATCTTTGAAATCTGAAGTTGAAGTCAGTTAGCTGCTCATTGGAGGCTCTCTTGATGGTTGTCAGCTGCTCCAAAAGAGACAAGTTGTCTCCCTTCTCTCTAAATTGATTATGAAGTGCAATACACAGCTGATTCCAGTTTGTGATAGAGCCAGCTTCAAGGCTCCTAAACCATTGCAATGCTTTCCCCTTGAATGAAGACGCCAGTAATTTGACAGCTACTTGCATCTCATCAATCTCATGGATTGCACAAATGTTAGCAATGTCCTTGACATGATCACCAGGAGTGGTCTGATTTTCTCCAATAAAGTATGGGATGTTCTTCAATGTTGCAACTGGGATTGGATTTTGTGCATTGAGAGCAAGTGGGTTGCTGCCTGTGAAGTTGACATAGGGGTTCACTGGTTGCGCCATTTTGATTGGTCGAAGAACTCTTGAATACTGAATGAAAGGCCGATCAGGTGGAGGAGTTGAGAGAGTTCTGTTTGGTGGAGATGGAGACCTTTGAATCCTTCTTCATCTTTGCCTTCTTCTTGGAGATAATTGCAGGTATTCAAACAACACCTCCTCTTCTCCAACTTTTGACCTTGTGATTCTTCTCATAAGCTTTCAAGCCTGTACTGCTGAAACCAGTTGATTCTTCCCCTTGGAGTCGCCAGATATGTAAATAATAGCTCTTTTCAAGAAAGAAAATTGCAGCAGATGCACATCAACTTTGCTATAATAAAAATGAGACCTCTAGGTCCCACCAGGCGTGCCAAAACTGTTGTTGCAGACTCACAGCACCCCTGGATGCAGATCAGGCTTCTAGGTTGATCACTCAGGCATCCAGTGTGATTGCACAACATGGAAACCTCTCTCTAAGCGTGGGGACTTGTGAAACTGAGAGAGGAATCTCCAGATGAGAGGCTGGTTCCTCAAACTCCTCTGATTTAGATCTATATTTTGCAAAACTACAGAGGTTTAGATCCTAATCCTACTCTAACTTGCAAGGAGATAGGGGTAGAAGTACAAAAATTGAAACTAACTAAAGATGGTGATGCACCAAAAGGAGTGGTGAAACATATTTGTCATGCAAATAGACACAGACCAAAGTTCATAACATAAGACATACACAGACTGATAATGTATAATTTAGTATCTGAAATCAAGAAAATAATACAAACAGAGGATTGAAACCCATTCACAGAGCTTGCATTATCATTTCAATGTCAAACACGCATTACACCTTCATAGAGGTAAAAGAAAACTGTTACAATCCTTGGAGAGGTCTGATCCTTCATCAATCACTCACTGGCGGTGAAATAAGAAGTCTGCTATGCCCAAAAAAATGTTCCCCCCTTCGGAATGAGCCAAATCTGGCTTTTTACATTACATGGGTCGAACCTAGGAGACAAAAAACGTACAAGGGCATGGGAGCCCATTCTTTCTTGACTGTAGGTGCATTAAAATGGCATGGGGGACCTTACAAACCCATAACCTATCACTTTGACCAGATTACAGGAGAATGCGACCCATTCTTCATTAAAACTGGTCACTGGAATGTCATTTCTGGCCATGAACACACATCAGAGCTGTTTCTCGATTTTCTCCCTCTAGACTGCTCCAAAACGAAAGATTGACCCCGGAATCGTCTAGAGAATTTCATCAGCTTTCCGTTGATATAAATAACGTGCAAATCTGAGCTTTGGATCGAAAGTTATGGTGATCTGAAGATTTAGGGCACAAAACAGGCGAAAACGTGTTTTGAAATCTTTCCCGCGCTCTGCCACCTGGATGACACGTGGCACGTGCTGATTGGACGATAAATTCTCTCACCTCTGCCTTTCACGGGATTTCCTTTGAAATTTCCTTGTGGGCCCTAGCTGGGACACGTGGCACTATCCCATTGGTTCAGATCAGTGCTCGAAAACTCGCCCCTTTGACTTTTTGGACCTTTCCACTTGTGACACGTGTCATGCGTTGATTGGTCGACGGGTCTGCCGGCTCTTTCGCACCCTTCGCATCTTTATGTCCCGGATGTCCTAAACTGTTTGGGACATAAACCTCCGATCCGCCCGAAATGGGCTTCCTTGTCCCTCATTCGGCCGATGACACGTGGCGCTGCATGATTAGCTTTCAGTTCCTTCAGTGATCCGCGTCCCACGCGTCCCTTTGTCCCATTTGGCATACTGCTCCTTGGGCTGATTTCAGCCGAACCGGCTGGTTCGCGTCCATTTGTCCCAAATGTCCCTGTGCTTCACGGGACAAATTCACCCGGTTCGCCCGGTTCGTGCCTTTTTGTCCCTGATGTCCCAAATGCTTTAGGACAATCTGTTCTCATTTCGGCCGATCTGGATGGTTCGGGTCTTTTTGTCCTAGATGTCCCAAATGCTTAGCGGGCCGCCTAGAGGCTTTTCGGCCGATCCGCGCCTTTTTGTCCCAAATATCCCGACTGCCCCTAGGACTAGGACTTAGCCAATTTTCACAATTTTTTCTAGCCCAAGCTTATTTTTTGCAACTTTTCACATTTTCTCAGAGCTTGCTCCTTCCTTCTTCAGCCAGGGGAGTTAGAAAAATATCTGAGGGAACCTTAGAAACCTGATTTTTGCTCTGAATCAATCAATTTTCCTGGGACTTGAATATTCTGATGCAGGTTATCAAATTTACCCTGGGGGGTGAATTTTGGATAACAGTTCCAATACACATCAGTGTAGAACCTCATCACAACCTATCTTATATAGGTCTCCACTAATCAACATGTAGGGTGTGACCCGTATTGCTAACTACTTTCTCTCCATAGCTTTCATCCCTTCTGGTGCCACACCTATTTTTAAGAACACTACGATACCTTCCAAGTTTGAGGGTGCATGTTGTAATCTAAACAATTGTGCATCTGAAATGGTATCCTCAATGCTTTGTGCATCCTCTCCTGAGTCAATCCTTGATAAGTGGTCAGGCCCTAAATTGTTGTTTTCTAGCTTCACCATCATTGTGAACTAAAATTCTGGAAATAGAAGGACCCAACGACATATACGCCCTTGCAGAATGGGTTTTTTGACTAATTATTTCAGTTCCATATGGTCCATGTAGAATATAAATGATGTTGCCAACATATACTTCCTAAACTTATATAATGCGTAGTTAATAGACAATGATTCGCGCTTAGTAGTTGTGTAATTATGCTCTGCTGGTGTCAAATGTCTACTTACAAAGCACAAAGGATGATCGAAAATTCCCTCATCAGGCTGTTCTATCACTACTCCCATAGATTTCCCTGAGGCATTGACATGAACTTGGAAATTATTTTCCCAAGAAGGAAAACGTAATATGGGCACCGTGACAATCTTATCCTTCAAAGTGTCAAATGCCTTCTATTGTGCCTCTCCCCAATGAAAGGAAATTTTTTTTTTCAACAATTCCTCTAAGGGCATGGTGATTTTGGCATACCTCTTGATGAACTTATTGTAGTATCTCATATGTCCAAGAAATCTGTGCACTGCACTTTAACTAATAGGCTCCCCTAATCCTACAATAACTGCAACTTTAGTTGGATCTACTAGTAAGTCATATTTACATATGATGTGTCCTAATAGGGTCCCAAATGGAGTAATAAATACACATTTCTTAAAGTTGAGGGATATCCTCAATTTCTGACATCTCTCAAACATCAGTCTTAAGTTGTCACAATGGTCTTTCACCAGTCTATAGATAGTCCAGTCATCCTTTGACATTCCTATTTTAAGACTTTAGAAACAAGGGAATTTTTTTTTGTACACAATGTTTTCTATTCTAAATAAAACATCATTTAGAACACACATCCCATGCCAATCAATCCCATAATAGATAACCATATGAAACTTTAAATGACTCAGTAAATTACCAATCTCTCATTTCATGTCTCGGTTACTAATCGATCTCTCATGTTTGTCTTTAAGTATAGAATAATTTTTGTATTCTACGTATACTTGGTTTTCCTACTCTATTCCAGGTACTGAGTGATATTTTTAAAGAATCTATCTAAATATTTCTTACCAATATTCATCTGACATCATGTTTCTTTAAACTAGGTGACATCGGATAAAACAACTAGCAGCTTGCAATACTTTAGCCAAAGATTTCCAACATTCTATTCATGTTACTATTCCTAGACGACATACTCCTCAATGTGGAACACATCCTTCACCTCACTCTACTATTATCTATAATGGTATTTTACTAACTTCTGTCATTCCACTTACCCAAAGTTTGACCCTAACCGAAGTTAGTGACATAATTTGTTATAGGTAGACACTCACGATGACTTAGGGTATCTGGGAATACTCGACCAACCTAAGTCAACCGAATGTGCCTAAGTACCCTGATTCATTAAAATTTACTTCCTATTCTAATCATGCTACTAACTTGACCTAGAGAGAAACTAAGTTCAAGTCTAGATGTGTGTAGCTTTAGATGAACAATTACGAGAGGGTGTTGCCACATGTCAACTACAACACTATATCCTTGAGAAGCCCTTAGTCTTCTCGAAGGTATATTCCTGTAGTTGTCATGTGCCAACATCCATTAGAACTTCTTCATCATGATGTACACACTCCTTGGTGGTCATTAATTCATAATTAAATTTGGATTAAGATTCAAATTGCAGCAACCTTGTAAAACCCTAATTCCAAAAATCACTATGTTCTTTATCCATAATTAATCTGATTAATATTAAGAACCTCATTAACTCATGATTGTTTTTATGTTCATTAACTCGACATATCAAGCATTATCCAAAAATAGGGTAGAAAACATCATAAGGTTAGTTTAATGTAACCTAGCTATCCAAAGAAGGTGTATCATCCACCTACGTTCAGCTAGAGTTTATGTCATAGAAAACGAAGTACAAATATTAATGACCATAACCACCATTCATTTTATTTTTCATTCTTTTGAGAGAGGAAGAGTCTTCCTCTACATGATTTAGTGTCAGAGATATCATACCCCTTTTTATCTTTCATAATTCATATAGTTTAATTGTATGTCCAATACATATTCCATAATTATCCTATATTTTTTTAGATAGAGAATGACATATTATGCAACTAGCAAGTTGCAACTTAGTAAGGGGAGATTGAACTATTTCCTTACTCCAACTTATTAAATGATAACAATAATAAGTATAAAACGGTTATGAAGAATATCAACAAGATAAATTAAAATTTGGAGTTAGTCTCCAAACCTTTCAATTCATAATGATAAAATATGCACTTTACAATACTATGTATTTCAGGCATATTGCATATCAAACAACATTAAGATCATAGAAGAATACAACTTTTATTTTTCAATACAACTCAAGAATGAATCGGAATTATTTATAAAAGAGCTAGACTTTAAATCAGCCAATACATCATAAATATTCTTTTGCCTTCTTATTACGTCAGGACTTACAACATATGACTCCATTATGGAGGGACAAATTTGTAATACATAGTGTAGTGTGTGGGGTTCATGAGCATGAGTATGCACTAAGCATTAAAATGAAGTGAACCGAAGATCCACTAGATTGTTCCATTATAACAACTAGGGTTTAATGATCCAATTAGAGTATAGATCATATGCCCAATGGTTTAGAGTAGGTCTCAACACTGTAAATGCATAAGTGAAAACATGATCAGATGTGTTGAAACCAATTCAAGGGAGTTAAAAGAGTTCAATGTATTAGCCTCCACTGCATTTATGTCATAGAAGTTATTAGACTAATCAATCTAATTATGTAAAAAAAACATGACAGGTCCTAATTATATTCAATACATTCTTGATGAAAGTGTATAACCATGATCTAATAACGGTGGTACTATTAGATAGACGTTGTGTAGGGGAGTGAAGTCTATTCAGTGATGGATGAATATTGAAACTCATTCGCAATCTTTCTATGAACTCATGTACTAGGATTGATGGTCATTATCAGCATAAGCTCCTACAGCGATTCAGGATGATTCAAGTCCCTCGTGGAATAAATGAAACTACATCAAGATGCATTGAATACTATCACTATGGAATGTGTATATCACCTTTATCATGTGCAAGTCATGATAGAGGAACAGGTCACGTCAATATGTAAATTATCATGAACTAGGAGGTACATGGCTTGTCCTTATCAGTCATAGAGTGTACCATGTGCTAGATTCACCATGTATGAGGTTTTTGAATTGTCTAATCAAGAATATGTACTGAATAAGAGTAATGGTAGAGACACTTCGTTAATAGTCTCCTATAGCTTGCAATATGTTATGTAATAAATTACATTACAAATTATAGGAGACATTTGTTCAGCTTGACTACCTATAATTCCAATTTATCAAACTGTAGCTAAGCCTCCATGTCAAATATTAGTTTCAGACTATCGTGTTTCCAATGAGGAATGAATCACAATGTGACTATCTAAGGAGATAAACCATTCAACCTGTGAAATTGAGAACAAACCAATGGTTCCTTCATAGGTCCTATGCAATTTACTGAGCCATATGCAACCGATAGCCTTATACAATGGAATTGATAGACATGCTTTCTACCATGAGCCATGAGTTGGTACACTTCCCAATTATTGACATGAATTTTGACCACTTATAATTCTTTTCATCCTGGTGCACACATGATCTAGATGTTGGAAATTCACATGGTAATTGGTGATTCCCCTGTACTCAATTTCAGATGACAGGTGCCAAAAGTTACCATGTGCAACATAAAAATTTGACATCCCTTGATGTCAGGCATTGAACTTGGACACTCATTAGTCCGACTAATAATTATTTTTGTAACCAACTCAGTTAGGTAGAGTTTTCAGTTATGAAGAGTGATTTCTCATGTACTTCATCCATTTTTATTGACATGTAGGAATGTCTGACATACTCAAGAATTCAGACATTTTAGGCCATTTTCTAAACACTCTATCCTTGAAAGAGATAATCTAGTACAGTAGTAACCAATCGATCAGTGATAGTTCCCAACATTTAATGGATAATCACAATAGAAAATGTTCATAAGAACTTGAATTAACATTCACCTTTGTATAGATCAATTGATCCATTCACAATTCATAGGTTTGGAGGTAACTGAGAATAACTTTCCTATCAATAGTTCTAAAAGAGAACAAAATACGCAAACGTGATACTAAACTTAGTAAAACATGTGCTTAACTTTCACTTAAAACATGAATGATCCTTAGGAGTAGAACTTGCATACCAACACCAACAGTGGTTCCTAATGCATCTGTCACCGAAATAGTTGGATGATGGCTAATGTCCAAAATCTCACATTGAATGATGTGCAGATGATGATGCTTTTACAAAGTTCAAGTCCTAAACTGTAGAGCTATGGTCTACAGTGATAGTTTGCAGACAGTATGAAAAAGTTCAGAAAAACAAGGATACATTCTACAAAGAGAATTGATCTCCTTGTCTTCATGGTAAAAACCCAGACCCTTTTAAATGAATTTTAAGATTGAATTTTTACAAAGACCACAACCTCAAGACATCTTAAATGAGAAAAAAAGTTTCTACATATGTAGTCACGATAATCTGAGACCTTGCATATCATAAACCCAACTTCATAGAGAACTTGTGCATAACTTCTAGCACATAAAGACTGAGGGGTAAGTGCAGGAAGTTGATGGACAAATATAGGGTCATCTGTGGACGTCATATTGCAAAAAACAGAAAAATCTCAACTTGTAGGGATTATTAGCAATACACGCACTCTAAATTAGAAAAAATTATATAAATATGAATCGTAGCATTCGGAATCTAGTTTCTAAAATACTAATTTTTTAAAAAAACAGACAAGTTTAGCTATATTAAACACTTAAAATTATATGACTTAGTTTTTTTTTTTTTGAAAAAACTTATAAGATTGTAGTCCGTTTTCCCGCATTTTGGATGACCAAATCTTGTTATTTTTTTTTCCTTTGGTAAAACGTTAGATGTAGTTGTCTATCTTGGGATGGATTTTATTTTGTATTTTTTTTAGCAATATTATTTTTTTTAATGATTTTTTCCATGAAAGTGGTCTGAAAATATTTAGAAAACGGAGCACTTTCCATTTGCCCGCCATAACTATATCAAAAAATATCGAAATCAAATATTTATTTTTTTAACGTGTATAGAATTTGTCCACGCTTGGGATGGTATAAGTTTTATCATATTTTGATAAGTGAAACAAAAGTTACAGTCTTAAACATAGACATGAACATTCACAGGAAAAAATGTCTTAAAGACCTATTGTTAGTAAAAAATTATAAAATGATATTTATCTTATTCTATTCACTTTAAAAACAATATTTCTACGAAGCTAAGAGTCTCCCCTACGCGATGGCACCATTTTTGTGAAATGTTTTCAGTTTTTTAGCATGGTTCAAGTCTTTGGAAGAGTAGATTTGAGGTTTTTTGACCTTTTACACTTCATAATGACCTTCCATAGCTTTGGTTGGGGAAAAACAAAGATTTTCCGAGGCTTAGGTTCGGCAGATAGATCCGTGATCACGGTTTTTTAAACATAAAGTGCAATCGCGCTTTTTAACACAAACCGTGAGCGCACTTTATAAACCATGATCATGGTTTATAAAGTGCGCTCGTGGTTTATAAATCATATTTACACACATCCCAATGTCCAAATTACCATGTGATTTTTACTCTCTGACCTTACCGTATGAATTACTACGAAATTATGTCTTTTTCTGCATGTTTTTCTTATCACCGGAAGCAAAACATCATGGGAGACAAAAAAACGAAGTCAAAAAAGGAATTCATTAAGTAAAAAAACACCAAACGAATTAGAGGCCAACAAAATTCAAAATGTTGAGCGAATGCGGAAAATTCGTGAATCAAGAAGAGGTTCATCTTCAATCCCAACTATTGTAAGCAATGAAGAACCAGGTAATGTTTCTACTGTCAATGTTGAAGTTGAATTAAATACTCATGATGAAGAAGTTTTTACTGTCAATGTTGAAGAAGAATTAAATACTCATGATGTAGCAAATGTTGAAATTGAAGGAGACAATGAAAATGTGAATAAGGAAATTCATGTTGAAACTGTAGATAAGAAAAATTTGACAAAAACACCTCCTAGGATTTTACGTAAGAAACCTAATTTTTTTATTGAAATTGATGAAAACATTTTGAAACCAATGTCTGACAAACTTTCTGAATGACAAATCAGAAGAAAAGCCACTGAAATTTGGGATAATCATTTTGAAATTTTAAATGATTCCCAAAGATGTCAGTTGTTGGTTAGTTTGATGAAATTGATTAAAATGAGACCTACATTAAACACCTTAGGATTGACAACATCTAATATATGTGGTCAAACCTCTACAATTGTTGAAAACCTTCATGATGCATATCACACTATTGGTGTCAAGAGACGCACTAGGGATAGTAATATTGTGCGTCGTGTACTTGCTACTAGTGTTGTAAGTGAATCAATAAAAAAACAATGTTTGATTATGTAAACAAGTTGAATGTTGCAAGTTAATCGAAAAACTCTAATGAAAGCAATTGAAAGACGTAATATCCTTCAATCACTCAATAATGCCGATTTTTGGGCATTTTCTGCTAGAGCACCGCGTAAGGACAAAAATAATTTTGATGCTATAAGAGAAGTTGTTATTAAATTTTGGCATGATAACACTAGAGTTTCACCTAATACAAGAGATGTTATAAAACGGAGAGTTGGTTCTACTAATCGTGAACCACATCCAAAGCATTTCTTAGATATGACTCAAACTCAATTTTTTCGTAAGTTTGAACAAGAGAATCTGGAAATTAAAATTAGTCAATGTTTTTTTGAAATGTTGAAACCATTCTATGTGAAAATCAACCACGCTCGCACCACTTGTTGTTGTAGGCAACATGTTGAATTTGCGATGCATTATGCTAAATTTTTATGTATTCGTTCTAATTTTCATTCTGAAACTATGTTATCTGAATGTGGTGTTCAAGTTCCACCAATATCTTCCAGGGATTTCATTCCTACTATATTTTGTGAAAAAGAAGTTGGACAATTTTTTTATAGTCAGGATTGTTTAGATGGAAGTTGTAGTACATGCGGCGGATTACCTAAATTGGAAAGTTGCATCCATGAGAAAATTGAAGGTACAATAGGACATAATTTAGTTGAGTTTGATAAATATAAATCAGTTGCATACCAGTTGAAAGATGGAAAAGAGTCTAAACGGTGTGAGCTAGTTACAGAACAAATGCCCATTTTTCAATTTTTGAGAAAATTTAAGGATGAAATTGTTTATGAGTATGCGAGGCATACACATAGAGCTCGATGGTTGGATGAACAATTCAAGCTATGCAAAGACACATTTCCTATTGGTACTATTGTTTCAGTGGTTGATTTTGCAGAGAATTACACATTGCAACCACAAATGGAGGTTCAATCGCAATATTACAACTTAGTACAAGTTGCCATTTTTGTGCATATAGCATTTCTACATTCTCTTGACAGTACAGAGAATGATCGAATTTTTTTAAGAGAGTACCACTTTTATATCAGTGATGATCGTACTCATTCTACTGAATTTGTGCAAGGGTGTTTCCAGTTATTTTATGGAAACTTGTCTGATAGGGACATCCACTTCAAACAACATTATATATGGTCAGATAATTACACGTCTCAGTTTAAGAATGCACGAATGTTTTATTGGATGAGCAAAATGCACGTCAAGATGGGTGTGCAACATATTTGGAGTTTCACTGAGGCTGGACATGGAAAAGGAGAGCATGACGGTGCAGGGGCATGTGTGAAAAGAGCTCTTGCAAGAGAAGAGTTGAAGTACAAAGATGGTGCTAAATTAAAAGATGCAAAGAGCATAGTGGAATGGTGTACTGAAAACATGGCCCGAGGTTCTCAAGAAAATTCCACAGTTTGCAGATATTTTTGGTTGATAGAGGAACAACATATTGCTAACTACGAGGATTGTATGACACTCACTGGGTCCAATGATATGCACTCATTTTGTAGCTCAGACGCTACTTCATGGGCCGTATGGACAAGAAAGTTGACATGATTTTTGTGCATCTTGTATCGAATTTGTCACTGCTGAGTGTGATTCACAAGAATGGGTGGAAGGATGGATTTGTAGGCCTCTAACTCCGCTTCCTAGTTATCAACCTCCACAAGCATTACGACTTGTTTCTGCAGATGAAGTTACAACATCCAAGGACTTTGATGAAATTTCAATTTTGGTGCGACAAGGTATTTATGGTTATATTTATTTAATTTTTGTAAATTGAGTTATATGTCCATTGAAATTTTAATATGTAATTTAAATTTGAGTTGTTCAACTTTCCTTGGTTATTTTTTTGTAGGACATGTGTTTGCAGTAATTGCGACAGAAGACAATGAAGAAGGAACAGACTATTTCTTATGTCGTTGCATCAAGGAAAGAAAGAAGTTGACTTCTCCTATTATAGATGGCGAAGATATTGAGTATCCTACAGGGTCAGTGGTAGTTACTGGAACTTGGCTTCGATGGTATCCATTAAAAAACTCCTCTGTTTGGGTGTTTGAAGACTTTGAGACACACAGGAAAATACTCTTATATTCACATCTAGTTCTAGCGACAAATATTCAGTTGTATAGATATCGAGGAAGGCCTAATAACAAGATTCTTTGGAAGGTTCGAGAGTCAGATCATGAAGCAATCTTGTCTGCTATTCAGAGTAGATCCGATCCTGATGGTTCATTGGAATGAATTTACAATGCAAGCATGTCTGGTATATATATAATTTCTTTTCAATTTATATATATATAATTTGTTTAGAAATTAAAGATCTAGATTTAAGTTTGAATATATACTTTATTTTAAATTTGTGTATTTTGCACGTACATTATATCTATCTATAGTATATATGGTTTTGATTTGAAACTTAAATTTCTTTGACTAACACTTTTATTTAGCTTAGTGGTGCCAAAAAAGCTTCCACCTTCACGTGGTTGGTACTTTTAGTAGAGAATTTTAAATTCTCCCGAAGCTAAGAGAAGCTTTCATTGTTTGAAAAAGTTGTAAATTTTGAAAAAGCCAATGTAGTAAATTTTGAAAAAGTTGTAAATTTTGAAAATGTTGTAAATTTTGAAAATGTTGTAAATTTTGAAAATGACTCCTCCCCAAGTGTTTACAAGACCATACCTAGGCGCGTGTGCACCGATTTAGAAGGAAAAAGCTAAGAGAGGCTAATATAGAGGGTCCCTATGCTAAGGTTTCAGATTAGACGAGATATCTCTAGGTGCCACGGAGTCTGAGTAGTCACGTGTCGAAGTTGAACGATATTTTGGTCTCAGGGCTCTTAAGGGACTACGCCTGAACGAAGTAGCTCGGAAGCAACGAACTTGTCATGCACCGAAAAACCACCTCCTCTATAGCATTCACCTGGCCACCCGGATGTGCCGGCACAGTCAGTTTGGTGCCACGACCCACCGTTTGCAAAATATAGCGTTTGACAACCTTACACTGGCTCAAACTGCACTATTTTGACAACGTTTGCAAACAATAGGGCAGCGAGAGCACCGAAATGAGAAGGAAAAAACTGAGAGAGGACTATTGTAGAGGGTCCCTATGCTGAGGTGTCAGATTAGACGATAGGCCATCTCTAGGTGCCACGGAGTCTGACTAGTCACTCGTCGAAGTTGAACGATATTTTGGTCTCAGGGCTCTTAAGGGACTACGCCCGAACGAAGTAGCCCGGAAGCAACAACCTTTCGCGCACCAAAAAAACACCTCCTCTAGCATTCACCTAGCCACCTGAGACATGTGTTGGCGAAACAGTCGGTTTGGTGCCACGACCCACCGTTTGCAAAATATAGCGTTTGACAACCTTACACTAGCTCAAATTGCACTATTTCACGCGTTTGCAAACAATAGGGCAGTGAGAGCACCGAAATGAGAAGGAAAAAATCTGAGAGAGGCTACTATAGAGGGTCCCTACATCGAGGTGTCAGATTAGATGAGGCATCTCTAGGTGCCACGGAGTCTGAGTAGTCACCCATCGAAGTTGAATGATATTTTGGTCTCAGGGATCTTAAGGGACTACGCCCGAACGAAGTAGCCCGGAAGCAATGACCTTGTCATGCACTAAAACACCACCTCCTCTAGGATTCACCTAGCCATCTGGACATGTCTAGCATGTAGTCAGTTTCAGTGCCACGACCCACCGTTTGCAAAATATAGCGTTTGACAACCTTACACTGGCTCTAACTGCACTATTTCACGCGTTTGCAAACAATAGGGCAGCGAGAGCACCAAAATGAGAAGTAAAAAACTGAGAGAGGATTATTGTAAAGGGTCCCTACGCCAAGGTTTTGGATCAGACAAGGCCATCTCTAGGTGACACGGAGTCCAAGTAGTCACCCGTTGAAGTTGAACAATATTTTGGTCTCAGAGCTCTTAAGGGACTACGCTCGAATGAAGTAGCCTGGAAGCAAATACCATTGTCGCGCACTAAAACACCACCTCCTCTAGTGTTCACCTAGCCACCCCGAACATGTTGCCATCACAGTTCCGTTTGGTGCCACGACCCACCGTTTGCAAAATATAGCATTTGACAACCTTACACTGGTTCAAACTGCACTATTTCACACACATTTGCAAACAGTAGGACAGCGAGAGAACCGAAATGATAAGGAAAAAACTGATAGATACTATTGTAGAGGGTCCCTATGCCAAGGTGTCGGATCAGACAAGGCCTCTCTAGGTGCCACAAATTCTAATTAGTCACCCGTCGAAGTTGAACGATATTTTGGTCTTAGGGCTCTTAAGGGACTGCGCCTGAACGAAGTATCCCGGAAGCAATGACCCTTTCGTGCACAAAAATACCACCTCCTCTAGTGTTCACTTAGTAACTCCTGGATTTGTCGGTGTATTCCATTTTAGTGCCACGACCCACTGTTTGCAAAATATAGCATTTGACAACCTTATCACTAGCTCTAACTGCACTATTTTACGCGTTTGCAAACAATAAGGACAACAAGCGCACCGAAATGAGAAGGAAAATATTGAGAGAGGACTATTGTAGAGGATCCCTATGTCAAAGGTTGTTGGATTAGACGAGGCCATCCCTAGGTGTTATGGAGTCTGAGTAGTCACCCGTCGAAGTTGAATGATATTTTGGTCTCAAGGCTCTTAAGGGACTACACCCGAACAAAGTAGCCCGAAAGCAACGACTGTTTCGCCCACCAAAACACCATCTCCTCTAGCATTCACCTTGCCACCTAGACGTGCCGGCATAGTCCGTTTGGTGCCAGGACCCACCGTTTGCAAAATATAAGGTTTGACAACCTTACACTGGCTCCAACTGCACTATTTCAAGCATTTGCAAATAGTAGGACAACGAGAGCACTGAAATGAGAATGAAAAAACCAAGAGAGGATATTGTAGAGGGTCCCTATGCCAAGCTTTCAGATTAAACGAGGCCTCTCTAGGTGCCATAGAGTCCAAGTAGTCACCCATCTAAGTTGAATGATATTTTGGTCTCAGGGTTCTTAAGGGATTGCGCCCAAACAAAGTATCCCAGAAGCAATGACCGTTTCGCACACCAAAACACTGCATCCTCTAGCATTCACTTGGCCACCCGGACATGTCGGCATAGTCCATTCAGTGCCATGACCCACCATTTACAAAATATAGTGTTTCCTTATTTATTTAAATTAACTTACAATGACTTGGTTGTTATCTCTTGTTGTCATCAAGTGTCCTTGGTAGGATGATATATGGGGCTCATGAATCTTATTTTCTACCTTATCCTTAACACTTGGTTTTGTTATAATATTATGGGTAATATTTTTCTACGGTTTTCTTTTCCTTTCTCTTCTTTCTCTCTTTCTATGAAGACCATCAGTTGTGCTACCTCTTGATTCAACTCTCTGACCTCCTGTGAAACCATAATTATCTTCTCTTCATCCTTTCTTCTTTCCTTTTCCTCTCTCTCTCTCTCTCTCTCTCTCTCTCTCTCTCTTCTTGTACCTCATTAGCTCTATCAACCTTTGAATCATATTTCCTGCTAGTTCTTCTTCTTCTTCACCATATATCAAGTCTGATTCATGAGGCATAATAACCTTCAATTACCTTTCTCTACGTTTCTTCATCTTTTCTATTTTTCACATATGTTCTTGAACTCTCTTATCCTTTCATGTAATTGCTTTATTCTAGCATCTTATCTCTCTGATACTAACTTCTCCATCCAATGTGGCATTTTGTAACCATGACCTCACTCTTTACTTCACCCATCATTTTCATCTATCTCTTTGTCTCTCTTCTTGGACCACTGTACCAACCTTATCTCAAATCCTTTTAGCTAATCTTCCTTGATCTTCAAGTTATGATATCACATGTTGCAGTTCAAAAAATTTATAACATATGTATTCAATGGTTTCTATGTTTCCCTAAAAACTCAACTCTGTCTTTTGATCAAGTTCAAACAACTCCTTTTCACTAGTTAACATGTACTCCAAATTTAATATTATCCCTTATCCTCTATATGGTTTCTTACTGATATTATCTATCTAACTCTAATGTAGATACTATGAGCGTAATCAAAATGAAAAACTACCATCTTCGACTGCCAAGTTCAATATCTATGATGCATAGGAAAATACAACAATGCCCATGTTGGAAGGTACTTACAACTTCTTCACAGTTTTGGAACTCAAAATACATGAAGCAATCAGCTAAAACAAATGTATAAATACATTTGAAAATAACTTCTAGGTTGTGATGCAAATACAAATACAGTACAAGCTTATGATGCAAATAAAAATAATATAAAGATATGTAGCCACATATCATTCAGATTTAACAATATTTCAGGATTATTATGAGTTACAAAAGAACAGTATGGCTACAGGATTGGAAAATCAATACAGTTACTTCAAGGATTAACTCATATGTACACAAAAGGTACAAACAATGTAGACCCAATTTTGGGTATACCTGTAATATTATCAAGATGATAAACTGATGAATTCCATTAAATATATAAGCTTTAGTTACTAATACTTAAGTTGGCAATAGAGCTAACAATATTGTTTTAGTTTGAAAAATAAAAATTCAAAATGCCCATGGTGAAATATACCACAAATAATAATCAGAAAGATACTAGAAAATATATAACTAGAAGTAATACACTAAATCCACCTCAAGATTTAAAAGACCTTAAATAGTTCAAATTTATAGCCTCGGAAATAAAACCGTAGCAGAGATATCCATAGGAGTTCCATATATGGAGAAATCGATTTTATTAATAAACAAAAACTATGATCTATGTATACTTTTGAACACTAAATTTTATTTAATAAACAATAAAAATATTATTAACCTAGTTTGGGTACAGATAAATTCATAGATAGAGAATACTCAGGGCATCTACAAGTTCCAACGAACAGAGATCAAAACCCACTTTCTCAGAGTTAGCAATAATACCAAAATAACCAAAATAAATATGATTTAACCAACACACATGGATATATATATATAAATATAAGAATCAAACAAAGTGTGCTCCAGACGCGTACGTCTCTGAAAATATATATGTACATAAGTTCATAATGTATGTATACATCTTGAACTAAGCACGTGTCATAATGTACATATAGGATCACATGCAATTGCATAAGGCTATATATACAATATCCTATGAAGAATCATAAATCTAAGACTCAGTTGGCCCATATATATCTATGTACATCCAGGTGTCCACTATGAATCTAATCATGAAACATCTTCCCTCTCTTCGCCCTGCTAGAAGTAGCATGTCCACAACCTGAGGATGTAATGGAGGGAGATGCCACTACGGATTTCATCTGTGTGGTCCTAGGTGTCTCTAAGCAGGCCTACAACCTAACCTACACATTCATAAACAACAAGTTTTTTAACACCCATAATCTTTAAAATACATTCAAAAATCTACAAACTTGTAGAATTTAGTTAAAATTCATGTGAAATCTTACTGCAATGTCATGATCCCTATCAATTTGTCGTTGACGCGTCGATAGGGACAACAGTAGACTCATGAGAGGTAAGCTACATACAAATAATTAATATTTCAAATTAAATATTTCACATGTGTACCTACAAAAATTGATATTATAGATTTAAGTTTAATAAGAAATAATGAAGGTCCTAAATAAATTTAACAAATTTGAAAAATTGTATACCTCAGTTAGTGGATCTGCAGATGCTATGGCAGTATCTACAGTAACCTCCACAGCCTACATATATGGAGGAATCTCTCTGGCAGTCATAAGCTATACAAAAAAAATATGTACAAATCAATATTAAAATCTACTTAAGAGCTTAGCACTCTTATCGAAACCTATTGAAAAAAATAATAGTAAAGGAACTCAAAGGTCCCTACACTCTAAACATATCTTTTCACGTTCATCAAGGAAACATCGGATCTATATATAGGTACATGAAACATTTACAAACACTCATTCCACATGTTAAGATTTTAAGAAGGTAAAAAAACTATACAAAGGAGGGAAATTATACATTCATTCCCGTCCCTACTATACAATCTTACCCCAGGTGGTACTTTCAAGACATGTAAAACCAATAAATGATTACATTGTATGGCTAGTTATATCAAATGAATTGGCATTTCCTACTAAATAATATATAGGTTGAGTATAAGAAAGTGAAACTCATGTACACAGAGGTCCAAAGCATGAAATCCGTGTGTGAACTTCCAGTAATTAGAAACAAAGTGTAAAGAGATTTACTAACCTGTGTAAAACTCATGTGAGGCATGCCAGTAGCCTCAGTTCCTTGAGCAGATGATGACCCGCCAGGCTCCTGTGTATAAAGAGAAAAATATTAATACATGTACAACATACACGTGAAACAAATTATAATAATAATCTAGTGCAATTAAATGATTTATTAAAAACGTAAGTTTGTACAACTTGAAACTTACGTTTGAAACATGCCAAGCCGCAGTAGCTAGCATGTCGATAGCGGATGTTTCCTTCACTAGCTCTTGATATTTAAAATAAAATAAAAAATTAGTTTTTTACATGTATGTACATGACATACAATCAAATATATATATATATATATATATATATATATATATATATATATATATATATATATTAATATCTCAAACGTGTGAATTAAACTATTGTATATATATATATATATATATATTTAAATTTATTTAAAATTTACCTGTGAAAGACAAATATCAGTGGCTCCAGTTCCAAAAACACTCCCCAGCATCTCATCTATAGAAAATAAATCCTGTGAACCAATAAATGATGTCTTGCCTGCAGTGCATATGGCACCACATGATCCACAGTGGTGTGGTACACTAGAACTGGCGCCTCCACCAACATCATCAGATGCAATCTGGGTGCTATGATGGGTGAGAGTGTCAGTGAGCTCCCTCAATGCATGCAATGTATCAATCTCCACAACCTCCTTCACTGTAGGAGGGATAACTGAAGGTAGTGGGGGTTTTGGGGCATGAGGGATCCTAGGCTGACCTACATGTGCACCAGGTATGCTCTGTGCAGAGCCACCTCCTTGACCAAAAAAGTTAGAAAAGTCAAAAAAATTTGGGACCTCATTGAGCACGAACTCACAATATAATTTCTTCAAAAAATAAAGAGGAACCTCATTGTTGTTGCATGGTGGATAGTTCAAAACCATCCACCATCGGTCCCAAAAATTGTTTTTGATTCTATCATCATGGCACCAATGGATTGGGAACTATTTGCAAGTAACTACAGAGGGGGCATTGGTTCTAGGGTCGGTAAATAATGCACAAATGAGGTCTTTTCTATTTTTTTTTTCTTTGACGGCCGCATGGGATAGTTTATCCGCATACCACCACCTACAGTCACTTCTAAAGGTGTTCCATCTATGTATTTGGTTGGTTGCAGACTCAACTTCGCCAATCAATGTTTGCAATGTATTGGCTAAAGTCATGCGGGATGGATTTGTAGCATGATTTTGTCTTATATTTTGAATTAGGTTCTCAATGGAAATTTTATTTTCTTGGATTCTTCCAATGATATTATCTTGCATTCCTGCTGGCTCAGTGGGGACAGAAGGAGCCACAGGAGGTGGATCTATGTTTGGAGGAGGGTTTTGAGGAATGTTCGGAGGGTTTTGAGGAATGTTTTGACGGTTTGCATGATTTCAAGCTTGCCAACCAACTGATAAAACAAGAAAATTGTATACATAAACAAACATTTCAAAAAACCCATGAAAATGTAAAAAAAAACCTAAAATGCAAAAAAAACCTAAAATGCAAAAAAATGATTACAATCGGGGACTTACCTCCTCGTCTTGGTGGCATGGTTGAATATATTGCTATCCAGAAGTCTGATGAGCAATTTTGAGATGGTATTGAAAGCGTGAGTGAAAAACATTTAGGAAAAGTTGTGGTTCGAAATGGAAAATGAGGAAAATAACGAGTCGCGGGACTGTTAAATTTTGTCTCAGAGTTCCGCGATCGTGGTTTATAACCGTGCTCGCGGTTCTAAACCGTGATCGTGGTTCCTTTATTTCAAGTTTTTATGTCCACAGAATTTTCCACCAACTTCGTGCACTTACCCTGAGGTAGAGAATTCCAGTGTAGTGAAGGGTAATTGTTCCAGTAAAATTTAACACAAGTTGAAGTACGAACACAACACTTCCATATAATTCAAGAACCCATTATTGATTGCTTTCAAACGAGCTTAAATTCATACTGAAGGGTAATTAAAAAATACAGTCTCGAACCAGAGGTTCTATATCCTCATGATAAGATACAGTTTCATAAATGTCTTGGACCCTTTCAAAAAATAAAAGACTTTCAATTAAAAACAATACACGGGTTACCCAGAATAAAGGAAAACATAATATCCATACACATTTTCATGCCAATACATGTTCAAAGTAAATAGTAAAGTCTGAGACAGAAATACTACAACTTTTTCAAACTCAAGATGCATCAAGGAGAATATTTATAAAGATACTACCAATTCATACTCAACCAAAAACCATTTACTCAAGCTCTTTTTTGAGTAGACAGTCCCGAATGCGAGTTCTAAACAAAACACAAAAGCCTCAAAAGTTTCGTATGAATTTTACCATTGAACTTACTCAGAGAGAGAAAAACCAAAACTATTATTATCATGCAATGGATTCATATCCAAAAATCACAGAGATTCCATCAACACGAAGTAAATAACCAGAACAAGACAATTAACCATATATTTCAAGAGAGTAGAGTTATTTTAATGAAACATTTAGAGAAAAGAAATAAATCTTAATGGGTAGAGTGTATAATTCCTGATAGTGCTTCTACCAATTCGAATGATACTTCTAGCTAAGCTTCCAACTCTTCTTCTCCTCCAAGAAAGATCAACAACAAAATATCTCTTTCTTCAATGCCTCATATACTTTCCCTGAATCGAGAATAGACTAGGGAAACCAAAAATAGCCACAAAGTGAAAATTGAACTGCTGGTTTGAAGAACCAGATAGCTCCATGCAGAGTAAAAATTGTAAAGCATGCAAGACCAAAAAACCACCAAAAAATCCACCCACATTATTTCCAAGACATTTTTCTCACAAAAAAACAAGATTCATTAATGCCATTGATTACAAAATTCCTGCCTATCTCTCAATGCCACCACCATCTAGAATTGGAGAAACCTATTTCAAATTTTACATGCATGTCTAACTTTAGTGAAGACTCCACGTAATTCCCACTAACTTTTCATGCTTCCACCTAATCTGGTAGTTTATTGCCATTTAATACAAAAATAAAATCTCAAAAATAGCTTAGAAACCACCACCTAGCCTCTCATTTTCCATACGACCCTTAGGTCCCCTTTCCACATTTCATTAATTTAGGATAGGTTCCATTAGTTTAGGATAATACCTTAGGCTAGTTTAGAAATAATAACCTTAAGTTTAGAATCATTTCAATAAGTAATTGCCACCTTAGGTTTGGTCATAACTCACAACAGTATAGGATAAGGTATTTAGAATTATAAATATCCTAGCATTACCTTAGGTGGTTTCCCCCAATTTAGAACATACAACTTAGGGAAAGGATGTTGTCCCAAAAACAGTAGATAGAGCTAGAAAAAAAATAGATAGACCAACCTAGTTTAGTATCCTTCTAGGATAGATCTCTTAGGTCTAGGACTTAGATTATTCCTCAATAGTCTTGAAGCAAGCGTCATTTCACTTAACACCATAAGCATCCCTATGAGATCAATCAAGAAGTTCTTAGCACAAAACATACAATAGAATGCAAGAATGATCTTACAAGAAAATAAAGAATTTATAAACATACAAAAGTTCAGTCCGTTATGTCTCTCAACCTATGAATGTCAGTTTACCATTCAGAATAGGTAAGGAGATTTAAAACATTCCTTGGATCACTGGAATTTATCCAAGGATGTGTTAGTTAATAGAGATAAGTTTGCAACCATCATAACCAGATTACAACTCACCTATCAGAAGTGAAAATGGATTCTTGTAAGAAACTACATTTCAGCCTAACAAATCCAAGCGAAGAAATGGTTTATCCTTGGAAAGCATGATTTTTAACAAGCAAAGGAACACACCGCATCAAGAAAATCACATGTCAACACTTGCAATGCAAGAGAGAAATATAATAGTTTGTAAAAGGTGTTGCATACTTTCCTCCTAAAAAGAATCATCATCCCGATGATTATCTTATTTGGACCATTTGCATTAAGGACAATCAATTTATTCATTTTCTTATCATATGTTTATAACAATATCAAAATTTTAAATTTCCAGAAATCAGCATTCACATAGCTATTTATTTAAAATCAATAATTATTTTCCCAAACTAGAAAATTTATTGTCATATAAAGATAAATCACAAATTTTTATCAGTCATCAGATTCAATTTTGTTTAAATAAATATGGAAAAGTAGTTTTCATATCTTCCAAATTTTCCTAGGTTGTACTTTCTTCGTTAAACTTGTCCCGCTAGACCTTATATTGACTTATTTCATGATTTCTTAAATGCAACTAGCGAGTTTCCAGCACTCATATGGGTTTAACCATGATTATTCCTTGGTCTTGGACTTGAAAGGAATTCCAACTTAACACATGTGATATATATGAAATGTATTTCTTAAGCAATGAAATATGGAAAATATCATGCATTCGTGACAAAGCAAGAGGTAATGCTAAATGGTAAGATATAGGGTTGATTACTTCAACTATTTCAAAAGGTCCCACGTAATGAGGTGATAACTTGGAAGCCTTGCCAAAAGTTATAGAACTCTTTTTCAGTTTAACCCAAAGAAAGACCTTCTCACCAAGTTTAAATTTCCTATCAACCCACTTTAAATAAGCATAACTCTTTTACCTATCTGCTGCTTCTTTCAAGCATTCACGAATCATTTTAACTTGTTGTTCCATTTTCATAAGGATTTCAGGTCCAATTACCTCTCTATCCTCAATGTTTTCCCAACTAACGGGGGTTCTACATTTTCTTCCGAATAGTGCTTTGGAAAGGTTCTATCTTAAGAGAGGCATGATATGTGTTATTGTAAGAAAACTCAACTAGTGGAAGGTACTCTTCCCACTTATATTGTTGATCCATACAATACATTCGTAACATATCCTCTGAAACTTGATTAACTCTTTCAATCTCTCCATCCATTTCCAGATGATATGTAGAACATAAATTTATCTTAGTTCTTAGAGCTACAATAAGTGTTTTCCAAAACCTTGAAGTCATTCTAGGATCTCTATCATATATGATTAATTCAGGTACTCCATGTAATCTAAAAATTTCATGTACAAACCTCTTTTCCAAAATAGGAGAATCATCATTCAGATTATCAACGCTAAAATTTGCTACCTTTGTTAGTTTATCATCCACTACCAAAATAACATCATGTTTATTTCTTGACATAGGCAACCCTTGTACAAAATCCATGCTTATTACTTGCCATTTGTAATATAGTATGCTATGAGGATACAATAAACTGGATGGAGGCATATGTTCAACTTTAACATGTTGACATTCTAAGCAATGTGTCACAAAATCAATAACATCCTTTTTCATCCCTTTCAAGATATATTGATGTTTTATATCAGCAAGCATCTTTGTAATACCTGGGTGTCTAAAGAAAGGTGAATTGTGAAATACTACTAACAATTTATTTCTTAAATCATTTAGCGAAGGTATGTAGACTCTATTTTCAAATCTTAAGATGCCTTCATTGTCAAAGTGAAAACCTTTATATCTCACATCATTTGCATCTACAGCAAGTGATGTTTTTACTTGTTGAAAGTAAGAATCAGATTCCATAACACTTTTTACTTCATCCTTAAACTGTGTTATCAATGTTATAAGAGCATAAATGTGCTTTTTATGACTTAGAGCATCAACTACTCTGTTTTCCTTACCTTTAATGTAATTTATGTCAAAATCATATTGAGACAAAAACTCTAACCATCTTCGTTGTCTTGTATTTAGATTTGGCTAAGTGAAAATATATTTCAGCCCAAGATGATCAGTTTTTAATTCAAAAGGTTTACCAAGCAGATGATGTCTCCAAACTTGTAGTGCATGAACAATGGAAACAAGCTCTAAATCATGTGGAGCATAATTCAACTCATGTAACTTTAGTTTTCTACTTTTATAAGCTATGTCATGATAATTTTGTAACAAAATACCTTCTAGACCTTACCCAGATGCATCCATTACAACAATAAAGTATCCATTAGGGTATGGTACCGCTAGAATAGGTGCATATGTTAACTGATCCTTCAAATTTCTGAATGCAGATTCACATTTCTCATTCCAAGAAAAAAATTTATACTTTTTCTGTAATGCAGTTATTGGTGTAACCACTTTAGAAAAGCCTTTTACAAATTTTCTATAGTAATCATCAAGACCCATGAAGCTTCTAACGTCATGTACATTCTCTGGTGTATGCCACTTAGTTATAGCTACAATTTTAGAAGGATCTATAGAAATTCCATTCTTACTTATTACATGTCCTAAATAGTGCACTTCTATGTCATAGAAGGAACATTTAGATATCTTACCACATAATCATCATCCTCTCAAAATTTCTAAAACTATCTTCAAATGATCATGATGTTCCTCAATATTTTTAAGAATATATGAGATTGTCATCCAAGAATACAAGCACAAATTTGTCCAAGTATTCTTGAAATGTATTATTCATTAAATTCATTAAAGTTGCAAGTGCATTTATTAATCCGAAAGGTAAAACTATGAACTCATAATGTGTATACCCTATTCTAAAAGTTGTTTTATGAATATCCTCATCCTTAATCTGTAATTGATGATATGTAGATTGAAGATCTATCTTAGATTATACTGATGCTCCACCCATCTGATCAAATAGATCATCAATTTTAGGGAGTGAGTATCTATTCTTGATTGTTGCTTTGTTTAACAATCTGTAATCTATGCACAATCTAAGTGTTCCATCCTTATTTTTCACAAAAATTACCAGTGCTCCCCAAGGTGAAACACTCAGTCTAAAAAAACCTTTAGACAAAATTTCTTGCAATTTTACCTTAAGCTCTACTAATTCTATAGTATTCATTTGATATGGTGCCTTATAAATAGGTTCGGTTCTTGGCTTGATTTCAATTTTGAATTAAAATTCCGTTTTGGGTGGAAGACCTAGTAACTCTTTCGGAAACACATCACTATAGTTTCCTAACAGCGGATATTGTTCCATGACATCATTGTTATTCTCACCAGTTTCTAAAATCTTAACTACATATAAGGTACAACCCTTATTTTTTACCTTTTTAAGTTACATAGCTAACATTTTCCTAACAGAAATATCACATTTCACACCTTGAATCTCTGTTGTTTTCTTCAGGTCATCTAAACAACTTATATGTTTTTCAACACAGTCCACTTTAGCTTTATGTTAAGCTAACCAATTAACACTTATGATTACATCATAAGACCCCAAAGGTGCAACATAAAGATCAACTTCAGTGGAAAAACTAGGTAAGTCAAGGACTGCTCCAAAAAGACATATACTAAATGTATGAACAACATTGTTTCCATAATGTACAGTCCATGTTTTATCCATGTTTCTAGGTTTTATTTTTAGTTTTGATACTAATTTACTAGAAATAAAACATTTAGTAGCTCCGGTATCAAAAATAATAGTTATAGGTATGCCAAATAACTTACTCAAAACTTCTATGGGTATGGACTATTTTTTAGCATGCTTGTCAGCTACTACAATGTGTATGTTGTGTTTTTTATTACGATCATCCTTTTTCAAAGGACATTGATTTACATAATGATCTTTGCCACAATTATAACATCCTCCTAAAGGTCCCTTTCTAGGATTAGATTTATTTCCAGCCTTAGAGTTAGCATTATGACCTCCGTAGGACTTCTTCCTGTTATTATTATTCTTGACAAAGTTATTTCGTGCATTTCCAAAAGACTTATTTGTTGTTGTTTTCTTATTATTATCAGCTAAAAACTTATTTTTCATTCCTAATTTCTTCCATGGTCCTTTGTTAGGTTCAAGAGATGATGAAGAGGAGTTGGGGACTTTCTTCCTTACTTCCTCTTTATGAGTAGAAATTTCCTTAAATTTTTGTTCCTGCCTTATGGCTTTTTCAACAACCCCTTCCATCGTGGTTGGGTTGTGAACATCCACCTTTCCTCCTATAACGGGATTTAATCCCATGATGAATTTCTATATCCTGAACTTCTCGTCTGTTTAATACTAAGGTACATACATAAGGAGTTTAGTAAACCAATCCTAATAATTAGTTACAGTTAGCTTTCCTTGAGCTAAGTTCTGGAATTAATTCATTTTATGATCATAATAAAGTTTTGGTAGCCAAAGTTGCCTAAAGTAACCTTTAAATTCATCCCAAGTGATATTAGTTTTATCAATATTCAACTCATTGTTATAGGTATCCCACCATGAAAATGCCTCATGGGAAATCTTATACGCTCCCTAGATTGCCTTTGTTTCTTCTGAGAAATTCCTTATTGCAAAGTACTTCTCCATTTTGCTGAGCCAATTCTCAGCTCCATCTCCTAATGTGGTGCCATCAAACTTGGGTGGACTTATCCTTTTTGTAACACCCTTAACTATTGTTATTTTCCTCCTTTGCATTCAAGTGTTGATATGTGATTTTCCTTATATGGATATGCTCTTTTTTATTATGGGGAATCATGCTTGATATGGTTAAAGTCATTTCTACTCTTAAAATAACTTAGATAGAACTGGAATGCGTCCTGGATTCATTTATTTCATTTCTTATAAATGAGTGCAATCTGATTTCAGGAGAATTGTAAACTTATCTATCTTTATGAATCATCCTTGGATCAATTACAGTGATCCAAGGAATGATTTAAATCTATTCAAGATGAACAACTAATAAAATTGGAATTCCATGAATTATTAAGTTTTGGATTGAGCTTAGAAGATATAAGTTCTTTAATCCTCCTCAATGAAAATGTTTCCATTCTTTGGAAAGTTTCATTGGATTTCTGGGAATTGACCCCGGTAGGTCATTACAATCGTAATTGGGTTTTTAGCCATTTATGGCATTGGAGAGAACCGGGACCTTAAGCCCAATAAGGTATATAGGTATTCCTATCTAATCCATGGTACTTGATACAATTTCTGAACCTAACCTATCTTGGTGCAAACAAAACCTGGAAAGGTTGCTAGATAATAATGTAACCTAGAACCTAATACTACTAGGTTATGGGTGATCTAACCTAGTTCCTAAACTATGTATTTTTGTTATACACTTAAGGGTTTTTTAGGAAATTAAATATTAATGTTTAAATTATAGTTTTTTAGTTAATATTTAATATTGTTATATATTAAATATTAGGTTTGAATGTTTATTGTTATAATATATTGTTTCAACAATATATTATTTATAGAGTTTTGTTGTACCTGTAAAATTATAAACGGGTAAGTTGTTTGATACACTTCCTATTTTATAGGAAGAGGTTAGTCTATTGTAATGGCTATAAATTAGCCTAATTCATTGTGTAATTGATGTAGCAAGAATATAGACAAATAATATAATTATTCTGTGTTTTACCTGTGCAAGTCTGATACAAAATCTATTGAGCGTGCTATTTATTAGATTACATGGAGTTTTAAAATTAGCAAAGGGGCAGCTCTTTGTGCCTCCTTGGATGAGAGAAATCATTTACTGATTAACTTGGGTACCTATCATGCAAAAATAGACTTTTAAGGGGCAGTTTTGTAAATATTCTTGCTCCTGCGAATGACAGTTTCATGTATGAGCGTTGCAACAGTTTTTGCATAGTTTTTTGGATTTGCTGAAGGCGGCTCATTTGGAGTGGAGTAGAAAATATATTTTTCTTTCAAATCATTTGCAAAAGAAATTGAAGTTTTTCTGTACGGCATAATCTGTATTAGGGGATCATTCGAGGCTCATTAGATCTCTAAGCATTATTTATGCCATCATTCTAGACGTCTTTTATCCAGCTGGTTGTGGTCATATTGAATTAGATGCGCATCTATTCTGAAGAATGTGCCATCTCCCACATAGTTTGGACTCATCAACAATGTACAACTGAACCTTGTAGTGATACCGTGTATCATAGTCTAATCTTTGATTCTCGTCCACAGTTTATTGGATCGACTGTTTTTTTCGGTTGAAACTTATATGGTTGTCAAAGAATATATTAGCACCAATAGTTGATCAAAACACGGGGCACCAAAATTTGACCTCTGTGAGCTTCATGACGAAGGAAATTGATATCTGAAGCGGTACCAGAGATTCTACTAGCTAGGAGTTTGAGAAGCCCTGTGATGCATACATTTCTGGGAGTGGATTCGCTTTGTGAAATCCAATTCAATCTGTCATCTACAACTTAGAAGCCATAATATAGCATGCACGTAGATCCATACTGACCACATTTTCAGTTATCAAGGGCAACGTGCAGTATATTCTTTGTGATATGAGTGGACTCGAGATATCAACAGATAAATTAATATCTGACACGTATCTCTCATGCATTTCCTCCAACCAGATCCATATACGGCTCATCCATTCTCCTACAAGCAGTTGTATTATCTATGTCTGGTAAATTTTGATATTTCTAGCTCTTGCAATCATGAATAGCATGCATTTGATAGATTTTTCATCTCCATATGCCACATGCCATGCGTGTTTGATTAAAGAGGAGAATTCTGATAGAAGTTATCTGGTTCATTTTGTCCTCTTTGTTGTCAATGGTTTTTTATTATAATTCAAATGCTTTTAGAGATAGGATTAGAAACACCACGTATCTCCTCTACACTCATCATTGATAATATATTTGTCATTTGATAGTATTTTATTAAGTCGGTCTTTTATTATAGTTCACCATTTTTTTAATTTAATTAATTTGTTGTGAACCAAACGTCTATTTGTCATTTAGAATCAAAATACCAAAAGTGTTGTAATTATGTTGTTAGTTTAATTATTGTCAAGTCTCATTGTGTCTTATGTCATCAAAATGTGTTTAGGTGAATAATAGGTTGTTAATGTCAAAGTCAAAAAAGGGTCAATATAAAAATTGTAAGAAAATCAAATAAAATTAAAAAAAATTATTATTTCTTAGGGATGCATTATCGATAGAACGCGACATCCAATAGCTAAAATTGAACTTCATGTTCACATTCTGCTGAGCTAGCAGCATCACAATGGAGGATGGAGGCATCAGAGGCCTGAGGTCAGACAACGACCTCTCATCAGTCACCAACAACGGGGCCGCACAAAATGATTTGGTGGCACAGTTTGCAGTGTGAGTACTTGTTTTTGAGTTTTGCAGTGTTCCAGATTCAGTTGTGTGGTGTGAATTTCAGCTTGGTGTGATTATTTTTCAGAGTTCCTATTTTGTGTTAAATAAGTGAAATGTTCACATTGAGGTGGGAACATGATCAACGTGATCCAATGTTCCATTTTGAGTTTTTCAGTTGAGTATGTGGCTATTCCTATTTCGCCATATGCAAAAACATAGTACAGAACAAATAACACAGTGAAACGCAGCATCATGAGGCTTGATGAGGTAGAACAATCAGATGTGTTCCTGTTCATACCTAGGTTTGTGGTTAGCCTCCTAAAAACCATTGAAGGTTGTTCAGATGTGTTCCTGCTTGAGTTCCCACACTGCTAGGTCAGATGTGTTCCCTAGAGTGATTGGTTGATAAACAGATGATTCCTGAGCGTGTTCCCATCCTCGTCAGTCAGATGTTTTCCTAACAATGCTTGGTCGATAAGAAGTTGATGTGTTCCTTCTTCTACCTTTAGTTCGAGTGTGTGCCAAGATCATGAGCACGCAGAGGCGGCACGCTGCAAAGGAAGTGTGAAAGTTCTAATGTTACCATGTAAACATTAAGGGGGGGAATGTTAGGAAATTAAATATTAATGTTTACATTATAGTTTGTTAGTTAATATTTAATATTGTTATATATTAAATATTAGGTTTTAATGTTTATTGTTATAATATATTGTTTCAACAATATATTATTTATAGAGTTTTGTTGTACCCGTAAAATTATAAACGGGTAAGTTGTTTGATACACTTCCTATTTTATAGGAAGAGGTTAGTCTATTGTAATGGCTATAAATTAGCCTAATTCATTGTGTAATTGATGTAGCAAGAATATAGAGAAATAATATAATTATTCTGTGTGTTTTACCTATGCAAGTCTGATCCAAAATCTATAGGGTTTACCTAACCTAATTGCTAAGGGCTTATACTAAGGTTAGTGGTTAGTGTTATATCCTAAGGTATAAATTTTAAATTACCTAACACCTAACCTAAGCCACTAAGCTACCCTAAGTTAGTGGTTATGAATAAGAACCTAAAGGGGGTCGCATACATATTGGTGACGGTTTCTATGGCATTAATGTTAAGTGATAAGGTTATAAGGCATACGGGCTGCCATCTTTGGAAGGGATTAGTTTGTTGGTTGAAGCCTAGGTGGTAGCATCACTAAAGTTTGAAATGTTTGTTAAATTTGATTTGGCACTCACCAAATTTGGTAGTGGGTGGCAAAGAGTACTGAGCGGGAAACTTGGAGTTAATGGAATTAAATGCATTTGGGTGTTGATCCCAACCCACCTTGGTAGGCATGTGAGTAGATTTTGAATGAGTTGTTTCATTTTGCATGTGCTCTATTTTTCACTCTTCATGCAATCTGGTTTTTCAAACTAGCAGTTTAAGCTTCATTGCATGGATATTTTTGATGTTTCAGATCTATTTTCATTTTGTGGAATGTATATAAAACACTGTGGAATAATTTTTTAGTTGTTTGACCTATCGTGGAGGAGAAGAGAAGAAAGGATCTCGATCAGAGGTTTTCTTCGAGTTCACAATGGCACTATCAGGCATGATAGGCTCTAACTATTAAAACCTCTTGCTTCCTCTAAATGTTTTCATGAAAACAAATTTGATCTGAAGTGTTTGTGCATTTCATGCTTTATCTGGAATATGGATTTATGGGTTTTCTATATACTAGTGTTTTGGGTTGAATATGGATTTTACTTGATTATGTTGGAAGCTTGTTGCATTGATTTTTCTTTTACAACAGAATTGTGAATATGTGAGAAAAACCGGATACTTCATAGTACTTCCTCAGTGATTGAAATTGTTAATTGGTTTCGACTTCTTTAGTGGTTTTTATTCTTACATGAAATCTGTCAGTATTCATTGAGTTCATGTTGTGAACTGTTGTGTTTATAAACCTAAGCAAGTAAGCAACTCTTGTAACTTTTGGAAACTCTTAAACTGATTTGAGCTAATTGGTTGAATACTCGTTTTGGTGAATGAAATCATTTCTAAGATTATTTGATTTAGGATGTTAGCGTTTTATCTCATGGTTATTTGTACTGTTAATAAATTAATGGATGGGTTGTTTTGTATCACTTTGGGAAAACTTTAACTGTTGTAAAGTTTGCATGCATAGGAAACATAGTATATGGTTTAGTTTGTATTCTTCTGGCAAAAGTCATTGACTATTTTTGAAATTTGTAGGCACTATGTGTAGGGCAATATATGGTTTAGTTTGTAATTCTTCTTATGAGGAAGATTGACTGATAATGAAACTTGCATGCACAAGAAAAATAGTATATGGATTAGTGTTTTGTTTCTTCCTATGAAAACTCGATTGATTTTGGAACAGTACTAAAATCATGTTTGCTATTATGGGTAAACTATATTGTAACCCAAAGTTTCTTAGCATGGTGCTTGTGAAATCTTATTCTCTGACCACATTAATGGTTTATGGATACTCTTTACGAACTCGAATTGGAATTTGTTAATTCTTAACGATGTCAAGTTTATTACATTCTATTTGAAATTGGAAATAGGGTTTGAAAGGTGTATGAATGAATTTAAAAGACCTATTCTTGACTCTGAACTGTTTATAAGTATTTCATTATAATCAATTTAGTAATACGGTAATTGGGTAGGTATGAATTCATGATTTGAATACGGTAAAGAAATACTGTACAGGCAATTTGTTCTTAATGCTTCAAATTAAATGGTGATTTGAGTGGTGTATTGGTTCAACTATTATAGGCATTGGTTACTTATAACTAGAGGGAATCTATTGATTACCTTAACTTGGTTTTTCAAGTTTGAATGATTCGAGCCCTTGAGGAAGCTGTGTCTATTTCATTGAGCTCGGGATTAAAATTTGAGTCTTACTTAGTATGAATTGTATTTATATTATTGTTGAACTTATCATTATTGGGATAGTGCTGCCTTACCTGGACTATCAGGAAGTTTATCTAGGTGAGTACCAAACCAGATTTCTTACTTCTTGTTGAGCTCAATAAAAGGATTTCAAGTTTGGAAAAGTAAATAGTGATTTTAAAATTGAATAAAAACTATGTTTGAACATCACTATTTTGTTGCCAAGTTTTTCTAAAAAAAACAAGGAAAAATTTAAGGTAAGATAGATGGAATTTTTCTGTAGATAGTGAATGGGTTCTAAGAAATAAAATGGTTACGTGATTTCTTCTTATCACAAGACTGTTTTGGTACCATGAAAGAATAATAAGTCTTCAGGGATATACTGTAATACCTTACCATTTGTGGGTTGTGTATGAGTTTCACTATCAAAATGTTTCCACCGGAAAGTAGAAAACATGTATTACGTTGGGAAAGTTGAGAAAGATGTATCAATTGGTTATCTCTTTTCTGATGTTGTTCTATCTTTCTTTTCTTAGAACTCTTTCTTAAACATGATCTGTATGTTTAAAAAGGAAGTAAAACTGTTTAATTGGGTTTGTAAAATTGGTTGTAGATTTGGATCATTTTATGATAGGTAAACTTATAGTTGACTGATAATCTATCATGTTTCCTAGGATTACCTTTATATGAATTTTTTTGATGAATACTTTTAAAATGTTAGATTTTAAAGTAGTAAACCTTAAAGAGGAATAGGTAAATTATGATATGCATTTGTTTCTGCCTTTTTGGATGTTAAGTGTTTAGGCATAACAAAGATGTTTTATATTTTGTTTTACTTGAAAATTGGATGAAACATCTTAATGGGAGTATGCTGACAAATTTTCCCTTATCTTTTAGTAAGGATAAGGGTTGTAATATATTTGGAAAGATTGGAAATAATGATATGTTGTGATTATTTTTTTATAAATATAATCGATGAGATCAATTATAGTTTAAGTGGAAGGACATAAATTTTAGAGTATACTCTATTCTTCCATTTGTTATCTCTGCCTTTATATTAATCTTATTTTATTAATATTACATATGCTTAGGGGCATGAAATATTAATGGTTCATTTAAGCAGGGTTGTTCTTATTGGGACATTTTTTGGATTGCACTTCATTTTAAGGCTTAGTGCTTATCATGCTCAGTTCATTGAACTGGCTCGTGCTAGCAATTTTTGTAGATGGACTTCATAAGTGATAAAATCAGGTAAAAACTTACTTGATGCATTGGCTGATCTAAGTTGATTTTTGTAAATGAAATTCTGATTTGTTCCCAAGGTTGTATTGTAGAAAGAAATTTTTATCTCATTCTAAATATAGGTTGCTATCACACAATATGCCTAAAATGCATAAGTTGTAAATGTATAAGTTTTAAATGAATTGAAAGATGGAGATTTACTGACATAGATTGTGTAAATTATCTTGTTTTGAGGATGAAATTCTTATTATCTATATGGTTGGATGTACATTCATAATGGTATTATAAAAAGGAATGTAGCTGAACTTCCTAAGTAAGTTGAAGTTAAATGAGTGGCTGAACACAACAATCTTATTTAAGAATTTCATTATACCCTGATATGTGAAATAAAACTATAATTAAAACCATTGTAATTATAAAGGGCATTGTGGGTGTGCTGATCCCTAGAATGTAACTATGAAGAGGAAGGTATGATGGTTAATCATTAAGACTTAAGAACAATAATTCTGACATGTTTTAGCCTAAGTAGGTGGTTACACTTCCTTAATTGGTTGATTTATTAAAAAATAATGGAACATAAGTTGTCGCTATACTGTTTTTAAATAATAGGTTGTTAGGATAAAACTAAAAAATTTGGAAGCAATCTTAAGTTAATTAAAGTTCTTAGGATTAATTGATTCTGATACATAAAAAGAGCTTAAAGAGTATTGAACTCGGGGTTGGTTAAGCTTCCAAAATTCTGTCCTCTAATAACCCAAATTTAACTTAACGTATGTAAACTTTTGGAGGTATGTACATCTTTATGAGGTTGTGTCCGTAGGATGTTGACACACATCAACTACAAGGTTGTACCTTCGAGAAGATTATAATATTATTGAGGATACAACATTGTAGTTAACATGTGGTAACACCCTTCTGCATTGATCGTCAAGACCTACACACCTTTGAACTTGATCAAAAATTTCCTCCAGGACTGGTTAGTATCATAGCCAAGATATGAGGTAGCCCTTTAGGAATCAGGCTACCTTGGCACACGGGGTTAACCTAGGTTGACCCAGTATGCCAATTTACCCTAAGTCTTTACGAGCCTCTTCATATCATGACCTATGTTGGTAACCTGAACTAGAGTTAAACCTTGGATGAGGGGACTGACAGAAGTCAGTATAAGACATTCTTGATAGCAATGGAGGGGGCTGAAGGATGTATTCTGGATTGAAAAGTATGCCATCAAGGAATAAGTTATACAAATAGTATGTTAGAAATCCTTAGCCAAAGTATCGTAAGCTACTGATTGCATTGTCCTATGTCACCTAGTCGAAAGATCGTGATGCCGATGAATATTGGTATCAAGTATTAAATAGGTTCCTTGGATAGATCACTCATAACCAAGAATAGGGTAAGAGAACCAAGTATATGGAGTATTCAGTAGAATAATCAAAACTTAATGTCACACATGAATGGATTGGTAGTTCACTGAGTCATTACAATTACATATGGTTATCTTCTATAAGAATGATTGTTAAGAAATGTGTGTTCTAAATTATGTATTTAGAACAGAGGACATTAATCATGCAAAAAAAAATCCTTGTTTCTAAAGTCTTAAAATGGGAATGTTACACGTTTTATATCATTAGTGAGTTCAGTTGCCAACCTAGCCTTTTTGTTTTTAGGCTGATCAGATATGTTCACATTGTTATTATCAACACCTAAAGTGGCGTTGTCCCCAGGAGATGGTTGATTATTACTACTAACATCTTATTCCTCCTCATTTCCCATTACTTGATGTTCAAGTTATTGGTTGGATATTTTTTCACGCCAAAATATGAGGTTCAACCACAATGCATGGGATTAAATTACTCCTCAAAGACAGGTGAGGCTGCCTGTTTATTACTAATCTAAAACACAACATAAATATGTACATTATCCACACTAATCTAACCATTGGGGATGGGATAGAATCTCAAAATCCATATCCACACTAAGTAAATATGTTGTTGTTTTATGAAATGGAATGGGTCAGAAGGAAAACACAATGGAAACAAAATGATAGAGACGTATTTTCTTTTGAGGAAACAAAGATCACAAAATAATCATATGAGTTCTAGATAACAAATGTAATGTAATTTTTGAAAAAATTAAAATGATCGAGAATGCTAAACAAAGAATAGCTCAAGATCCTAAACATAAGAACAATATCTTAAGAAAGAAGAATATCACAAAAAAAAGTTTACAAAAATAGTATCAATTTCTATTCCTCAAATGATTAAAAGAAAACAAAAAGTTTTTCTTCTTCACAATAGTTCTCAATATTCCAAAAATCTCAACCCTTTGGAGTGCATAATCATCCCTTATTTATAATAAAAGGAGTGGAGAGAAAATAGGATAAATCCTAGAAAATAGTATTTTTAATGAGACTCCTATTTTTCTTGACTCTCATACAGGAGACCAAGTCAAAATTTGATTCCTATGTGACGAAAAAAAAAAGAAAAAGACATGTCGATTTAAGGATTGAAATGACATGTCACATTGTGCTTATTATGTATCATCATCTTTATTTTCTTCCAACAAAGCCTGCTTGTCCCGAAATTCTTGGAATTTTTGGATTATGCCCTGCATCTCATTTTCATCAAGCGTGGTGGAATGATCACTCAGAACTTCACATGTTTCCTGAGTATCTTTAACATTGCAATGAATATTTTTTAGTCTCTTGTTGATTTTCCTTAGGGTCTCCAAAGAATGTTCAATTTTCAAAAATATGTCAATGATCTATAGGCCGAATCCATAAGTTGGTTCATGCTGAATTGATTCTTGGATCTATTTGTAAAGATCATCAATAGGCAGGATACCTGAGCTTTCACTCAACAATTTAGCATAGATCTTGACTAGCTCATCTTCTAAGTCATTCTTTCCATCGATCAATTGATCTCTTTATTCCCTCAATTTTCTGTAAGCTTCATTGAGAATATTTATTCTAAATCTAATGGCTTTAGTTAGCTGGAAATGTTTATCCCCATGTGGAACGATGTCTTCTTCGACTAGGATGTGGGATGGAACCTATTTCAGCATTTGGAGAGATTCGAAATTCAACTCTAGGTTCTCAATTTCTGCTAAAAACTCATCATCCATTTTCTCTCCATCCTTCTTTATATCCTCTAAGGATTTGTAGACTTCCACAGTGTCCTCGATGACTTCTTTTCCTTGCAGGAGCAGCCTTTGGGTCCATTCATTGACCATTCTCCCCTTCTCATTAATCTTCTCGATCATGGGTACCGATGAGAAATTAAACCTGATAGGAGTAGAGGATGATGGTGTTGAATCATGAGGATTTGAGAGATTGAGTAGCACTTATGTTAGTTTCTGTACTTTTTCTTTTAACTCATCCCTATTTTCCTTAGTTTTCCTCAGCTTCTGGCACAACACATTCATAGCATCTTGTGCATCCTCCTGTGCTATCTCTGTTGTTACTTTCCCTAGAGCCACCCTTATGATTTGATAATCTATGACCATTATATCATCCTTAGTTGTATCATCTGCAGGAGTAGCAATCTCTACAAATTTATGCCCTGAGTCATCCGCTGAAATCCTTGAGACTGTTTTGGGTTTCTTAGCCAACTTGGTAGAACTGACCTTGAGGGAACTAAAATCAAAGGCTGGTAATGGATCAACCACCTTCCTCTACTTCAGAGTCTTATCTACTAACCATTGAGGCGTATTGGAAGAATTTTCTCTCATTACAAATGTTATGGTCACATGTTACGGTGGAGGTAGGTTAGCTTGTGGAGTGGTAACTACCGTAAGTGTAGCGCCCATGGTAATGAATTCAGGGAATGAAGGTACAGTAGGAGAAGGAATTTCCATGGTTGATTGGGGTCCAGTGGGGAGAGGTGAGAGGTCATAGAAGATACTAGCCATAGCTAAGGAACTCGGTGAATAAATTCGAGACAAGGAATGTTGAATGGGAGGAGGCAAGGATTATATAATTAGAGCTTGAGAGGTGGGAGGAAGACTTACCTTTGATGAAATTTCTACCAAACGAGGAATGGAAGGTTGAATAATCTCTTCTCTTGAAGGAATATTCCCTTGTTCTGGTTGTGCAGGTGAAGCAGGAACCTCAATTTTTTATAGGAGAGTAGCCACTAGTGTAGTTACTTGATCTTCTCCCTTTATTACAAACTTAACCTTCATTGGCCTTTTGGAAGGGTTCTTATCTTTTTCCTTTTTTCCTTTTTAGGGTCCCACTTCCAAAGCATCTAGCTTTACAAAACTCCCTTCTTTATAACTCATTCCCTAAGAAATGAGCCATGGCTTAGCACGGGCAAGAATTTGAGTAGCTCTTCTCGTGATAGAAGCTTTCTCAACAATAGACCAATCAATGGATGGGAATACATATTTATCTTTGTTCAACCCATCATATGAGACATCAAGGACACTCTTGTTATCCTTAGTGCCTTTTGGGATGTCATATAAATACAACATCTATATTTCTTCAATTGTTAACCTACTATTGTCCTTTCTTCAGATGGCAACCTCATCTTGAAGATCAACCCAAATATCTTCTAAGATGGGAATATATAGATATAAAGTCCCGTATGATTTAAGGACTCCTTAGAAATCAAATCCATCTATGTGCTTCATGTGTTTCTTCAACTTTTCCTGAATCTCATGCACCACGTTCTTAGCTTTGACCACCATTGAGCATGTGTAACTTCCGATGGAAATAGGGAAGGATACAACAACCTTGTGTTTCCTTTGTTGGAATTTGTGGAAATCTAACAATTTTCTTACCAACTCCATTAGGATCAAATTATCACCTGGGAATCTAGGAAATCGGAAAGGATTACCTGGGTACATGGCCACTCGAAGGTATGTGAACTTATTGAACTGAAAGAAGATACAACCCCATTTTGACACTTTGGCCCATGCTTTGTCAGAGACTCTTATTTTCCTTAGATCAGGGTTCATCCTATAGATATTTTCATAAAATAAAGCATCGTTCACTCTGCTGAACTAATATTCAGAACCTTTCATTGTCAGCTGAGGGAAGTACCGATATATGTGTTATGTTACCCTATCTCCTTTTGCATCTAACCCTAGATAATTTCTCATTCCAGCTGCTGCATAGGTGAAATACGACGACATATAGAATTTTCCCGTAGTCAAGACTGTCTTCATCTAGGAATCAATCTCATCACTTATGAGACTGCTCCAATCGACCCCTTATTCGTTCTTCTTCATAATAACCATGTATTGATACATCCATCCTTGGAAGTCCCTTGACTCAGGGAGTCCAAATACTCGAATTAGCAAGGTGATGATGTCATTGATTTCAAGAATGAAATCACTCATGGGGAAAAACTTGGGAAACCTTGAGACAAATTTCTTGGCCTTGATCAACAAATTTTTATTCACATACCTGATGTAGTCTTCTTCGTATTTGTCCTAGGATTTATGTGCTGACTTAAGATCTACGTCAACATATTCCTGAAAGTTGGGTAATCTTAAGAGGTCATTCAAGAAACCCCCTTCCAACTTCACTATGACTTCTCCTACTTGATTTTTCACTAAGCGAGAGTTTGAGTCATAATTGGAAGTAAAGGCCAAACTGAACTCAGGGCATTGAGTAGACATTGGAAATCCTACTGCAAGAGGGAGTCCACTATTTTTTATTGACTTCATCTAGGGAATGTGACAAGAATCCTTGGTTCTGTTCCAAAAATCCTCCATGTCAATATTACCAAGCTCTGTATCTCAGATGTTGTAATTGTAATCTATGTAGGGGGATTCCATTTTTCGATATTTTTATTTCATCTTCCCTGGCCTGTTTGACTTATCTTTAGATGATCCATGATCTGACATGAGAAATCCTAAAGAAAGAATGCCTAGACAACTCCTATTTGAACAATCAGACTTGGAAGCTTGCTGAGAAACCCCACAGACCCGAAACACTATCTGTATTTTAGAAATTCCAAAGCACCTGATGAAACCTGACACATTAGAATGTATGTCAAAATTAAGGTCTTGTCAGACACTTCACAAAACCTGATAGACTGCAGAGAGTATCAGAACCTAGTAGGTGTTAGACACTTGATGAAGCCCAACAAACGATAGAAATAAGTAGATGTTGAACACCCTGCAAAACCCAAAAATAAAGGAATCAAGTTTTTGAGGTGTTACGACATGCCAAATTCCTGCCATTTCACCAGTTAATAATTTTAGATTTTTTCAATAATCAATAGGGTATATTCCATGGGATAAAATAAAGAAACACCCTAGGGGTTAATTCCAAACAAGAAATTTCAAAGGAATACAACACAAAATGAAGAAAACAACCTAAAACCCTAAACCTGGAGGAAAAATAGGAAATGATGGAGAACATCAAAAGAATATTTCAAATATGAATCCAAAAGACCTCAAATAAGCAAGAAAAGTAAAATACCTTCAGTAATCTCAAAAAATAATTGAAAATAGAGCACGCAATCGATTAAGAAGCTTGATCAGGTTCGGAGGTTGCAGGCACAAGAATGAAAAATCCATGCATCAAAATTACAACCGGTAAAAATGACGTGTAAAATTGGGCTATTTATAAGACCCTAACATTTATGACACTTCACCTAACACATGTACCAACTACCTGACAACTCAGAGTTAATCCCATGTCATCATGCTTGAAGTTCCTGAAAACTCGATACAAAGGATTTTCTATCAATTTGGGTTATTTGTTTTGAGAAATAGACGACGTGAAACATGAGATGTTTGGATGTTCCAAGGTTCTAAAAACCTGACACAAAGGAATGTATCAGGTTTAAGGTTTTGGAATTCAAGTGACTTGTAGCATGCTTTTTGCAAGTCATGTTCTGATGTTCATGAGTTCTGAAAACTTGAAATACTACTTTTGGCTTTCAGGTTTTGGAAAAAAATTTGCATATAGCATGTAAAAAACAAGTTTTCATGTTGTTGAAACCTGAAAATCTCCTCAAAAGGGAAATTTAGGACATTTTTCCAAAAAAATTCTATGATTATCTTAATTTTAGCTGGAATCACTAAAATGAGATAACAACTAGCTCCAGTTGGGGAATTTTTTGGTGACATCAAAGAAAGAGAACTCGTAATCTCTAGTTTTATCCATTGGGCTACAACATCTGAAGAAAAAATAAAACCAAAAACAATCAAAGAAAGAAAGGAAAAAAAAATCAAACACATGACAGAAAACAAATTATGCAAAATGTAAGAGAGCATCTTGCATTATCGATGGAACAGCTTCATATGTTGACCACTGAAAGGTAGAGGGAGTAACTCTCCTTCAAGGTATGATAGATAGAAGCTATTTTCACCATTCAACTAATGTACTTTGAAAGTTCCTTTCCATAAAGAATCAAAATTTCCATGCATCCCTTTCTGTTCTCTTCCCTTATCCCAAAGAAGTACTAGATCTCTGACCTGGAAATCACGTCGCTTTGATTTCTTGTCAAATATTCTTTTGAATTTGATCTGATGGTCTGTGATGTGATCCACCACTTTGCTCCATTCTTCTTCTAGCCTAGCTAGGTACATTATCCTTTTCTCATTAGAACTTTGAAAAGTTTCATCCTCAATTGCTTTAGCTAATTGTAAGGGTGGAAATTCTACAGAGATAGGTATATCAACATTGATCCCATAGAGCACCTGAAATGGGGACATCCCAATATCTCGTTTAGGAGTAATATGATTGGCCCACAATGCATCATACAATGCTTTGTGCCATGTCATTTGATTCTCATCAACCAAATTTCTGATTATGGTCACCATATTTTTGTTGCTTGATTCAGTTTGACCATTGCCTTGAGGGTAGTAATTGGATGAATGAGCCAATGTGATCCCAAATCCATAAAAAAATTCTGTCAACTCGTGAGATGAGAAATTGGAGGAGTTTTCGGTAACAATATTGTGAGGCATGCCAAATCTAACAATTATATTTTCTTTGAGGAAGTTACAGAAAGCTTCAGAGGTTTTCTTCTTGATGGGTGCAGCTTCCACCCACTTGGTGAAATAGTCCATGGCAATGAGCACGTAGTTGTGTCCCAAACTGGTGGTAGGATTTAATAATCCAATGAAATCAATTCCCCACTAGTGAAAAGGTTATTCAATCACCATAGGATTTAGGGGAAGAGCTGTTAACTTAGGACAACCAACAAAATGTTGACAAGCTTCGCATTTGGACACCCATTCTGCTGATTATCGAAAGAGAATAGGAAAATAGTACCTATCCCATAGGATCTTATACGCTGTCATGGAGGAGGAGAAATTTCCTCTGCATGCTAGACTATGGAAGGACTCTAGTAACCTCACTTGTTGAGACTTATCAACACATCGCAGGAATACACCATCAATACCTTTCTTTTATATTCCATTATCCCAATAGATGTATCTTGCAAATCTTAACTTCACTGTCCTCTTCTCAATTTGGATTAAATGTGGGTGGAATTCATCATAAGTCAAAAAGAAATAAATATCTATGTACCATTCATCAGTTGTGCTCACAAAAAGCACCATGGGAAATTATGAAGAGGTATCCTCAGTTTTTTTGCATTCTGTCTCAGCATTATTTTTTGTAATCAATTGGCACATGCCCCTTCCTCATACCAACTTGGTAGGTCTAATGTCCAAGTCATACTCCTAGACTTTAGCTATCCAGTTACCCCATTGACTACCTACCTCTTGTTGAGTCAATATGGATTTAACTGCAGTATCAAGGATGAGAACGAGGGTATGAGAACTCAACACATAATACCTTAAATGTTTCACTACTCTCACCACCACATAAGAATGCTTTTAAATTTTTTACATTTTCAATTCATGTTCTTTCAATGGGAAGCTCATGAAATCTATGGGAGCTTCAATTCCTTTTTCATTTTCTTACATCAATATGGTTGATACTGTATGAGCGGAAGCATAGTTGTACATAATGAAATCTTTTTTGAGTTTTGGACATACTAGAACAAGGGCATGTGTGATGACCTTTTTGACTTCTTCAAAAGCAAGCTTCCCTTCAGTGCTCCATCGAAATGAATTTTTCCCTTTCATCATCCCAAGGATATCCTTGGTTTTATCAGCAAAATCAGGTACAAATGTTCTTAGGAAATTAACCTTCCTGAAAAAGGAGTGCACCCAAATTTTGCTTATGGGTAGGGTAAGGCTTTGAATGGCCTTCAACCTCTCTAGGTTGATCTTGGTTCCTTCTCTAGTCACAATATGACCTAGAAACTTTCCTTTTGTCACTCCAAACGTGGAATTTTTAGGATTTAATGAAATTCCATGACACCTACACCTTAAGAGTACCTGTTCTAGGTGATCATAATGATCACTTCATTTTTAAGAGAAGACCGTGAAGTCATCCAAATACACAACTATGACCTTTCCCATTAAATCTCTGAAAGCTAAGTCCATAGCCCGTTGAAACGTGGCTCCGACGTTAATCAAACCAAAAGGCATTCTCCTATAAGAAAAGGTTCTCCATGGAGTGGTGAATGTTGTTTTATGTTGATCTTCAGCAACTACCTCAACCTGATTATACCCCAAAAATCCATCAAGCATGGATAACATTTATACTCTAGTGACAGTGTATAATACCTAATCCATGATGGGCAACAGATAATTTTCCTTTAATGAAGATTGGTTGAGATCTTGGAAGTCAACACAAATCTAGATTTCATAGTTCTTATTTCTCATAGGAATAATGTTTGTAACCCAGGTGGAATGATGGGTCAGAAAGATAATCCTTACGTCTAACATTTTCTGAATTTCTACAAGAATAGTCCCTAAGATCTTTTGGTTATAATGTCTTTGCTTCTTCCTATGGGGTTTAACTTTAGACTTCAAAGGAATGCTATGTTGCACATACTTGGGCTTGAAATACTTTAGATCTATGTATGACCATGCTAGGACATCCATATATCTCTTCAAGAGTGAAGAGAATATTTATTTTCCCTCTGATCAACAACATTTATCGATGTTTACCATCCGCGGTTGATCAACGGAACCCAGTTTAACTTGATCTACCTCTGACAAGGAAGCACCTTCAGTTTGCCTTTTACCCTGAAAAAATTGGTCATGTTTGTCAAACAAACCTTCCAGAGAAACCAATCCCTTGGGAATCTTGTTGCCTTTTAGCTGAATGAACTCACTGTCAATCTCTTGATATGAACTTGAAACAGATTTGTGGAAAGTTAATTCTAATCCTTCAAAATATAGTTCACTAAAATTATCAAATTTTTCAAGGAAATACAATACCTATTGATCATCATTGAATACTTGCCAATGTGCTGAATTATCTAGAACACTAGGATGGTACACAATCTCGATGGTGTATGTGTCTTGTTTGAATTTGTTCCTGTAATGCTTTAGGTGATCATTTTTCACTTGATAAACTCCTTTCACTTGATTTACTATGAGCTTTGCATCTCCCTGCACTTTGAGGTTTTGAATTCATTTGTGTCTTGCCATTTCTAATCCTAATAGCAAATATTCATATTCAGCTGTGTTATTAGTATTATCAAACAACAACTTGAAAGAAAAGGGAAAGATCTCGAAATCCAAAGATATAAGAACTACGCTGGCACCTGATCTAGTAGTTGAATATCTCTTGTCAAACTCGAGGGTCCAAATACCATTAGGATTCTCTTCCTTAACATTTACATCTGGTACCTCTGATGTCATGAAATAATTCCCTAAGCTATCATCTTTAAAAAGAATTTGAGCCTTGGGGTCATCAAACTTAGTGACTAAATACTTCGCTTGAGGCTCAAGATGGAGAATACAAGGAACTCCATTAATTGGAATTTTATCCTTTATCCAAACCATATTTATTGATCTCCCCTTTGACATCTTTACAAAAACCTCTTCCTAAGAGAATATTGTAAGTAGTTGGGATATCAGCAACCAAAATGGTCAATTTTACTCTCTTCTCCAGGAATGTGACAAATGCAAATTGTGCATCCTTTATTTGACCAATCAAAGGAATTTTCTTAGTTTCCATGGAATAACACCATCCATATGATTTATTTAAATTAAGTCTAAGGGCATGAGATACTTTTACAGGCATCATGTTATTGGAAGCTCCTGAGTCAATTATGCAATTACTGAGTTTGAACTCGTTTATGAGTAAAGACAAATAAAATGGTTCGATCTTCCCTTAAGGAGAAATAAAGATCATATTGGTCTGAGGTGAAGGTTGAGTAGGACTTGACTAAATGCCTTTTGAAGATGAAGGGACAATAGCCTTGCTTCTAATGAATTTGGCAAGATTTTCAAATTACTCAGGATTAGACTGAAGATATTCTGCTTCTGACATTTGGATCTTAGTTCTTTTTACATGGTCAATAATGTCAAAAGTAGTATATGAAGAATTAATGGTAGGCTCAGTTCTGGTTATATTAGTTTGAGTTCATAAGGCTCCTTCCTCATGTGTGTAAGCTAGGGTAACAAGGCATGAGAATCTTCAGCTAGTTTGTACCTTGCTTCAAATACAGATCTCATGGTAGCCTAGGTTGTAATACATGCATTTGAGAGATGGTAAAACCATTTTGATGCCATGCCATGTAATGTTTTGACGAAGAGTCAAACAGAGACATATTCATGAGAAACCCCAAGAACACCACATGTAACAAAGAATGAGGCAATTTGTTCTTGAGGATTTTGTTTTCCATCGCCATTGAACTTAGGAATATTCTTCTATGATCCATGAGGTAGTTCATGCAATGGTGGAGTAAGGGAAAGAGGGCCAATAGCTACGCCCCAACGCACAGGTTTTGTTTCCATTCTTCTAAATGAAGTATGAACAGGAATATGAATATCCGACAAGAAAAATGCATGACAAGTTATAGAAATTCCTTGTTCTTGAGGAATATGAGTCCTTCCGATGGGTTAAGAACTTCTTTCCCAACTAGATGCAACATTGTTGGGTGAAAGCTTGAAATTATGTTATTGAAGTAGATCAAAGAATGGATCAGTTTCATCCTTGGCTTGGCTTAACCGAGTGAAAATATTCCTGACTAGCTTGAATTGGAAAATGGATCTTCTTAAAAATAAGGCAAATACGGAGTCGCCAGACCCCAAAGGATAAGCTTATTCTTATCAATCCATATTTCCCCACCGGAGTCACCAAATATTGTTGGTTGGATATTTTTTCACACCAAAATATGAGGTTCAACCATAGTGCATGGGATTAAATCCCTCCTCAAAGACAAGTGATACTATCTATTTATTACTAATCTAAAACATAGCATAAATATGTATAGTATCCACACTAATCTAACCATTGGGGATGGGATAGAATCTCAAAATCCATATCCACACTAAGTAAATATGTTGTTGTTTTATGAAATGGAATGGGTCGGAAAGAAAACATAATTGAAATGAAATGATGGAGATGTATTTTCTTTTGAGAAAACATAGATCATGAAATAATCATACGAGTTTTAGATAAAAAATGTAATGTAATGTTTGAAACAATTAAAATTATTGACAATGCTAAACAAAGAATAGCTTAAGATCCTGAATGTAAGAACAATATCTTAAGAGAGAAGAATATCACAACACAAAGTTTGCAAAAATAGCATCGATTTCTATTCCTCAAATGATTAAAATAAAACACAAAGTTTTTCTTCTTCACAATAGTTCTCAATATTCCAAAAATCTCAACCCTTTAAAATGTATAAGCATCCCTTATTTATAATAAAAGGAGTTGAAAGAAAATAGGATAATCCTAGAAAATAGTCTTTTTAATGAGAGTCCTATTATTCTTGACTCTCATGCAAGAGACCAAGTCAAAATTTGATTCCTATGTGACGAAAAAAAAATAAAAAAGACATGTCAATTTCAGGATTGAAATGACATGTCACATTGTGCTTATTCTGTATCATCATCTTTGTCTTCCTCCAAAAAAGTGTGCTTGTCCAAAAATTCTTGGAATTTTTTTATTATGCCCTACATCTCATTTTCATCAAGCGTGGTGGAATGATCACTCAGAACTTCACATGTTTCCCGAGTATCGCTAGCGTTGCAATGAAGATTTTTCAGTCTCTTCTTGAGTTTCCTTAGGGTCTCCAAAGAATGTTCAATTTTCACAAACCTGTCAATGATCTCCAGGTAGAATCCATAAGTTGGTTCATGTTGAATTGATTCTTTGATTTGTTTCTAAATATCATCAACATGCAGGATACTCGAGCTTTCACTCAACACTTTAGGGAAGATCTTGACTAGCTCTTCTTCTAAGTCATTCTTGCCATCGACCAATTGATCTCTTGATTCCCTCAATTTGTTGCAATCTTCATTGAGAATATTTATTCTGAATCTAATGGATTTAGTTAGTTGAAAATGTCTATCCCCATGTGGAATGATGCCTTCTTCAACAAGGATGTGGGATGGAACCTGTTTCATCGTTTAGAGAGCTTCGAAAGTCAACTCTAGGTTCCTGATTTCTATTGAAAAATCATCATCCATTTTCTCTCCATCTTTTTTTATATCCTCTAAGGATTTTCAGACTTGCACGGTATCCTTAATGACTTCTTTTCCTTTCAGGAGCAGCCTTTGGGTCCGTTCATTGACCGTTCTCCCCTTCTCAATAATATTCTTCATCATGGGTACCGATGAGAAATCAAACCGCATAGGAGTAGAGGATGATGGTTTTGATTCATGAGGCTTTGAGAGCTTGAGAAGCACTTCTATTAGTTGTTGTAATTTTTATTTTAACTCATCTTTATTTACCTTAGTTTCCCTCAGCTTCTAGCATAACACATTCATGGCATCTTGTGTCCTCTTTGCTCTCTCTATTGTTACTTTCCCTAGAGCCACCCTTGTGATTTGATAATATGTGACCATTGTATCATTATTAGTTTTATCAGCCGTGGGAGTACAAATCTCTGCAAATTTATTCCCTGAGGCATCCACTAAAATCCTTGAGACTATTTTTGGTTTCTTGTCCAACTTTGTAGGAGTGACCTTAAGGGAATTGAAATCAAAGGCTAGTAATGTAACAACCACCTTCCTCTTCTTTGGAGTCTGATCTACTAACAATTGAGGTGTATTAGAAGAATTTTCTCCCATTACAGGTGTTATGGTCACATCTTCAAGTGGAGGAAGGTTAGCTTATGGAGTGGTAACCACTGTAAGTGTAGCACCACTGGTAATGGATTCAATGAATGAAGGTGTACTAGGAGGAGGCATATCCATGGTTGACTGGGGTCTAGTGGGGAGAGGTGAGAGGCCAAAGAAGATACTATCCATATCTGAGGAACTTGGTGAAGAAATCTGAGACAAGGAAGGTTGAATGGGAGGAGGAAAGGATTCCATAATTAAAGCTTGAGAGGTAGGAGGAAGACTTACCTCTAATGGAATTTCTACCAAAGGAGGAATGGAAAGTTGAATAATCTCTTCTCTTGAAGGAAGATTCCCTTGTTCTGGTTATGGAGGTGAATCAGGAACCTCAACTATTTGTGGGAGAGTGGCCACTAGTGTAGTTACTTGATCTTCTCCCTTTATTACAAACTTAACCTTCATTGGCCTTTTGGAAGGGTTATTATCCTTTTCCTTTTTTCATTTTAAGGGTCCCACTTCCAAAGCATCTAGCTTTGTAAAACTCCCTTCTTTATAATTCATTCCCTGAGAAATGAGCCACGCCTTAATATAGGAAAGAATTTGAGTAGCTCTTCTCGTGATAGAATCTTTCTCAGCAATAGACCAACCAATGGCTAGGAATACATATTGATATTTGTTCAACCCATCATACGAGGCATCAAGGACACCCTCATTGTCCTTAGTGCCTTTTGGAATGTCAGATAAATCCAGCATCTAGATTTATTCAATTGTCAACCTACTATTGTCCTTTCTTCAGATGGAAACCTCATCCTGAAGATTAACCCAAATATCTTCTAACCTGGGAACATGTAGATATAAAGTCCCATATGATTTAAGGACTCCTCAAAAATCAAATCCATCTTTTTTCTTCATGTTCTTCTTCAAATTTTCCTAAAGCTCATGCACCACATTCTTAGCTTTGACCACCATTGAGCATGTGTACCTTCTGATTAAAATAGGGAAGGATACAGTAGCCTTGTGTTTCCTTTGTTGGAATTTATGGAAATCCAACAATTGTCTTACCAAATCCATTAGCATCAACTTATCACCTTGGAATCCAGACAATCGGAAAGGATCACCTGGGTACATGACCACCCGAAGGTATGTGAACTTCTTGAACTACAAGAAGATACAACCCCATTATGATACTTCAACCGATACTTCATCAGAGAATATTCTTTTCCTTAGATCAAGGTTCATCATGTAGATATTTTCATAAAAGAAAGCATCGTTCACTCTTCTGAACTGATCTTCAAAACCTTTCATTGTCAGCTGAGGGAAGTACTGATATATGTGTTCTATTACCCTATCACCTTTTGTATCTAACCCTGGTTAATTTCTCATAAAAACTACTACATAGGTGACATATGACAACATATAGAATTTTCCTGTACTCAAGACTATCTTCATCTAGGAATCAATCTCATCACTTATGAGACTGCTCTAATCGATCCCTTGTTTGTTCTTCTTCATAATAACCATGAATTGATACATCCATCCTTGGAAGTCCCTTGACTCAGGGAGTCCAAATGCTTGACTTAGCAAGGTGATGATGTCACTGATTTCAAGGATGAAATCACTCCTGGGGAAAAACTTTGGAAACCTTGAGACATTTGAGTTGGCCTTGATCAAGAAATTTTTATTCACATGCCTGATGCAGTCTTCTTGATCTTTATCCCAGGATTTATGTGCTGACTTAAGATCTACATCAACATATTCCTGAAAGTTGGGTAATCTTAAGAGGTCATCAAAGTAACCCTTGTCCATCATCACTATGACTTCTCCTACTTGATTTTTCACTGAGTGAGAGTCCAAGTCATAATTGGAAGCACAGGCCAGAATGAACTCAGGGCATTGAGAAACATTGGGAATCCTGCTGTAAGAGGGAGGCCACTATTGGTTATTGACTTCATCTAGGGAATATGAGAAGAATCCTTGGTTCTATTCCAAAAATCCTCCATGTCAATGGTACCAAGCTCTGTATCTCAGATGTCGTAATTGTAATTTATGTAGGAGGGGGATTCCATTTTCTGGTACTTGTATTTCATCTTCAATGACCTTTCTGACTTATCTTTAGATAATCCAATATCTGGCATGAGAAATCCTGAAGAAATAATTCCTAGAAATATTCTATTTAAACAATCAAACTTGGAAGCTTGCTGGGTAACCCCACAGACCTGACACACTATCCAGATGTTAGAACTTGCAAAGCACCTAATGAAACCCAACACACTAGAATGTATGTTGGAAACTTCAAAAAACCTGATAGAATGTAGAGAGTATTGAAACTTAGTAGGTGTCAGACACTTGATGAATCCCGATAAACAACAGAAACAAGGAGATGTTGAACAGCTTGCAAAACCTAAAAATAAAAGAATCAGGTTTTTGAGGTGTTAGGACATGCAAAATTCCCGCCATTTCACCAGTTAATAATTTTAGATTTTTTCAATAATCAACAGGGTATATTCCATGGGATAAAATAAAGAAAAACCCTAGGGGTGAATTCCAAACAAGAAATTTCAATGGAATACAACACAAAATGAAGAAAACAACCTACAACCCTAAACCTAGAGGAAAAATAGGAAAGGATGGAGAACATCAAATGAATATTTCAAATATGAATCCAAAAGACCTTAAATCAGAAAGAGAAGTAAAATACCTTCATTAATCTCGAAAAATAATAAAAAACAAAGCAAAAAATTGATCAAGAAGCTCAATCGGGTTTGGAGGTTGTAGGCACAAGAATGAAAATTCCATGCAGCAAAATTACAACCGGTAAAAATGACGTTTAAAATTGGGCTATTTATAAAACCCTAGCATTTATGACACTTCACCTGACATGTGTGCCAACTACCTAACAACTATGAGTTAATGCCATGTCATCATGCTTGTAGTGCCCAAAAACCCGATACAAAGGATTTGCTATCAATTCAGGTTTCAGGTTTTGAGACATAGACGACATGAAACATGAGATTTTTGGATGTTCCAAGGTTTTGAAAACCCAACACAAAGGAACCTATCAGGTTTCAGGTATCAGATGTCAAGCGACATGTAGCATGCTTTTTGCAAGTCATGTTCCGATGTTCATGAGTTCTAAAAACCCAAAATACTAACATGTTTTAGGTTTCAGGTTTCGGGAAAAAAATTGCATATAGCATATAAAAAACATGTTTTCATGTTGTTGAAGCCTGAAAACCTGAAAATCTCCTCAAAAGGGAACTTTAGGAGATTTTTCCAAAAATATTCTATGGTTATCTTAATTTTAGCTAGAATCACTAAAATAAGATAACATAAGTACAACCAACCAATCTCTTGTGTCCAATAGGGTAGCAAGGATCTCATCGAGTTTTTGGGAAATTTCTACTCCTTTCTCCAGTGGAGGATTATTTACAACATTTCCTCTTGTTCTAACCATTTTTTTTATCAAGAAAATTTAAGTTTTATTAGATTATGGATATATTAGGTCCAAGAACTGCAACCTTTAGCTTTGATACCAAGATGTAAAATTCCTATTTTAAGACTTTAGAACCAAGGGAATTTTTTTTTACACAATGTTCTCTGCTCTAAATAAAACATCATTTAGAACACACATTTCATGCCAATCAATCTCATAACAGATAACCATATGCAACTGTAAATGAATCGGTAAATTACCAATCTCTCATTTCATGACTCGGTTACTAACCGATATGTCATGTTTGTCTTTAAGTATAGAATACTTTATGTATACTATGTATACTTTGTTTTCCTACCATATTCCGAGTACTAAGTGATCTGTTTAAAGAACCTATCTGAATATTTTTTACCAATATTCATCTGACATCATGTTTCTTTAAATTAGGTGACATAGGACAATGCAATCAACATCTTTCAATACTTTGGACAAATATTTCCTACATACTATTCATGTTACTATTCCTAGATGACATACTCAATAATGCAGAACACATCCTTCACCTCACTCTATAGTTATCTAGAATGGTATTTTACTAACTTTTGTCAGTCCACTTGGCTAAGGTTTGACCCTAACCCACATTAACAACATAATTTGTTATAGGTAGACACACACAATGACTTACGGTATATGGGCATACTCAACCAACCTAAATAAACTAAATGTGCCTAGGTATCATGAGTCATTGAAAGCTACCTCCTATTCTAAGCATGCTACTAACTTGACCTAGAGAGAAACTAAGTTCAAGTTAAGATGTGTGTAAATCTAGATGAGCAATTACGGGAGGGTGTTGCCACATATCAACTGCAACAATGTATCCTCGAGAATCCCTTAGTCTTCTCAAAGGTATAGTCTTGCAATTGGTGTGTCCCAACATTCATTATAACTACTTCATCAACATGTACATACTCCTTGGTTGTCATTAATTTGTAATTAAATTTGGATTAAGATTAAGATTGTAGCAACCTTGGAAAACCCTAATTCCAACAATCATTAAGTTCTTTATCCATAATTAATCTGATTAATATTAAGAACCTCATTAAATCATGATTGATTTTATGTTCATTAACTCAACATATCAAGTAAGTATCCAAAAACAGGGTAGAAAACATCATAAGGTTAGTTTAATGTAACCTAGCTGTCCAAAGAAGGTGTATCTTCCACCTAGGTTCAGTTAGAGTTTACTTCATAGAAAATGAAGTACAAAGATTAATGATCATAACCACCATTCCTTTTATTTTTAATTCTTTTGAGAGAGGAAGAGTATTCCTCTACCTTATTTAGTGTTAAGGATATCATACCCCTTTTTATCTTTCACAATTCATATAGTTTAATTGTATGTCCAATACACATTCCATAATTATACTATAATTTTTTATATAGAGAATGAAATTTTATGCAATGAGCAAGTTGTAGCTTAGTAAGAGGAGATTGAATTATTCCCTTAATCCAACTTATTAAATGATAACAGTAATAAGTATACGACAGTTACAAAGAATATCAACAATATAAATTTCAATTTCCTTCATAAAAAGTACAAGAGAATTCACACAACAACTTTGAGTCAGTCTCCAAACCTTTCAATTCATAATGATAAAATATGCACTTTACAATACTATGCATTTCAGGCATACTGCATATCAAACAACATTAAGATCATATAATAATACTACTTTTCTTTTTCAATACAACTCAAGAATGAATCAGGATTCTTTATAAAAGACCCAGACTTTACATCAGCCAATACATCATAAATGTTTTTTCCTTCTTTTATCACTTACAAAGTCCATCTGGAAAAATTTCTAGCATGGGTCAGTTCATTGAACTGAGCATGATAAACACTAAGCATTAAAACAAAGTGCATTCCACTAATTGTTCCATTAAAACAACTTTGCTTTAGTGAAACAATTAATATATCATACCAATAAGCATAGGTAATAACAACCATAAAAGAAGTACAAATAATAAGTATGAATTCACTTTTAAAGAAAAGAGAAAATATAATTAGCAACTGCTGCATTATATCATATAAGAATTGACCCAATCAATTACTTATTTAAAACAACAATAGATCTTGTCATCTAATTATTTCATAATTATTTCTAAATTGAAATGCAAAATTTAACTTTACTATGTAAAATAAGAGTTAATTTCATTACCAAAAACCTTATTGTCAATTTACCAAGTTTTTAGAATCATGTACAGACAAATTCATTTCAGCATAGTACATATTTAGGATGATTCATCCTACAACTTAAATAAATAAGAAGAAGAATCAATATGGACTATCCATGATTCACCATTCATCTAAGAGATAACAAATAGGCTTAGAAAGTACATAATTGAGTACCTACATAACTGTATCAATCAAGGGAAATAATAAAATGATTCACCATGTAAGAGACAACAACAGTTAACAAGAATCCCAAACCAATCAAAGAAGGTAGAGAAATAAAAGCAATCATCACCTTACTTGCAACTCTTATGTAATATTCTACATTATAGGAGATATCGGTCAGTGGCCATACGTTCCATAAAACAAGGTAATCCTTATGAAAATATTTTTTCTTACTTGTGTCCATCCTGGAATGGATCATACTTACTATTGATTGCACAAAGAGAAGTCCCTCAGAAAACAATTTCCTAATAATGCATGACTCATCCAATCAAAACAGTTAGACAAGAATTGATTACGTTTTCCTTCCTATAGGAAAAAATCAGTTGTACACTTCCTGAATCAACATGACAATTGAATTTATACAAATTAGTCAAGATCAAGAAAGATCAAATGGGGACGGTTTGGTTTTGCCCTATACCAAAAAGTGGCAGTCCCAAAAGTTGTCTAAAGATACTACTAGTCCCATAAACTTTCCATAGTCAACTAGTAACAAGTAAAATTAAACAACCACAAGGAAGTTTTCAATTCTGAAGAGTAAGTTCACATTACTTCATCCAATACCAAAAGGGAAAAAATCCAAACTCAAGAATTCAGATAGGCCTAGGATGATAAAAACTCTACAACATGGAAGAGATTCGATCTACAGAGTAGTTCAAGCAACAGAACTTAACTTCTGATAAGTTAAAGGAAACTCAATAGAAAAGATCCAAACCTAGAATTCATTAACCATTCTATTATCAATTAAATTCCAAATCCCATTTAAAACCCAAAAGTTCTTTCATAAGTTCCAAAAGAGAACACAAACCAAATGCGAAGTTTAAAGAAAACAATACTTATATTTTCCTTAAGAATTCGAACATCATCAAAACATCAATACCAACACCAACCCAGTTCAAATAAAAATAGAAATATATCACGTATATAATGCCCAAATCCACATTCATCTATTCAACATTGTTTTAACACAAGTTTTATTTCATACTGTAGAGTAGAGTATAAAGTAAAATCCTGAAGCAGAATTAAAAAATATTAAGAAACCAAGATACAATCTATAAGAGTATTCAACTCATTTCTCTTTTAAAAACCTAGAAATCCATTCAAATGGATCTGAAAGAGAATAAAATACCCAACATAATTTTTAAGTCAAAAAAAAATTCTACATTACACATAAAATCGAACTACAACAGAAATCCCAACTATAATAACTTTCACAACTCCATCTAGCACATAAAGATTCAGGTAGAGAAGTTCAGTGGAGAGAAGGGTAATTGTTCCAGTTAGATTTAACACAAGTTGAAGTATGAACACAACACTTCCATATACTTCAAAAACCCATTATTGATTGCTTTCAAATGATCTTGAATTCATACCGAAGGGTAAGTAAAAAATACAGTCTTGAACCATAGGTTCTATAGCCTCACAACAAGATACAGTTTCATAAAAGGTCATATACTCTTCTTTCAAAACAATCAAAGGATTTTAGTTAAAAACAAGACATGAGTTACCCAGAACAGAGGAAAACAAAATATCCATACAAGTTTTCATGCCAATACATGTTCAATGTAAACAGTACAGTCCGAGATAGAAGTACTACAACTTTTTCAAACTCAGGATGCATCAAGGAGAATATTTCTAAAGAGACAACCAGTTCAGACTCAACCAAAAACCATTTATTCAAGATCTTTTTCGAGAAGACATTCTCAAATGTCAATTCTAATAACAAACAAAACTATTAAATCATGAACAAAACACAAAAGCCTCGAAATTTCCATATGAATTTCACCATTGAACTTGATCAGAGAGAGAACAACCAAAACTATTATTATCATGCAATGGATTCATATCTAAAAATCACAGAGATTCCATCAACATGAAGTAAATAACTAGAGCAAGACAAATAACCATATATCTTAAGAGAGAAAAGTTATTTTAATGAAACATTTAGAGAAAAGAAAGAAATCTTAATGGGTACAACCTATCATACCTGATAGTGCTTCTACCAATTCAAAGGAGACTTCCAGCTGAGCTTCCAACTCTTCTTATCCTCCAATAAATATTGACAACAAAAAATCTCTTTCTCCTATGCCTTGTCTACTTTCCCTGAATCGAAAATAGACCATGGAAACCAAAAATAGCCACAAAGTGAAAATAAAACTACTAGTTTGAAGAACCAGATAGCTCCATGCAGAGCCAATATCACAAAGCATGCAAGACCAAAAAACCACAAAAAAATCTACCCACATTGTTTCCCAGATGGTTTTCTCACAAAAAATGAGATTCATTAATGCCATTGATTACAAAATTCCCACCTATCTCTCCATGCCACTACCATCTAGAATTGGTGAAACCTATTTCAAGTTTTGCATGTATTGCTAACTTTAGTGAGGACTCCATGTAAGTCCCACTAACATTTCATGCTTCCACTTGAACTGGACATTCATTGGTATTTAATACAAAAATTAAATCTCATAAATGGCTTAGGAACCGTCACATAGCCTCCCATTTTCCATATGACCCTTAGGTCCCCTTTCCATATTTCATTAGTTTAGGATAGGTTCCATTAGCTTAGGATAAGACGTTAGGCTAGTTAAGAAATAATAATCTTAGGTTTAAAATCATTTGAATAAGTAATTACCACCTTAGGTTAGGTCATAACTCACAACATTATAGCATAAGGTATTTAGAATTAGAAATATCCTAGCATTACCTTAGGTGGTTTCCCATAATTTAGAACATGCAACTTCGGGAAAGGATGTTGTCCCAAAAATAGTAGACAAAGCTAGAAACAAAATAGATACACCAACCTAGTTTAGAATCTTGCTAGGATAGATCTCTTAGGTCTAGGACTTAGATTGTTCCCAAATAGTCTTGAAGCAGACCTCATTTCACTTAATGCCATAATCATCCCACTAATATCAATCAAGAATATCTAAGCACAAAACATACAACAGAATGCATGCACGATCTTACAAGAAAATAAAGAATTTGTAAACATACAAAATTTCAATTTGTTACATCTCTCAACCTATGAATGTCAGTTTACCATTCAAACTAGGTAAATATATTTAAAACATTCCTTGTATCATTGGAATTTATACAAGGATGAGTTAGTTAATAGAGATAAGTTTGCAACCATTATAACTAGATTATAACTCACCTATCGGATTTGAAAATGGATTCTTGTAAGCAAATACATTTCATTCTAACAAATCCAAGGGTAGAAATGGCTTATCCCTAGAAAGTATAATTTTTAGCAAGCAAAGGAACACACCACATCAATAAAATCACATTTCAATTCTTGCAATGAAAAAGAGAAAAATAACAGTTTGTCAAAGGTGTTACCATCTAGGTAAACTTGAAGAAACTTATGGATGAAGTCCTGGAATGCCTGTATCACAATGTGCGAGAACACAATAGGTACATTTTTCAATCCAAAGGGCATAACCATGTAGGGAAACTTCCCCATTTAGTGGTGAAATTTTTCTTTCTCTGGTCTTCCTTTGTAATTCATAATTGGTGGTACCCTAAGAACCCATTTGTGAAAGAGCAGGCTTCACACCCAACTACTCCCTCTATACTTTCTTCAGTAAAGGGGGTTGGGAAGGGATCGATGACACACATTTCATTAAGATCCCTATAGTCAACATAGATTCTTATCCTACCATCCTTTTTAATATTGATTACCATTGGGCTTATCCATTATGACTCTTCCACTTCCTCAATGATACCAGATGCTATATTTTTTTCTATTTCTTCCTTAACCCTTACTCACAAATTTGGATTCATCTAAAAGGCCTCTTCTGAATTAGGAGTGCACCTTCCTTCAATTTTATCTTCATCTCCCCCAAGGAATGGTGGACACCTTTGAGTTCATGGTACCTGTGAGGGAAAAAATCTTGGAACTTGTGCAACAGATCAATGATCTTTGAAATTTATTTTTCCAACCAATAGTCACCAATGATAGATTCCTTATTTTTTGCCTCCATCCCAATATTAACCTTCTTCATCTTCAAGGGCTCATTGTAGGAGTGTATTCACTCATTTTGTTTGTCTATGAATTCCCTCATACCCTCCAAATGATTAACATCCAACATCTCCATCTCTTCTTTGTCTATTACATACACCATTTTTCCTTTTTCTTTTTCCATACACGCGCTCTAAAGATGTACTTCTTTTGATTCCTCTTCATTAAGGTGCATCTCCAAATAAGGATCACCTAGTAATTCTAGTAGCCTATCCTCTTCCATAACACTATCTCCCATCGTAAGGCACTTGATCATTTGTAACACCTTATCCACTGATGGTTTGGTACTCCTATACTTGAAAGCTTTAATGAGATCAGCCACTAACTCTTTCCAATTACCTTTCTGACGATGCATCTCTGAATGAATGTACCAAGCATGTGCATGGCCTTTTAAGGTGGAATACAACTTATGTAACGATAATGAAGGTCATAATAATTTTTTGGTCCCCATTCAAGCCTCCTCGCATGGTTGGATATGAAATGAAGCAGTTTCTTTGCCATGGTAGTCTTGTATGACTATGGGAAAGTTTCTCTAAGAAAACCTTATAGAAAATTTGATCCTCACCTCACACCACTCAAGGAGGTTCTATCGATGGGTGGCCCACCAGCGCGCTAGAGTCATGAGTAGGTTATAGCTAAGAATTCCTCTTATTTTTTCCTCATTTTCCCTCTGAGCTTCCATTTCCCACAAGAAAATTTCATGGTTTTCCCCTCCAGAGTAACTTCGTAACTTATTTCCTCCTAGGCACTTGACTAATCACATCTTTATCACCCCTGTTACATGTCTTTTTAATTGTCTCCCAATTAACTCATAAGTACCATGTGCCTAATTAACGCATGCCACACTAGTGGTATCACTTAAGGACTGAGCATCTTCAAATTGGATAACTCCTTCCATGGGGTGAATTATCTCAAGATATTTGATGGCACGTGCATAAATTCTATCAAGGAATTATTCTCCTAAGTGATTAGTATAGGGCGTTGACTTCCCATATGTTAAAGGGATGGTCACGCTTTCTTCCTTTTTCTCGAAGATGATATACCTTTTGTTAAACGGTAGGTCACAATTGTTTATGTAACACCATGGGCACCAAAGAAATGCTTGAAATTTTTCTACCTTGGTGACCACCAAGGCCTCAAATTCTCCAGTGAAATTGGCCCCTTGAATGGTGATAATTGCATCCTTTAAGACTCCAAAGGTAATTTCCATATTCTTTTTTTCCATATACAACACATTTGAAGATGGATGTAACATGGGCATTCCCATATTATATCAAGCATCTAAGGTAAGAATATTCACCTCTTCTCTCATGTTGATGAGGATATTGCTAAGAAGCCACCCATCAAAAACTGCATTAAAATTAATCTCCTTTTCATATTCAAGGCTGTGAGGAGGAAGGTTTGTAACATCTTTAACAAATAGTTATCTTTACCCTTTTTCATTATAAGCATTGACATGTGATTTTTCCTGATAAGGTGTATTATTTTGATTGTTAGAAATCATGCTTACCATGAATAAGTTATTTCTACTCTTGGATTCATTAGGATAAAATGTTGTTACTTGCAAAGAATCCATTTTTTGCTTCTGATAGATAAGCTATAATCTTGGAATGTTGGTTGCAAACTTATCTCTATTTGATAAAGAAATCCTTAGATCAATTACATTGATTCAAGGAATGTTTTAATCCTTCTTACCTAGAATGTATGGTAAATTGAGATTTAGAGGTTGAAGGAAGTAAAGGAATGAACTTTTGTATGTATATAATTTCTTTTATCTTCTTGGAAGATCATGATTGCATTTTGTTGTATGTTGTTGCTTATATCTTCTTGTTGATTTCTCTAGGACACTAAAAGGCATAAAGTGGAAAAAAGGTCTGCTTCAGGATTGTTGAGGTAAAACCTAAGTCCTAGATCTATAAGATCTATCCTAACAGATTCTAATCTAAGGTAAAATGTACTTACTTTATACCTATGTCTACTTTAATCTGGTTGCATCCTAACCTAAGTTGCATGTTTTCTAAATTGGGATGTGGAAATAACCTAAGGAGATGCTAAGTTTATTACTTACCTATTACCTAATATTAAAGTGGTATGAAGTATGACCTACCCTAAGATGGTAATTTACCTAATGCAATGTTTAAATACCTAAGGTAAATACTTCTAAACTATCCTATGGTGATATCCTAATCTAATGATACCTTTCCTAAACTAATGAAAGGATGGAAGGGGACCTAAGGGGTGGTCTTTAAATTTGAAGGCTTGGCGATGGTTCCTAAGTTATTAATGTGATTTTATTTTTGAATTAAAGAGGATAAGTACTACTAGTTTAGGCAAGGGCATGTAAGTTTAGTGGGATCCTACGTAGAGTCATCACTAAGATTTAGTGATGCATGCAGAAGTGGAACTTCAACTCGCCAATTTTGGATGATGATGGCATGGAGAAAAATGTGGGAGTTTATAAATTAATGACATTTATGAACCTTGGGTTTGGTGATAAAATCACCTTAGAAACCATGTGGCTAGATATTTTGGAGGTTGTTTGGTCATTCATTCTTTCTAATTTTTTCTCTACATAGAGCTATCTGGTTCTTTGAACCTACATTTCTATTTTCAAATGGTTGCTATTTTTAAGTCCCTCGGTATATTTTTGATCCAATGGAAATATTTGGGGCATTTGAGAAGGAAGCATTTGGTTGTTGATCTCATTTGGAGAAGAAGAATTTTTGGAAGCTCAGCTAGAAATATTCTTCAAACCAACGAGAGCATTATCAAGCATGATAGGCTCTATCTTTAAGGTTTCTTGCTTTTCTCTAAATGTTTCATTAAAATAACTCTACTATTGTAAAACAAATGGGTAGCTGTTTGTGATGGATATTTGGATTCTATCTTGAATATTTTTCTGTATTTTTTTGATTGGAGAATATTTGCTAAAAAATATTGTCAATGGGATGTCTCTCTGAGTGGGTTAATGGTAAATCAGGCCATAAAACTCTTTGTGAATGATTCAAGTTGAACTTGTGTGATTTGTCTTGTCTGCCTAGAATGGTTTATAGTTATGATGTTGATAAGGTACTTCAACATGGGGTTCTATGTTTTGGTTGCTATTTTAAGTCCTTCGGTATATTTTCTGATCCAATGGAAATATTTGGGGCATTTGAGAAGGAAGCATTTGGTTGTTGATCTCATTTGGAGGAGAAGAATTTTTGGAGGCTAAGCTAGAAATATTCTTCAAACCAACAAGAGCATTATCAAGCATGATAGGCTCTATCTTTAAGATTTCTTGCTTTTCTCTAAATGTTTCATTAAAATAACTCTACTATTGTAAGACAAATGGGTAGCTGTTTGTGATGGATATTTGGATTCTATCTTGAATATTTTTCTGTATTTTTCTGATTGGAGAATATTTAGTAAAAAAATTGTCAATGGGATTTAAATCTGAGTGGGTTAATGGTAAATTAGGCCATAAAAATCTTTGTGAATGATTCAAGTTGAACTTGTATGATTTGTCTTGTCTGCCTAGAATGGTTTATAGTTATGATGTTGATAAGGTAGTAATGGGGTTGTTGTTTTGGTCAGTAGATAAGAAGAACTTCATCCTTTTCTATTTGTTCTCTATTTTGACAAAGTAATGTAGCTTCTGTGCATATTCATTTGAATAAATGCTTTTCTATGTGATCGATAAGTTTGAACTTGTATGGAAGCAAAGAATGGGTAATGTGTTTCGACTTGTACTATGTAAACCTGCATTGTTTCAAACTGAATTTACCTTGGATTATTTTTTTAGAAGGTAAAATGGAATACCCTTCTATGTCATATCTCTTTTCTTGAAGTTTAAATACTCCTTTTTGGGACTATATTAGTATACTATGATTTAAAGTGTGAACTCTAACTGGTGTTAAAAATGGTTAATGGGTGAATGAGGAATTATGGATTTTTCTATATTCTCATACTCAACCTATATAAAAACTGTAAAGGAATAAGTTGTTCTTGTTCTAAACTATATAAACCTCCACTGATTTGAACCTTGTATTAAATGAAGCTGAGTATGTAATGGTGTTCGAGCTTACTATTTATGGTTAGAGCTCATGAGGAATCAAGAAGGAAAGTTTGACTTAAACCCTGTTTGGTAATGGTTTTCTCTCTCTCTTCCGAAACTCTGTGAAATCACTTTTGGGTCGTTTGGTTTTGGAATGTTATTATGGAGATAGTATTAGATGAAGTATTCTCTTCTGATCACTTTTGTTTTGAGTCTTCCTTTAAGATTTTAGAAGTTGAGATGTTAGTATATAGTTAAAGTTATGTTGTTTGAAAATACATTGTCAGTCGACTTTCTCCAAGTTGATATTGTGACCATCTTTCTTAGCTCTATTCGAATTTATCAAGGTCAATATTTGTTTCCTTGTCACTTTTAGGACTGGGTTAGTTGATGTAAACCTACTCGCTCCTGAGATAGGAAACTACTTGGTAAATTGTTAGTATAACATGTTAAAATCTGACTGTTGTAGCTTCATGGAGATTCATTGAATGGATAATCGACTCTTGGATTGTTAGTTTTGATAAATGTTCATTCTATGCTTGTTTCACACATCCTTCTTGGAATGAATTAAGCATCTCGATAACTGTTGTTTCTTCTCGAAAGGTGAATCTCTTTGTAGGATGACTTGAATGATACAGTTATATATGTATTTGGTTCTATATCTTTTGTACCTAATTTCTATCTCTTGAAATGATTGTGGGTATTGTGAATGGTCTGTACTGGTCCTTTTACTACCTTTATACTTTGGAATGAATATTGGAAATCCCTTCTAATGCATAACTCCTTGTAACACTCTCAAAGGTAAGTTTCTCCATTGTCCTTTTTGGAAACTGTAGGAGTTAGGTGTTGATTCTTCTTTTCTGAGATGAATAAGGGAATGCGGGTTAACCAAAAGGTAAAGGAAGTTTTAGACGGTTTATTTTTCAGTTGTTCTTCCTTCCTTTATATAAACCTTGTTGTAGGTTTAATTGACTCAATTGCATTACTTTTATTAAAGTAATTGGGTAGTAGTTGTTACTACTTACTTCTCTGCTTATCTTGTATTTAAGGAATTTAATATTGTTATAGTTGATTGAAGTGAAACATTGTTACTGGGTGAATACTTGTCTAATGTTAATATGAGGCCTAATCTATGAACCTAGGAAATGTATTGGACCTAGAATTAGGATGCCACATCTGAAATGTGATTCTCTTATTTGTTTAAGATATTAGATGATTCATCCTAAAACCTTTACGATGCTGTAATAAACTTGATTGTACATGTATTTTCATGAAACTTGGTAAGCAGAGATAGAAATTCCTTACTTCTGAAATTAACTCTCTTTGTTTATATAGTGAAGTTAACTCTACATTTCAAATTCAGATAGAATTATGAAAGAATTAATTAGTAGGAACTTTTATTTGGCATAGATAAGTAATTGTATGGGATATTACTTATCTGATATGATGTTGTAGTTTTCTAACTATGTTAAGATCGTTTCTTATAATTTAATTCAAATTGATTAATTGTTCTTCTTTTATAGTTGTTATTACTTATGATGGATTTTCCTGCTTACTCTTGTTGTTTCATAAAAGCAGAGTTGTTTTAATGAAACAGTTATTTGAAGGCACTTTGTTTTAATGCATAGTGCTTATCATGCTCAGTTCAATGAACTGACCTGTGCTAGCAATTTTTGTAGATGGACTTCGTAAGTGATAAAGGAAGGCAATAACTAATATGATGTATTGGTTGCTTAAAATTCTAGATCTTTGATAGGGAATTTTGATTCATTGTTGAGATGTATTGAAAGAAGAAAATTTGTATTCCTTAATGATCTTGATGTTGTTTGACATACAATATGTCTAAAATGCATAGTCTTGTAAAAGGTGTATTTTATCATGATGAATTGAAAGTTTGGAAGTTACTTTGACTTGTTGTGTAAATTCTCTTGTTCATTACTAGAAGGAAATTTGTAATCCTATCTTGTTGTTATTGTTCTTATCTGATTGGATCCTTATTCTTATGTCATTTAATGAATTGAATGAATGGGAAATAGTGCAATTTCCCTTACCTAAATGCAACTTGATAAGTTATATGTATTGATGTTCTTTTCCTAAACTAGTATGGTTTATTAAGGGATGTTAAATGAACATGCATTTAAAAGTTATAAGGAGTGTGAAAGGAAAAAGGGTATATGAACCCTAACACTTAACCGTAAAGAGGAATATTATTCACCTCTCAAAATAATGTAAGGAAAATGATTGGTGTTGTTTCCATAAATCATTTAGACTTCATTCCTATGAAGTCTATTTTAATAGAACCTTTTTTGGTTCCTACACCTCCTACGAACAATTGAATTACATTAAATAAACCTTATGATGTATGTTGTTCTGTTTTCGAATAACTACTTGTTAAGCTAAAGTTAATGAACATTAAGGCAATCATGAGATATTGAAGTTCTTTAATATATAAACAACCCAAATATGGATAAAGAACTTAAGGAATGTTGGATTTAGGGTTTTGCAAGGTTGTTGTAATTTGAATCTTAATTCTAAGTTAATTAAGGGAAATGACCTCCTTGAGGTGTGTACATCATGATGAAGTAGTTATGTCAGATGTTGGCACATGCCAACTATAGAACTGTACCTTTTTGAAGACTTGGGTCTTCACGAGGATATAGTGTTGTAGTTGACATGTTGTAACACCCTTCAACATTGGTTCATCTAGATCTACTCAAATATGGACTTGAACTTAGTTTCCCTCTAGGTCAGGATTAGCAATATTATTTAGCATAGGAAGTAATGCACTATGACTTAGGGTAACCAGGCACATTCATTCGACTTAGGTTGAATGAGTATGCCCATATACCCTAAGTCATCGTGAGTGGCTCCCTATACCAAATTATGTCACTAATCTAGGATAGGGTCAAACCTTGGACAAGTGGACTAACAGAAGTTAGTAAAGACCATTCTAGATAATAGATGAGTGAGGTGAAGGACATATTCCAATTAGATGAGTATGTTGTCTAGGAATAGTAACATGAACAGTATGTTGGAAATCTTTGGCTAAAGTATCAGAAGCTATTGGTTGTGTTGTCCTATGTCACCTAGTTTGAGAAATGAGATTAAGATGGATATTGGTAACAAATATTCAGATAGATTTCTTAAACAAAACACTCAGTACCCAGAACAGGGTAATTGAACCAAGTATACTTAGTATACATTAAGTATTCAATACTTCAAATTAACATGACAGATTGATAGTTCATCGAGTCATGAAATGATAGATTGGTAGATCACCGAGTCATTTACTACTACATATGGTTTTCTATTATGAGAATTGATTGGCATGGAATGTGTTTTCTAAATAATGTTTATTTAGAACAGAGTACATTATGTAAACAAACTTTTTTCCCTTGTTTCTAAATTATTAAAATGGGAATGTTACATCTTGGTATCAGAGCTGAAGGTTACATCTCTTGGACCTATTGTGTCCATAATATGATAAAACTTAAATTTTCTTGTTAACAGAAAATGGTTAGAACAAGAGGAAATGTTGCAAACAACCCACCACCAGGTGGAGAAGCAGTAGCTACCCAAAAAATCGACAAGGTCCTTGCTACCCTATTGGACATAAGAGATCATATGGCTGTAATTGAACAACAAGTAATGGGAAATGATGAGGAAGAAGATGCTGTAATAACAATCAGCCACCTTCTATAGATATGGTTTAGAAAATTTGGGTGTTTATAATAACAATGTAAATATGCCAGATCAACTAGAAAAAAAAAAGGTAAGGCTGGCAGTTGAACTCACTAATGATATTAAAAGGATAAGTCCACTAAAGTTTGATGGCACCACATTAGGAGATGGAGCTTAGAATTGGCTCAGTGAAATGGAGAAGTACTTTTCAATAAGGAACTTCTCAGAAGAAATAAAGGCAATATGGGGAGCATATCAGCTTTCCCATGAAGCATCTCCATGGTGTGATAGCCGTAAGGCTAAACTGAATATTGATGAAAATAATATTACTTGGGATCAATTTAAAAGTTATTTTAGGCAATGATGGCTGCCACAACTTTATTGTGATCAGAAAATGACTGAATTTCAGAACTTAAGCCAAGGAAAGTTAATTGTAACTGAGTACTGTGAGTGGTTAATGAAAATTCTTAAGTATGTACCTCAGTATCAAACTGATGAGAAGTTTAGGATACATAAATTCATCATGGAATTGAATCATATTATAGGTGGAGAGGTGGATGTTCATAGCCCAACCACTATGGAAGGGGTTGTTCAAAAATCCATAAGGTCGGAACAGAAATTAAAGGCAATTTCTTCTCATAAGGAAGAAGTAAGAAAGAAAGTTCCAAACTCCTCTTCATCATTTATTGCACCTAAGAAAGGGCCATGGAAGAATTTTGGCAATAAAAGTAAGTTTTCAGCTGATAATAATAAGAAAACAACAACAAATAAGCCTACTAGAAATGCAAGAAACAACTTTGTCAACAACAATAATAACGAACAGAAGTCCTATGGAGGTCAAAATGATAACTTTAAGGTTGGAAATAAATCTGAGCCTAAAACGGGACATGTAGGAGGTCGTTATAACTATGGAAAAGATCATTACGCAAACCAATTTCCTTTGAAAAAGGATGATTGTAATCAACAACATAAGATACACGTTGCAATAGCTGACAAACAAGCTAAAAAGTAAGTCACACCCATAGAAGTTTCAGGTAAGTTTTTTGGCATACCTATAACTATTATTTTTGACACAAGATCTACTAGATATTTTATTTCTAGTAAATTAGCATAAAAATTAAAAAGAAAACTAGAAAAATGGATAAATCATGGACTGTACATTATGGAAATAATGTTGTTCATATAGTTAGTATGTGTATTTTTGGGGCAGTCCTTGACTTACCTATTTTTCCATCGATGTTGATCTGTGTTACTCCTTTGGGGTCTCATGATGTAATCATAGGTGTTAATTGGTTAGCTGAGCATAAAACAAAAGTGGACTATTTTGAAAAACATATTAGTGTTTTAGATGATCTGTAGAAAACAATAGAGATTCTGGGTGTAAAACGTGAAATTTTAGTTAAGAAATTGTCAGTTATGCAACTTAACAAGACTAAAAATAAGGGTTGTACCTTATGTGCAACAAAAATTTTAGAATATACTGAAGAAAACAATGATTTCTTGGAACATTACCTACTCTTACGAAACTAAAATGATGTGTTTCTAGAAGAATTACCAGGTCTTCCACCCAAAAGGGAATTTGATTTCACAATTGGAATCAGTCCTGGAACCGAACCTATTTTTAAGGCACCATACCGAATGACTACTATTGAATTGGTAGAGCTTAAGGCACAATTGCAAGAAATTTTTTCTAAGGGTTTGATTAGATCGAGTGTTTCACCTTGGGGAGCACCGGTAATCTTTGTGAAAAAGAAACATGAAACACTTAGATTGTGTATTGATTATAGAATGTTAAACAAGGTAATGGTTAAGAAAATATATCCACTCCCTAGAATTGATGATCTATTTGATCATATACATGGAGCATTGGTATATTCGAAGATAGATATTTTATTTAGATATCATCAATTAAGGATAAAGGATGAGGACATTCATAAAACAAATTTTAGAACAAGGTATGGGCATTATGAGTTCACATTTTTACCTTTTGGATTAACAAATGCACCTGTAGCTTTTATGAATTTAATGAACAATATTTTTGAAGAATACTTGAAAAAATTTGTGCTTTTATTCTTGGATGAAATTCTCATATATTCTAAAAGTGTTGAGGAACACCATGATATTTTGAAGATAGTCTTGGAAATCTTGAGAAAGATACAGTTATTTGGTAAGTTGTCTAAATGTTCTTTCTATGACATGGAAGTGCACTATTTGGGTCATGTTATAAGCAAAGATGGAATAACTGTAGATCCTTCTAAAATAGTAGTTATAACTGAGTGTCCTGCACCAAAGAATGTACATGAAGTTAGAAGCTTCATGGCTCTTGCTGGCTACTATAGGAAATTTGTTAAAGATTTTTCCAAAGTTGCTACACCAATAACTTCATTGCAGAAAAAGGATAAGAAATTTGTTTGGAATGATAAATGTGAATATGTATTTAAAACTTTGAAGGATCGGTTAACTTTAGCACCTATTTTAGTTGTACCTAACCCTAATGGAGACTTTACTATTGTAACGGATGCATCCAGGGAAGGTCTTGGAGGTATTTTGTTACAAAATGATCATGGCATAACTTATGAAGTAGAAAACTTAAGTTACATGAGCTGAATTATGCTCCACATGATCTAGAGCTTGCTGCCATTATTCATGCACTTCAAGTTTAGAGGCATTATTTTCTTGGAAAACCATTTGAACTAAAAACTAATCATCTTGGACTGAAGTATTTTTTCAATCAGCCAAATCAGAATGTAGGACAATGAATATGGTTAGATTTTTTGTCTTAATATGATTTTCACATAAGTTACATTAAAGGAAAGGAAAATAGGGTAGTTAATGCTCTAAGTCATAGGAAGCACACTTATTCTCTTATAACATTAAGAACTCATTTTAAGGATGAGGTAGAAAGAGTTATGAATATGATTCTTATTTTCAGAAAGTAAAGACAACACTTGTTGTGGATCCAAAGGATGTGAGAAATAAAGGTTTTCACTTTGATAATGAAGAAAATTTGCTATTTGAAAACATGGTTTACATACCTTTGCTAAATGATTTAAGAAGGAAATTAGTAGCAGAAATTCACGATTCACCTTTTTTGGACACCTTGGTATTACAAATATGCTTTCTTATATAAAACAAAAATATTTTTGGAAAGGGATCAAAAAGGATGTTATTGAGTTTGTGACACATTGCTTAGAATGTCAATGTGTTAAAGCTAAACATATGCATCTAGCTAGTTTATTGTATCCTCATAGCATACTGCAATACAAATGGTAAGTGATAAGTATGGATTTTGTACAAGGGTTGCCTATGTAAAGAAATAAACATAACGTTATTCTAGTTATTGTTGATAAACTAACAAAAGTGGCACATTTCATTGTTGGTAATCTTAAGGATGAGTCACCTATTTTAGAAAAAAGGTTTGTGCCTGAGATTTTCAGATTACATGGAGTACTTGAATTAATCATATCTAATAGAGTTCCTAGAATGAATTCAAGATTTTGGCAAAAACTTAATGCAGCGCTAGGAACTAAGCTAAATTTTAGTTTTGCATATCATCTGGAAATGGATGGGCAGACTGAAAGAGTTAATCAAGTTTTAGAGGATATGTTATAAATGCATTGCATGGATCAGTAGTATAAATGGAAAGAATTCCTTCCATTAGTTGAGTTTGCATACAATAACACATATCATGCCTCTCTAAAGATGGCACCTTTCGAAGCATTTTATGGAATGAAATGTAGAACCCATGTTAGTTGGTACAACATTGGGGATAGAGAGGTTATTGGACCTGAAATCCTTACAGAATTGAAATAAAAAGTTAAAATGATTCATGAATGATTGAAAGAAGAAGTATATAGGAAAAAGAGTTATTGTTATCCAAAATTCACCCCCTCAGGGTAAATTTTGGATAACATGCATCAGATCTTGGGGGCTAGAAAAAATCATGAAAATCAGATAAGTCCTAGTCCAGGCAGTCTGGGATAGTTGGGACGTCAGGGTGCAAACCAGCCGAAAAGCCGCCAGGTGGTCCACGCAGCAATTGGGACGTCAGGACGCGAGGGACGTGAAATGGCGAACTGGCCGAAAGTGGAAAAAATCACCAAGTTTTGTCCAGGACAATTGGGCCAAGAGTACGTGGCGGACGCAAACCGATTGGATCGTGTGAATCAGAAGAATTTGTCCCAGACAGTCTAGGACAAGTGGGACAAGAGTACGTGGAGGACGTGAACTGGCCAGTTCAGCCGAAACAGAGGACTTTCGTTTAGGACATCCGGGCCAAAAGTACACGTGGGACGTGGGGAGATAAAAGAGCGGAGAGTGAATGGAAATGTGCCACGTGTCTTCACCTCAAAGAGGGACAAGGAAGCACGAATCGGGCGGATCAAAGAAATTTTTCCTAGACGGTTTGGGACATTCGGGCCAAAAATACGCGAGGGACGTGAAGACCTGGAAAATCCGCCAACGAATTAGAATGTGACGCGTGTCACAAAGGGAGGTGCAATAAAAATTTTGACTAAGTGTTTTTGGCCGAGTTTTAAAGGGAGCGAGTTGGAGCGTTGGCCCAAGCCAATAAGAAGAGGACGCGTGTCCTAAAGAAGAAGGGGAGTGCGGAGCTCGGGGATGACTTGGAGAATTTGGAAAAAGTTTTGGCCAAAAAAACTAAAAGGTAAAAGATGCCCCGCACCCCTATCAACCAACCAAAGCGTGCCACGTGTCCCAAGTGGCGGGGCACAGGGGCAAAATGGAAAATTTTCCAAAGAGTTAAAAAGGTCGAAATTTCAAAGGAAAGCCCGCAGAAAGGTGGAGGAGAGAGAATTTCTTAGCGAACCAACACCTAACACGTGGTATTTGACCGGCAGAGCACGGAAATTTAAATTTTTTTTTTTTTCCAAAATGCAAAAAGGTCAAAATTAAATTTTTTTTGCCCGACATCCGTTTTTTGGGCCGTTTTACCCTAAAACTTCAGACCCTCATATATTTTGATCCAGAGCTCGGATTTGCACGTTCTTCATATCATTGGAAAGATTTTGAAATTATCTACAAGATTCCATGGTCAATGTCTAATTTTGGTTCAGTTTGAAGAAAGAAAATTCAAAAAAGGCTCTGGTACGTGTCCATGGGTAGAAAATGACCTTTCAGCGACCAAATTTAATGCAGGATGGGTCACATTCTCCTGCAATTCAGTCAAAAATGATAGGGTATGCATTTGTAAGGTCCCCCATGCCAATTTAATGCATTTATAGTCAATGAGGAATGGGCTCCCATGTTTTGTACGTTTTCTTTCTCCTGGGCTCGACCCATGCAATGTAAAAGCCAAATTTGGCTCATTTCAAAAGGGTGGAACACTTTTTGGCATAGAAAACTTCTTCTTTCACCTCCAGCAAGTGATTGTTGCAAGAATCAGACCTCTTCAAATATTGCAACAGGTTTTCTACTTCTCTGAGGTTGTAATGCAGTGGCTTTGACATTTGAAATGATAATGCAAGCTTTGTGAATGGGTTTCAGTACTTTGTTTGTATTATTTGCTTCATTTCAGATCCTAAATTATATCTTATCAGCCTGTGTATGTTTTATGTTGCAATCTTTGGTTTGTGTCTATTTTCATGACAAAAATATTCACCACTCCTTTTGGTGCATCACCATCTTTAGTTAGTTTAAATCTTTGCACTTTTATCCTTGTCTCCTTGCAATTTAGAGTAGGATTAGGATCTGAACCTCTGTAGTCGTGTAAATATAGATCTGAATCAGAGGAGTTTGAGGAACCAGCCTCTAATCTAGATATTCCTCTCTCAATTTCACAAGTCCCACACTTGGAGAGAGGTTTCCATGTTGTGCAGTCACACTGGATGCCTAAGACATCATTTAGAACCTTGATTCGCATCCAGGGGTGCTATGATTTTGCACTAACAGTTTTGGCACACCCAGTGGGACTTAGAGGTCTCATTTTTATTTTAGCAAAGTTGATGTGCATCTGCTGCAATTTTCTTTCTTAAAAAGAGCTATTTTTTGCATATCTGGTGACTCCAAGGGTAAGAATCAACTAGTTTCAGCAGTGTAGGACTGAAAACTCATGAGAAGAGTCACCACAAGGTCAAGAGTTGGAGAAGAAGAAGTGTTGTTTGAATATCTACAATTATCCCCAAGAAGAAGGTAAAGAGGAAGAAGGATTCAAAGGTCTCCATCTCCACCAAATAGAACCCTCTCAACTCCTCCACCTGGTAGGACTTTCATTCAGTCAACAAGGGTTTTAAGACCAATTAGAATGACACAAAACAATGCCTATGTCAACTTCACAGGCAGCAGCCCACTTGCCCTCAATGCGCAACATCCAATTCCTATTGCAGCCTTGAAGAACATTACCTACTTCACTGGAGAAAATCAGACTACCCCAGGTGATCATGTTAAAGACATTGCCAACCTTTGTGCAATCCATGAAATCAATGAGATGCAAGTGGCTGTCAAGTTACTGGCATCTTCATTCAAGGGTAAAGCATTGCAATGATTTAGGAGCCTTAGATTTGGTTCTATCACAAATTGGAATCAGCTGTGTATAGCACTTCATGAGCAATTTGGAGAAAAGGGAGACAACTTGTCTCTTTTGGAGCAGCTGACAACCATCAAGAGAGCTCCCAACGAGCAGCTGACCGATTTCAACTTCAGATTTCAAAAGACTTGGGAGAGAATCCCAGTGGCAGTCAAGCCAACAAGAGAATGTGCTTTTCTCTACTATCTCAAAGCTCTAAATTCTGATATTTCTATGTTGATTCAGTCCATGGGAGGCATAACTATCCCTATGGCTTATAGCATTGCCATTAGGGCTGAAAATTGTTTAATCCAAGCTGGAAAACTTGCCCCTAGACCTCCCATGCCATTGTTTCCAAGTTTAGAGAGTCCTAACACCAATCAAGCACCTAATTTGGCTCCTTCTCCCACTCCTAGAAATCAAACTTCAAATGAAGCTTCCACTTCATCTCCAAGTGCCCCAAATGAGCTTCAAGAAGTCATGAAGCAATTGCAAAACCTAGGCAACGAGTTGGTTACTCTCAAAAGGCAGCAGGCCCAAAGTTTTAGACCTTCTTATCAACCCCAAGCTCAGCCTAATAAGCAGCCATACCAACCACAAAGACCACCTAATCCAAATGCAAATATGAATCAAACAAGGCCTCCTACCAATAGATCATTTCAGCCCTACAATCCAAATGCCATATCTGCCTCTAAGGCATTGGTGCCAACACAAAACAACATTGCTCAGGAGTATGACTGGTGTTTTCCATGCAATGAGCCTCATAACCAATCCATGTGCTTCAATGGTGCTTTGAATCAAGCATTGATGGTGACAACTATTGGTGTGGAGGGTGAGGGAAGTCAAGGAAACAGTCAACAACAAGAAACATTCCAGCAACAATCAGCCCCAAATGACACCACATTGGTAAATTGGTAGGCAGAGGATTTTTGTGGCATGAACCAGGCAGTTTCTCAAGATGTTGCAGCCAACACAAGGTCAAAAAGGAGGAATTTGGGTGAAGAACAACCATTAGACCCAACCAATCCATGACCTTCTATGGTTCCACAAGTGGTTGGCAAACAAAACCCAGTTGTAAATGCACAAGGGCAGCCAAGAACAACCCCTAGGCCAACTCAAATACCAGTTGTTGCTGCCCGCGTGTAAGGAGTGAATGTACAAACCAAGGGACAACAAAGAGATCCTTCATCACCATTTAGTATCATTGATCAGATGAAGAAGACAAACGTCAATATATCAATGTGGGAATCCCTATCCATCCCAGGCCAAAGAGATCTGCTGTAAGCTGCCATAAAGGATTGGCCAACTTCGAATCAGCAAGTTTAGATGCAAGAAAAAGTGCTTACAAATGCTACCCAGCCTGAGGGAAATCATGGAGGACAGCAAGGTAAAATGTTGAAACCCCCTCCTTTCTATGTTTCATTGATCATTGGAAATCAGCTAGTGCACAATTGCATGATAGACTCCAGGGCAAGTAGCTCACTAATGCCTAAAAAAATAGCTAATCAGCTAGGGCTCTAGTATAAAACCATATCCAAAGGGGTAGTGCAGCTGGATGGGACAGCAGTAACAACAATTGGGGTGATTAGAAACTTTAGTCTTACCTTGCATGCATGTCCAAATGTTGTTGTTTTACAAGATGTATCAGTCATAGAACTTCCACCACTCTTTGCCCTATGCTTGTCAAGGGACTTCACAGCCAAGATTGGGGGATATTTGTCTACTGATTGGTCACACATGCTGTTCAGAATGAGGTATGGAACTAAGGCGACAATCAGGTCTGAACCTATTGCAAACTTCCACATTGAGCCTCACACTCCATGTCAGATCAACGCCAATTGTTTAGCATTTGATCAAGAAGACCACCCAAGCACTGATGAGGTTGACACCAAGGTTGGAAGCATCCCGGATATAACTCTTGATGAATGGGCAAACAAGATACATGCATTTGATCCTTATCAAGAAGTGGAAGAATATGAGCTAGGGGTCTATTGCATACACGAAAAAAATCAGCCTATTCCTAGCATCACCAAACCAAACCACAAAGATGACAATGAGGTATGGTAGCTTTTTTTGATGGATCAAGGAGTAGACAAGTTACAGGAGGTGGAGTTATGCTTGTTTCACCTCAAGGAATACAATACTATTCAACTTTTAGATTTTAGTTTACATGCTCTAATAACACTGTTGAATATGAAGCCTTAGTGTAAGGGATGCATTGGGCAATCAAGAGAGGAATAAAGAACTTGTAAGTCTTTGGTGACAATGAATTGATTGTAAATCAGGTCAAGGGACAACATGCTACCAAAAATGATCTTCTCAAGTGCTACAAGAACAGGATGTGGGACCTCATGGAAGATTTTGAGGGTTTTGGCATCAAATCCATTCCTAGGGAAGAGAATCAAGTTGCTGACAGGATTGCAGCAGTAGGGGAAGCCTTTGACATTGTGGAAAGCATTCAACAAGACAAGGTATAGCCAAACATTCACATGATTGTGAGACCTTCAGTGCCGGATAACAATGTCAGTTGGCAAGTGTTTGAAAATGACCAGCAAATCATCCATTTCTTGCAAGAAGAAGCTGAGTTCTCAGCCAAGAATCAAGAAAAATTGGAACAGCAGTATGGTGACCAAGTGGTATAGCTGAGAACTAACAAGCTGCCCAAGGGACTTATCACTTTGGAGTCCATTTTTAACCCCAATGATCATTTTAGAAAGGAAAAAGCAAACATTCAGGTCAAGAGAGAGGATTCAGTATCCATCTTGGTAGAAGAGAACAAACCATTGCAAATTGTTAGGATGACAACTGAAAAAGAAAAGTATGAGTTCATACAGCTGTGTCAAGAGTTCCCTAATGTGTTTTCTTGGAGCTATGAAGACTTGAAAGGTTTCAATCACAACTTAGCTCAACATACCATCGAATTGGATCCAAATACTAAACCTGTCAGGAAGAAACAAAGACCAATCAATCCACACATGGAGCCTCTCATGAGGAAGGAATTGGACAAGCTGATTGAGTCAAGGATCATATTCCCAATCAAGCATTCTAGTTGGGTTGCCAACTTAGTTCCAGTCAGAAAGAAGAGTGGAGAGATCAGATTGTGTGTTGACTTCAGAGACTTGAATAGAGCCTCTCTCAAGGACCATTACCCACTCCCTTCCATGGAGTACATCTTACAAGTTGTGGCTGGCTCTGAGAGGTTTTCACTACTTGATGGCTACTCAAGCTATAATCAGATTATGGTGAAGGAAGAGGACCAGTTCAAGACAGCCTTCACAACCAAATGGGGAACTTTTGCATATAGGAAAATGCCATTTGGGTTGTCTAACGTTGGTGCTACCTTCCAAAGGGAAATGGACATGGCATTCAAAGGTTTGATTAACAATGTGGTGCTAATTTACCTTGATGACATCACTTTTTTTTTCAAAAATGCAGCAGACCACCTCTCTCATTTGAGACAAGTCTTCACGAGGTGCAGGAGATTTGGAATGTCTTTGAATCCTAAGAAGTGTATCTTTCTTACACATGAAGGAAAGCTCCTTGGCCATATTGTCTCCAAATAAGGATTAGCAATTGATCTAGAGAGGGTTGAAGCCATAAGAGCACTACCATTGCCAAGCCACAAGAAAGCCCTTCAGAGTTTCTTGGGAAGGATAAACTTTGTTCAGAGGTTTGTCCCAGATTTTGCAGCCCTTGTCAAGCCCATCACCAAAATGTTAAAGAAGAGCATGGCTTTCAAGTGGACAGCAGAAGGCAAGGAGATTTTTGAAGCAATCAAAGAAGCCATCGCTCAAGCACCAACTCTCATCAACCCGGACTTCTCCAAGGATTTCATCCTCTATGCATTTGGAGGTAATGAAACTATTTCTACCATTTTGGTACAGCAGAACAAGGATAATGATGAGCAGCCAATTGCCTTATTCATCCGGATCCTAGATGACTATGAGGTGAGGTAATCTTTTATCGAGAAGCATGTACTTGTAGTAATCAGAAGCTTGAATAAATTCAAGCATTTAGTCTCAAACAACAAGGTCCAATTGCTGGTCTGACATGCTGGGGTTAAGGAATTCCTCCTCAACAAGGATTTGAATGAGAAAAGGGCAGGTTGGATCACCCGTGTCATGGAGTATGACATTGAGATCAAGATCACCAAGTTGGTAAGAGGGGAAGGATTGTGTGAGCAGCTGGTTTTTGGGAAGCAAAAAGAAGTATGCAACGAAGAAGAGGCTGTTTTGATAGTCCAGGACAGCCATGAGCCAAGTGGCAATCAAGAAGAAGACAATGCTGCCCCCACTCCTTGTTGGACCCAAGGTATTATACACTTCCTAGGCACATGCCTATGCCCTCTGGAGATGAACAAGACCCAAAGGAGACACTTCAAATTATAGGCTATCCCGTATGCCATTGTCGATGGAGTTTTGTTCAAGAAAGATGTGAATCGAGTGCTGCTGAGATGCATTAGCACAAATCAGATTCAAAGGGTGTTGGAAGAGTTCCATGGTGGACCAGTTGGTGGTCATTTTTTACCAAGAGTGATAGCTCTAAAAATCATGAAGGTTGGTTATTATTGGCCTAAAATCTTCAGTGATTGCTATGCATGGATCAAGAGGTGTAAGAATTGTGCATTCTTCACAGGAAAAGAGAGACTTGCTGCCCTTCCATTACATCCAATCTCAGTTGACCAGCCATTCATGCAATGGGGTTTGGACTTCATTGGATTCATTAATCCCAATTCAAGCCAAGGGCATAAATGGATTTTGACAGCCACGGACTACTTCACCAGATGGATAGAAGTAGTAGCACTCAAAGAGGCAAATGAGTCTAGCATCTTAGACCTTTATGAGGGGATAACAACCAGATTTGGTGTACCTGCTACAATAATCTCAGATAATGCATTGGCATTCATTAGATCCAAGGTGACTGAGTGGGCTGTCAAGAATGGGATCTACCTAAGCACTTCATCAAACTATTACCCTCAAGGTAATGGCCAGGCCGAGTCTATAAACAAGAACTTGTTGAGGATCATTAGGAGGACTCTTGATGAGAATCAGAGGTCTTGGCATACAAAACTAAAATCAGCCTTATGGGCTGATGGGATAACTCCCAAGAGATCCACAGGTAACTCTCCATTCAGGCTTGTCTATGGAAGAGAAGCAATCTTGCCCATGTCACTTGAGTTGCCAACATTGGAACTCATGAAGCAGCTAGAGTTGCTAGAGTTTGAGCCCATGGAGGTGAGGTATGTAGAGTTGATGGAGCTGTAAGAGATCAGAAATCAGGAATCCCAAGCAATGGAAAAGGATCAAGCTTTGATAAAAAAGACCTTTGATAGGAAGGCCAAGGATAGATCTTTTCAGGTTGGAGATCTAGTGTTGAAATGGGATGTGGATAGAGCAAAACCGGGAAGGCATTCAAAATTTGATGCCATTTGGAGTGGCCCATACATGGTCACAAAGTGTAAAAACAACAATGCTTTCCAATTGGCCCCATTGGATGGCGAAGAACTGCAGATTCCAGTAAATGGAATCTATCTCAAGCGTTGCTTCTAGAGGGAAATTTATCACCTTGTAAATATTAGATTAGATTTTCATTCCTCTAAGTGCTTGTGCACATTGTTTTGCTGTAGGTTAGTTTTGTTTTCCCTAAGTGCTTTGACACATCTTGTTGTCCATGGAGATGTTTTGCAGTTCTTGCTTCCATCAGGTGATATTCCATCTTCCTCCTTGCACATTCTAAGTTAGTTGAGGTTCTAAATAGAATATTTGATGACTCCATGCCCAATGGACTACTTCACGCTACTGGTCTTTTCATCTAGTAGGTAGATGACCCCGCTGAGTCACCAAATTGTTATCTAAAATTCACCCCCTCAGGGTAAATTTTGGATAACATGCATCAGATCTTGGGGGGCCAGAAAAAATCATGAAAATCAGCTAAGTCCTAGTCCAAGCAATCTGGGACAGTTGGGACGTCAGGGCGTGAACCGGCCGAAAAGCCACCAGGCAGTCCACACAGCAATTGGGATGTCAGGACATGAGGGACGCGAAAGGGCGAACCGGCCGAAACTGGAAAAAATCACCAAGTTTTGTTCGGGACAGTTGGGCCAAGAGTACGTGGCGGACGCGAACCGGCTGGATCGGGTGAATCGGAAGAATTTGTCCCAGACAGTCCAGGACAAGTGGGACAAGAGTACGTGGAGGACGCGAACCGGCTGGTTCGGCCGAAACAGAGGACTTTCATTTGGGACATCCGGGCCAAAAGTATGCGTGGGACACGGGGAGCCGAAAGAGCCGAGAGCGAATGAAAATGTGCCACGTGTCTTTGCCTCAAAGAGGGACAGGGAAGCCCGAATCGGGCGGATCGGAGAAATTTGTCCTAGACGGTTTGGGACATCCGGGCCAAAAATACGTGAGGGACGCGAAGACCTAGAAAAGTGGCCAACGAATCAAAATGTGACGCGTGTCACAAAGGGAGGCGCAATAAAAATTTTGACTAATTGTTTTTGGCCGAGTTTTAAAGGGAGTGAGTTGGAGTGTTGGCCCGAGCCAATAAGAAGAGGACGCGTGTCCTAAAGGAGAAGGGGAGTGCGGAGCTCGGGGAGGACTTGGAGAATTTGGCAAAAATTTTGGCCAAAAAAACTAAAAGGTAAAAGATGCCCCGCACCCCTGTCAACCAACCAAAGTGTGCCACGTGTCCCAAGTGGGGGGGCACGGGGGAAAAATGGAAAATTTTCCAAAGAGTTAAAAAGGTCGAAATTTCAAAGGAAATCCCGTAGAAAGGTGGAGGAGAGAGAATTGCTCAGCGAACCAACACATGACATGTGGCATCCGACCGGCGGAGCATGGAAATTTTTTTAAAAATTGTTTTCTAAAATGCAAAAAGGTCAAAATTTAAATTTTTTTTCCCGACATCCATTTTTTGGGCCGTTTTGCCCAAAAATTCAGACCCTCATATATTTTGATCCAGAGCTCAGATTTGCACGTTCTTCATAACATTGGAAATATTTTGAAATTCTCTACAAGATTCCATGGTCAATCTCTAATTTTGGTTCAGTTTGAAGAAAGAAAATTCAAAAACAGCTCTGGTACGTGTCCATGGGCATAAATGACCTTTCAGCAACCAAATTTAATGCAGGATGGGTCGCATTCTCCTCCAATTTGGTCAAAAATGATAGGGTATGGGTTTTTAAGGTTCCCCATGCCAATTTAATGCATTTGTAGTCAATGAGGAATGGTCTCCCACGTTTTGTATGTTTTCTTTCTCCTGGGCTCGACCCATGCAATGTAAAAGCCAGATTTGGCTCATTTCAAAAGGGTGGAACACTTTTTAGCATAGAAAACTTCTTCTTTCACCTCCAGCAAGTGATTTTTGCAAGAATCAGACCTCTTCAAAGATTGTAACAGGTTTTCTACCTCTCTGAGGTTGTAATGGAGTGGCTTTGACATTGGAAATGATAATGTAAGCTTTGTGAATGGGTTTCAGTCCTTTGTTTGTATTATTTGCTTCATTTCAGATCCTAAATTATATCTTATTAGCCTGTGTATGTTTTATGTTGCAATCTTTGGTTTGTTTCTATTTTCATGAAAAAAATATTCACCACTCCTTTTGGTGCATTACCATCTTTAGTTAGTTTCAATTTTTGCACTTCTATCCCTGGCTCCTTGCAATTTAGAGTAGGATTAGTATCTGAACCTCTGTAGTCGTGAAAATATAGATCTCAATCAAAGGAGTTTGAGGAACCAGCCTCTAATCTAGAGATTCCTCTCTCAGTTTCACAAGTCCCACACTTGGAGAGAGGTTTCCATGTTGTGCAGTCACACTGGATGCCTAAGACATCATTTAGAACCTTGATTCACATCCAAGGGTGCTGTGATTTTGCACTAATAGTTATGCTGACTTGAAGTGGGTCGATAGGAAATTTGAACTTGGTGAGAAGTTATTTCTTCGAGTTAAACTAAAAAAGAGTTCTATAACATTTGGCAAGGCTGCCAAGTTATCACCTTGTTATGTGGAACCTTTTGAAATTGTTTAAGTAATTAACCCTGTAGCCTATAATTTAGCATTACCTCCTGCTTTGTCATGAATGAATGATGTTTTCCATATTTAGTTACTTAAGAAGTACATTTTAGATTTATCACATGTGTTAAATTGGAATTCCTTGCAGGTCCAAGACCCAATAATAATCATGGTTAAACCCTTACGAGTTCTGGAAACTCACCAGTTATACTTAAGAAATCATGAAATAAGTCAATGTAAGGTCCAGTGGGACTAGTTTAATGAAAAAAGTGCAACCTAGGAAAATATAGAATATATGAAAACTGATTTTCCATATTTATTTGAATAGAATTGATTTCGTTGACTAATAAAATTTGTGATTTTATTCTTTTATGACAATAAACCTGTCAGTTTTGGGTAGATATTTCATTGTTTGAAATAAATAGCTAAGTAAATGTTGATTTTTAGAAATTTGAAATTCTAGTATGTTTTGAACATATGAAAAGAAAGTTAATAAATTGATTGTCCATGATGTAAATTGTTTAAAAGAGATAATCATCAGGAGGATGATTCTTTTTAGGAGGGAAGAATGTAACATCTTTGACAAAATTTTATCTTTCCCCTTTTTCATTGCAAGCATTGACATGTGATTTGTCTTGATAAGGTGTATTCTTTTGATTATTACAAATCATGCTTTCCATGATAAGTTATTTCTACTCCTAGATTCATTAGGCTAAAATGTTGTTGCTTGCAAAGAATCCATTTTTTGCTTCTGATAGATAAGTTGTAATCTTGTAATGTTGGTTGTAAAATTATCTCTATTTGATAATGAAATCCTTGGATCAATTCCATTGATTCAAGGAATGTTTTAATCCTTCTTACCTAGACTGTATGGTAAATTGACATTCAGAGGTTGAAGGAAGTAAATGAATAAACTTTTGTATGTATACAGTTTCTTTTATCTTATTGGAAGATCATGCTTGCATTTTGTTGTATGTTGTTTCTTAGATCTTCTTGTTGAGTTCTCCAGGACGCTGAAAGGCGTTAAGTGGAAAAAGGTCTACTTGAGGACTGTTGAAGGTAAAACCTAAGTCCTAGATCTATAATATCTATCCTAATGGATTTTAAGCTTAGGTAAAATGTACTTACTTTATACGTATTTCTACTTTAATCTAGTTAAATACTGGCCTAAGTTACATGTTTTCTGAATTGGGATGTGGAAATAACCTAAGGAGATGTTAGGTTTATTACTAGCCTATTACCTAATATTAAAGTGGTATGAAGTATGGCCTACCCTAAGATGGCAATTTACCTAATGTAATGTTTAAAGACCTAAGGTAAATACTTCTAAACTAACCTATGCTCATATCCTAATCTAATGATACCTATCCTAAACTAATAAAAGGATGGAAGGGGACCTAAGGGGTCTAATGGAAAGTTGGAGGCTTGGAGACGGTTCCTAAGTTATTAATGTGATTTGATTTTTGAATTAAAGAGGAGAAGTACTGCCAGTTTAGGTAGGGCCATGTAAGTTTAGCGGGATCCTACGTAGAGTCATCACTAAGATTTAGTGATGCATGCGGAAGTGGAATTTCTACTCGCCAATTTTTGATGGTGGTGGCATGGAGAAATAGGTGGGATTTTGGAAATTAATGACATTTATGAAACTTGGGTTTGGCACTAAAACCACCTTGGAAATCCTGTGGCTAGATTTGTTGGAGGTTTTTTGGTCATTCATGCTTTCCAATTTTCGCTTTGCATGGAGCTATCTGGTTCTTTGAACTAGTAGTTCTATTTTCAAATGGTTGTTATTTTTAACTCCTTGGGTCTATTTTCGATCCAGTGGAAATATTTGGGGCATTTGAGAAGGAAGTATTTTGTTGTTGATCTTGTTTGGAGAAGAATAAGTTTTGGAGGCTCGGCTGGAAATATTCTTTGAACCGACAAAAGAACTATCAAGCATGATAGGCTCTATCCATTAAGATTGCTTGCTTTTCTCTAAATGTTTCATTAAAATAAATCTTCTCTTGTAAAACAAATGGATAGTTATTGTTATCCAAAATTCACCCCCCAGGGTAATTTGATAACATGCATCATAATATTCAAATCCCAAGCAAATTGATTGATTCAGAGCAAAAATCAGGTTTCTAGGGTCCCTTCAGGAAATTTTCTAACTCACCTGTCTAGGCTGAAAAGAACAAGCTTTGAGAAAATGCGGAAAAAGCTTGCAGAAGGCAAGTAGGTTGATCCAGAAAAAAATCGTGAAAATTGGCTAAGTCCTGCTCAAGAAAGTATTTGGGACATCCAGGACAAAAAGGCGCGAACCGGCCGGTTCGCGTGAAATCAGCACAAACAGCGCGCTAGCAACAGGGACATCTGGGAAAATAGTACGCGGTGGGCATGAAATGCCAGTTCGATCGAGAGAAAATCGACTAACTACTAACTGGGACAGTTTGGGACAAATGAGACACAAAGGCGCGAACCGCCCGGCTCGCGCGAAATGAGCACAGACAGTCCAAAGCAAAGTGGGACAAGCGGGACGCAAGGACGCGAACCGGCCGGTTCGCACGAAATCAGCACGAGGAGCACTAAGCATTTGGGACATCTAGGATGAAAAGACGTGAAGGACGTGAAAGAGCCGGTAGGGCCGAGAACCAACTAGATCACGCCACGTGTCTCAAGGGAAGAGTCAAAAGTCAAAGGGCAAGTTTTAAAGGGTCAGCTCGAACCAATGGGATAGTGCCACGTGTCCCAATTAAGGGCCCCATAAGGAAATTTCAAATGAAATCCCATGAAAGATGGAGGAGAGAGAATTTCTCGTCCAATCAGCATGTGCCACGTGTCATCCAGGTGGCAGAGCGCGGGAAAGATTTCAAAACACGCTTTCACCTGTTTTGTGCCCTAATTCTTCAAATCGCCATAACTTTCGATCCAGGGCTCCGATTTGCACGTTCTTTATATCAATGGAAAGCTGATAAAATTCTCTACATGATTCCAGGGTCAATTTTGCATTTTGGAGCAGTCTGGAGGGAGAAAATCAAGATATGGCTCTGACGCGTGTTCATGGCCAGAAATGACATTCCAACGACCAGATTTAATGCAGAATGGGTCGCATTCTCCTGTAATCCGGTCAAAGTGATAGGGTATGGGTTTGTAAGGTCCCCCATGCCATTTTAATGCACCTGTAGTCAAGAAGAATGGGCTCCCATGCCTTTGTACGTTTTCTGTCTCCTGGGTTCGACCCATGCAATGTAGAAAAGGCCAGATTTGGCTCATTTTCAGGAGGAACATTTTTTGGGCATAGCAGACTTCTTCTTTCACCTCCAGCAAGGGATGGATGAAGGATCAGACCTCTCCAAGGATTGTAATAGTTCTCTTTTACCTCTCTGAGGGTGTAATGCGTGTTTGACATTGAAATGATAATGCAAACTCTGTGAATGGGTTTCAATCCTCTGTTTGTATTATTTGCTTGATTTCAGATACTAAATTATACATTATCAGTCTGTGTATGTTTTATGTTGTGAACTTTGGTCTGTGTCTATTTGCATGACAAATATGTTTTACCACTCCTTTTGGTGCATCACCATCTTTAGTTACTTTCAGTTTTTTTACACTTCTACCCCTGTCTCCTTACAAGTTAGAATAGGATTAGGATTTAAACCTCTGTAGTTTTGCAAAATATAGATCTAAAGCAGAGGAGTTTGAGGAACCAGCCTCTAATCCGGAGATTCCTCTCACACTTTTACAAGTCCCCACGCTTGGAGAGAGGTTTCCATGTTGTGTAATCATACTGGATGCTAGAGTGATCAACCTAGAAGCCTGATCTGCATCCAGGGGTGCTTTGATTTTGTGCTAACAGTTTTGGCATGCCCGGTGGGACACTGAGGTCTCATTTTTATTGCAGCAAAGTTGATGTGCATCTGCTGCAATTTTCTTGCTTGAAAAGAGCTATTATTTGCATATTTGGCGACTCCAAGGGGAAGAATCAACTGGTTTCAGCAGTGCAGGCCTGAAAGCTTATGAGAAGAATCACAAGGTCAAGAGCTGGAGAAGAGGAAGTGCTGTTTGAATACCTGCAATTATCTCCAAGAAGAAGGAAAAGAGGAAGAAGGATTCAAAGGTCTCCATCTCCACCAAACAAAACTCTCTCAACTCCTCCACCTGACAGGCCTTTCTTTCAATATACAAGGGTTTTAAGACCAATTAGAATGGCACAACCAGTGAACCCCTATGTCAACTTCACAGGCAACAGCCCACTTGCTCTTAATGCACAAAATCCAATCCCAGTTGCAGCATTGAAGAACATTCCGTACTTCACTGGAGAAAACAAGACCACTCCTGGTGATCATGTCAAGGACATTGCTAACATTTGTGCAATCCATGAGATTAATGAGATGCAAGTAGCTGTCAAATTGCTGGCGTCTTCATTCAAGGGGAAAGCATTGCAATGTTTTGGAAGCCTTGGAGCTGGCTCTATCACAAACTGGAATCAGCTGTGTATTGCACTTCATGATCAATTTGGAGAGAAGGGAGACAACTTGTCTCTTTTGGAGCAGCTGACAACCATCAAGAGAGCTTCCAATGAGCAGCTAACTGACTTTAACTTCAGATTTCAAAGATCTTGGGATAGAATTCCAGTAGCAGTCAGGCCAACAGCAGAAGGTGCTTTTCTATACTACCTCAAAGTTTTAAATTCTGATATTTCTATGTTGGTTTAATCTATGGGAGGCACAACTATCCCTGCTGCTTATAGTATTGCCATTAGAGCTGAAAATTGTCTGATTCAAGCTGGCAAGCTAGCTCCTAGGCCTCCAATGCCATTATATCCAAGTTTAGAGAGCCCAAGTACTAGTCAAGCACCTTTCTTAGCTCCTATTCCCACTCCTAGGAATCAGAGTTCAAATGAAGCTTCCAGTTCATCTCCAAGTGCCCCAAATGAGCTTCAAGAGGTCATGAAGCAACTACAGAACCTTGGTAATGAGCTGGTCACAATCAAGAGAGAGCAAGCTCAAGGTTTTAGACCTTCGTATCAGCCTCAAGCTCAACCTAATAGGCAGCCATATCAGCCTCAAAGACCACCTAATCCAGCTGCAAATATGAATCAAACAAGGCCTCCTGCCAATAGACCATTCCAGCCCTATAATCCAAATGCCATATTTGCCTCTAAGGCATTAGTACCAGCACAAAATAACATGGCACAGGAATACGACTGGTGTTACCCTTGCAATCTACCTCACAATCAGTTAGCATGTTTCAATGGTGCATTAAATCAGGCCTTGATGGTGCAAACCATTGGTGTTGCTCAAGATCCAAGCCAGGAGGAGAATCAACAGCAACAAACGCAACAAGAAGGACCTCCAATAGAAACCACATTGGCAAATTGGCAAATGGAAGACTTATGTGGAGTTAACCAATAGCCTTTTCAAGGCATGGCTGCCAATACACGGTCAAAGAAGAGAGGCATAGTAGAGGAACCACCACCCAATCCAGTTGTTTCTGAACCCACTCTTACACAAAAAGGGGTCAGTAGACCAAACGCAACTCCAAATGTGCAAAATCAACCCAAGGTCCCTATTGTAGCAATAGACGCACATTCTCAAGCTCCAGAAAAGGTTGTACCAAGTAACAGGCAGCAAAAAGACAGTGCACCCCCTTTTAACATCATCGATCAAATGAAGAAGACACATGTGAACATTTCCATGTGGGAATCACTGGCGATCCCAGGACAACGAGATTTATTGCAAGCTGCAATGACTAATTGGTCTGCCACAAATATATCAAATCAGGAACATGAGAAAGTTCTCACTAATGCAGTGCAACATGATGGGGGGCAGACAAGGAAAAATTTGAAGCCTCCACCATTCTATGTTTCGTTGATTGTTGGAAACCACTTGGTACACAACTGCATGATAGATTCAGGGGCAAGTAGTTCAGTGATGCCAAAGCAAATAGCGGATTAGCTGGGTTTGAAATATGATCCAGTGCTGAAAGGAGTAGTATAGCTATATGGAACAGTAGTAGGGACTATTGGAGTCATCAAGGGGTTAAGCCTAACACTAGATTCATGTCCTAATGTTACAGTTCTACAAGATGTGTTTGTGATTGACCTTCCGCCACTCTTTGCATTGTGTCTATCAAGAGAATTCACTGCAAAAATAGGTGGATATTTATCTGCAGATTGGTCACACATGATTTTTAGGACAAGTAAAGCAACAATCAGATCAGAATCAATTGCCAATTTCCATATTGAGCCTTATGTACCAGCTCCTATCAATGCAAATTGCTCAGCTTTTGATTAGGAGGAGTGTTCAAGTGATCTAGAAGCAGGTACTAAGGTCAAGGGAATTCCTGATTTAACTTTGGATGAATGAGCAAACAAAAGTCATGAATTTGACCCATGCAAGGAAATTGAAGAATCTGAATTGGGCATGTATTGTATACACGAGGAAAATTCACCCATTCCCGACATCATTCAGCCTGAACAAAAAGATAAAAACAAAGTTTGGAGATTATTCTTTGATGGTTCGAGAAGTAGACAAGGTGCTGGAGGTGGTGCAATGTTAATTTCGCCACAAGACATCAAGTATTATTCAGCTTTTCGTTTCCAGTTTTCCTGTTCGAACAATACGGCTGAATATGAAGCATTGATTCATGGACTTCATTGGGCTAGGAAAAAGGAAATAAAGAACTTACAGGTGTTTGGAGATAGCGAGCTAATCGTCAACCAAGTTAGGGGGCAACATGCTACAAAGAATGACTTGCTGAGGAGTTACAAGAATAGGGTATGGGACCTCATTGAGGATTTCGAAGCTTTCAACATTGTGTCCATACCCAGGAAGAAAAATGAAGCCGCAGATAGGCTCGCAGCAGTTGGAGCGACGTTTGATGTGGTTGACAACATCAGAAGAGAAAAAACACAGCCACACATCCATGTGGTTGTAAGGCTAGTAGTTCCAGATAATAACACAAACTAGCAAGTATTTGAGAATGACCAGCAAATCATCCATTTCTTGCAAGAAGAAGCTGAATTCTCAGCTAAGAATCAAGAAAAGTTGGAACAACAATATGGTGACCAGGTGATACAGCTGAGAACTGACAAGCTGCCCAAGGGACTTATCACTTTGGAGTCCATTTTTAATCCCAATGATCAGTTTAGAAAGGAGAAAGCAAACATTCAAGTCAAGAGGGAAGATTCGGTATCCATCTTGGTAGAAGAGAACAAGCCATTGCAAATTGGAAAGATGACAACTGAGCAAGAAAGGTATGAGTTCATACAGCTTTGTCAAGACTTCCCTGACATGTTTTCTTGGAGCTATGAAGACTTGAAAGGTTTCAATCCCAACTTAGCTCAGCATACCATCGAGTTGGATCCAAATACTAAGCCTGTCAGGCAGAAGTAGAGACCAGTCAACCCTCATATTGAGCCTCTAATGAAGAAAGAGCTTAACAAGCTAATCGAGGCAAGCATTATATTCCCTATCAAGCACTCAAGATGGGTTGCGAACTTGGTTCTGGTCAGAAAGAAGAGCGGAGAAATCAGGCTATGTGCTGATTTCAGATATTTGAATAGAGCCTCTCTCAAAGACCATTATCTGCTCCCTTCAATGGAGCAAATGTTGCAGGTCGTAGCTGGTTCAGAAAGGTTTTCACTACTTGATGGTTACTCAGGCTTCAATCAGATTATGGTAAACGAGGAGGACCAGTTCAAGACAACCTTCACAACCAAATGTGGGAGCTATGCCTACAAGAAAATGCCATTTGGGTTGTCAAATTTCGGAGCCACCTTCCAAAGGGCAATGGATTTGGCATTCAAGGGGTTGATCAATAAAATAGTTTTGATATATCTTGACGACATTATTGTCTTCTCAAAGAATGTTGTAGACCATCTCTTTCACCTCAGGCAAGTGTTTCAGAGGTGTAGAAAGTTTGAAGCATCCTTAAATCCTAAGAAGTGCATCTTTCTTGCAGACGAAGGGAAGCTCCTTGGCCATATTGTCTCCAAGGAAGGATTAGCAATTGATCCAGAGAGGGTTGAAGCCATAAGAGCTCTACCATTGCCAAGTCACAAGAAGGCTCTTCAAAGTTTCCTGGGAAGGATAAACTTTGTTCAGAGGTTTGTCCTAGATTTTGCAGCCCTTGTCAAGCCCATCACCAAAATTTTAAGAAAAAGCATGGCTTTCAAATGGATGGCAGAAGGCAAGGATAGTTTTGAAGCAATCAAAAAAACCATCTCCCAGGCACCCACTCTCATCAACCTAGACTTTTCCAAGGATTTCATCCTCTATGCATTTGGAGGTGATGACACTATTTCTGCCATTTTGGTACAACAGAACAATGATAATGATGTACAGCCAATTGCCTTCTTCAGCCATAGCCTAAATGACTGCGAATTGAGGTACTCTTTTATTGAAAAACATGTGCTTGCAGTAATCAGGAGCTTGAAGAAATTCAAGAATTTAGTCTCAAACAACAAGGTCCAATTGCTGGTCTCACATGTTGGGGTTAAGGACTTCCTCCTCAACAATGATTTGAATGAGAAAAGGGCAGGATGGATCACCCGTGTCATGGAGTATGACATTGAGATCAAGATCACCAAGCTGGTAAGAGGCAAAGGTTTGTGTGAGCAGCTCACTTCCAAACAACCAGACAACCCAGAAGATGAAGAAGACGCTGTCCTGCTATTACAAGATGATCAAAAACAGGAAAATGATGATATGTCCACTCCCTGTTGGACTCAGAATATGATACATTTCCTACAGACAGGCATGTGCCCTCTAGAAATGAGCAAAGAAAGAAGAAGACACTTCAGGTTACAGGCTATTCCATATACCATCATTGATGGAGTTTTGTTCAAGAAGGACGTGAATGGAGTGCTGCTGAGATGCATTAACACAAGTCAGATCCAAAAGGTATTAAAAGAGTTTCATGATGGACCAACTGCTGGCCATTTTCCACCAAGAGTGACAGCTCTGAAAATCATGAAGGCTGGTTATTATTGGCCTAAAATCTTCAGTGATTGCTATGCATGGATCAAGAGGTGTAAGAATTGTGCATTCTTCACAGGAAAAGAGAGACTTGCAGCCCTCCCATTACATCCAATCTCAGTTGACCAGCCATTCATACAATGGGGTTTGGACTTCATTGGAGTCATCAATCCCAATTCGAGCCAAGGGCACAAATGGATTTTGACAGCCATAGACTACTTCACCAGATGGACAGAAGCAGTAGCACTCAAAGAGGTGAATGAGTCTAGCATCTTGGACTTTTACGAGGAGATAACTACCAGATTTGGTGTACCTGTTACAATACTCTCTGATAATGCATTGGCATTCATTGGAGCTAAAGTGACTGAGTGGGATGTCAAGAACGGTATTTACCTGAGCACTTCATCAAACTATTACCCTCAAGGTAATGGCCAGGCCGAGTCTACAAACAAAAACTTGCTGAGGATCATTAGGAGGACTCTTGATGAGAATCAGAGGGCTTGGCATACCAAACTGAAATCAGCCTTATGGGCTGATAGGATAACTCCCAAAAGATCCACAGGTAACTCTCCATTTAAGCTTGTCTATGGAAGAGAGGCAATCTTGCCCATGTCACTTGAGTTTCCAACGTTGGAACTCATGAAACAGCTGGAGTTGCTAGAGTTTGAGCCCATGGAGATGAGGTATGCAGAATTGATGGAGCTGCAAGAGATCAAAGATCAGGCATCCCAAGCAATGGAAAAGGATCAGGCTTTGATCAATAAGACCTTTGATAGGAAGGCCAAAGATAGATCTTTTCAAGTAGGAGATCTAGTGTTAAAATGGGATGTGGACAGAGAAAAACTAGGAAGGCATTCAAAATTTGATGCCATTTGGAGTGGCCCATACATGGTCATAGAGTGCAAGAACAACAATGCTTTCCAATTGGCCTCATTGGATGGTGAAGAACTGCAGATTCCAGTAAATGGAATCTATCTCAAGCGTTGCTTCTAGAGGGAGGTTCACTACATCTGTAAATATTAGATTAGATTTTCTTTCCTCCAAGTGCTTATGCACATTGTTTTGTTGTAGGTTAGTTTTCTTTTCCCTAAGTGCCTTGGCACAGCTTACTGTCCATGGAGATGTTTAGCATGTCTTTGCTTTCATCAGGTAACGTTCCATCTACCTCCTTGCACATTTTGAGTCAGTTTGGATTCTAAACAGAATATTTGATGACTTCGTGCCCAATGGATTGCTTCAGGCAACTAGTCTTTTCATCTAGCAGGCAGATGATCCCGCTGAGTCACCAAATTGTTATCCAAAATTCACCCCCCAGGGTAATTTGATAACATGCATCAGAATATTTGAATCCCAAGCAATTTGATTGATTCAGAGCAAAAATCAGGTTTCTAGGGTCCCTTCAAAAAAATTTCTAACTCACCTGTCCAGGCTGAAAAGAACAAGCTCTGAGAAAATGCAGAAAAAGGTTGCAGAAGGCAAGTAGGTTGATCCAGAAAAAAATCGTGAAAATTGGCTAAGTCCTGCTCAAGAAAGTATTTGGGACATCCGGGACAAAAAGGCGCGAACCGGCCGGTTCGCGCGAAATCAGCACAAACAGCCCGCTAGCAACAGGGACATCTGGGACAAAAGTACGCGGTGGGCATGAAATTCTGGTTCGATTGAGAGAAAATTGACTAACTACTAACTGGGACAGTACGGGACAAATGAGACACAAAGGCGCAAACCGCCCGGCTCGCGCGAAATGAGCACAGACAGTCCAAAGCAAAGTGGGACAAGCGGGACGCAAGGACGTGAAACCGGCCGGTTCACGCTAAATCAGCACGAGGAGCACTAAGCATTTGGGACATCCGGGATGAAAAGATGCGAAGGACACGAAAGAGCCGGTAGGGCCGAGAACCAACCAGATCACGCCACGTGTCTCAAGGGAAGAGTCAAAAGTCAAAGGGCAAGTTTTAAAGGGTCAACCCGAACCAATGGGATAGTGCCACGTGTCCCAATTAAGGGCCCCACAATGAAATTTCAAAGGAAAGCCCGCGAAAGATGGAGGAGAGAGAATTACTCGTCCAATCAGCACGTGCCACGTGTCATCCAGGTGGCAGAGCGCGGGAAAGATTTCAAAACACGCTTTCGCCTGTTTTGTGCCCTAATTCTTCAAATCGCCATAACTTTCGATCCAGGGCTCGGATTTGCACGTTCTTTATATCAACGGAAAGCTGATAAAATTCTCTACATGATTCTAGGGTCAATTTTGCGTTTTGGAGTAGTCTAGAGGGATAAAATCGAGATATGGCTCTGACGCATGTTCATGGCCAGAAATGACATTCCAACGACCAGATTTAATGCAGAATGGGTCGCATTCTCCTGTAATCCGGTCAAAGTGACAGGGTATGGGTTTGTAAGGTCCCCCATGCCGTTTTAATGCACCTGCAGTCAAGAAGAATGGGCTCCCATGCCTTTGTACGTTTTCTGTCTCCTAGGTTTGACCCATGTAATGTAGAAAAGGCCAGATTTGTCTCATTTTCAGAAGGGGAACATTTTTTGGGCATAGCAAACTTCTTCTTTCACCTCCAGCAAGGGACTGGATGAAGTATCAGACCTCTCCAAGGATTGTAACAGTTTTCCTTTACCTCTCTGAGGGTGTAATGTGTATTTTGACATTAAAATGATAATGCAAGCTCTGTGAATGGGTTTCAATCCTCTGTTTGTATTATTTGCTATAATTTCAGATACTAAATTATACGTTATCAATTTGTGTATGTCTTATGTTATGAACTTTGGTCTGTGTCTATTTGCATGACTAATATGTTTCACCACTCCTTTTTTTGGTGCATCACCATCTTTAGTTAGTTTCAATTTTTTTTGCACTTTTGCCCCTGTCTCCTTGCAAGTTAGAATAGAATTAGGATCTAAACCTCTGTAGTTTTGTAAAATATAGATCTAAATCAGAGGAGTTTGAGGAACCAGCCTCTAATCTGGAGATTCCTCTCTCACTTTTACAAGTCCCCATGCTTGGAGAGAGGTTTCCATGTTGTGCAATCATACTGGATGCTAGAGTGATCAACCTAGAAGCCTGATCTGCATCCAGGGGTGCTGTGATTTTGCACTAACAGTTATTTGTGATGGTTATTTGGATTCTTTCTTGAATACTTTTATGTATTTTTTTGATTGGAGAATATTTGCTTTAAAATACTGTCAATGGGTTGTCTCCCTGAGTGGGTTAATGGTAAATCAAGCCATGAAACTCTTTATCAATGAGTCAAGTTGAACTTGTGTGATTCATCTTGTCTGCCCAGAATGGTTTATAGTTATGATGTTGATAAGGTAGCAATGGGGTTTTTTTGGTCAGTAGATAACAAGAACTTCATCCTTTTCTCTTGGTTCTCTATTTTGAAAAATTAATGTAGCTTCTGTGTATATTCATGTGAATAAATTCTTTGCTATGTGATGGATAAGTTTGAACTTGTATGGAAACAAGGAATGGGTAACGTGTTTTGACTTGTACTATGTAAGCCTACATTGTTTCAAACAGGATGCCTTTGGTTTTTTTTTTAAGGTAAAAGAATGCCCTTCTATGTGGTATCTCGTTTTGTTGAAGTTTAAATACTCCTTTTTGGTATTGTATTAGTATACTGTGATTTAAAGTGTGAACTCGAAATGGTGTTAAAAATGGTTAATGGGTGAATGAGGAATTATGATTTTTTTTGTATTCCCATGCTCAAATTGCATAAAAACCATAAAGGAATAACTTGTTCTTGTTCTGAACTGTATAAACCTCCATTGCTTTGAACCTTTTATTTAATGAAGCTGAGTAAGTAATGGTCCCTGGGCTTACTTTTTATGGTTTGATCTCATGAGAAAATAAGAAGGAAATTTTGACTTCAACTTTTTCATTTGGTAATGGTTCTCTCTCTCTCTCTCTCTCTCTCTTCCAAAACTCTGTGAAATGACTTCTAGGTTATTTGGTTTTGTAATGTTATTGTGGAAACAATATTAGATTAAGCCTTCTCTTCTGATCACTTTTGTTTTAAGCCTTCCTTTAAGATTTTGGAAGTTGAGCTGTTAGTATATAGTTTAAGTTATGTTGTTTGAAAATACATTGGAAGTCGGCTTTCTCCAAGTTGATATTGTGACCATATTTCTTAGCTCTATTCAACTTTCTTAAGGTAAATATTTCTATCCTTGTCACTTTTAGGACATGGGTTGGTTGATGTAAACCTACTCGCTCCCAAGCTGGGAAAGTACTTGGTAAATGTTTAGTATAACATGTTAAGATCTAACTATTTTTACTTCATGGAGATTCGTTGAATGGATAATCGACTCTTTGATTGTTAGTTTGATAAATGTTCATTCTATGCTTATTTCATGCATCCTTCTTGGAATGAATTAAGTAGCTCGATAACTGTTGTTGTTTCTCGAAAGGTGAATCTCTTTGTAGGATGGCTTGAATGATACATTTATATATGTATTCGGTTCTATATCTTTTATACCTTATTTCTATCTCTTGAAAGAATTTTGGGTATTGTGAATGGTTTATATAGATCCTTTTACTATCTTTATACTTTGTAATGAAAATTTGAAATCCCTTCTAATGTATAACTCCTTACTCTGTCACCCTCAGAGGTAAGTTTCTCCATTGTCCTTTTCGGAAAATGTAGGATTTAGGTGTTGATTCTTCTTTTCTGAGATGAATAAGGGAATGCGGGTTAACCAAAAGGTAAAGGAAGTTTTAGAAGGTTTATTTTTCAATTGTTCTTCATTCCTTTATATAAACCTTGTTATAGGTTTAATTAACTCAATTGCATTACTTTTATTAAAGTAATTGGGTAGTAGTTGTTACTTCTCACTTCTCTTCTCTTCTTATATTTAAGGAATTTAATATTGTTATAGTTGATTGAAGTGAAACACTGTTACTTTGTGAATACTTGTCTAATGTTAATATGAGGCCTAATCTGTGAACCTAGGCAATGTATTGGACATAGAATTAGGATGCCACATCTAAAATGTGATTCTCTTATTTTTTAAAGATATTTTATGATTCATCCTAAAAACTTTACGATGCTGTAATAAACCTGACTGTACATGTCTTTTCATGAAACTTGTTAAGCATAGATAGAAAGTCCTTACTTCTAAAATTAACTCTCTTTGTTTATATAGTGAAGTTAACTTTGTATTTAAAATTCAGGTAGAATTATGAAGTAATTAATTGGTAGGAACTTTTACTTGGCATAGATAAGTAATTGTATGGGATATTACTTATCTGATAAGATGTTGTAGTTTGTTGATTATGCTAAGATATTTTCTTACAATTTAATTCAGATTGATTAATTTTGATTATCTAATAGTTGTTATTACTTATGATGGATTTTCCTAGTTACTCTTGTTGTTACATAAAATAAGAGTTGTTTTAATGAAAATTATTTGAAGGCACTTCATAATAATTCATTGTGCTTATCATGCTCATTTCAATGATATAACCCATGCTAGCAATTTTTTACAGATGGACTTTGTAAGTGATAAAGGAAGGTAATAAATAATATGATGTATTGGTTGCTTAAAAGTCTTGATCTTTCATATGGAATTTTGATTTATTGTTGAGATGTATTGAAAGAAGAAAATTTGTATTCCTTAATGATCTTGATGTTGTTTGGCATAAAATATGTATGAAATTCATAGTCTTGTAAAAGGTGTATTTTATCATGATGAATTGAAAGTCTAGAAGTTGCTTCGACTTGTTGTGTAAATTCTCGTGTTCATTACTAGAAGGAAATTTGTAATCCTATATTTTTGTTATTGATCTTATCTGATTGGATCCTTATTTTGTTTTCATTTAATGAATTGAATGAATGGGAAATAGTGTAATTTCCCTTACTAAAATGCAACTTATTAAGTTGTATGTATTGATGTTTTTTTCCTAAACTAGTATGGTTTATTAAGGGATGTTAAATGAACATGAATTTAAAAGTTATAAGGAATGTGAAAGGAAAAAGGGTATATGGACTCTAACACTTAACTGTAAAGAGGAAGATTATTATCCTCTCAAAAGAATGTAAGGAAAATGAATGGTGTTGTGTCCATAAATCATTTAGACTTCATTCCTATGAAGTCTCTTTTAATAGAATCTGTTTTGGTTCCTACACCTCCCATGAACTATTGAATTACATTAAATAAACCTTATGATGTATGTTGTTTTGTTTTCGAATAATTGTTTGTTAAGATAAAGTTAAAGAACATTAAGGCAATCATGAGAAATTGAAGTTATTTAATAAATAAAAAACCCAAATATGGATAAAGAATTTAAGGAATGTTCGATTTAGGGTTGTGCAAGGTTGTTGTAATTTCAATCTTAATTCTAAGTTAATTTAAGGGAAATGACCTCCTTGAGGGGTGTACATCATGATGAAGTAGTTCTATCAGATGTTGACACATGCCAACTATAGAACTATACCTTTTTGAATACTTGGTTCTTCACAAGGATACAGTGTTGGAGTTGACATGCTGCAACACCCTTCAACATTGGTTCATCTAGATCTACTCAAATCTGGACTTGAACTTAGTTTCCCTCTAGGTTAGGATTAACAATATGATCTAGCATATGAAGTAATGCACTATGACTTAGGGTAACCAAGCACATTCATTTGACTTAGGTAAAATGATTATGCCTATATACCATAAGTCATCGTGAGTGGTGCTATACCAAATTATGTTACTAATCTGGGCTAGGATCAAACCTTGGACAAGTGGATTGAAAGACATCAGTAAAGGCCATTCTAGATAACAGATGAATGGGGTGAAGGACATATTTTGATTATATGATTATTTCATCTAGGAATAGTAAAATGAATAGTATGTTGGAAATATTTGGCCAAAGTATCGCAAGCTGCTAGTTGCATTGTCCTATGTCACCTAGTTTGAGAAATAAGATTCAGATGGATATTGGTAACAAATAAATTTAGATAGATTTCTTAAAGAGAACACTCAGTACCTAGAATAGGCTAAGTGAACCAAGTATACTTAGTATACATTAAGTATTCAATACTTCATTTTAACATGATAGATCATGTAGACACCCATAATTACGCTCGAGCAATTTAAATACTTAAATTGCGCTAATTATATCCCTTCTTGCAAGTTGGCGACATATCATCAAATGGCGCTCTGATTCTCTCTTATCATCATTAATTAATTACAATACAATATTTAACTAAGCCACTATCCAAAAACAACCTAATTAATGACCTTCCATTAATTAATCACCCCTTCTATCTGGACTAGTTAATTATTATTAATTAATTAGCTTTCCCTTTCATTTAACCAATAAATCAATATTTAATTGATTTAATCCCCTTCTATAGCCTAAATCATACTAATATTCCTCTAATTAGCTTCTATAAGATTACATCTACCTATTATTTAATACCTTTGATTAATTAAAACACCCTCCAACTCCCATGACTTGCTAAGTATAAATTAAACCCTTATAAAGTAACGTTACCCTATCTAAACCCCCTTATCCATAACTAACTCAACATCCCTAGTATCCCACATGCAAAGGGATGTAGTGGTTCCTTTATCCATTAGGATATATAAAGATCCCTCCTCCTAAAATTCTTGAGAAGACGAAAGCAAAGCATATAGCAAAATAGACTAAAAGATTCCCTTTGTTTTCTTGAGATTTCACCACTTGGAGAGTTAAGACTCTTTTCTAGCCAAAAGTGCTTAGGTCATATGGGAGGTGTAAAAAGGGTCTTGTATCCCAACTTTGATAAGCCCCCATTCCTCGGTTCTTGGAATATCAAGAACAACCACTTTGATTTGCCATGGAGCCTACATAGCTTCATCGATTTAATTTTGTTGTTAATTAAGAGAATAGAGGATTTAGACAACTAGTATGTTAAGTTTAAAAGTTTTAATATGATAAATGTTAGTGTCTAACCTTGTTTAATTCTTATCTTTATGGTGCTTTTTATTTTGCTTAATTTTGTTAATTAAGACTACTAGGTGTTAGTCTTTATTTTCATTAGCTTAAATTAGCAAATCATGCACACATTTGGCACACCCGGGGGACCTAGTCCCTTGGCATTTTAGTTTAAATTCTATTGTTTTGGCTAACTTTTGATATGCACATGTAGTAATTAATGTCCATTTTCTTAGAATTTTTGCTAGTATTGTATGTGTAGGTTCTTGTTCATAGCCATAATTTTAATGGGTTGTTGCCATTTTTAAACTAACTTGCTAAAATTTTAAGTATTGTGAGATTTTTTGTAATTTTTGTCATGTTTTGGTTATAGGAGTGGTGCACGTGCACTAATAGGAGTGAAGGCACATTTATAGTGACACAGGTACCTCTCGGGTGGCACAGGTGGACTGTCAGAATTTGAATCTCTTTGTATTGACCTTGGCGAAAGCACAGTAACCCCGACGCACATGCCCTAACCAGGGCGCAGGTGTGTTAACTCGGGTGTAGACATCATTGCGTAATGTACCTTCACTACAACTCAAAACATGTCAGATCCGTGCATACACCCTAACCCAAGTGCACACGTTTTTTTGGTGGTGCACACATATTTCTTGTGGCACAAGTGTTCTGTCGAAATCTGAGACTGTTTTACAAAGCGGTGGCGCACACACTTTTCTCGTAGTGCACACACTTTCCCGGTGGTGCACATGATTTTCTGGTAGCACAAGTGCTTTATAAAAAAATAAGCCTATTTTTATCACATGTAGCGCATATGAATTTCTAGTGGCACACATGCCTCTCAGGTAGTGCAAGTACACTGTAACCCAAAACCAAACAAAGCAGCGCATACACCCTAACCCAAGCGCAGGCATTCCTCTGGTGGCATAGACACATTTTTGATAGTGCAAGCACTCTTTCAGAATCTGATATTGTTTTAATTCATAGTGGCACACATGCTTTTTTGGTGGTGCACACGCATTTATGGTAGTGCAGGCACTTTTCTGATGGTGCAAGTGCTCTATCAGAATTGGAGACTATTTTAATCTTCGGTGGCACAAATTCCTTTATGGAGGTGCACATGCCTTTTTGGTGGTGCGTTCGATTTTCTAGTGGTGCAGGTGTCTCAGTAAGGGGTTGCACATGCATAAAATGGGGTGCAGGTATATTTGTTTAATCTAGTTTTAGTTACAACTTTTTAGTGTTCCTTGTTTTGATCATAAATTTTGACTCGTTAACCCGTTTTTGGAGTTTGAATAAGCATCAGAAAGATAATGGAGTTTACTTTTTGAGGAAAATTCCAAAACATATACCTTTAGTATATTAACTTCTATCAAAAAACTCCCAAAATTCCCCGAAGACCTCCAAAAATGCAGATTACTAAAAATTGTTAAAAAAGTGCAAAAATTGGATTTTCTCAATTTTTTTGATTTTCTTGGTTTTCTAACTCTTGCAAGGTTCTAACATTGATTTACAAGTTTCTTTTGCATTAGTTTTTTATACTAACTTAATAAAAAAATGTACATCTTTATTTTTGAAGGTTTTAAACGAGTATGCTCTTCCCTCACACCTTTCTAGGTGATCTTGGGAATCATAAACGTTTCACCACTTTCTTCATACTTGTAAAATGGTTTAATTAGATTTCAAATTTGGTTTAAAGGAGGTTATTTTCACATTGTACTTAGGAATTTTCCATTTATTAAAAATTTGACTGAGATAACTTGTTGTGTATGCTCTTTCTTTGCGTCTTAAGACGACCTGGAAAATCAAAAACAACATCTTATCTCCTTTATATGACGTTTTGGAAAATTTTTAACCTTAGTATGTAGGACCGAAATCACTTGTCAAAGTAAGGAGATAAAAAAAACACAAAACCCTCTAATACACATGTTTCTTGCAGGTTGCCAAATGGTGTGTCACTTAAAACCACATTTAAGTTAAAAATATAAAAAACACACCATATTCAAAATACTATATTGCAAGTTTTGGAGAAGGGTACGTCCCTATCCGCTCAACTCGAACATAAAACCTTTTGCATAATGCCTTAAGCTACAACAATGGGGGTGGTTATAGGAACCCCTAAGTAGTCCACGCAAGAGGTAACCTTGTAGATGAAACAGGAAGTACTCCGCACTACCTACTTGACTAGTGATTCCTTTGTGAGATAGCATTACCAGTTGTTTGTATGGTGACCCAAGTGATAGTACACATAGATGCACTAGTTGCATATTGTTCTTAAAGGGGGTAAAGTAAAGCCAAGATACTCCCAAACTAGTCAATGTGAATTTTTTGGGTAAATCACACTCGCTTAAGACAACTTTGTAACACCTAGGACAAGAGAACCATCTAGGAAGCTATTCTTTGGCCAGGAGCCCCCTTTGACCATTCTAAAATAGTGTTGAGTTTTGAGCCATATTTTCATCATGAAACATGTGACACATTACTTTCACTTAGTTTTTCACTTTCCTTAAGGTGAGGTGAAACTCTGCCAAAGTGAAGCTAGCATTTTTCATCCCCATTTTGATCTACTTCCTTCACATTCTTTTGACACTTTGTTGATCAAAAGAAGGGTGACTACCTTTGTGTTACCAATCGATTATTTCTGCCACTTTTTTGTCCATTTACACCCATCCATGTTTGCAGTTGGGTAAGTTAAAAATCTAAAGTATGTGGAGACGTATCATTAGTAGCCTTTGTGATCTTGAGACCCACGCCAGGATTGCCATAAAAGTTAGGAATAATTCATCATTTTATCTCCCTTTGACATATTACTTCATTTGCATTGTCTCAATATAATTAAGATACTTATGTCACATTTCTCATAAACATGATCTAAGTGTCCCTATTATGGCATTACACTACCCACATTTTAACACATCCTTAGTATACTTTGACTTAGTTTTATTTCAATCATTGTCCCAAATCTTGAAAGGTGTCACTTACTTTTTTTGCATCATTTTGATACCACTTTGACACTAATATCTCACTTCTCCACGAAGCTTAATAGACGTGTCAAATTGGTGTGGTTACATGACTTACGTTTGTAAACCTCGCCCTTTAACATTTAGGTCTTGTTGGTTGTTAAACTTGTCATGGTATCCTTTGATTGGGAGTCACATCTACCCTTTGTTAATATTTACGCCTTTTTCATTTCGAGCTTGATGTAAATAGTGACATTGTGTTGATCACCTTTGCATCGAACTATCACTTTAAATACACAATTTCATATGGTGTATTTCCTTGTTGATTGGCTTTATTTTCACACTTGTATGATTATTCCTTTTTATTGTTCATTCAGAAAAATTATTTTCCAAGACAATCTCTTTTTATCTCATCGAGATTGCATCATCACGATGTCTATTTTCCGTAGACCTTCTTTGGAAAATCTCACACGCATATCAATACTTACGAAATGTCTAGCTAGTTGTCCTTATGCTACCTAAATCAACATGTCACTTCCTTCCCTTTGAAGGAGTTCCATCAAACTATCTAGATCTAGACATTTGTGCTTAAAAAAGTGCCAAAAATGACTGACTATCATGTTTTTCCCCATACTTATAAAAATATGGAGCCTAGGTTTAGCAATTCAAATCAAAAGATTCCCATTACAACTAAACCTAGTTTGGTTCTTCGTGCTAGAGATCCCATTCGAGTAACCCGTTCCCCACCTTCATCTCATAGTTGGTGGTATGGTTTGGATACATTTGATCCAAATTATTATTTGGGTTCCCCACACTCTTCTTCTGATTCTAATCCAAACATTTCCTCTTCTTCTGAGGATTCCAATCCAAACATTTTTTATGATTCCAATCCAAAAATTTATTCTGATTCATTTGATGATACGGATCCAAAATACTATTCAGATTGAAACTACTATTTAGATTCATCTAATTTGACTCCTAAGTCATCTAACGCGATTCCTATGTCATGTTCCACCCTATCTTTGTAGGTACCTCTTAATCAAGTATTTAATATGACTCCTACATTGTGGTCCTCCCTTTCTTTGTAGGACCCCTTTTTTCAGTCGCCTCGATGACGTCTTCTTCCTTTGAAGATACGTGTAACTCTAAATCTCTCCAATAAAACATCTAATACAATTCTTGAATAGAAATCCTCTCTTTCTTTACAGGACCTTTGTTATTATTCATCCAATACAATTCTTGAATCACGGTCCTCCCCTTCTTCGCACAACCTTCTTCATCAATCACCCCTAATAAGTATTCTTCTTTTAAAGATTCGTGTGACTCAAATTCCTTCAAGTCAAACATTTGAATCGACCCATGCGTCAAAATCTATATACTTTGGACTTAATCCTACTATTTTACATATGATATACCATTGTATTGGTAGGTCCACACAACCTTCTTCTCCTCCTGAGACATCTAGCTACACATTTCCTTCATCCCCCACATCATCTTCTTCTATCAATCATCATCAAGCATCTTATAAGTCTTCCACACCAAGTGAACCTCTTTCTTCCAATCAACCCCTGGTGATCGATCACCAACTCATACCGATTGATCTCTTTCAGAATGAAGAAACAATTAGGGAATTTATAGGGGCATATGAAGATATTCCTTTAGTAGATTATGAGAAATGATTATCTTTAGAATTTTATGTGTCTACATATGGTGAGGAAAAGGTTGATTCCTTTTATCAAGAAACAGACGAAAAGCCTTAGATCATGCAACTTGATCCTCATGTTATTCTTCCATCTTTACATTCTTCATTATGTGATGAAACTCCTAGGTCTTACATTAATCCACGGCCTATCTTCTCATCACCCAATAACTCTTTGTATATCATAATTCCTCAATCACAATCTCTTATGGAGTTAACACCAAGTATCCCTTCATCTTCATCTAGTTATGGGTCACCTTCTAGTAACCCTCCCTCTGTTATTTATGGGGAATTTTTGAGTAGTCCATTATCTTCTAATCTTAGGGCACGTCTAACTATCCCATGGTCTTCTATGTATGGATCACCCCTGGGTAGTCCATCATCTTCTATTCTTGGACCACATCCTAGTATTCCATCATCTTACATTTATGGGTAACATCCTTGTATCCCTTCTTCTTCTATTCTTGGGCCACATCCTAAGAGTCCATCATATTCTATTCTTGGGCCACATCCTAGCAGCCCATCATCTTCCACCTATGGGTCACATCCTAGCATCCCTTCATCTTCTATCCATGGCTCACCTCCTAGTAGCCCATCTTCTTCAATTCTTAGACCATATCCTTTTCATCCATCACATATCTCTTCTATTAAAGGTTGTGGAAATCCCATGGTCATTTCTCCCATCACTTCTAAACATCCACATTCACTTTCTTCTCCTTCTCAGGGTCACAAAAGTCACACGTCAACATCTTAGAAACCCAAACAAGTTCATTATCAAGCTAAGCTCAAAACTTCTAAGAACTCAAAATCCCCCAACAACTTGAACAATCTTGAAGTTGTAAATCAAGCGTGATTCAAAATCGTACATCAATGTAACCATCAAGTTTGGCACAAAGTGCATAAACCTCTAGATAGGGAACTCAAGCTCCCATATGAACAATCCTTGTTTAAAGATAAATCACAATCATTTGTTGAGTACAAGATCACTACGATATTTGAGATCGGGTATAATATAAATCTTGATAAAAAAATGCTCCTAGTCTCTCTTATCAAGGAAGTCACAAACATCATTGTTGGATCATATCACATGGAGTGACATTTTTAGTCCCAACTTTCCAAAAACTATAAAAAAACTAAAAATTAAAAAAACAATTCAAAAATACAAAAACATTGAGAAAACACAACAAAAATCAAAGGCACAAAGATCAAACATTACAATCAGGTATTGCGTACACACGAATGTTTATTTCTTCCCTTTCTTGCTTTTAATTCTACAAGTATTCCTACAATTTTCATCCCTTTGATGTTATTTTGGTTAGCCTTTTCACACACATTTTGTGGCATTTATCTCTATGGTATCTATTTTACCCTAGTTTTTTATCACCTTGGTAAATTAAAGAACAGCTGATCTCTTATAGATCCTATCACATTCACCATCTAATAAATTTGTTGTGAAGAACTTTTGGAAATATTTGTTGACACTAGCCACTGTCATCATCACAATCACTTCCAAATCCTTCCATCAAGCCATCTATAGTTCTTAACCCCTTGTTAAACAAGAGAGATGAAATAGATCTTCAGAAAATCAACTGAATCAAAATCAATTAATCAAAAAGTAAAAGATAAAAGCAAAAGCACATTGATATATAACTCTCTCTTGGAGTATTTCCAATAAACTATACTGGGGCTATGGACGCCTGACTTGCTGTAGAGAAATGTTGCAATTATAATAAAATGCATCTCTATTGGGCCTATGGATGCCTGGATGGCAGTGCAGGAATGTACGACTATCCTTCCACCCTCCATCCACAAATCAATCATCCCTACACACTAGCTAAGGTGTATTCACTTGTTGTCTATTAAATCTTCCCTTCAAGAGGTAATTTAATTCCACATGCACACACTGGATCTCTATGAGTAGGTAGGATTATTATGTTACCAAGTGTCTCTTTTTGGACCTTGTTTAGAATCTTACTCTAGTCCATATTTCGTCTCACGATTTTTGCCTTTGGCTAATCACTTCTTCATTTTGAGGATTGTAAGCTACATTCATATCATTCACATAGTTATTTTACCTCGTTTGGAACATACATGTGTATAAGATTACTTATTTTCCATGTTTGCAGACACGTTTGTCACCTTTCACAGAAACAATCTTCTCACTTTCTTTCTATCATGTAATTTTAAGCCAACTTACACTGGGGGCATCCTTGCTTCTTCCCAGCATTTGATTGGTTTATGTTCATCATCATGTTGAGCCTATCCATAATTGCCTTGGGTCCTACTACTTGTGAAGAGTTTCCCTTTGAATACTCCCACCTAATTGCTAGGGAATTTTTGCATCTTCACCTTTCTCGTACGCACATGGCCTTATGCCCTTGTACATCCCATCTATCACTAAGGGCATCCCTGCTTCATCGTCTTCCTGTAAGTGGTTTTAGAAAACTTTCAAAATCAACCAAAACATTCAAATATGTTAGAAAAAAAATCAAAAACATTCAAATATTTTTCAGAAAACTTCTAAAAATTGAAAATCATCCTAAAAAATATCACTCTTTGGTTCTCACTTGTTCATTTGTGTGACTTGTGGATCATCTTGATCTACCTCCATAAAAAAAAGGTAGGCTACTTAATTCATCTATACTCTAGGGCACAACAAGTTACCTGGTACTGTTTCGTAGTGCACATTTCTTTTCCATTAGACCCAAGTGTCCTCTGTTATTCCCCTCGCATGTATCCTTTCTTGGTTGTCATTAATTTACACAGGTCGTAACTGAAGCGTTATAATAAAAACATTTCATAATGTTTCTTTGTTATCTTAGCGTGTTTACTTTCTCGTATTACATTACATTTTGTATGTTGCATGGAGTTAGGCATCTTTCACTTTCACATATTGCATTGCATTTTTTTATGTTGCATGGAGTTGGTGTTTTTCAGCAATGGATAATTATTCATAGTATGGATTTTCATGTCATTCTACTTTTATCGTATGGGTATATTTTTCATAAGGACCGATGACGTAGATCTTTTGGAAATATGATGACATTGATGTTGTTCCCATATAAAGGCTAGAGGCTAGTTCTTCTCTCCACTTCTTCATATTTCTTCTACATCACTTTCATCTCACCACTATTCTTGTACTTCACCTAGGGCATTCTACCCCTACCCATTCTTCTATATATTTCTCACCTTTTTCAATCATCGATAATCTTCCTTCATCACCCTATCGAAACTCAAGGGGGGCATCTCTCCATCCTATTAATTTTTCTTCTATCCCTTCAAATTTCCATCTATCTACTATCTTTGAAGTGGTGTCACTTACGCCACCCCAAAGAGGGGAAATTGTAGACACCCATAATTATGCTTGAGTAATTTAAATACTTAAATTGCGCTAATTATCTCCCTTCTTGCAAGTTAGTGACATATTGTCAAAGGGCGCTCATATTCTCTCTTATCATCGTTAATTAATTATAATAGGCTAATTATTTAATTCACCTATCCAACAAACACCCTAATTAACAACCTTCCATTAATTAATGACCCCTTCTATCTGGAATAATTAATTATTATTAATTAATTAGATTTCCCTTTCATTTAACCAATAAATCAATATTTAATTGATTCAATCCCCTTCTATAGCCTAAATCATACTAATATTCCTCTAATAAGCTTTTATAAGCTTACATCTACCTATTAGTTAATCACCTTTGATTAATTAAAACACCCCCAAATCCCATGACCTGCTAAGTATAAATTAAACCCTTCTAAAGTAAGGTTACCCTATCTAAACCCCCCTTATCCATAACTAACTCAACATCCCTATTATCCCACATGCAAAGGGATGTAGTGGTTCCTTTATCCATTGGGATATATAAATATCCCTCCTCCTACCTTTACACTTACACCTGAACTTCTTGAGAAAACAAAATCAAAGCATATAACAAAATAGACTAAAATCTTTCCTTTGTTTTCTTGAGATTTCACCACTTGGAGAGTTAAGCCTATTTTCTAGCCAAAATAGCTTAGTCATATGGGAGGTGTCAAAGGGGTCTTGTAGCCCAACTTTGATAAGCCCCCATTCCTAGATTCCTGGAATATCAAGAATAACCACTTTGATTTGTCATGGAGCCTACATAGCTTCACCCATTTAATTTTTTTGTTAATTAAGAGAATAGAGGATTTAGATAACTAGCACGTTAAGTTTAAAAGTTTTAATATGATAAATGTTAGTGTCTAACTTTGTTTAATTCTTATCTTGAAGGTGCTTTTTATTTTGATTAATTTTTTTAATTAAGACTACTAGGTGTTAGTCTTTATTTTCATTAGCTTAAATTAGCAAATCATGCACACATATCTGTAGTTCACCGAGTCATTAAATGATAGATCAGTAGATCACCAAGTCATTTGTAGCTGCATATGGTTTTCTATTATGAGAATTGATTGGCATGGAATGTGTTTTCTAAATTATGCATTTAGAATAGAGCACATTATGTAAAAAAAATTCCCTTATTTCTAAAGTCTTAAAATGGGAATGTTACAAGGTTTACATGCAAAACCTATCTTTCACACTCTACTCCGGCGCATGGTACCTTCTCCCTCAACCATTCTCCCAGTAAGGGAATAATATTCTATTTTCTTAACATTTTACACACTTCTTTGACCTCATCCAGGTCATGCCTTGGAACCTCGTTATCCTTCCGTTACTCCACCTTCCTCGATTGCTCCTTGATACATTGCATCTCCCCTTGTAAAATTTGAATCATGTCCATAGTCCCCTGGTACACTTATTTCTAATGGGCAAGGTTAGGATACTTTCCATGTACTACTTCATCTCTTGAAACTAGTGTCCTTAGCCTTGGCATCTCCCTAGCATGCATGACATTTACTCGTGTCATCACTAGTATAGGTTCTAGCTCCTACTCATGTGCCACTCTTTGCATCCCTTGTGAATTGGCCTTCTTGATGTTTAACATCATAACGCCCTTGTATTTCTAGTACTGTTGGTTCATATGGCCATAAATTTTTTGACACTCTTTGTATTTTTGTTTCTTTCCGTACCATGAGAATTGTAACAGATTAGGACACTCACATTTATAATGTTATGTAGATCTACAATTATAACATGTTCCTTGCAGTAACTCACTCTATCCTCCAGCATGGTTACTGAGACCACTAAATCCTCCATAAAAACCTCTGCCACCCACCCCTCCATCTATATGCCCTTCATAATGATAGTCATCATCCTTAGAACTTCTTACAAGGATAGTCTGGCACACACCCAAATCAATAGTGTCATGGATATTATAAATCAGTTTGCAATCCTTGGTATCATTGGTTGTAGTGGTACAAATCTTACAGTAGAAAGATACATTCTTTTAGATTATGTGTTGTAGCATGTGGAACCTACTTGCATTATGATCCCCATGGAAGATCTCACATTCTACCGCCAAAGTACACACCAAAATTTTGAGGGAAAATATCCTTTAAATGTCCCTCCACTTCACATTCTGTACACAAAATCCCATTATGAACCTCGTGCATTGACTTTGTAGAAAAATTTTCAAACTACTTGACCATTGTAGCAATTTGGGCCCTTAGAAAATGAATAACACCTGTATCAACACTCCCGATAACATTGGCATGTAGGGTAGCTTCCAATGCCTCACACTGGTTGGTGAAAGTATTTTGCGACAGAGCCCTTCTAAATGGTGTTATCAATCCTCCAAAAAACCATTGAGCATGTTAAGAAGGATGAATTTTGTAGGATACTTTTGACAAGAGAGTCTTTAAATGCACATCATAATCCCAAACACTCTCTTCCATTTCCTATTGGATCTCCTTCAAAGCATTGATGATCTTCTGCTCAAACTTTGGGATATGGAACTCTGGTAGGAATGCATTCTTCAATGTAGTGTAGTCCACCACCATTTTATGGGGGTCATAATTCCTATACCAACTATGTGTGTGCCCTTACAACGTTATTGCAAACTGACTTGCCTTCCACTCCAAGGTAGTTATCCCCTTCACATGCCATATTAACTCCCTTTTATGCACATGCTCTGCAACATCTTCAATACCCTTATAGTAGGGTAAGTGCAAAGACATCAAAAAATACTTGAGGAGCTAGTTGAGGTCCTTTTCATCCTGATCTAGAGCCTTGGTTCCCTCTAGTGTTTCTTCCTCCACCAAATCCAATCGATCCACCAAGTCATGTTCCCCTTGACCCACCAAATCCACGTCCTACAATCAGTAAAGGGCCTGAAGTGGTCTCAACATCCCCTTGAACTACACAATGATGGTTTATGATATTTTCCCACCACTAGTTATATTTACCGCACCACTCCCAGATGCGATACCCAAATCTTGTGTACTTACACCTTATCCAAATATTCCTCCAAGGACAAGAATGGATTATGAAACCATGGATGTTCCAAATGAGAAATTATATATCCTTGGTGTAGATCAGTTACCACCACCAATACCAACTGGGTTGACAATACTTTTTCATTAATCTAGAAAACCAAGTGCCATGGGTTAGTCACCAAGTGGGTTCAAATGCGTGCTGATGGATCTTCTTTTTCCATATGATGAAATCTCATTAGAATCTGAAGGGGATTCTCTCCCGCACTTACCACGATGGGGTAGCACAGACTTCTCAGGTTCCACATCCTCTGCATGAACCTCAACTCCATCCCACAATGTCTATCTCCATAGATCTATCACACTTGCAACCTCACAATGTCTAGTCATCTCCCTTTCATGAGATTTTATATACTTGAGTCGTCTCTCCTCCCTTTATTTTTTAGCCATAATTTCTGGCATCTTCCTCCACCTTAGATTCCTCTCCTAACACTTGGAGAAGCTTAGATGGCCATCAGGAATGCATCTAAACTCAAAGTAATGAACAATATATTCATATCTAAAGGAATAACACGCAAAAATGATCCTCTAGGCCCCCTCAGAAACTCAAAATCAACTTCTATGAAAGAATACGTCAAAATGGCATATTCTAAAGTATAACCGGTCAAAACCCTCTTCCACCAGTGATCAATAGCACACATCCAAGTCAGATCTACATCATCCAGTCTCTGATAGTAATCTTGGGTCTACATGCATGGTCTACAGTACCAACTGTATCTAGATGCGTATACTGAAATCCATTCATATAATTCTACTAGGAAGTAGTAAAAGAATGTCTCATAAATCTCATGGTATAGGTTTTTCGTCTACCCATCTACGCACATTGAACTCAATTCTAGTGCTGAATTTTTGAGAAAACTCATCCTCCATGCTCTTGAAACATGTTCTAACACTTTCTAAGGTTAGGTACTCTATCATCACATATCACAAGTGTTGGTGATCAAATTAATCTCTCCCTTATTTGGTTAAGCTTTTCCATCGTTGTCTACTATATTTTTCTACTTTCCCTATTAAGGTGCAAGTCAACTTTGTGGTTTTTCTATGATTCATCTAGTCTGTCCTCTTTTTTAGGTGAGGATCATGTTTGAATTTTCATTATCTAGTGGTTTCTTATGGGGAGGTCATTTTGTTTTTTGTTTTGGAGTTTGAGGGATTACATTTCATAAATTACTTTTGGGTCTTGTCTTTCATTCACTTTCTCTCTCATGTTCCCCATTGATATGTGACAACTTTAAATTAGATGTAGTATGGTGGGTCCAATTTGTAAACTTATATTTTTCTATGGAATTCACAAATTAAAAAATTGGTCCCGTGACCTGACAAATATTCCTCCAATATTTGCGGTGACAAAACAACACAATTAGTTTTTATTTCTACCCTAAAAGAGTAAACATGTCACAATTGGAGTGCATACAGGGAGGTGGTACATATTTATAGTTTTATGCATTTGTGACAAAAGGAGTAAAAGTATAAACAGTTCCCAACACCTGCAAGAGACAATGGCTACATAAATGCAAGAGGTGGAGATGTGGGTCACTGGGGAACTCAATCATTTTTGTTTGAAAAGGAACTAAGTTAAATTTGTAAAAAAGGGCCGCAACCCTGCTATCACTCAAATTTGACCATGTTTCAAGATAGTATTGAAAACCAAAAGGTGGATGGGTGAGTTAAGTTTTCCAAAAGTGTGTAGAGTATATAATGCTACAACATTACAAAAGGTGTCCCCGAGATCATGACAGTGAAAATATTTATTCCATGTGGACGGTTCATTTTTAAAATTACAAATGATGGATTGAATGGTCCTGATGCATTGCATTTATTTCTACCACCATTAATTTTTTTATGCAAATTGAGGAAGCTTTAAATCTTGTGAATGCTTTCATCTTTATTTACCAATTGGATTGATTTGTATTGCTACCTTTGTGATTTGCGTGAAGAATTATCATGTTATTAGCTGAGTAGCTCAAATTGTGAACCTGAGGATTTAAGAAGTTGTTGATTTGGGTTTAAAATGTTCAGGTACTTATAGATTAACTGGTAAGAGATTCAAAATTCTTATACGTCTCTTTCAGTGGCAAGGTTGGTTTAGAAGAAAAGTTAAGGTTTTTGAACAATGAAGACTATGCCATATTCGTTCTCATTTGTTTCAAGAATCACAAGTGATCTAGATAAAATTATGAACACTGATTTAATGGGCATTGAACTTGATGACTTCATCCTAATGTTAAAAAATCTGCATCATAATGAATTCTTAAAAGCAATTCAAGAAAGTTGTATTACTCTATCTTGTTCCATCCCTCCCTATGTTCATTTCCCTAAATTAGTGTGGCATTGTGCTATGAATTATGATCTATAATAGAGGGAGGTGTTAGATGGAAGTGGGGATGTAATACTGACACTAATACTAGAAACCATCATGATAATGTTAAAATTTCCTATAGTCATAAACCCAATTAGAATTAGCATCAAATTGGCTCTGAAGGACTATGAAACAAAGAAGAAGGAATATGTCAAGATGATAAATACAAATTATCTTATTTCAAAGAAAATAATGGCTAGAATCCCTAAAAATATGGTTAGGTCACAATTTGTTGAGGAGGTTGAGGATGTCACTATATTAATGAGTCGAATAGTGGGTTTAGAAACTATAAATGAATTCAACGAATGGATGACTACATACATATGGATTATTTTGGAGAGAAAAGGGAGCATTTTTTGGGCCATCTTTATTACAGACGCACTCCATGAACAAATGGTCACTCTAGCATCAAAAATTGAGATGGGAGATACTCCAGCCCTTGAATTTTATATGATGACATATCTCATTTATAATGTTGCAAGGAATAAATGTTTCCAAGGTCTGTCACCACATGATGATTTCTAAAAATGTCAAATGCACGAGATTTTTCCTTAGTTACAACTAGTCAAATGGAGTGGAAATGTAAGGTTGCTTAATGATGCCGTCTTCGCACCAATTATTTTCCTTTTAGACTAGAGTTGGGACAATATAGGATTTTTGAACAAGCTAGACAAGTGATCTTGGAATATGGATGCTATTTTATCTAGTATAAAAAGTTCACTTACATAAGAGTTAGTGGTTTTAAGGGAAATCCATTTAAGTTGCATAGGTATGTAGATGATAAATTGATTTTATGTGAACTAGCAAGGAAGTTGACACATGCGCATAAAATAATTCGTGGGAGGCATAAAACAAATATCAAATTTCATATTCAAAATGGAAGGTACTCATGCCCTTCCATCATAAAGGCCACATTGATTAAAGAGGAAATGTAGAAATTTGATATGGAAAATTTTGAGGCAAGGCCTAATTATTACTTTAGATGGGTGATTAACAACATTGCAAATAAATTTGAGCATGAGCCCTATTTTGAGGATTACTGGATGAATTGCAGGGATGAGGAAGAAGTCATATTAATGGAATTTTCTAGAATGACTCTGACACAGATAGTAGACTACAAAATTGTAGTTATCCTGGAGGGGATTGTGGATGATCCACACACGGTGAGAAGATTCTATATTGATCTTGTATCTCCTCTAGACTGGAATGTGGTAGAATCTGATGATCCTTATTGAAGAATAACTAATGTAATGAGAATAACTATAAACTAGTTAACCCAAAATAACATTGATATTTTGGGAACCTGAGTGAGGATATTCCACCCTTGAGGGAAGATGCATATAGAGTGGAACCACTGGGAGGAAAGAACCCTCAATTTTCATCCAAAAGGTATACTCCTGAATTCATTGATGAGTGGACATCAGCCACTAGTGAAATTAGCTCTTCTATGTTAGTCCTCAGGAAAAAGAATGAAGAGATGATTTTAAAATCTATGGAGAATGCCCCCGTTACTTTTACAGTGCCAATTCAGGTAAAGGGGAAACGTTTGGCATCACATGTGGTCCATCCAATTCTTTCTCCAAAGCATCATAGTGTTGAAAATTTGATGAGTGGAGCCAATACAAGTGGCCATATTCATTATAAGCCACATAAGGATGAAATAAGGGCAATGCCAAATTTTAAAAGGTTTGAGAGGACACACAAAAAACATATTTTTATTCACCATCCAGTCTTGGTAAGAGTAGGTTCCCATATTCCTACAAAGTTCAAGCATCAGGATGTGGTAATTGATCCCCTAAATTTGAAATGGAGTGATACTTTCCAAAATTAGTGTGATGCATCATTGCCACGTGTGGAGTAATCAGATCCATTAATCCCACCTTTGAATTTTATGGAAAAAATAATGGAATGCACTAATAATCTAGTCTCCCAAGGAATTACTGTAGTTAATCTAGTAGAAAATAAATTTATTACCCTAGGTATGAAAATCCCTTAAACTTTTCTTGCCAGGGATATAAATATGCTTCCAGTAGAAGCAATTCACAAATTTAGAAAGTTCTAAAATGATGTAATTGATGTTGATACTCGTGAAGGATTTTCCATGTTGGATGCACTTAATTTATCTATAGATGAACCAATCTCGACACCAGTGGGTAACATTCAAAAAAGAAAAGAATTGGAAAAAGATATTCATGTACCAACTACTGAGATGAGGATCTAGGAAATTGAAATACTTTCTCTAGGATAAATTGTTTCAGAATTGGGTGAATCAGATTTTTCTGTTGAAAATGATACTAATACCAAGTTATTATAAGAAGAGGCTATATCCATTTATGTTGAGGTGATTAAGACTGATGATATTCCTCATGAGGGAAAATCTATTTTTGAAGAAATATTGAAAATAACACAAGATGTAATTTCTAATGAAGAAATCACTACTAGTGAAATATCATCACCCTTAATGGGAAATGTAGAGTTGTTGCCAGAGGAAAAACCTACCATGACATTTCCAGATGCATCACTAAAGCATGGAAAGGGTAAGGTTGCAACTCAGTAGACTTTGGAAGAGAAATATCCCACAACCTAGGTTTTCATACAAGAAAGTGTTGGAGAAGAGATTGACTCCACTATGGCTTTGACTGAAGAAGAAAGGAGGGAATTTTCCCTGAATCTTGATACAATTCAAGGAAGAAATTATCAATCTAAAGTTCTAGACCATAAAAAAGAGCATCCATAAGATTTAGTAGCACAGGGTGAGATTGGCATAGGTTCCATCGAAATAAGTAATCAGTAACTGAAAAAAGCATTGGTTCAAAGTGAACAAGAAGTATCCAAACAAATAGTATTTGTTCCTAAAAACTCTAGAAGGAATCAAAAGAAACAAAAGCTATAACAAGATTATAAAGGGGATGGATTAGTGAGTTAATTTCAAATGAAGAAAAAGAGGTCCTCCATGTGCAAGATGTTGACCTTACTGCTCTATCATTTCCAAAGGAATTAAGACCCTTAAAAAGGTTCATGACCATCACAAAAACCCAGACTGATTCATCTGGAGCAAGGACCTTGGAAATACCAACCCCTTTTGAGGGTAATACAAGAAAAGACATAACAACTGATGACTATAACATTCAGATTATTCCTTTGGGAACACCTTCAGGGGAACAATTGAAACAAAGAGTGTTGGTTGGCATTGAGTGACCTTGTACAAAACATTGCTAAATATGGAATGACAAAAAGGAAAATAAATGAGAAATTTAGGGCCTTGAGTTCTTGTTTGCAAAAATTAACAGGGAAGACTAGTCAAATGTAAGTAAGTGCCTATATAAACACCCCTAAAGAAATGAATAAGATAAAAAAAATTTCAAGAAGGTTCAAGAAGTAGACACATGGATTGAGAATTTGAACAAGAGGGGAAAAAAATTAATTATGAAATCCAAATCGAAGTATGAATATCTCAAAAATATAATAAATGAAATTGATGAGATAATTAAATAATACAACAATGATATTTTGTACTTTGAATGTATTCTTCCCAGGTTAGACCGCATTACCTAGATCAGTGATGAGTTAGTTGAGGAGGAGGACATTGTACCAGCTGAATTTAAATGAAGACAACATGTCCTTGAAGATATATCAAAAATTAGAGTCGAAACCCTAAATGGAATCAAAGGAAAGCTTGAAGTCAAAAGAAACTTGGTTGATGACACTCTCGATGCTATTGACTTAAAATTGGAGGATATGGTTATTGTTAAGTTCAAAAAGAGTTATTAGAACATGAAGATTTATTTCTTACTTGATTATTTTGAAAATAATGTTCTAAGAAATGATTTCTCCTATGAAGTCATTAAGACCATGAGAAAGATAGAGAATAGAATTGCAAAGTTGAAGGCAAGGCCACTAGAATATAACCAGAAAATGGGCCATTCTATTGATGCAATATCTAGACAAGAACTAATTTTTCGACATCATTCATGGAACGGATGAGGATGAATTTAATGAATTATTCAATAGATATGATGCATATGTGGTGAGGGTACCAAAAGAACAAGATTCAGAAGTAGAATATGAAGAAGAAGAATATGCAAATGATGACAAAAATGCTTATACAATTGTTCCTTGAACTATATTCTCTTTTCATATTCATTTTTTTAAACTAATTTTTTAAAATGACACTTATATTACATTGGAAGTATATGTTTCTCTATATTTTATTGTTCCTTTATTTCAAATTGAAAAATGGAAGAATGCAATAATGCCATATTTACTTTGATGAAATTAACATACATTTGGATAAGCATGTAAAATGATTGATATTGTTATGTTTCTTTCACATTGAATAAGGAAAAAAATGGGATTATATAGGGGCCCCTTCCCATGAAAAAAAATATATATACATGCCAGAAAGAGAAATAATGAAAGGAAGACAACATCTAGGCATTCTTGAGCCCTACTTCATAGTTTCCTCTTAGTAGGGGGAGATTGTTCAAAATTTTGTTTTTTCAGCACAAACTCACTTGAGCCTTGTGCTATTTGAATGAAATGACTAACATTACCATGTCTTGTGACATTCTCATATCCATCAATGCCTCTAGACGCATTATAAGATGACTCATGATTTGTTCCAGTTCAAATTTCTTCTATTGAGATAAAACCCAATCTAAAATATCCAAACCTCCTTTGAAGAAGGTTGTCTTTCCTTTCCCTTTTTGGAGGGTTGACATGCTGGGAGTGGGTTGAGAGGGGATGCCTGAAGTGGTCGGAGGGGAAAGTGTTGTATGTTGTTTACTGGGATGATTGCGAGGCATTGAACTTGACCCAACCTATCATTTCTATGTGAAAGGTGGATTATCCTTCGGAGAAGGAATTTGTTGAGGGTCCAATAATTCATTCTCTTCCTAATGAGCATGATGTAGTAGGTGGGTGGAAAACCAAATATAAAATCTCCCTCTATTGTTCTGAGTAGAACAAATGGCTGCCCTTGAATGGAGATCAGATAATGATTGGTACCATTCTCCATCTGAGATAATTATTGGAGGTTGTGATTATGTTTCACCTTTCCTTTTCCCTGAAGATGACCTTGGTAATGAAATTGATTACAAAGGAACACTATCTAGTTGCTTTTTCTCCAGGAAGTTGATCCTTTTCTCTAGCTCTTCTATTTTGTGGGAGATAATAGGAACTGTGTGGATGGAGGATCTATCATACAAAAAATATGATTCCTTAGGAATCTCTTTTGATACAAAATCCTCATCACACAGAAAAGAAAATTAAAAATTACTTTGACTTGAGACTTGAGGTCTTCTCTCAACCCAGTATCTTTTTAAGTTTTTGATACTTTTTATATGCTCCCATCTAAAAGGATAGAAATACATAACTTGGAAGGTTGTGAGCACAGGATTGATCCTTATCAGCCTTGTAAGAAGTGATAACTGGACTTTATAGTATGTTAAGGGCCCTCTGGTGTCACCCACACATTCTATATCAAATAGAGCCCTAAAAAATCTTCATCAAGACCACTTAAATCAAAACTTGGATTTAAGTCCTCTAAATAAATCTCCTTCAGGCTGTGAGCTACAAGTACCTTTTTCATTTTCTTTGAAATTCCTTATACTCGGAACAAGAAGGGAAAGGCATGATGATAATGAAATTGATCTAGGTTTTATAATGAAAATAAGACATAAGTTTTGATTTGATACAATCTTTCCCACGAAATGAAGGATATTTTGTTTAGTTCGCATAGAGGATAATTTAAGAATTAGAAGGGGTTAGGAATGAGAAGAGCTGGTAAAAGCAAGGTGATTTGACAAAAACTATGTGCGGTGATTCATCCAATGAGACATGAAGAAGAGTGTATGGCGCCTAAGGTAGATTATTGAAAAATGAGTATGGATAAATGTTATATCATTGTCATCCAAAAGTGTTCTGAGAGGGTTTGAAATGATTACATAATCAATATTAGGAAAGAATGATTAATGTAATCCTCTAGAAGTGATGACCTGATATCCCAGTTGAGTGCTAATGAAGTTGATTGAAAATACTTTTGATTTGTATACCTAACAGCTTCTAAAGAAAAACCTTTCTAAATGCCATGTTCTAGAACAAATTTTGAAAAAGGAATATTCCTTGGAATATTCATAATTTTAAGGGGAAATAAATTTGAAGGTTAAAAAGTGAAGGAGATGATATAAAATAAAAAAGAATAATCACCAAAGCAGGTGTTAATCTTTCTAAGATTTATTTAGAGAAAAGAGAAGGAGAGAAATCTGGGAAAGCCATTTTTGCGAAGGAACTTATTTGAGAAACGAGTTATTTATTGTGTATCTTTGAAATTGATCATGTAAATATGGTTGCAAATGTACAGCCAGTGACGAGCTTTGAGATTCTAAACAAAATTTCCCTTGTTCATCAATTTTCAAGACCTTAAGTAATTTTTGTTAATCATGAACCTTGTTTATGTCTACTGTCATTTTGAGATATCTTCAAATAGTTATCTGTGTTCCTGTTGCAATATTACATTAGGAATCCCTCTAAAATCACACAAGATGTCATCCTAATGATAGTATTATGGGATTATCAATAACATTATGAATATAGATTTCATTTAACAATGTAATAAGTGATTTAAATTCACTTTACTTTCATTTCAGTGATACAAAATGTTTTTCAATTTATGAGTGTATCATAAGTGTGATAGATCAGGGACTTCTAAGGTTTAATTAAGTCTTTAACATGAGTTTTTATGTTAAATCCTTGAATAATGTTTGAAGCCGTGTGTCTTTCAGCTTGAATAGATGCACAATTTTCTAGTTGAAGGTTCATCCTAAACATTTGAGTCCATTTATCATTTTGCTTTGTAGATTTGTCAACATTTGTTTAAAGCTCTTAATAATTTTGTATAATCAACTTTATCTTGCTTAGCGTCCTAATCTTAAATTTCATATTCAGTGATATATATATATATATATATATATATATATATCCACAAATTATAAAAAAAGATCATTAAATTTATCCATCCTTTACCAAAATGTATAGATGCAATTAGTTTTTATCATTGTCTTTAGTGACCTATACCTTGTCTAGAGATCATCTTCATTTTATAAGGTAACAATTCATGAGAGTTAGGTTATATTATATTGGCCATGTTTTCTCAAGGTATCCTTCAAAATAATGCAAAGGAAGGGTCAAATACTATTAATCCATTGATAATATCCACTAATACAAGCCACAAAGTGGGTCCTCTCACCCTGGTTGAAGGTGTTTCACCTAATTCTTAGATCGTTTCTTTGAATTGTTGATGAAAAAGATAGGTAAATGGGAATAGGAGGAATAACTGTTCAATTTTTCGTTAATGGGTTGCTATGCACATATGACTTCCGGATCCACATCTGATTGTGAGACCTTCCTTTTGGCTAGGAGGAACTACATGTAATGAAAACAAGACCACCATAAGGAAATAAAAAATATGGGTAGTGAACTACCTAGTGTATGATAGATCCAGGAAGTATGATACTTCTTAGATGGTTGTCAGTCCACTATTTTAAACAATTTAATGTTGTAAACAAAGTAAATTCTATTGTTATTTAAAATGATTTAGGTATCTCCCTTAAAACACAATAAGAAATAGATATAATCTAATAGGCTGAGCTAGAATGGAATCCAAAGGTCAAATGATTGGTTTGGGTCTCTGTATGTTTTATAGAGGTCTCAGGTAGATCACAGGTGTATGAGGGTGAAATGAAATTAGATGGGTAGGTCTTTGTTCTAGGCTATGTGGGAAAATACAGAGACTAGTGTCCGTCCGGGGTGACTAACGGTGGTTAGGTGTAATCGGTGCCAGTTAATGTGAGATTTGGAAATGTCACAAAACAAGATTTTGGTCTCCTTTGTGATTACACGAAGGAATTTGGTGAGTCAAGGTGAAATATTGGGTTACTAGAGTAGGCTTAGGTGAGGTTGTAATGGGTATATGGAGGTGAAAATGTTGGAGAAGGTCAATAGGGGGTAAGATAAACAATGGATGATAATATGATGATGGAATGAAATAAAACAAGAAAATATGATGTTATACTTACTTGGATTCCACTCTTGAATTCTTGTGTGTGAGGGAAGGAGGTGCTAATGAGGGGTTTGAAGGTTATAAGTGATCACCAGCTATAAGAAAGCTTCTACATGGGCTGCATGTACACTCCTCTTTGCTTGGATAGATCAAATCATGGTTGGGTTAGCTATGCATGGGAAGATGCTCAATCTCCTTCCTTGTATGCAGGTTTTCATTAGAATTTTCTCTTTGAATATGTGTTATCTCTCTAAGATGTGTTCTTGCTCATAAAGCTTCTCCCAATGTTTTCCAACCTTGAGAATATGGTATTTTAGGGGTTAAAAGGGGTAATCGACGGTGGTCTGGCTTAACCGGAAATGGTTAGGGGTAACCGACGTTGGTCAAGGCAGGATTTCCTAGGTTTACTAAACTAGGGATATCCTCCTAATTTCCTTGGATCTCATGCCATTATCCCACAGATTAGACTAGGAGATTCTTGTGAGCATACGGGTCTGTGGTTAGAGGGAATGTAGAGATTGATTTTTAGGGTTTGGGTAAGTCTTAGTTAGTTATGGAAAATTGCTGAGAATAGGTCTTAGGTTGAGTTGGCTTGGTGAGGTGTCTAAGTGAACTATATGTGTGGATATTATTTAAATTGAAATATTCAAATAATAAATATAGTGAGGATAACGCATTAACTTAATTAAATTAATTAAATTAATTAAATTAATATTAGTGTGGTGAAGGGGGGTCATGGTTAGATAAATGTAATAAAGGGTATTTATTTTTTGAGGGACCAAAGGGGAGTGTGATCTAATTTTATTCTCTACATTTTTCCCCTTGTTGTTGCATATCTTGTATTGGTAAGCGACGCTAACAAAAAATAAGATGTGGTTGCCCCATGTGTGGGTGAAGGTGATCCCCTCAAACCAGGAACTGACGAGGCAATAGGCTGAAGCGGTGAGTGGTTTGATAAAAGGAAAATGTGGGGAAAAGGAAAGTGGGTACAAGGGAAAAGGGTGAAAGGTCTACTCAGGAAATCTAGGGAATGGGTCAGGTTCAAAGGTAGCAACAGTCAAATGCACGCACACGTATAAACTGTAGCACGCTACCAGGTTGAAGAGCAGGAAAAGTCTACATCTTCTAAGTTCAATAGGTTTATCCAAACAAGGTTGAAGTGAATCCGGTATCCAAGGTATAGGATATGGTCAGGAAACACAATGTAGGTTAGGTGCAGGAACATTTAGGTATGTTCTGGTACACCAAAGGTAGGGTTAGGATAAACGGTCATGACAATAGGCTAGGTAAGGTCATTAGGTTAATCAACATAGGTAACAATGCCACAAGGTATAGAAAACATATGATGTCAAAGGTCACTAGTGATGGTCCAGGTCCAAATATCTAGGTCATAGCATAGTCAAGGCCAAGGTAGGGGTAAAAGAATAAGGAATCCCCAAAAGAGGAAAAATGGAGGTAGGAAGTGATGAGGTCAGGAAAGGTAAGGTAATGGGTTAGGTAAAGGTTCAATGGGATAAAGGATCAAGGTAAAGGGTGGGGTAAAATAGAAAAGGAAGCACAATGTATAGGTGAGATTGACCGATGGCGGTCAGGTATAACCGACGTCGGTAGAGGAAAACTAGTGACGGTAAAGTAGTGCATGTGATCGATACTAGTCAATGGTAACTGACATCGGTTAGGTCGAGTGGGTTATAAAAACAAAAAATCCACATTTTTACTATTCATTTGTTATTTATGAAGTGAAGAAATGACAAAAAAGAGAGATAAAAGAGAGAAAAGTGGCCAGAGGAAATGTGTGAGTAAGCTGACAATCTGATTTGATGAGGGTTGGGTTGGTAAGTAGCTGGTCCACGAGATCAGGGCAAGAGAGTTGATTGGTCATAGGTTGCGAGTAGTTATTAAGTGATGGAAGAGGCTAGAGAGGGATCAAGTGGACCACTGGCATAGTAGCCAAACGTGCCATCAAGATAGCAGAAGCGTGATGCGGTAAGTGCCTAACTTTAGATTGGTGATTAAAATTCAAATGTGGGTGTGGGGGGAATAACAGGCAAAAAATATTGGGGGGAGGGTAGTAAATTATATAGGTAGGGTGGGTAGGGGTCTTGGGGTAGTGTAGGTCATTTTAGGTGGGGTAAAAGGGACAGGTGGGAGAGTTTTTAAAAAAAGGGGGGGTTTGGGAAGTCACAGAATGTTCCGCGAAAGTGACCGGCGCCAGTCAAGCTTGGCCGACATCGGTTGGGTAGAACTAGGATCAGTCACCAAATAGGTGATTGATGCTAGTTAAGTGGTAACCGTGGTCGGTAAATATGAACCGGTAGCATAAACATGTACTAGTCAAGATTTTAGGAACAAGGGTGAAAAAGTGATGTAGGGTAGGTAGTTAAGATGGGTAGGGTAAAAACAGGGTGAAGGGTAATGATAATTGGTTAATATGGTCATGGTAAATAGGGATAAATATCATACTTGAATTGGATGTAGGGGAGAGTGTAGTTACACATGCGGGATAGGGTTCTGCCTCTACTGGTGACATTATGTAGCTTAATGACCCCTTTGGAGCTGCAGCACATGGAGGCAGTGAGATTGAGTGGGATTCGACACTACCAACATGTTTTTCGATAGCCCAACTTGATATTCACACTCATCGATAGATGGGAATCTGCAACCAATATGTTCCACCTTCTGACGGGTGAGATGACTATCACCCTAGAGGACGTGTTCCAAATTTTGTGGTTACCCATATTGGGTTCTGAGGTTTATTCTATCTCCTCCAAGGCCTCAAAGGAGCTGATCAGGATAGTTTTTGGTAAGGGGGCGATAGATCTGAGATTCCATAGTGCCAGTTTGAGCTATGGCGAGATGTACCTAGCCCATCCAGATGAGATGAGGCTAGTGGTTCTATTGATGGTGGCAATGTGCTACTATACACAGCTAGATGCAGAGGGTGGATGACTTCTCTGATTACTAATGGGGGTGCTCCATGATATTATGGTAGAGGAGACCTAGTTTTCTTGGGCACCAACATTCTTGGTCCAGCTATACCAAGACTTGTGGGCATATGGGCGGTTGTGTAGGTTTAGCCTGTGTTGTACATTTACACTGCATTACTAGGCCTACGAGCACATAGTCTATTTTTGACCTATAGGGATGCCCCGAGTAGATCCATTCCTGCTGAGATCTGTGTGGGTGGGATATAGGAGATGGGTGCCAATTGTAGGAGAGCAAAGATCAAATAGGCCGACATATGATGTGGCCCATTTTTGGAAGTTATTAGAGGGGTTGTGTGGAGTGGACATTATCTAGAGGCCAAATGTGTGATTTCCCTCATACAGACAAATACAGGAGGAGCTAGCTGAGCTCCAGCTAGAGAGGTGGATACAGGGTTGCCATGTTGGGGAGGATGAGATGATCCCGGTAGGCAGGGTCCTACGGTAGTTCGGTCTTATATAGGATATTCCTGCATCCTTCCCACAATATCAGAGAGATGATGTGGAGAGGCCTCTACCTCTACCATAGCCTAAAGTGCCTACATGGGAGGAGGATGAGCTAGTGGATCAATGGATAGATGATGTCAGATATATAGATGGGTATAGGAAGTGGTGGGTGGCTCAGTTACAATCCATACCACCTAGACTAGGGTAGCTAGACTTACCTACCATTACAGTGCAGATAAATTCCCTACAGTGGTAGGTAGTGATGTTGATTACCTAGATAGGTATACTACAGACACAGCTCGAGGGGTTAGAGGCAGAGGTAACAGAGCTACGAGTATAGGTGCCAAGTTTGTAGGCCCAGATGGTGGAGGGAGAGGATGGAGGAGATGGAGATAGAGATGGTCAGGTGGAAACCTTACTGGCTCAGGTGGCAGGTTTACAGGTTTAGTTGGCCATATCCCAGGCACATATTGGGGCCTTACAAGCCCAGATACAGGCACATGGAGCTGATCCTAGTTCAGAGGCTCGTGCAGGGTAAGGAAGGTACAAGGGCCGAGACTTATAGGACCACCAAAGACTGTGCCTATATCTAGGTTACGAGATGCCCTAGGTGAGGAAAGATATTATCAGAATCAACTCATCACAGCTGGGATATACTTCCTATCCTAAGAAGAGTATAGAGTATAGTAGGCATCAAGTGAGAGGATGATATCCCACACACATAGTGTGGAGAGCACAGGAGGTCACTAAGCTTTGAGGCTCGGTTAAGGAGAGACCACTAGTGCACGGTGACAAGCGCTAGGTGAGGTGCTCACAGGGATATAGGAGGCTGAGGGTGCATGTGACACAGTGATGGACGACATCTGGTGAGATGCCTGAGATGCGGTCACCTTATTTTTAATGTATACTAGTGATTTTTGTGATATATATATGCCAGCCTACATGTCGAAGGTACTTGTGTTTTTTATCACATACCAGCCTACATGTCAAATATAGTGTGGATGTATGATTTATTTTTATATATTTTGAGCATATATTAGCTTGCATGCTGAAGATATTTTGTATTGATTCATTCATTCTTTTTGTATATATGAGACTGGCCTGTGTGCCGATGAAATTTTGTAATATATATATATCATCTTGCATGTTGACATTTTTGAGATGATGGATAGGATGAGATAGACATGTATATTGAGATACACATTTATTGATTTATATGATGAGATTCATGGTATTTCGTGATTTGTTAATGTGTGTATGAGACATTGGTTTATGGCGTGTGTTAGATGAGATATGGATTTGTTAATTTAATGTGGTTTGAAATTAGGTTAGTTAGGCATGATGGAGTTAGGTTTTCATTAGGCAAGGATCGAGTTAGGTTTGGTTAGGCATGGATTGAGTCAGGTTTGGTTAGGCATGGATCCAATCAGGTTTGGTTAGGCATGGATAGAGTCAAGTTGGTTTAGGCATGGTTGAGTTAGGTTATGGGTTAGGCATGGATCGAGTTAGGTTATAGGCATGGTTGAGTTGAAATTCGGTTTAGTAATGATTCATTATTTTGGCAATAAATGATACTATGGGTCATATGTGAAATGTTGTATAATCTATGCATAGTGATGATAGAGGGATGGTAGGTGTAATAAATGTATGTTGTGGTAAGCAACTTGTTATATATGTGGCTTAATTTCCAAGTTTGTTATAAAAGGAGAACTAAGTGAAATTTGATGTAAATGGTTAGTTACGCATGGTTGATGAATTGTTTTAGGGTAGAAAAATGGCTGAGCTAACCTCCAAGGGCCCCATGCCCTCGGAGTGTTTCCTACACAGTCCCAATGAAAATGGACCTCAAGCCGATGTAGTTTTCCCATGAGCTAGGGAAGAATTTGAAAATGAATTGGTAGGTTTTTGGGCATGTTGTTGGTTTAGGTTTAATAGGTGTGGGTAGATTATAGGTAAAAGGATGTAGGTGAAGGAGATTATGGTGAAAGGGGAGGATTACGTAAAAGGTAAGGGTTGAGGACCAATTCCTTTATAAGGTAATCAAAATGTAAAAAAATATGGTTAAAAGATAAGATGGGGTAATAGAACCACTTGATTGGGTAGGATCATATTGAGTAGATCATACCTTGGAGGGGGTGATGAACATAAGATCCAAAATACATTGCATGATTAACTATTCTATGATGAAGGTAGTCACAGGATCACCAAATGTCTAAATTCCAAGATGTCCCTTGAGGAAATTGAGGAAATGATAGTGGAAATGGTAAGGAGGGTGAAAGGTAGCAAATTTTATATGTTTTTAGTAATAGGGCCTTTAGGAAAGGGGTCCTAGGTCACAATGGGCAATTCCATGAATAAATTTTGTTTATTTTTGATAGACTAATCGATGTAGGAAGTCTATATGGGATAATGAATAGGATACTCCTTGAGGTCTTCGTGAAGCTGATTGATGCAGGAAGCTTCAGTTTCTCTCATTTTTTTAAAGTTCCACATAGTTGTGCTTTAAGGGAGTAGTCTATTTATAGCAGCAATTTTGTCGAGAGGAAGATGTCCTTTTTAGGGAGTCATCTTTTATTAGAAGTTTTCCTCAAGGAGTTTGGTCCCTTGTGAGGTCTTTGAAATCATGGACAAGACCAAGGTGGAGGATAGGACTCTTGTTCAAAAGGCAGGGTGGAATGACCATGGGATCTCATCTAAAGGTAGATGAAAATTATCCATGGGAATCATGTTATGTGCAGTGTCGTGGTACACATATTCAAGAGAAGATAACTAGTGATAGGTAATCACATGATTCTTGTTTAATCATTAGGGAGGTGTATGGAGTGGATAGTGCTCAAGGGACGAGACTATAAAGAGACAAAGGGTGAGGTAGGATGATGAGTCAATAATAGAATGGTCGAAGATGTAATGTGTTAAGCAGCTTAGGTTTGGGCTGACCATTAAGTGAGGATAAATGATAGGCACCTGATCCATAGGTATGAGTAACGATGTATGGTTCAAGCCAATTAGGAGTAAATTTTCCATGTTTACTATTTTCTGCTTTGGTTATGTGTTGATTTTCTTTCAAGACAAGGTCACCAACTTAAAAGGTTCGTTCATGAACATGTTTGTCATAATCACGTTTGATACGTTGTTGGTAAATTTGAAGGTGATCTAGAGTGTTAAGACGATGTTTGTCTAATAACTCAAGCTATGCTAAACAGTCTTGACGAAAGTCATCATCACTAAGCATGTCATGGAGAGAAATGCGGAGTGAGGGGATCTAGACTTCAAGATGTAGAATAGAATTTGTCCAGTAGACCAACGAAAAGGGTGTGGCCGCAATGGAAGTGTGAATACTAGTGTGGTATGCCCACAGGGAAAAAGGAATGTGCATATGCCAATCCTTCCTAGTATCGTCAACCACTTTCATGAGAATTTTTTTAAGGGTTTTGTTAGTGCATTTGGCTTGGCTATTGGTTTGCGGGTAATAAGGTGATGAGAAACTAAGATGAATGAAAAAGACATTACAAAATTTTTGTAATGTTTTATTTTTAAATTGTTTTGCATTGTCAGTGATGAGGCGATGAGGAACACCAAAGTGAAAAATGATGTGATGTTTAATGAACTCACATATCTTCTTGGATTTATTGAAGACGAGTGGTATGGCTTCCACCCTTTTTTTGTAGTATTTGGTAGTAGTTATGATCCATTGATGGCATTGGGAAGAATGAGTATTGATTTCTCATACAAGATCCAAACCCCATAGAGAGAAGGGCCAAAGGTCACAAGCAACTTGTAAGTCATGACTGGGTATATGATGAAGGTTGGAATGTTGTTGAAATTTTACACAACATTTGACATAGTCACAACAATCATGGTTAAGGGTCGGCCAGTAATAGCCTACCTGCGAAGAATACACTTAGCAACAACAAGGACACTAAAGTGACCTCCACATATGCCATCATGAACCTCCTTAACAGAATAAGGAATTTTAGAAATTGTGAGGCATCGTAAGAGAATACCATCAAAGCCATGTTTATAGAGGAGTTCCCAAAGAATGACAAAACGAGAGACCTTTTTAAGGAAGGCGCGTTGTCCGTTACGGGTGAGATCAGGAGGTAAGATGGAGAGAGAAAGGTAGTCGAGTACTATCTATAACAAAGGTCACTCAAGTCAGGGGTGTCAGTTCCAATTGAGTAAACATCATGAGGTAAATAAGAAGGTGAATGGAGGTGTTGTACAGTGATAAATATTTTGGAATCAGTAGGGGAAGCAGGTATTTGAGAAGCTAAGCAGGCCATGGTATCCACAAATTTTTTAGTTGAACATGGGATGGTTTGAAGGGTGTAACGATCAAAAGGTGGTCAAAATTATGTCTACATGATGTTTATACTTATGAAGTATCTCATTATGACATTGGTACATAACATTGACTTGGTTGATGACCAATTGTGAATCACCAAAGATGTGGATTAATTTGACATCTAGGGCGTATGCAACTTAGAGACCTAGTACGAGCACTTTGTACTCGACAATATTTTTGGTGCATTCAAAGTATTTTTTGAAAGACAAAGGCATGATTTCTCCATCCATAGGCATGAGGATAGTACTATCCCCTTCCCCATGCTAACACTTGGAACCATCGAAGAAGAGTGTCATTTGGTAAGGGGGTTCGTCCAGGGAAAGAGTAGCAATTGACTCACCAGGAAAGTCAAAATTAGAGGGTTAATCCCAAGAAATAGATGCGTCGGCTAGTTGGTCAGCGATAGCTTGGCCCTTGATAGAATTTTGATGAATGAATTTGAGGTCAAGATTAGCTAAAAGCATAAGCCATCGCATGACACACTGATTTTGATAAGGTTTGGCATACATGAAGAGTAAGGGATCAGTGTTGGTCACGACATAGGTTTTTTGGTTGAGTAGGTAATGGAAGAGTTTGGTGGCAATGAAAACTAAGGCTAAGAAAAATTTTTCTAGATGGTTGTATCGGGTTTCATAGTCCAAAAGAGTATGTCTTATGTAATAAACCGCCTACTGCCTATGTTGTTCATCGCGATGAGGGAGCATGGCTCCTAAGGAATGATCAGTAGTAGATATGTATAGGTAAATTTTTTTATCTTATTTAGGTGGAATGAGTACAGTTGGTTGTAGAAGGTATTATTTGAGGGCCTTAAAAGCTGTGTGACATTCATCATCCCATTTAAAGGAGAAATCCTTCCTGAGAAGATGATGAAATGGTTGACACTAATAAGATAATTGTGAAATGAAACGGCAAATGGAATGTAATTTACCTTATAGGATATGGATTTGGCAAAGGTTAGTAGGTGGAGAAATTTCGAGGATGGCCTTGAATTTTGCAGGGTCAACTTCTATACCATGGAGGGAAACAATAAATCCCAGGAGCTTTCGTGAGAGAACCGTGAAGACACTTTTCTAGGCTGAAGGCAGATGTAATATTTAATGAGGTGGTCAAAGATGGTTTTGAGGATGACAAGGTGCTTAGAGTGATGTTTATATTTGGGGAAGAGATCATCCACGTAATCTTCCAATATACAATTCATGATATCATGGAAGATGTAAGTCATAGCACATTGATATGTAGCACCAGCGTTTTTAAGGCCAAAATGCATAACCTGATAGCAGAAGGTCCCCTAAGGGGTGATGAATTTGGTCTTGTGTTGATCTTCTAGGGAAAGAAAAATGTGGCTATAACCCAAGAAGCCATCCATGAGTGATAGCATCTCATGACCAGCGGTGAGGTTAACCAGTTGATTAATATTGGGTAAGGGAACGTCATCTTTCGGGTAGGCTAGGTTGAGGTCACGGAAGTCCGTGAAAATGTGGAGTCCCCCTGTTGCTTTAGTAACATGGATAATATTAGAAATCCAATGAGGATAATGAATGGGTAAGATGAAGGAAATGGAAAGAAGGTGTTGAAGTTCTTCTTTGACGAGAAGAGCAATGCGAGGGTGCATTTTCCTCAGCTTTTTTTTGATAGGTTTTACATCGGTAATAGTTAAAATATTGTGGACCACTATGGTGGGGTAAATATTGGGCATGTCTGTGTAAGACCAAGTGAAAGTGTGGTTATGATCTCGGAGAAAAGAAGTGATGGCTTCCTACTCAACAACATCTAAAGGTTATCCGATCTTTAAGATGTGCGGGTCGTCATGAGTATGAATGTTGATCTCGATAGTCGATTCATTCAACATGGTTTATGTCTCAGAGGGTAACAACTAATGAATATATGAGTCTTCTACACCAAGGTAGGTGAGTATGGATTCATCATCCTGACATTGAATGACATTAATTATAGGTGTGTCATCATCGATCATTTTAGGATATATGAATGGAAGAGTGGAAGGGGCCTCACCTTCACATTGATAAGTCAAAGGCCCTAAAAAAATGGTTTTTATGAAAAAAAATGTTAGGGGGGATAGATTCAAGATCCATCGACTCCATTGGTGAGGGTGGTGATGAAGGTGGAGTAGGTGAAGGTGTTGATGAAGGTGGAGAAGGCCTATGGTCCTCAATGAGTTCAATGTGGGCCTATTTGGTAGGAGGTTTGAGGAAGTCGATACCACTATGGTTGTCATGTTTACGGGTGGTACATGGAATAATGGTATGGCGGCATTGCTCGTAAAATCTAAAACAAAAACCCTTCCATGCACAGTAGTGCAGGAAGGTGTGGGTGAAACGGTGATTGGTAAGCGATTGGAAGTCAGTAGAAAATGGGAGGGTTTGTGATGGTGGTTTAGGTGTGTAAGTGGTAGTATCCAGTCCCCCATAGGTGAGACTAGTACGAAGATGAGGAGGACCATAAAGGAGGCATTCTCCTATATGGTGATCATAGTGAGGGTGTTGGTGAAGGATTACATACTCCTACAGAGTAAGGAATGTGTTGACACTATATAGGTAGTACTCCCCAAGAGTGAGGCATTGAAAAATACCTTCCAAGGGATCAATGGTTGGTAAGTAGGTAGCTGGAATGGATGATGTGTCGGAGGTCAATGAGGAGGTGAAGTTAATGGATTGGGAAGCTAATGGATCAGCTGTGGAGGTTATAGTAGTGGTAGGAATGGAGGAGGTATGTGCATTGAAAGCATCTGTTATACTGGTAGGGGGAGGTGTAGGTGAAGTGGTATTGGTTGTGGAGGTATATGGCTTGACAGGTATGAGCACATCATTGGGTTGGTAAAGCATGTTGCATGTTTTGAAAGGTGATGGGTCATACCGAATGGTATAAGTGTGTCCTTCGTGTTCATACTTTACATCACGATGCAAAGTGGAAGGAATGCAACCCATGACACGGATCCAAGGTCTACTAAGAAACAAGTTATATTGTAATTCCCCCTCTAAAACATAAAAAAATTATGGAACAGTGCAGGGACCCATGTGAACATGAAGGATGATAGTGCCTAGTGTGGAGGTGATAGCATCATTGAATGAATGTAACATGACTAGATGTTTATGCATGTAATTGTCAGGTATGCGTATTTGAGAAAATACATGGGATGAAATGATGTTAATGCTAGCACCTCCATCAATCATCACACAGCATACCCATATGTCATCAATGTGGATGGAGATGAAGAGGGTTTGGTTTGGGTCATCATTTTTGTGTGGCATGATCTCTTCCTCTGAGAAGCTAAAGGAGGATATTTGGTGAGTAGGGTGCAGTGTGGATAAAGGTCATAATTTGGTGAGAGAGGCTACATGATGGGGTGTGATAATGGAGGCTACGGGTGTAGGGTCATTGGGTAAAACCTCAATAGATTGAAGAACCTCCATGAGAGCTTGACGATGGGATTCTGAGGTTTGGATGAGGTTGTATAAGAACATTTTTAGGGGAGATTGATGTAATTTTTTGAGCATGGTGCGATGTGTGATGCCATTAGAAATGGGGTAGGTGGGGCCATAGATAGTTATTTTAGGTATGGGTGTAGATGGTATGTTGGGTATAGGATTGGTTGGTAGGTCAATTACCTTTTCTTTTCCCTTCTGCACATGTGTAGTGAAGTGTATCACATTGATTTGAGGGGAGTTTATGAATGGGGAAGGTGTAGGGTGAGTGATGTAATGACACGAAGGGAAAAAACCTACTCTAGGAGAAAATCCATATGAGGTGAGCTGGGAAAAACGACATTGGGGTGGTGGCATGACAAGTTCTCTGATGTGAACCACATTAATTTCAAATCTTGGGAGTGGCTCTAGAAGCTGTGAGGGTGGAGATTGTGGTTTTTGAGTGGGTAGTGTGGGAATGGGTGTTGGTGAAGAAGGATCCTCATCAATAAGTTCATCATCATCAAAGTTGGTTTCTGGTGGACACACTTGGATAAGGATGGTTTTCAAGGCCTTGTACTTCTCCACATCGTGCCCTACGAAATTATGGTATGCGTAAATTTTAGTATCATCAAACCCTTTTGGCTTGGGTTTAAGGGGGTCGTAAGGTTAGAGTGGCGGTAATGTGATAATAGAAGTCTTGAGGAGGTTGGTTAAAATTTTAGCATAGGATCCTACTAGTGGATCACCATGGGAAGTGAACGTGGGTTTGGGTGCAGGTTTGGTTGATTTTCGAGGAACTGTTTTTGGAAGAGAAGGAATGGGTCAAGTTATGGGTTTAGGTGCCAATTTGGTTTTAGGTATCGGTCACATTTGTTTGGGTAGGGGTATAATAGATGAACAGGTAGGAGGGTGTGTGGTTGTTTTTACTACCTTATTGTGGGGTAGTAGGGTTTTGTTTTTGGGTTTCACTTTCTTAGGTAAAGGTGATGTAGGTGTATGAGGTCTAGAAGGAAAAGTAGATGGAGGAAGAGGGCGAGTTACCCATGAGGATAATGGGGGTGCTATGAAGGTAGATAACACAAGTCGTGCTTGAGGTGTGAGGGAAAATGACTGAAGTGTGGTGGGTAGTGAAGCAATGGCTGAGGGTATTAGAGGTATTTGTGGTAAAAAGATTGCAGGAGTAGGTGTAGTAATGTTTTATGCCTAGGTAGGTTAGATGTCTGTGAGGAAGGAATGGGATATTGTGTTATTGGTTTATGGATGGGTGAAGGTTGCTTGACCATGTTGGGCAGCTAAGGTCTTAAGACATATGGGACAAGTGTAGGGGTGATTGGTATGGTCGGGGTATGAGGTCGATGAGTTTGTTTCTTTTGTTTGGGTTTCAGAGTAGGTGTGGTATTGACGTTGGAGGATGTAGGTAAATCCAATTTAATAGGTGGATGAGTAAAGCTAGTGGTCAGGGTGACCCATAAAGTGGTAATAGGTTTAGTTGAGGAAAATGTTTTAGGTGTGAGTTTAGGTTTAGATGTAGGTTAGGTTATGGGTGAGGGTGTGGTTTGAGCAATAACAAGTATCGTGGAAGGTGTTGCAACAGATGTGGTTGTGTTTGGTTTTATTGGTTGAAATTTTTTTGGGTAGATAGTGGGGGTATCAACAAGGGATATATGCATATATGTCGAGATGGAAAGTAAAAGGTGCCCCCATAGTAGAGCCCTATCCACATAATCTAAGTGATCAGCCAAACATGAGAATGACACATCTGTAGGTGGAGTTGGTGAGGACCTAATGGAAATTCCCATAAAATGTGTCTTAGAGATGGGAAATTGGCTAGCTTCAGCTTTCATGGGTAAGAGAGCCAAAAGTAGGTCTGCTAGGTTTTGGGTAACAGATGGGGGATGCTCGCCAAGAGACAAAGGTATCTCAACTAGGTATATGGTGGGTGGAGGAGATGATGGGAGCTCCTCTATAAGTGGAGGAACAGATAGGTGCTCCTCTATGGGTAGAGGAGGTAATGGGTGCTCCTCTGTGGGTGGAGGAGGTAATGGGTGCTCCTCTATGGGTGGAGGAGGTACTGTGGGTGAAGTTTCTCTAAGTGGAGAAGCCAGGGGTGAGATGGTCTTCATGTTAGGAGAAGACTCATCCATAGGTGATGAAGGAGATGAAAGATGTTCCTCTATGGGTGAAGGAACATGGGAGGTTGGTTATGATGTAGAAGGAGGATTTTGGACTAGGATTCCCTCTATGGAAGGGATGTGAGGTAATTGGGAGGTGACAGGTACGTCATTAAAGATAGCATGGACCTTGTGGGTATGGGTATCATGATTTGAGGTCTTATCGGTTTGATCAAATGAAGGGGCATGGTTGGGAAATGGTTTTTTGAAGATTTATAGATTTTGGTTGGGGGTGGCATTGGGATTACCAAAAGTTAACTTTATTTTCTTGAGCATTTCTTGGATAATAATTTTGAAAGTGATGTAGTTGACGTCACTATGCCCTTTACACGATGATAGTTATATAAATCATGTTCTTTATACCATGCGGGCATGTCGCGAGCAGGGTCAAAACTAGTGTGTGGTTTTATAGGTGGAAGGGTGATGTCTCCATTTTTGATAAGATTTTCTAAGATAGAAGAGTAAGGTTATCTAATTGGGGTATATTTGTGCTACTCTCATCTGAATTAAAAAGTCTAGATAGGTGAGAGATTAGATGAGGGTGTAGCCTAATTTGACAGATGAGTTGGGCCAGTCTTGAGTACCACTACATTAGTGGTGCCCTTAGATTTTGAATAATTGGTTTGTGGTTTGGAAGAAGAAGAGGTATCATTCAACTTGAATGCTGAATTATTATTGCGTGATTGGATTTTCTTCTCTTCAATGGCCCGAATCTCTAACTTTTGTGCCATAGTGAATTCCTCATCGAATGTTTAGAAGGTTTGGATCTGCAAGGTTGAGGAGATATGTCTATCATAAGCCCATGTGAAGATCTCGATGAGTTTAGTTTATGGAAGTTGAAAGGTAAGTTGATTGATTAGGCTGCATAAGCGAGCGAAAAAATCTATGATAGATTCATCCTCATACTGACATGTGGAATATAGATCGGTCATGGTAACCTTCTTGATGATATAGATAGAGAAATGATCCAAGAAGGCTTGGGCTACCTAATTGAATGAGAATATAGAGTGTTTAGGTAACCCACTATATTAATCTAATATAGGTCCAATGAGGGACATGGGAAAGGTTATCAAAAGCAAGGCATCATCATGAGCGATCAGGTAACACCCGTGTTTGAATGACTACAAATTCTCTTGTGGGTCTTCTTTTCTATTGAAACGATTGAATTTAGTAATTTCCCAATGCACGGGGTATGAACAGATAGGAATGGATGGGTGAATAGGCTCTTGGAAAATATTTTCATAGGTGAGAGTGATGCAAGAGCTGGAAACTGATGCCTCTAATGTCTGCATCTTGTCCAACATCAATTTAATTAGGTTTTTGGTGGGTTGTGATGATTGGATACCTCATGTAGCATGAGAAGGTTGGTTTTGGGCATATAATAGGGGTGGCACTCTAGTGTATGGGGCTATCATGTAGGGTGGTGGAGAAGAAGGTAGTGAAATAGGGGGTACATACCCAAAATGAATAATAGATGAAAAAGGAGGTTATTTGTAGTATGTATATGGGGGTGGAAGGGTAGTGGTAACCCTGGTGGTAATAGGGGCTAATGATTGTGGAATGGAAAGAACCACGTTCTGAAATGGGGTAGGGGTCACTGACACTAGAGGTGGTAATGTAGCTACAGGTATGTGTGAGACATTAGGGGTGGATGAGGTTGTGTTTGGGGTAGTCTTCAAGGGTACAGTGGATGTAATGAGGGCCATGGAGGTAACATCCATGTCATTCATAGTGGGTATAGGACCTAACTGTGAAATGACTGGTGGTAAGGTCAATGCGGGTAGCACGGAGCTAGATGGGGCAGATGCAGGAGTGGGTGTGAGATTTGGATGGATATATACGGGCATGTCATAGATCAACTTAACCGAGGAATCTCGAGTGGATGTGTGGGAAAGGTAAAACTGTAAGGTGGCAGGGTTTTGGTTAAGGATTCATGCAAAATCCTCATCTCTGGTAGTGATAGTAATAGGCTAGATGGGTTCCATGGCTGGTGATAAAATGGAAGGTGGTGAAAGATTAGCTGGGAGTGGTTGACAACTGGCATGAAAGACAAGGGTGCTTTCTTGTCTTTGGGTTAGCAGCATCGGAACCCGTACTGATCATGTAGGGTTTCTTCTCTGTAAATGACATAGAGAACAACAGGAATAGATGAATCTAGTGACAAAAAGTGGATTAAGTACCAAATGGTGGTTGGAATGTGAAATAGGCTAACTAATTCTAGTTAGGGAAAACTAACACTGGTGAGGGGTAACTACTGCCAGTTACTGTAGAAAATTATAGTGAGTAAACAATGAGGTTGAAGGTAAAATATGACAGGTATGCCAAATCTGAGGATGTTTAAAATGTCAATGGGAATAATGACAGTGACAGGGGCTATGAAAAGTGGAAGAAAGTGAAGAAAAATTTATTTTTGAGTAGGTTAGCAAAAGGAAATGGAACCGACGTCAGTTGGGTATAACCGATGGTGGTCAGAGGTAACCGATGATGGTTACTCTGAAATTGAAACAATGATGAAAGAAAGTGGTTATGAATTAAAATCTGATGTAGAATCAAACCTAGAATTCTGAGAATGATGATGATATGGCCCAAGCACACTCAGGTGAATCCAAAATACACCAGCTGTGATAAGGAGCGTGTATGGATGAACAAAATATTGACGAACGTGTTATCTCACCTCAAAATGTAAGCCAAGAAAAAACACTAAGAAAATGTGATCCTAGGAGTGCCCTTTATATTATGTTTGTTTAACTTATGCTATTTAGGGATTGACACATGAATTATGAAATAGAGTTTTTGGTGAGGATGGCTTCCTATAAAGAAGGAGATCTAAAAGGTGAGGTTTCATGTATATTATGGTGGGGGCAGGATTCTCTCTGAAGTATGACTCGACAGATGAGCGAGCTGGGTGCCCACTGTGTCATGATTGTGTGATCACCTATAACTTCTTCCAGGTATGATGTTGTTTAATAATGTATGTATTTTGAATTTTTGTGTGGTTTGGTAAGACTTAGAGAAAGAGAAAAGGATATAAGTTCTTTTCTATGATTCATTTGTCAACCATCAACTGGGCATGATTTACAGCGTATAGGTTGCCCTCAATTAATGTTAGCTAATGCAATAAACTTGAATGAAATGTAATTATTTTTAAACTCAAATTGAAAATATGAAATTGGATGACATAATAAGATGAAGAGGAAGAGGGATGCTCTTTCACTACAATGAGAAAACATGAAGAAATGGTTCTTTTTTATTACACCAAAAGAAAAGTTTCCTTTAGGGAAAATAGAAAGAAGAGATGGGTTACCAAGGAAGAAAATTGGTGTGTACGCTTTTCAGAAGGAAAACAAACACACAATTTTTTCCTAGGAATGAATGAAATGCAAAGAACCATGGATGGGTCCCACTAGGTGTGCCAAAATGTTTCACATGATTCTTAGATTGTTTCTTTGAAGTGTTGATGAAACAGATCGGGTAATGGGCATAGGAGGAATACTTGTTCAAATGTTGGTTGATGGGTTGGTGCACGCGTATGAATTCCGGATCCACAAATGATCGTGAGAGCTTCCTTTTGGCTAGGAGAAACTACCTATAATTAATACAAGACCACCATAAGGAATTAAACAATATGGGCAATGAACTACCTAGCGTATGATAGATCTGGAAAGTATGATACTTCCTAGATGGCTATTAGTCCACTATTTTAAACAATTTAATGTTGTAAACAAAGTAAATCCTATAGTTATTTAAAATGATTTAGGTATCTCACTTAAAACAAAATAAGATATAGATCTAATCTAATAGGCTGAGCTAGAATAGAATCCAAAGGTCAAATGATTGGTCTATGTCTCTTCAGGTTTGATAGAGGTCTGAGGTAGATCACAGGTGCATTAGGGTGAAATAAAATTAGATGGGTAGGTCTTTGGTCTAGGCTGTGTGGGAAAATACAGAGACTGGTATCAGTCAAGGGTGACTGACAGCGGTTAGGTGTAACCGATGCTAGTTACTATGAGATCTGGAAATATCGCAAAACAAGATTTTGGTCTCCTCTGTGATTACACGAAGGACTTTTTTGAGTCTGGGAGAAATATTGGGTTACTGGAGTAGGATTCGGTGAGGTTTTAATGGGTATATGGAGGTGAAAATTTTGGAGAATGTCAATAGGGGTAAGATAAACAATGGATGATAATATGATGATGGAATGAAATAAACTAGGAAATTATGATGTTATACTTACTTGGATTCCGGTCCTGAATGCCTGTGTGTGAGGGATGGAGGTGCTGATGAGGGGTTTTAAGGTTGCAAGTGATCACCATCTATAAGAAAACTTCTACATGGGCTGCATGTACACTCCTCTTTTCTTGGATAGATCAGATCATGGTTGGGATGGCTGTGCAGGGGAAGATGCTCAATCTCCTTCCTTGCATGTGGGTTTTCATTGGAATTTTATCTTTGAAGATGTGTTATCTCTCTTAGATGTGTTCTTGCTCCACAAACTTCTCCTAATGTTTTCGAACCTTGATAATAAGGTATTTTATGGGTTAAAAGGGGTAACTAATGGTAGTTTGGCTTAACTAGTGATGGTTAGGGGTGACCGATGTCGGTCAAGGTGGGATTTCCTAGGTTTACTAAACTAGGGAGATCCTCCTGATTTCCTTGGATCTCATGCTGTTATCCCGCATATTAGACTGGGAGCTTCTTATGAGCATGTGGGGATGTGGTCATAGGGAATGTAGGCATTGATTTTTAGGGTTTGGGTAAGTCTTAGTTAGTTATGGAAACTTGCTAAGAGTAGGTATTAGGTTGAGTTGGATTGGTGAGGTGTCTAAGTGAACTATATGTGTGGATATTATTTAAATTAAAATATTCAAATAATAAATATAGTGAGGATAATGCATTCATTTAATTAAATTAATTAAATTAATATTAGTGGGGTGAAGGGGGATCATGGCTACGTAAATGTAATAAAGGGTGCTTATTTGTCGAGGGACCAAAGGGGAGTGTGACCGAATTTTAGTGTCTATAGAAGGAACAACCTAAAGTAGTAAGAGTAGGTCAAACTCCTGGCATGGTGACACCCAATCCTTTCCAAACCAAAGTGATAAAGAGTCATCTAAATCCATCCCTAGTTACAAAATGACTCCTATTATGATTTCTCTATATCTAAGCATCCTGATCAACATGTGATGCTACTCAATTTCAAGAGATGGATAAATTTGGGTACCAACAACAAGGACAAAGATGCATGCCATTTCTCACAAATTCAAAAAGAGGTCTCGGCAACAGAACCAAAATGTAGTCATGTTTTATACCCTTAGACTAATAGTCTAATCCCAAACACGTCATCCTATCACCCAGTTGGCGTTGGGTGCTCACACGAGGCACGCGTGGGAATTGAGTGTATCCTTTATATGATTTTTGTTTGAATGCATCATTTTAGGAAAAATAATAAAATGCAGGACATAAATGAACTATACGATGTTCTTAATAAGTTAGAACAAGTTTCCATCTCAATGTATGCAGATAAGAGAAATAAAAAGAAACACATAGAGATGGTTCATACAAAAAGGAAATGCATAAGTATTGAACACGTATGAGTTATAATAGATCATTATATTCATACTAATAGAGTTAATAACCCACATTACATCCCTTGAGGTCATAACAGATCCCCGTATAACTTTGTAGATCCAAATCATACATCAGAGCTATATCATGCTCATCATATTACAAAGAAGAATGAAAACACATCCCCTTCAATGTGCTATCACTTACAGAGCTCTCCTAATCCCTATCCATAACATCCCCCATTCTATTTCTGTAGGGTTTCACCTCTTTTCTCTCCTTCACCTTTTATCCTTTCTTCTACTAGGTGCTTGTATTTATAACCTTAGCACCCACCGTCATGCCTTTGATAAGTTATGGATCGGTCATCAAGTGTCGAAGTGGTCCTCCATGGGAACATGCCTTAACATATCCGAGATATCCAATCTGTATAATGATGCTCTTCTATAACCTGCCATCACATGCATATAATATTCCCTTCTTGATCCCATTGTCGCCAGGCTTGCACCTTATGCACAAGGGTCATGATTTTCTCATGTGTTTTTTGGGGTGCCAAATACAGATTAGTACAAAACCTTTTTTTCCTTACGTGCACACAATGTATGTTCTATAAAACCCTACCAGAACCCTTTCTTGTGTGCCTTAAACCCACACACCCTTCTTCAAGTAGGTCCCACAAGTCCAGATGCCTTCTTGTACTTATATGATATTTTAGGGCCCAACACAGATGCGCATAATCTCATAGTTGATTTATAAGTTCACTTTCCTGATCTACGATGGAGAGCCTCTGGATGAGGACTTTTGTGACAAGGATGCCATCAAGAAAATTGTTGAGGCATATTATTACAAGAAGGGTTCATGGTACTTTGACATCACTGCAATCATTGACCCTATTATTAGGATGGTTGTGCACTTGGTGACAAAGTTGAAATGGAAAGAGAGATGGACACAGATAAACAAAAGTTGGTTAAGTGTATACCACAAGATCTTGGAGGCCATCATTTAGAACCTCTTAGCTTTCATTATGGAGGAGATTATTGATGTTGTGCATGACGGGGAGAAGATCATGTTCGGTAATGTTCTCCTTACCATTATATTTTCAGAAATTGGAGTGCCTGATGGGACAGAGAAATTTGTTTGGGATTACCTGGATGATAACCCCTCTCCCGTGAAGAGGTTTAAATCTTATACTTGTGACACAATGATGACCACTCACAAGGATTTCTTGGAGAAATGGTATAAATGGATGCATGATGCATTCAAAGCTGAATGGAGGATAATAGAAAAAAATCCTGCACTAGTGGAAGGAGAAGTTGAATACGTCGTACACCAAAACTTTTGTATTGGAAAGTTTACCTTGAAAAATGGCACCAACAGTCCTTAGTGTAAGTTACCCTTCTCCTTCACAACACAATATTTTCAAGTCATGATAACAAGGTTTAAGGAGGCAAAGAAGCTGATATTTGATCTAAGTGTTGTACAAGATCATGACAAGATGTGTCAGACCTCAGTGTATCCAAAAAAGTGTGCCTATGTAGAAAAATACATATCTCATGATGTACACATGGTAAAATGGGTGAAATTTCTTACTGCAAGTAGGATGGTGGCAAGGGTGTGTCTATATCTAAGGATGAAATTTGATAAGGGAGCTTATATTGAGGATGATGTCTCAATCCCTAGGGACCCCGTTACAAGGAATAAGATGACATGGAATAGATGGGATTAAGTAAAGTGATGTCAAAAATGAAGTCCCCTAGTACCAACGAAGTCATGGGGATAAAGTGTTAGGAAAAGGAACTAGGGAAAAAAAAGTCCCCCAACAAAAGGGATGTGGATGAGCTAATGGTTGTCAGAAAATATTAGATGGGGTAATATTGGATGTGTATTAGATAGGTAGTTGGAGATCATTAGGATGTTTGGAAAGGTAAAATACATTAATGAATAAGGGAGGACAATCTGTAGGTGGAATGCCATGCGTAGGAGAAAATCTAAGGGGTGATATGGATGGAAAAGGCTTTGGAATCCCAAGGAATGGGAATATAGAAACACGAATTAGATTAGCTTTGGATGAAGAAGGATGTTCCCCTTGAATGAGGAAATCATCTTGCTCACTGAGATAATGGAAAATAGTCTTAAAGGCCTTACAATGTTTAATTTCATGGCACAGAACATGATGATATGTGTAAATGCAATGGTGTTCGAACAACAATGTCTTTGGACTATTTGTATTAAAAAAATTAATAGTAGGAAGCATGGTGGCTGATATTTGAGATAAATTTCAAAAGATATATGCATAGGACCCAATCAAAGTATCATGAGGAAGATAACTCTTGTTAGTTTTAATAGGGAATTTGGATTTGGATTTTGGAGTGGATGGGTAAGTTAGGTGTCTTGGAAGATGAATCAAATTCAAGAGTAGAGTCAGATTTTTTGTCTTTAGATTGAGTTTTTTGAGATGGGTTAGATGAAAGGGTTTATCCAAAAATGAATGGGGATATTTCTAGAATGAGTTATGTATCATTGTTTTTTTGAGGAGAGGTAAGATCTGATTTCTTACAAAGATTCCTTTGATAATTTTTGGGACACTTGTCATGAGTTTTAGCTTTTGATTGAGAATATTTTCCTTTGGCAGGGATTTGAACTAGTGTATTTGAAGATTGTGGTGTAAGTTTTGGATTTATTGTGGTAAGAATAATTTATGTTCAAGACTAAGAATGAACCCCCCTTTTGTTTGTCTTAGGTGGAGGATTCTCTAGAGGTTTCGTTGATGCATTCGCAAATGGAGGACATGTGATTGGTTTAGTAGTGGTTATAGATGTGGATACAATTGGTGTTGAAGGGTTAAGTGTAGGATATTGGGATGATATAAGTGGTATGGCCATAGGAAAATATGAAGGTACATGCATCATGATAGGCATTGTAAAAGTTTTGATTGCAGTCTTAGAGGTACATGTGGTAGAAATGAGTGTAGTTGGGGTTGATGTGGAATTGAGTGATGTAGATGTAATAGGTGTGTTTGATGAAGGAATAGGCATGAAAGATTGGGATATAGTGATAGTAGGTATGGTTGAAATGGTTGTAGACAGAGGAGGTATTGATGTAGTAGTAGGTTTCTTTTACATAGTGATGAATGAACAAGTGTGAGAGATTTCGATAAAGGTATGCATATTAATAGGGTTGAAATAGGTGTTAAGGATGAACTTGATGTGATATATTGGGACATTATTGAAGTGGATGAAATAGGGGGTATAGTTAAATTTTAAGTAGATGTGGTAAGGGTAGAAGTAGGTATAGGTATAGGTATAAGACAAGTAGTAAAATTTGATATATGTGAGATAGTTGTGGGTAGAATAAGTTCTGAACAAAGAGTGGGAATAATGTCTAAGTTAGGTACACATGGTGTCATTGATGGGATGAGGTCTTGATTAAGGGTTTCAATTGTGTGACAATTTTATAGTTACGATGTAGAAGGGATTGGAGGAGAGAAATGTATAATTGGGATATTCATTGATGCAATTGATGTGGTAATAGTTTTGTTTGATTAAAAAATGGCTAAGGGTTTAACTAGGATAGGTTGGGGCATGGTAGATTTGGATGAAGAGGTATGTATAGCCAAGGGTAATGTGGACATGGTAAAGGTATGCATCAATGTAGATGTGAAGGTAGATAACAAAGAAGTGGCAGACATAATGTCTAAGGTAGGGGTAGATGATGAGGTAGATTTAATAGACTAGGATGTGGGTGTTTTATGTACAATATTGATTACATAGGGATTGAATGGGTAGGATGTGGAAGATGGAAGTTGATTTGTCAATGGTGGATTATGAAAGAATTGTTTAAATATGTTAAGGGGCTGGCTAAAGAATGAGGGATGTCTATCTACTTGGAGATCCCCCTAATTTATAAGTTGTTGACCATGATATTTAAAAGAATGACACTTTTTAATGGCGTGAACCACGAAACAATGATATTTTCTATAATGACCCTCATCATACCAAGAATGTTTGGGATCTAAGTTGTCAATAGGTCAGATGGGAGTAAATTTAATAAGGTGAGATGTCATCGTCTTATCAAATACTGAACTATAAGATTCCCTTAAGGGGGTATAATTAGAAAATAGTATAAAAGTTTCATGTAAAGGATAGATTTATGAAGTTGAGGGTTTTGGTGACACCTCATGAGAATTAGATGGATAAGGATGTAAATAAGCTTGGGTATATGTTGAATTTGAAGGGAATTTTTTATCAAAGGGAGTACAAGTGTCTAATTAAGAATGGATTGATTGGCAGATTGTGGGGTGTTGGAGTGTAGAAATGTGATAGGATGATTGAGATTGGATATAAGTACTTGATTTTTGAAGTACATGATAAGTATGAATATTAGTGGATTGAGATAGTTGGATGGGAATTCTAAAGGTAATACTGAATGAAGTAGGGGTGGTGTTGTTATGAAATGATGAGGGTGGATTAGGATCCACCAATTCAGTGGGCTTATAATATTGACGGACTATGGGAGATCTATGAAATAGGAATTAATAAATGGGGCTAGAAGGAGGCCCAAGAGTTTCTAAATGAGTAAGAGGTGGGGATATAGTTAGCTTATAAAGGTTAGATTGATGAGATATGCGAGGATTGGTTTCAAGATAGGGATGATTTTGAATGAATGGTCTTGAGGAAGCGAGGCCTTGTAGACAATGGATTGGCCAAACAAAGGTGTGATCTCAAATTTAGATCCTTGTTAGGAAGGATTTCCAAGGGAAGGTATGTCATTAGATGGAGTGGATTTTTGTGTTACCTCAAATTGAGGAAGGGTGAAAACATACATGAAATAGGCAAACATATGTTTATGTAATTAGCTAACAAATAAATTAAGAAATAAATTTCTTATCATCATTATTAATTAGGAGAGGTGGAAAGAAAAAAAATGGATAAAAAAGGTACGTAAGGAATGGCATCCTAAGGTTGGTTTCAATTATTTGTGGTTTGGGAATATCCTGGGTGGTTTCTTGTTGGGTGATGAAATCCCAATTAGTCAACCAAATAAGGGGATTTTTTTATGTGTTGATTGATGCATTATTTTAAGTTGTGTGTGATAGGATGTGAGATGCAATAGGTTAACCTCCTACTTAAATTATGTGAGCAAGTAGGATGTAGAAAATAAAGGTTCCTTTTAAAAATAAAATACAATTGTGATCTTTCGATGAGGACACACACAAGAATGGAAATATGAAGCTGAATGAAGAAAATATGGAAAAAATAGGAATAATTTGTTAAATATTTTCCTTTTTCTCTGAACTCGAAGGGAAGAACAATCCAAGCAGCTGAACCCCACATGAGTAAGAAAAAAAAGTGAAACATTATGAAACAGTGCTAGTAGAAGATAAAGAAACAAAAAATAAAAATAAATACAAGAGATCACCTAAAGGGTCGTCCAACTGGGCGTACCAGGAATGTTGATCTAATTTTTCATTCCTTTTCAAATTAATGATGTAGTAATAAATAAAAATAGATAACCTCAAATGATGGAGGGTTTATGGGACTGCAGATGTGGTGTGATGGGTATGGGTGCAAAGTGAATAATAGATCTTTCTTGCGAGATGAAGAAGACCTACAAATAGACTGAAAATGATATTGATTAGATAGATTTATGTGGGAGTTGCCTAGATAATTATGTCTCTAAGAAGTGTTAACTTCCTTGGCAAGTGTCAACCCCATGTGTTTGATAAGATATGATAAAAGCAATAACAATAAACATGATAATATGCAAAATTTGAGGCACACAAAACTAGAAATGCATAAATCAGGGAAAAATTGTAGCATCCCTTGGAAAAAAGCCTTAAAAAAATATTTTGCAAATCTATGAAACTTATCTTTCGCATGAATGGAAAATAGAAAGACATCATGACATTACTATTAAATTCTATCAGATGGTAGATTTTTTAATTCAACATGTTGGTAGAATTTTTTTATGCTATTGGCCGATAGTAGTTATGTTATTGACCAATAACATTTATTATGCTACTAGTTGACAACATACTATATGTTGTTGGGCAGTAGCATAAAAATATGCTACCAACTGACTATATTCAGGTGAATTTGGTGAATTTATTTTTGTGGGAATGGTGAATTGACACGTAAAATTAACTTGTACTCAAAAAACTTTGGTGAACTGGTACTAACTTGTACCCTAGAAATTCACCAATTTCAAATTTAAAAAAATGGAATATTTGTGAATTAATGAATATTCACCACTAGAAATTTTTGTGGTAGAAATGTAAAGCACATATAGATATGATCTAAATAAATGTAAATGAGACTGATATATGATTAGATTGATGGTAACCTAGACTATAGAGAGGTAGGTTGACAATAACCTAAAATAGAAGGATGGAACAACAACAGTAAGTATAGTTTTGGATACTCTAAATGTAAATCAGATAGAACATATGCCTAAAAAAACCTGGAAACAACCTATAGAGGGATTAAAAGCAAATAAATGAAAGGTAGGTAAGCTAACAATGGTTAAGGTGGATTGGACTAGAACATGACAAGTTTAGAGAAGGAGGATGGAAAATTTGGGATCTGGAAGCATTGTGAGACCTGGAGTAGACACTAAGAGGAATCTGGAATATAAAGGAGGATGGTATAGAATTAGGTGGATAGCGACCTATGCAAAGCGATGGTGACTTGGGTAGTGCTAAATAAGGCCGAGGGAAATAAGCTATATCAATGAACCTGCAAGAAGAAGAACTGACATAAAAGATTGATAATGGAGTATCAGATGTTGTTGGACCTATAAAATGTTAGATGCAAAAAAATTATAGATAATATGATAATAACTATATAAAATGATGGAAAATTATGATAACCTAAAAAATTAATGTTCGAAGTGATGCAAGCTAGCTCGAAGGAGATCCAAAAGTTTTGTGATCATTACAGGGATGTCTAGACATAAGGGGAGGTTTGCAGGTTGCAAGAAAAATTAGGTATGTGTATGCATCTAATCATGAATGGAAAGAAGGCAATCAAATTTATAGGTTTTATGGTGACAGGGTCGGGTTGACACTGACTTTGGGGAAATTTTATCCAATGGGAATATTTTTTACACTTTTGGTGTGATTTTATTTATTTAAGGACAACATTGAATGCTTTAAATCATTAGGAAGGAAGAGGATGTTTTAGGATGAGGTGTAGGGATGGGAAATATAAATTCCATTAAAGAAAGGGAAGAAAAGGATGTGGACTAACTGATTAATTAATTAATCAATTGAAGCTTAATTAAGTAATGTAAATTAAAGGTGATAGATATTAAAGTGGGATTTTAATTAAATAAGGAGGATTAATTAAATAAATATGTGCTCGTGGGTGATCAAGGGTATAGATACTGAATTTAGGTGTTTAAAATAAAAAATATATCAGCTATTTTAAGAGGACTTTTTCATAGGACCGTGCAACACGTAGAACAGGGAAATTTTTAAAAATCCTTTTTTTAGGCACTTAGAGGTCAAACTAGATTTTTTTGTAAATTGGATAAATGTTCTAAATTCCAAGAAGATTCCAGTGATATAAGGTTTTTCCAATTTGTATTTCTTAAACTGATATTTGGAAGATTTTTGTGTATATTTTGTCAGATAACTATAGGATAGGCTATTGTGAAGTCAAAAACAGACACGGAGAGTAGTATTTCTTATTGTTTTTAGAGCTCACAAGTTCTTGCGGAACATCTAGTAGAATTATAAGGTTTATTGATTTGGTTTGTAAATATCTATTGTAAATTGAAAATATAAAATTAATGGATCTATTTTAAAACAAACTCGAGGATGTTGGAATTCAAAAACCCGTAAACAACGTGTGTTGTATTTAAGATTTTCCTTGCATTTTTATGATTATTTATAGTAATAAAATTCCTAATATGAATGTGAATGCATAAATAATTAGTATTTGATCATTTTGGTGAAATCAAGAAAAAGTGAATTTTGTGTCTTTCATCAAATAGTGAATAAAGGGGAATTAAATTCAGTTTTTGATCAATCATAATTAAGTTTTAAAAATCAGAATATTGAGTGACTCTGGAGTAATTAAATCCAAAAAATTTATGAAATTTTTAAGATCTTGGAAAACAGTTAAAAAATTAAATTAATTACATGTGTTTTCGGATCAAGTTTTGTTATAAGATCTTGTTTAGCTTGTTAATTACTTTCAACTGAATTTGATTGAACGATGTGATTGATTCATTTTTGCAGTTAGTTTACTGTGATTGAATATGGTACATATGCACTATGGGTAAGATGTCTAAACAAGAAAATATTGATGAGATTGAGGATTACAATCACTATATCCAAGAAGAGAACTCTCTCCTTATATCAATGTATTATTCCTAAGAAGAGAATTCTTGATTAAAATTAGAATTGGAAACAAAGGATGATCTCTTGGTAAAGTTACAGAGTGATGACCAGAAAGGGGAGATACAGTTAACTTCAGATGTAGAAATAATGACTAATGAATGCAATGTAATTAAGTCACCACCAGATTCCTCTTCCCATTCAAATTCAAATTCAGGTAATGATGTTGTTGGTGGTTTTGAAAAGTACACTAGAGGCATTGTATTTAAATTGTAAAATAAAATTGGATTTAACATAAATGGCCTTTGTAAGAACAACCAAAGAATTTATAGCTCAATACAGGTCGAGGATCATCCTCGTTATATAGGTTTCAGTTTTTCTAGTTCAGAAAAGGAAACTGGAGAATCCTCCAAGCACGCTAAAGGAAAACAAGCTTCTAACAACAAAGTGTATACCCCACTAGTACAACATAATGGATGTGGTAAGAAAAATTTGTGAAGAGGTAATGAAATTCCACCTCTAGTTTCTTATCATAATCATAAGCCTAGGAAAAATTTTAATACTTCTGATGATCCACTCTTTCCATTTAAGTAATTTGGTTTTTATACACAAAAAAATATGGATTTTTTCCTTGCACTTTTTTGGGATTATGTAATCATTCTATTTCCTTTTGTTGGAAAAGAAAATATTTATTGTAAAAGTGGTTTCCTAATGAGGTTAATGTGAAAAGCCAATCTCGTAGATTTCAGGAAAGAAATGGAAAATACATTCCTCATCCCATAAGAAGTATAAGATGAATTACTACACTCATTGTCAACTAAGTGGACACTCAGTTGAGAACTACTGGAAACTTCACCAAACAAGCCATCCGATGTATGGTTAAAAATTGGTATACAAGGTAAAGAAGCTTGTTAATGAAGGAAACTTTTAGTGGCGAATATTCATTAATTAACGAATATTTAGGTTTTTGAAATTTAAAATTTGTTAATTTTTAGGGTACCAATTAGGACCAGTTTGCCAAACATTTCTGGGTGCAAGTCAATTATAGGGGTCAATTCACCATTCCCGTGAAAGAGGAATTTTAATTTTTTCCTAAATACAGTCAATCGGTAGAATTTTTTATGATATCCGCTAACAACATATAGTATGTTGTCAGTTGGTAGAAAAAACTACTACTAGCCGGTAGCATATTTTATGCTACCGGCTAACAACATCTGTATGTTGTCGATCGGTTGTATAAAATATGCTACCATCCTGTACAATAGTTTATGTTATCGGTCGGTATCATAGTTTATGCTACCGACCGAAAACATACTATATGTTGTTGGCCTGTAGCATAAAATATGCTACCAACTAGTATAATTTTGTATGCAACTAATAGACATCATACTATATGGTGTCAGCTGGTAGCATAAAATATGCTACCAACCAGTAGCATATAAAAAAGATACCATCTAATAGCATTTAAGATTGATTTTTTGATCTCTTGATATTCACCATTCATGTGAAAGATAGTTTTCACATATTTGTCAAATATTTTCTAATTCTTTTTTTCAGATGTACCCTTAAATATTTACCCATTGTTAATCGACCATTTAATAATGAATCAACCTTGGATCTATCCATAAATAAACCATGAACAATTCCATTTTATTTTGATCTAGAAAATAATGTCTCATGTGATTTGGATAGATTTATAATTGCATAGTTGTAACTGATGAATATCATGTATTCTTTTCAAATATTTTTGTGGGATTCTGATGAATGTAAAAAGAAAATAAATTCCCATAGTTACATTTTCTTTGAAATTGGAAAAATGGTATCACCTGTAAAGGAGATATGAGGGACAGGTTGATCATAATTAGATCATACTTCTTACTTATTAGTGATGAAAAAATCTATTTCTATTTTTATAAACATAATATGTAGATTCAGTGAACATGGGTATAATGTCTATTTTTGGAAATTTGCTTTTCAATATTTGTTGTTAAATTTCATTGTGAAAATTTGGATATCATTTTGTTTTTGTAATTAATATACAATCATTTTCTATCCATATATGGTATTTGCACATAATTTAAGACCCTTATTTTGGGTAATTATTGTAACTATCCTATATGGTTAATAATAGAGTGTACATTTATTGAACTAACAAACTAGTGTGCACATGCGCATGGTGATCTTTTGTAGCAGATGGAAGCTTCACTGTTATAGGTAAGCATACAATTTGTTTCTATCCTTTTTACAGTTCAGTATGTGGGGATAGATATTTCATTGGAATTTTCACATGGTTTAGTTTTGACTATAGATATTTTTGGCGTGGATGGTCTAAATATCATGGATTGTGATATTTGTAGTGGTTTACAATTTCACATGGATAGTGCACACTAGGTATTTTACAATATAGTTGTCTTTTATAATGATCTATTTTGGTGGAATGGACTTTGTATAGTGATTGGTTGTATCACAGAGTATAATTTGAACACTTTCTTTCTTTTATTGAATGGGTGTTATTATCTAATCAATTTTTTTATTGCATCATAATGGGATTTGACAGTTCACAACTATTTATAGAAGTTGACAGGGTCACAGAGTATCCGTTGGACACTTGCTTTTTATTGTTGAATGGGTGTTTTTATTTGATATACTTTTTGTGACTATATAATAAATTATTTGCATTAATTTAACCCATAATGATAATTTTGGTTCCTATATGTGATTGTGTAATGCAGGATGAGTTAGCAATACTGGTGGGTGGAAAACAATTTTTTGTGGAAAAAAGCATTCCTAGTTGGGAGGAATGATATGGAGGACATTTTGAAGTGCAGATGTTCCCCAAACCATGATTGAATGATATATAATCTTGAGATATTTCCAACAATGTCAAGAATGTCAATAACAGAGTTCAGATGTAAAAGTTATCATAAGTCAAACTTGGTCAACTGTCCAATATGGGGTTGACATGTAGTAGAAGTAAAATGTTTTGCAAAATGTAAATTTTTGTTTTTAATGCTGATCTTGATCACTCGTAAATGGATGGGTGGGCCCCACTATTTTCTGGCTGGGGCCCCTCAACCAAGAATGACACACTTTTTATGAGGGGTGCCTTTTCCACCTTTACATTATATTTACAATGTTGCAATTTTTATTATATATGCCTCTCAGTGTTGTCACATTGCCAATGTGGGATTATTAGTGTAGGAAAAATTTATTGTAATGTAGGGATGATCTACAATGCACCGAGTTACCACTAGCTCGATGATTTGGCCACCTTTTCCTTTTTTGCTTCCACATTGTTTAGACTGATTGACCGAGTTATCCATATAACTCAACATGCAAGCCTAGTAACCATGTTACAACCCACATATAAAGATATTCATAACAGACTAAGGCTCCACACTATCCATCCAAACAGGGTGCATAACATATCTATATGGACATCTAATCATAACATGGTTAGTCTAACTATATAGTGAACCAACCACAACCAATCTGGCACATTTATCTCACTATAACCATCAATGTGGCATAACCAACAATGCACAGTCAACCAACCTTATCCATAGGTCCCCACATAGGCCATAGTGACTGGAGATAGAGGAGGAAGGGGGATTCAACCCTAGGACCAACAGTTTCATAAAATATTAGCTTTCCAACATGCCACTATATCTCATTGAGCTATAAAAAAAGCTTGTCGCTATTTGAAGAGGACTTTTGGCAGGATTTTGCAATAGGCAGAACAAGGAAGTTTTTAGAAATCCTTATTTTTGAGGAACTTAGAGGTCAAACCAGATTTTGTTGTAAACTAGAGAAATGTTCTATATACTGAAATTATTCTAGTAATATAAGGTTTTGTCCAATTTAGAGAACTATAGGACATGCTACTGTGAAGCTAAGAAAAAACAGACAAAGCAATATTTCTGATTATTTTTAGAGCTCATGAGTTCTTGGGGAACTTATGGAAGAATTATAAGGTTTATTTATTTGATTTGTATAATTTTATTATAAATTGAAAATACAAAATTAATGGATTAGTTATATAATGAACTCAGGGACGTAGGAATTCCAAACCCCGTAAACAACCTCTATGTTGTATTTTTTTATTTTCCTTTCAGTTTTATGATTATTTAAAGTAATTAAATTCCTAATATGAATGTGGATGAATAAATAATCTATATTTGATTATTTTGGTGAAATCAGGTAAAATGGAATTTTGTGGATTTGATCAAATAGTGAATAAAGGGGAGTTAAATTCATTTTCAGATCATTCATAATTCAATTTTAAAAATTAGAATATTGATCAATTTTGGAGTTCTTAAATCAAGAAAAATGATTAATTTTTTAAGATCTTGGAAAATAATTTAAAAGGTAAATTAATTACTTGTGTTTTTTGATCAGTACATCATAACATATTTTTATCTTGTAGAAAAGGTATATGAATGTAATGATTATGGGGGTTTTTTCTAAGGATGACTTATCCATGCGAAAGATGTGATGAATAGATCTGTGGTGCTCATCTTTAAGATTTTTGGGAGTAGTGACGATAAAATGCATGTTTTTATGTCATTACAATGATGAAATGAATGGCTGCTAGTGGGATAAGCTATTATATGTGACTAATTTCATGAGGTATGATGTGTTAATAATATAAAGGATGTAAGTGTAACGAATTCAAAGGTTTCATTTTAGGTGTACCTTCAAGGGAGGCTAGATGGTAAGCTCCAAAACCATATTTGTGAGTGATGACATATGGACTGATTGAGTTAGGGGAAAACTTTCCACATTTACTCCTTTCCAAAGTAGGGACATTTTGATATTATTTAAGAAATATATTACCTATATTGAAGACACATTCCTTGAAATGTTTTTTTTACACGCGCTTATTGCACTATTGATAGACATGATGATGTTTGAGAGTTGTTAGGTGATGTTCATCTAACAGTTCTAATTGGGATAGACACTCTTTTCTGTGTTAATCATCAAGGATAAAATATTTGAGGGATACACGTAGTGATGGGATATTAAATTCAAGGGGAAAACACCCTTGGATCCATATACTAGAGAAAAGCATGTAGCACCTATATAAATACAAATGTTAGTACGGTAAGCCCAAAGAGAAAACGGGATCTAGAGATTCCAAATTCTACCTCCTTAATCAAACATTTTCGTAATAATTTTGTTAATTATGTTGTTATAAGTCTCTACTTGTCCATTTTCATATAGATGATAAGGTGATGAAAAGCTTAGTCTGATTTTGAATGTCTCACATAATTTCTTAACTTATTTATTCTTGAAGGATTTTTTGTTATCAGTGACTAGTTTGTTGGGGATGCCAAAACAACATATGATATGTTGAGAGATGAAATATAATATTTTGTTTTATTTAGTAGATATCAAGGGATTAACCACTACTCATTTAGTAAATTTTTTATTATTTGTGATGATAGAGTGATGTCCTATGATGAACAAAGTTTGTTAAGGCCAATAAGGTCTAACCCCCATTATGATAAGGGTCATAGATCTTGAGTGGAATGTAAGGAATTTCTCAACATATTTTGCTATAAATTAACTCATTTATTAACATATGCACAAAAACCTTGAGTGAGAGTGGGCCAGTATTATCCCATTCGAAGGACACATATAATGAAAATCATACCATTAAAGTGTCTACCACATATGTCATGGGATTCTTGATTAGATTTAGTAGATTCATGATATTTGAGACATCTTAACAAGAGGGCATCAAACCCACACTTATATAGAACACCACCTAGGATGACATATCATGTAGTTTCTTGAAGGAAATATTTCTTATCAATTCTAGATAAGCTAGAGTGAAATTAGGATTCTTAAAGATAGTTAAATATCTTAGTATACCAAATGTCTATTTGATTATTTTTTAATAAGATTGATAGAGTTCAATTCATTTTTTTGGGATGGCTTATCAATTCTATGTACAACGATGAATAATTTACAATTTTCGGTTGATATAGGGATGAGAGATGCAAGAAAAACCATGGTGTATTATTGGCTAGATTTTATTCTTGGCTACACACACAAATCTAGGCAGTCATAGGATGAATCCCCTTCATTTAATTGTGAAGCTCCCATGTAAAATATTTATTTATTATACTTTTTTTTTTGGGGTATTAATTTGATCACCAAGTTCATGAACCATAGCTTATAAATTTTACAGCAAGTAAGTAGCTAGTTGTGGTGAAGAGAAGAGGAAAGAAAATATGAGATTATAACAGAAGCTAGGAAAAATAAAAGTACTTTGCATTAACTAGATTTCAGAGCTTATTGCAGTTTTACATAATAAATAAATACTTTACAAAGGTCACTATTTAAGAAAATGAAAAATAAATTAATTCATATTCATATTTTTTTACCATGGGTAAAAGAGGGTTAAGGGGGCCCTACCCAATACAATAAGGAGAAAAATATTTATCAATGAGGAAAATATGAAGATACCTCTACCAGCGGCGTGGAAGGTAAAGGAAAATGAATTTTTTTTAATAAAAAAAATAGCAAAACACAAACAAGAAAGCTCATCCCTGGGACCCCTTCCCATGGGATCTAAGATGCATCTTATGGGATTCATTATTCCCTCTCTTTCTTCTTCTCATAGTAGACCAACCAATACGAGGGATCGGTTTTACATTTTCAATAGAGTGAACAAGCATGCCACAATCAATATTATTGTTGTCTAACTGAATACCAATTGGAGAAGGTGAAGTCCCAACCTCACAAGGAGCTTTTCCTATAGGGGAAGACAAAGGAGGAGCCTCCTCCTCTACTGAAACTAAAACCTCCTCATTTGTATATCCATCTTTAGACTCGAAATCTGAATGACTGTCAACGACCAACAAACTTGGATCTGCATTCTTCCACCACGAAGAGTTTCTACTTGCGTGTTTCTTCCCATTCTTGCAATCCAAAGCTAAATGTTCTAGTGAGAATAAAGTCCTTCATCTAAAGGTAAAATCTTCATAGTCCAAATTTTGGATCCATATTTTATCCTCAACCATAATATCAATAGAAGCAAGAAAATCTGTTGAAGTGTTCATGTCAACTAAAATGCGAGCATATATAATATACTCATACAAGGCCATTTTTATGTCAATAGCCAGGGTTTTACTCAGAGTGTTCCCAATAGAGGTTAAAATTTTCTGTCCCAAAACCGCAGGGGTAGATATGGCAATTAGATCCAAACATGTCTTATTTGGAAAGTTTCAACAACTAGATTAAAAAGGGGAAACCATGGATTCCTGAGTAGAAGGTGGGATTGAAAGTCCCACAATCTATCAAAAATTAAATCTCTATTAGAGGTAATATCAAAAACAACAATGAAAATTACTCTGCTTAGAGGGTAAATATCCACTTTACTATCCATTAATGGTTTCCAAGATGAAGAGATCCAGTCATTGAGAGCAGGTAGTCCAGGAAAATTTTTGTTGAAACTATAAATAATGCCTTTTCCGTTGAAATAAGACTTTGTTTTCAACACAGCAGGGCCAAAATGCATAGAGGGGGATGCCTTGGCATGTGTCATGGCCTTTGTAAGAGGATATGCTAAGGATTTAGCCACATCAACAAAGATTTTAACTTTTCCTTGAGCCCCCAAACATGCAACATCTGAGAAATAACCACCTGAGGGAAGGATCTGCGATAGAGAGGGAGAGACTGACATAGTAACATCAGGGAAGTTGCCCCTCAGAGGAGATCCAGCAAAATCCTACGGCAATACCTCAGGAGCAGGGTAACTAATAACAACTGTTAAAACATTTGACAAGAAAATAATTCGGTTAACCTCCCCCCCGGAGCCTCCAATACCACTAGTAAGATCGTCACTCATAACACTTGGAGCCAAACCTGATCCGCCACCATTCTCCTTGGACACTTGGATCAAACCATTGTCTCTAGCACAATAATGACCAATCTTAAATCTTCCCCCATCCCCAGATGTCTTACCAGTGCGACTGCGACCCACGTTTGGAACAAGACTACCATTGGTAGGGTTTGGATAGACATCTCGGACAGACATATTACAAAAAAAAATTATGCACACCAATATTGATTGAGGGTAGGCTAGTAATATCCCATCTATAGGAAATTCATATTCATATTTTAAGTAACACAAATTTTACCATAAAAATCCTCACTTAATGTACAACAAGAGTTCCCAGACATAAAGTTCTCCAAAAATTCATCTTCTGATTCAATTCCAGCCATGTCATACAAATAACATTCAAGAATCTCAACACAAATTTGAGATCTTTAAATTTTTGTACAAAATTACAATATCTAATAACCAAAAATTTCCATCCTTGATCTTGTAGGCTTCTCCTTATATTTATAGTATCTAGAAAGATAGTACAAATACGAGACATTAATTTTGACTTCCGCACATGTTGGATACAAACCTACAAGTAGTTGATATTGTTTTCTCCTTGAACCTCTCTTTTCTTAGCACACATGATATTCAAATTTTCTATAATTTAAAACAAAATCAATTACTTTGCATTCACTAGCAGCTATTACTAAGAAATTAAATTTCTCAAAATAACTGAACATAATGGCTTTCAACCAGATTAATTAAGTTTTACAATTCAGCTTGATTACTTAATTATATTGTCTTGAAAAATGAGAGGAAGAAGAAGAAGTACAAAAAGAATAAGTTATTCCAATTAAATAATTTTAGTCTCATCCTTTCTTGTCTCCTCAACCTCATCATTACTTTCCTCCTCAACATCATCCTTTCTTTTCTCCTAGTATATAACATGTTTATCTAACATATATTGTATTATTTTTTCACTTGCTTTGGCAATAACTTGTATTTCAGTTTTGTACTTGGGAAGTTATTTTGCTTATATATTATTAAATCCTATCACTTTCACTTGGTTCGATCCAAAAATTTTAACATTTTGGTGGATATTTTCCAACTTCTTGATTAAATCTTAGGTGAAAAGAATAGTGGCTTTATCCATTTATTGCTTAAGAAGCTGAAGAAATTTCTTCATAGTTCCTGGTGGTTTGGTTTATGTGTATTTTGTGTTAGATATGTTTTTATTTATTTTTATCCCACATACTCCATTATAAATCTAAGTTTCATGATTCCATGGTGAAGAGGAGGACGAGATTTTTCTAGCAAGTCTAAGATCTCAAAAAATGGAGCTCTTGATAAACACTTGTGACCATTCGGGTTTACGAAGTAGCTCAACTAACTTTTTTGTTATGGGATTTCGACTTTCCACTTTTCCTTTTATTTTTTGTGTGATATAAACCCACCATTGCTACTTTTATTTTTTGTGGGATTTCGACCCCCCACAAGTATTTTTTTATTGTGAGATTTCAACCCCCCAATGTTGTTTTTCTTTGTTGCACGATTTCGACCCCCCACTGTTGCTTTTCTTTTTTATGGGATTTCAACCCCCAACTATTGTTTTTTAATGTTGCAGGATTTCCAAATCCCACTGGTTCTTTTCTTTGTTATGGGATTTCGATCCCCCTACTGCACAATTTCCTCAAGTCGCATTCCCACTTTACTCTACCTGTTTTCCTTAGTGTTTTGGGATTTCTCAATAACTTTAATTAACATCATAAACCCAAAAATAAGGGATCTATGAAAATTGGGTTTTGGGACTACTTTACTTGGTTACTTTTTAAAGAAGCGAGTCTCTAGTTTTACGCAAATAAGGTAGCCATGCAAATTGGGTTTACAGAACAACTTTGCTTAATTACTTTTGAGAAATAAAACAACTAAAATCAAATTTTTGATGGGGACTTATTGCAACTCATGAAGTAGAGTAAGTAATAAAAATTTGAATAAATAAGGAGCTAGATACTTAGCTTTTATGAATTTTGAGCAATATTGGTCAAGTGGGCATCCCAATATTTTTTAAGTGAAATATTTGGGGATACTAGTCTATGGACATATTTATTTCTTCAATAATGCAAGAAATGGAGATGAGAACCCAACATCTCTGGTTTCATGTCTAGTTTATTGGGTTATGGACTTAAGTTTAACATTGAAGAATTTTTTCTTTCCCTTTGAAAATTTTCATCCTAAATATGTGATGAGCTTAACACCAAAAGTTTAGTGGCTGATGACCACTAGCCTTAAAACCATCCAACTTGTGGATCTCTAAATAAAGCTCATACAATATGTACAAAATTTCATCATTTTAGTCAGCCAAAATATAAAATAATATCAAGTATATCATAATAGATCATAAAATATCAGTTTATGATAATCAAAATCATAAGTTTTATCATTAAAACTAACTAGGAAACTGCTATTTTTTATTTCTTCTTACTTTTCACAACAATTTAACTGGTTTCTCCACGACAATTTCTAGATCCAAAACCTTAAGTGTTGGAATAGGAAGGGAGACCTAAGTTCGGTTTTCTCACTGCAAATCTATACCATGTCTTTTATTTTGTGGATTGTTTTCCTTGTTCCTTAGCAAGTGTGACAATCCTCATTCTATAGATGGTTCACCACCACTTCTTACCAAGACCCATCAACAAGGTCTTTTCCTTTCAAAACTTTTTGTTACTCAGTCAGCGTTATCCTATCCATTTCTTTTTGAGAAGCATTAGCAGTTGTGTCATTTTGTACCATTCCGTAGCTCTTCCTCATGCTCTAACCTTTCATCCAGCATGTCTTTCTATGAAACAATGGTGAAGGTGAACTAGTTAGAAATGCCTTTTGCTAGTCTCATAAACTAGCTGAGAAATCATATTGGCTTAGAACTTATGTTCCTAATCCTAATGGCCTTTTCAAATTTATTTTAAGCTCATCCCCATGAATAAGAGGACCCTGAACATCAACTTCACCCTAAATGACTGGGTTAAGTCCCATGATGAATTTACGTATCTGGAATTTTTCATCTGTCTGATACTGCGGAACATATTTAAGCAGTTTAGTAACTTTTTCCCAGTATTCCGTTACGGTAATTTTTCCATGTAACAAGGTTTGGAATTTAGACATTTTCTGGTCATAATAAAATTGTGGTAACAGTGGTGTCTAAAATAAAACTTAAATTGATCCCACGTTATGTCAGCTGCTATAATTCCCAGTTCCACCTTCCTGCAACTAATCCTGGACCAAGGTATTGGAAGATCCTCATGGTGAGAGATGCATAAGCACCCCCAATTCAAAGGACCTTATTTTTCTTCCATGAAAAATCTTCCTTAGTCTCGATAAGTAATCAATATCTTCATGATAAAACTTGTATGAGCCAATTCTCAGTTCTGTCACTCAGGGTTGTTTTGTCAAACTTATGCGGAATAATATGTTTAATGTCCTTTGACAACTCAGTTGCCAAATGATTGGTTTAAAATTTTGAAGCCCAATTTTTTAAAATTTTGGTAAATTCTTCTCTAATGGGTTATTCAAATTGCTTCCCTCTTTGACATATTTTTTTATTATGATTCTTAGCAGCATTTGGATTAGGTTGCTAAGGGTGTTGTACCTTAACTTTAGTTTCATTATCCTCAACATTTACCTATTGTTCAAGAACAACTATACAGTTATGAGTGTCATACAGGAAAACAAGTATCTCGTCAAGTTTCTAAGTTGTTTTTGCTTCAGCTCCTACAGTGTGGTTGTTCATGATACTAGATTTGTTATCCTCCATTAGTTCTAACCATTTTGTAATTTGGAGTAGCATATTAGACCATAGAATAAATCTTTGTGTTGAGCATTGAGGACCCATCTATGGTCCATAGAACTGTAAACCTTCATTTCTGATACCAAGGGACCCTCAACACCCATGTTACTTGCCTTCATTACATTTGTAAGCCCTTATTTTTACCATTTTTTATAAACCATTAATTACATTGTTATGCCTTCAATGATTTTAAACACGCAATTGAATAAACCCAGCATACGAACAAGTTTAAAAAATCCTTTAATTCTTATAACGTTGTCATGAATAACATGTTTGCTTGGTTCTATACTAAGTAACCCAACACTAATTAATATTCCCAAATCCATATAGACAACATACGATAACCATGTGCAACATGGCTAGAAGGGTAACCAGGTCCTAGATCAAGTGGTACCTTCAGACACTCTTTACAATCCACTATATTGATTTAATTTAGTTTGAATTAACTAAATCTAGATATTACAAAGTCGCTATTGAACCAAATGATGTATGAATGCTGAAGTATAGAAATAACACGAGTAAACTAAAATTTAAAATATGAAACACTAAAAAAAAGGAGAGAGGACTTAGTTGATTTACACTTGATTTGGAACTAATATGGGCTGGGAAAAGTGATTAAAAAACTAGACAGAGTGTCATTATTTCTCACGATAAATTCTGGAACTCACAGATACTGTCAGACACGAGTGCCCGCAGTAGGGCACAGGTGCCTGAGTGCTGGAGACTTGTGTCTAAAAAAGCATGTGAATTATGTACAGGTTTATATCTCAGAACCCAATTTCTATAGTGTTCTCGAAAGTATCTTCATTGTTTTTATCCTTTTGATCACTTGGATAGCTCACAAAATGAATGCCGATGGTAACAACATGTAGAGTCTGCAAAAAAAAGTTCAACTTACACATATTCATGACGTAAAAAGAAAGACTGCAATATGGGGAGTCAGAATGACTCAACTGATATGATCACCTCGAGAGTTAACTCCCATCGACCGAATGCTGCACTATATCTCAGACTCTGTTGGACCTCGAAATATTGGCTAAGTGCTAAAGGTCGTGTGAGCACGTAAGACCAATAGGAAGAAGGGTGTGCGGGGAGAAGCGTACATGAAAATGGTTTAAGAATGGTTTTAGAGAAACTAGGGCACACGCGCAAGGAAATACACAGGGCCTAAGGACTTAACCATATTCAACATTCTGGAGACACATGAGGAAAAGCGTGACCCGACTAGGCATGCCGAGTGGATAAAGTGCCAGCCTAAAGACTTGGTGGTCAAGGAAAGAATATTCCATGCGTAGAATATTCCTAGGAAGACATCATTGTAGAAAGTGGAGAGCTTAGACTAGAATAAGCATGCGCCATTGGAAGACCACATCGACACTTGGCATCCAATCTACTCTTGAAGAAAGGCATGGCGGTGGGTTTTGATCCTATAAGAAGATATGCTTGGGTAGAAGAGGACACAAACATATAGAGATACAAAGACATGATGGCATGAAGAGATGACACCAAGACATATAACATGAGGAATATTGAAGCTCTGCAGAAAATATTAGGAGGCTCTAGGACATGGGGTTATCATTAGAGGACTGTAGGAATGTTATTAGGTCTAAGGGATGGGTTTGTAAAAAATTTGTAATAAAGAAAATGTAGCTATGACCTCTGATATATGGGTTAGATCCCTTCCTTGATACATTTGGTCCGATACAAATGTTTTGAATGTAATGTGGTTGCTAAGACTATGATCAATATAAATATATGGCTCTGTTCTAAATACCTGGTTCAGGGGTGCAAACCCTAGTGTTACTTCCTTATATTTTATGACAGTACTGCTCTTTGTATTTCATGCCATTATGCTTATCTTGTTATTAAATGCTTGGATATAAGGATATGATAGCTCATGTTGTGCTTTTACATGAATATTCACCTCTCTACAACTAATCCTCTAATAATGGTAAGATCTTCTCACAAGGCTCACATAAAGGAGAGGCTCGACACCCGCGCGTGCCTCGGATGAGCACCCAGTGCCCAATGGGTGATAGGCCGGCGCGCATGGGGTTAGAATTTTCTAGATAGGTAAAAATGAGTACATCTTAGTTTCGTTGCTGAGACCTCTTTTTGAAGTTGTGAGAATGATGTGTGATGACAAAGTGCTTGACCTTAGATAGTCTTGAAGCATGGTTTAAGAGCACAGAGGATGAGTTTGCTCAGAGATTTAGTGTTGGACCTAAGTTTGATGCACACAAATGGGTAGAAGAACACCCGTATCATGAGCTGTATGAGACATTCTTTTACTGCTTTCTAGTAGAGTTGTATGGATGGCTTTCCGCGTATGCATCTAGATCAAGCTGGTACTATAAATCTTGTGTTTGGACCCAAGAGGAGTATCAAAGACTATAAGATGTTGATCTGACTTGGACACGTGTTATTGATCATTGGTGGAAAAGAGTGCTGACCAGTTACACCCTGGAATATGCTATTTCTACATACTCTTGTCATGAGGTTACTGAGTTTGAGTTCTTAAGGGAGCTTAGAGGATTGTTTCTACATGCTATCCCTTTAGCTATGAAGATCTTGATCGCTACCCTGAGTTTGGAAGCATTTCCTATGGCCGGATAAACTTCTCTGAGCGCTGGGCGAGGAAGCTAGGGTTGAGGAAGATGACAGACATTACGGCTGAAAGAGAGAGAAAGGAGAGGCAACTCAAGTATAGTGAAGCACGTGAAAGGGAGTTTTCTAGATAACACAAGGTTGCGGGAGTGATGGATTTATGGAGGCAGACGTTGCGGGAAGGAATTGAGGTTCGCGCAGAGGACATGGTGCCTGAGCAGTTTGTGCTACCCCATCTTGGCAAGCGCGGGAGAGAGACCCCTTCAGCTTCTGATGAGAGTTCATTTCTTAGAGAAAGGAGAGCCGTCGACACACATCCGAATCCTCTTGGTGACCAACCCCTGGTGCTTAGTCTTCCAAATCAAGAGATAAGTATTGCTAACCTAGTTGGTATCGGTGGGAGTGAGTGATCTGCATCTAGGAGATATAATTTCTCATTCGGTATGTCTATGGTTGCACAATCAACTCATGTGTTTGGAGGAATATTGTCTGGAATGACGTTTGGGAAATGTGCAAGTACACAAAGTTTGGATGTCGCATCTAGAAGTGGTGTGGGACACACATCTGGGAGTGGTGCAATATCACAAACTGTTGATGCGTTGTTCAGTGGCACATTGGGAACACTAGGCGTGACCACTTAAGGCACATTACTAGTTATAAGATGTGGATATGGTGGTATAGGAGTTGAAGGACTTGGTGGAACTGACAGATCTGGAGAATATGGTGGATCTGGAGGAACGGCACTTGGTGGATCTGGTGGTAGAGGCAACACTAGAGGGAATCCAGGTTCTAGGTTAGGTGGACAAGGGCCTCAACCACCTCATAAAGTGTTTTTTGAAATGTCTTAACATCTACCAGACCTAAAAAGGTGTTGAGGATGCTACAAAACATGTACACAAGTGTGATCTATTATGATGCGTGAAGGAGATCACTACCCTGAAGCGGAAGGCAAGTCAGTTTGTAATGACGTTGCTAAGGCGCGTGCATAGTTGGTACCGGAAGTATGAGCCCCATTAGACAATGGTATATTAAACCACTCTGTAGAATGCTTTCTTGGCTGAATTTCATATCCCTGATTTTGAACATAAAAGCATCAAAACACTGAAGGAGATCCTATAAGGAATGGAAAAATGTTTGTGGGAATACGATGCACATTTCAAAAATCTCTTATTAAAGCTATCCTATGATATTCAAACCTCTCAGTATGCTTAGTGGCTTTTTGGGGAATTGATAACACCATTTATGAGAGCACTTTCACAAAATAATTTCACATATGTGCACGAGGCCTTGGAGGCTACCTTACTCACTGAGGTTTTCGGAAGCATGGATACCATTGTTAGCCCCTTCCTTGAAGCTCAAATTTCTACAATGGATAAGAAGCTAGAAACATTATCTATGAACTCGATGAATGAGACTCACAGTGGTCTATAATGCACGAATTGTGAGGTAGAGGGGCATATAAAGGATAGTTTTCCTCAAAGATCAGTAATTACCATGACATTGGATTGTGAAATTTTCCATGGTGATCATGCTTGAATTATATGTCCACTGTTGTAGCTCGTGATGTGTAAGAACTTGTCTTACTATTGCAAAATTTGCACCTCTATTACCCATGACACCAAGGATTGTATATTGATTGACCAGATACATGATGTCATTGATATTTGTGTGCACTAGAACATCCTCACAAATAAGTCCAAGGATGATGGTAATCACTATGAAGGGAGCCCAGATAGAGGGATGCATGGAAGAGGTTTCCGAGGAGGATTTCATTGTCATGGTAACTATGGAAGGAGAAGTGAGTTGCCACGTGGGACCTGTTATAATTGTGGGTCTATAGAGCACTATAAGCGTGAATTCCCTAATCTATTGTAATGTTGTTGGTGTGGGAAAAAAATAAGTATGAGGAGTGTCTAGAGATATTTGAACATTTGAGTTAGTAAGCACCAGAAAGACAAAGGCATCAAGACTGTAAATGTGAGGAAGGCCAATTCATAATTAATGCCAAGGGTAGCACACAAGTTAAAACTAGAGCTTGTATTAATTACAATGTGAGTTGAGGTTGTACACACAATGGATATATTAAGGTAGAGACCACTAAATTTTAGAGAATAGGTGGTGCACGGAATGTATCCAAACCCTACTCATCATAAATAAGTGTATCATGAAAACATGAATGTGATTCAAAGCCTTCAAGGAGAGATCCAGTGCCTGAAAGAGTAGTCAAGATATTTAGAGAAATGAAAAATTTTTGAGGCTCCACAGAAGGATATGGATGAGGCTAGAAAATTATGCAAGATGTTGAGGAAAGAGATTATCATCCCCCTTCTAGGAGATTTGTTATGGGAGAAGGTATTCTGCACTAAAGGAGGGTGCAAGATGCAAGTTTTGCATACCAACCTTCCTCCACATAGCCTTGATTATGAAAAGGATATTACCTTGAATGTTGTGGTATATGGGTGGCTTCTGAGAAAAAAATTGATTGATATGGGTGCAAAGTTCAATATTCTCACTCTAAACACATGGAATCAAATGGTAAGGTCCCCATTATAGCCATCTTTGAATGTGTTGTATATTGCTAACAAGAAAAAGGAAATGGCCATTGGTGTCTTGAAGGATGTTGCTATCACTATCCAAGGGAAAATTTCATTGGGGATTTACAAGTCTTGGCTCTAGCTGAGGAAGACAACCCAAGGAAGAAAATTTTCTAGCGTTACTTAGGTGCCCCTGGTGTTATAAGAATAATTATGAACTAACATTCAATAAGGGATACATAAGCTTTGAGAACAAGGAAGAATGGTTTATCATCCCCTTAACATATGGGAAGTCATCGCCCTATACTGAGCCTTTGGGAGAAGAATTTATTGACAAGATCTATGTGCACTCTGTCATGGACCTTGAGGTGGCTCACCCTACAGAGGGATTTATTCATTTTGAAGATGCTCAGTCCACAAGTGATACAACTAGCATGGCATGTGAAATTTGGGCACATGATACTTATGAGTTAATTAGGCAACAACTAAGAGGCTATGTAATAAGGTTAATAAAAGTGTCCTCAGTAAAGTGCCTAGGAGGGAACAAGTTACCAAGTTATTCTGGAGGATCCAACCCTGAATATTTCTTATGAGAAATGGAGGTTAAGTTGAAAAATGAGTTTGAAAGAAGAGGGATGCTTAGCTATAACTTGCTCAGGACCACAGTGCATTGGTGGGAGACACATCATGTTAGACTTCTAGATTTTTGTGAGGTAAGAATTGCATTCTTTGTTAGGTTCTCGCAAAGCTATGCACCCACTGCAATACAAGACTAGAATGGGAAGGAACCTACCTCATCTCACATCTAAACATGTGATAAAGAATGGATGGAAGGTGTGGAGGCCTTTCCACCTTCTTTATGGTTGCATAATTTTTATTCCATCTTATAAGGTTGTGTGCACACATGGTATATTCACTCCAAGATGGGCCTTCAGAAAGGAAATTGGCAAGATTTGACAGGTGACCTCGTACAAGCATTTGAATATCATAGTACTAAAAAATTGGTGGATAGGGCATTGTAGGTTGTTAAGCACCTAATGATGGGAGATATTTTCATAGTAGAAGATATAATATTGGATTTATTGGGTGAACCTAGCTTCGAACCAAGCTTTCATGAGGAAGAGTTAGAAGAGATGAAAATTGAGTGTGCATGCATGGAGAAAGAGAAAGGAAAGATGGTCAATGTGATAGATGGAGAAGAGATGGAGAGTTTGGATGTTAACCATACTAAAGGTATGTATGAATTTATTTATGGTGTTGATGAGCAAGCATGCTCCTACCATGAGCCCCTCAAAACATTTAAGGTTAACATTGGTTTAGAAACGGAACCTTAGGAGTCCACTATTGGAGACTATTAGTTAGAGAAGGAGGTTTCGAAGATCATTGATCTATTATGCAAGTTTTAGGACTTATTTCCACATGGATACCATGATATTAAATATGTTCACAAATCCTTAGGATAAATGAAAATCAAGTTAAAGGAGGGTTCACACCCGATTCAGAAGAGGCCTTATCGAATGAATCTAAATCTTCGCATCAAATTCAAGGAGAAGATAGACAAGATGATAGCTTTAGGTTTCATTGAAGCTATGGAGGAATTAGAATGGGTAAGCCCCATGGTAATGAGTATTAAAATGGATGGAAGGATAAGGATATGTGTTTACTATAGGGACTTAAATGTGGTATGTGTAATTGATCCTTTTCTAACTCCTTTTACCGAGGAGATCCTCGAAGGAGTGATCGCACATGAAACCTATTCCTTCACAGATGGATTCTTAGGCTACCATCAAGTTATAATTTATAAAGAAGACCAAGAGAAGATAAATTTTTCCAATGAATGCGGAATTTTTACCTTTATGTTCATTCCCTTTAGATGGAAGATCATGCTTTTTGTGTTGTCACACATAGTAGTGCAAACATTTTAGGATTTTATCCATAAGTTTATATAAGTCTACCTTGATGACTGGACAATATATGGACTATTACAAGACCATTGTGAAAATTTGAGACTGATGTTTGAGAAATTTGTTTTTGTTACTCCATTTGGAACCCTTTTGGGGCATATTATATGTAAGGAAGATTTGCTGGTGGATCGCGCTAAGGTTGTTGTTATTTTGGGGTTGTGGAAGCCTACTAGTCAAATTGTAGTGTGAGGATTACTTAGACATATGGGGTACTACCGAAAATTTATCAAGGGGTATGCCAAGATCATTGTGCCATTGAAGGAGTTACTAAAACAAAAGAGTGCATTTCACTATGGAGAGGCACAATAGAGGGAGTTTGACTCATTGAAGGATAAGCTCATCACTGCACCCATATTATGTTTCACCTCTTTGGATAAACCTTTCCACATGCATGTTGATGCTTCAGGGATGGAAATTGGAGTATTCTTAGCACAACCTGGAGAAGGGATTATTGACCACCCCTTGTGTTTTACTAGCAGAAAGGTAACACCAATAGATAAAAACTACACTACTACTGAGTGCGAAGCACTATCGATGATCTATTTGTTTTATGAGTTAAGGCAATATTTTCTAGCAACACCCGACATATTTTACACATATCACATGGAATTGAAGTACTTAGTGAACAAGTTCATTTTACAAGGGCACATATTTCAATGGGTCATGTTGTTTCAATAATTTGAATTTATAGTGGTTGTGAAACAAGGAAAAAGTAACTTAGGACCTGATCACTTATCAAGGATTGACTCAAGAGAGGAAGCACAAAGAATTTAGGATACTATGCCAGAGGTGTAACTATTTAGGTTGTAGTGCATGCCCTATGATTTGGAATATATTTATATGTTTCTCAAAACAGGTGTGGCACCAGAGGGAATGATAACTTTGGATAAGAAATAGTTAGCTATATGGGATGCGTCCTACATGATAATTATTAAAGACTTATACAAGTTAGGCCGAGATGAGGTTCTACGCTGATGAATTTTTTAACATGAGTGCGTTACAATCATGGAATAAGCACATGGTGGGATTGTCAGAGGGAAATATGCAAGGAATTATAGAGTGCAGAATATTCTACTCATAAAGCTTTGCTGGGAAATTATCTACTAGGATTGTATTGAATTTAGAAAGTCCTGTGACCATTGTTAGCACCTTAGAAAGCCAAGAAAAATAGATGATATTCCTTTGAGACCTATATCCAACACAAAATCATTTGAAAAATGGGAAATTGATTTTGTAGGAATAATTTTTCCTTCCACGCGAAGGACTGGTTTGTGCTATATCATCACTTACACTGATTACTTAATAAGGTGGGTGGAGATAGTGCCTACGAGGGATTGTACAATGGTGACAACTACTATATTCTTATAGAATAACATAATCAACATGTATGGATGTCCTTTAAGCTTAACTACTGATATGGGTACACATTTTTTGAATGAAATAGTCAGGATTTTTTTGAAGAGTTCATTTTTTCCCATCATAAGACTACCCCATATCATGCACAAGATAATAAAATTTATGAGGAATTTAAAAAAATTATGAGTCACACGCTGACAAAAATTTGTGATTTGGGAAGATAAGATTGGGATGAAAAGGTATCAATCATTTTATGGGCATACAGGATATCCTGTAATAGATTGAACAAGTCTACACCATTTCAGTTGGTGTTTGGCACAGATGTTGTTTTACTAATTGAATTTATGCTACCATCACTAAATATTTTGTGCACTGGAGGGTTAGATAATGACCAAGAAATTAAAGAGTGCATGGAGAAATCAATTCATTTTGACGAAATTTGATCACTTATTAGATGGATTTAGAAGATTGAAAAGGCATGACAGAAGTCATGACATGATCACCATATTTAAAAAAAAATTTAGGTTGGGACGATGGTTTTGTTATATTATTCCAAGTTTTTGCAACATCTTAGGAAACCAAAAGTCCATTGGTTAGGGAAATATATCATCTCATACATCCTTGATTCAAGCGCTTGTTAGTTACAAGTTCTTTTTGTAACACAATTACCAGGCCATTTCAATGGGAGTAGGTTGAATCCCTACTATAAATATGTCTTCCTTATGTTTATAAATAAGGCAATATTACCATCTAGCCTAGGATTTCCTTTTATGCTTTTTCTTTCATGTGTCTTCTTTTCTAGTTTCTTGTTCCTTTCTTTTTGTGTTGTTATTTTGCACGCCTTCTGTGCAAGTAGCCACTTATTATTCAAAAGGTTATGTGTGCGTAGAGGACCACACATTTTTTTTTTTGGGGTGGATCAATATTAAGTAAAATGGAAGTTGGTAGTGGAAGTTGTGTTTCAATGGCCCAAATTGAAGGCACATAGTGTGGAAGAGCACATGTAGAAAAGGGGGACATAAGGAATTTTGGTGTCAGGATAGCTTTACAAAGAACACATACAAAGGATGAAAAGTGCAAGAATAACATGAGGTAGGTAAGGAAAAAATTAGGTTGAGAACAAAAAAAGTTCCTTCGGCACTACAAGCACATGTGTAAGGATCTTTTTTTAGTAAGGAATTTAGCTTGCTAGAAGTTTGTAAGGAATTTAGCACGGGGGTAAGAGCGCTTACGGGTGGGATTTAGTGGAAACATCCACCTTTGTTGAAAAAGTATGTTAGTAGGTGGTATAGAATTTATTGTGGGAGATGAGAAAAAATATATAAGTAGAAGGTCGGGATACATTGTTATTTCCTTGAATTTTTTATAAAGAAAATCTGTTGCGAACTAGGGCATCCTTGAGAATTTGTATGAAAGGAGATTATAAAGATCTGAGTGTATGGCTAGTATCAATTGTGAACCAAGATGAAAAAAAGGTACACAGGCGTAGAGGAGAGCATTGTTGGAATTTTTAGAATTCGTAAGAAAGTACGCCATCTCATGGAAGGAAGGATTTTTCAAGGGTTAGGGTTCTGTAGCTAAGGCACGGGAGTAAGGGGATTTTTCAGGGAGGAATCCATAGATTTGAGAAGAGAGAGGAAGAGGAGAAAGGAGGAATTTTTAGTAACCTAAGAAGGATATGACATCAAAGAAGGAAACCATTTCACTGAAGAAGGGAAAGGGAAAAGGGAAACAGGAATTTCCCACCAGTTTCAAAGAGGAGTATGCGGAGATGCAATACCTAGATGACATATTTCTCAGAAAAGAACAGGTATCCCATGTAAGGAATATGGAAGTGAGAAATTACAAGAATTTAACAAGAAGCACAAAGAAGGAGATGGCATTATAATGGGTTCCCCCAAGAGAAAAATGGCACCAAAAGGTATGCCAATCTATGATAATGAAGTGAAGGTAAAATTGGAGAAGGCTGGGTTACTGAAACTTTATGAGTTGCCCTGATTTTGAAAAATTGAGAGATTGTACCAATGGTTGATGTCACGCATGCATGAGGACCACTTCTAATTCATAGGCCATAGTATGTGCTTAACCCCTCAACTAATCTCTAAGTTTACCAGCCTTTTCTGCAAAGGGGAATTTCTAGATGATGAATTGGAGTAAAAGGAAGCCATTAAGGAGAGATTCTGGACTTATAATTATATAAAGGGCTCACGTTATTTTGATATCTCAAATATAACCAACCTAGTGATGAGGATGACCACACACTTGGTATCCAAGTTAAATAGACAAGAAAGGTGGAAACATATAAACAAGGCTTGGTTGAATATGTTTAAGAAGATTTTAGAAGGAACCATCTATAATATGTTCTCCTTCATTACAGAAGAAATCATAAGTGTCGTATACAAAGGAGAAAATATCATGTTTGCCAATGTCCTCTTTACCATCATTTTCTAAGAAATTTGAGTGCCCGATGGGCCAGAGAAGTTTGTATGGGAATTTCCAAATGAAGACCATTCACCCATAAAGAGATTTGAAAAATACATTTTTAATACCATGATAGCTTCCCATAAGGCATGCCAAGAGAAATGGTATAAGATGATGCATGATGCATTTAGGGTTGAATGGAGGATAACCAAATAATTACCGATGCTACTGGAGGGATAAGTGAAGTTTTTTATATACCAGCATTTTTGTATTGGCAGATTCACATTGACAGATGAGACGAAAATCCCATGGTGTAAACTACCTTTCTCCTTCACTACACAATATTTCCAAGAAGGGGTCAATCACTTCATGGAGGCAAAAAGACTATGTTTTACCCTCAACAAGGTGGATCAAGAGCACCATGAACTATGAAGGAATTTGTTAAACCCTAAGAAGCACACTTATGTGCACAAGTATGTCTCCCATTAGGTGTGCATGAAAAAACCTGTGATGCTGTCAATTGCTAGAAGGACCGTCGTGAGGGTATTCTTGTGCATCACGACCAAGTATGAGAAGTACACCTACTTGGATAATGATGTCTCCATCCCAAAATACCCACTAGGAATAAAAATGTTATGCCAAGGAAGAGAGAAAGAGAAGAGGCACTAAAGAAGAAGGCACCAAGTGTGTAAACATCACAATCTATGGGTGCACAGGAGTCAGGTGTGAAGCTGAGCACATATGCACAGAGGAATAATTCCCCCATTAAGGAAAAGGAAAAATCACCTGAGGAAGAGGTGTGAGAGAAAGAAGATCCTCCTACACAAGAAGAATCACCAAGAAAGGAATCACCTGCTGAAGAAGAAGAGAAGGAAGAGTATCCTATACTGGAATAAGCAATTAGGAAGAAGAAAAAGGTAGTGGAGAAGGTGGACTCAGAAGGAATGGATATCCTAGAGGCCTACAGAGGTGAGAGAGATGATGATGAACATGAAGAATCTCAAGACCATCTTGTGTATGATGTGCATGACTCTGAGGATGAGGGAAAAGAAGAAAGGCATGGAGAAGAGGATGTCACTCAAGGAAAATTGGAGAGTGAGGAAGTGAATACAAGTGATCAAAGGAATGTAAGCCTCACCAAGGAATAGATATAAGAGGCCACGAAAAGAGAAGTAGTGGGCATAATAAAGGTTTTGGTGGAGCAAGATGTGGAGTGTAGTACTAAATAAATACTCAAACAGATAGAGGAGGAGAGTGTAGGAAAGGAGTATGGGAGCATGGATAGAGGTCCCAACCTAGTGGTAAGCTTCCCAAAGGAAGCACGTGCATGAGGAAAGAGTGTGGTAGTGGCACAATAGTAGGGAATGAGTTATATAAATGATCAAAGTAAGTTATTTTTAGTGTTTTTCTAGAGTATTGTACCCATAGACCAAGTCCTTGCATTGTCTTCATTCAAAGAAGATGACACGTACCCACAAAAAATGAAGATGCTATCTTGGACGTTTGAGTCCCATGTTGATGAGAAAAAGTTTTAAGTCAACAAAGGGGTACTGATGAAGCTACTAGAGAACAAGGGAGTGAACCCCTTGATAAATGCTCAAAAATTATCCGATGAGAAAGTTTGCAACGCCCTCAAAAAGGTATTAGTTGAGGTTGAGGAAAGACTTTTTAGAAGGAATGATAGCATAAGGTTCCTAGAGGAAGAACTGGAGAAGAATAAGGAGGAATTGATTGAGAAAAGAAAGGATATGAAGCAGGAAGAGATGATCAGCACATAGTTAAGGCACGAACTAAGGGAGGAGAAGGAAAAGGTGCGCAATGTGTACAAGAAGATTGAAATGATCATGGACATCATCACTTTAAAACACCCATACCTAGTACCTCCTGAGAAAAAATATGAGTCAACCTTGCAATTCTTGGAAGACTTAACCCACATCCTTACCATGGAGAGATGACCACTCACTCTTGAATCAACAGAAGAGGAATTTGCAATCCAAAAGGAGGAAGATAAGAAAAATTTCAGGGAGACAATGACATGATATTTTGAGCTCCTTAACACTATACAAATTTCCATGCAGATGGCTGAGGCCATGTATGATAACTGTGTTGGCACAGACAGGGTAAAAAGAATACTAGTTGTTAGACATGAGGCATGTCTGAAGGAATACTAAGAGAAGGATAAATGAAATAGGGAGGAGAGGGATAAGATCCTAGATGACTTAAAAAAGAAGATGGAAGTAATTGAAACCTTGTGAGGTTTGATCAAGAACCAGATTAAGAAGTTGTATCCCTAGATCACCCGTAGAATGGACATGTTAGATGACTTTAGCAAAAAGTTAGAAGGGATTGTAGATACGTTGAATGCTAAGGGTGATGGACTAAATTTTTAAGGGGTAAGTGCACTAGTGGGTGATCTACTTCAGTAGGCATAGGGTGAAGTGGATTCCTGGGAAAATATTGAAGTGCCAATAAAGAAGGATGTCCCACTCCTCTTGCAATAGTAGAAAGATATTCGATTATTTCATTTCTTCTATTATTCATTCTTCCATTCTTTAAATATTCATTAAAATTTTCCATATCCCACCATCAGTTATTCTCTGATGTTTCTGAGGACAAAGAACAAGTTTAGTATGGGGTGATGTTGGGCCTCAATATATTGGCTAAGTACCAAAAAGTGCATGAGTGCGCAGGACCAATAGGAAGAAAGGCACTTAGGGAGAATCACGCAGGACAAGGGTTTAAGAAGGGTTTATGAGAAACTAGGGCATGCATGTAAGGCAATACATAGGGTCTAATTACTTAGCCATAGTCAACGTTATGAAGGCACTTGAGGATAAATGTGACCTGACTAGGATTACTTAGTGGATAAGGTGTCATTATAGAGAATTTTTGGTCAAGGAAATAATATTCCACACATGGACTGTTCCTAGGAAGACATCATTACAAAAAGTGTAGATCTCAAAGCTGAATAAGCATGCACCATTGGAGGACCACATTAAAAATTGGCATTCGATCTACTCCTAAAGAAAAACATGGTGGTGGTTGTTCATCCTATAAGAAGAGATGCCCAGGTATAAGAAGAGACACACATATAGACATAGACATACATGATGGCATGAAGAGAGACACCAAGACATATAACATGGGAAGATTAAATCTTTGTAGAGAATACTAGGATGCCCTAGGAGTTGGGGTTCTCATTAGAGGATTGTAGGAATGTTATCATGTCTAAGGGATGGGTCTATAATTTTTTTTTAATAAATAAAGCATAGCTAGGACCTCTGATATATGGGTTAGATCTTTGTCTTGATACATTTGGTTTGATATGACCGTTTTGAATATAATGTGGTTGTTGAGACTATGATCAGTATAAATATATGGCTCTGTTCTGAATATTTGGTTTAGGGGGTGCAAACCCTAGTGTTATTTCCTTATATTTTATTGTAGATCTATTCTTTTTATTTCATGTGATGATGTTTCTCTTGTTATTAAATTATAGGGTATAAGGATATGATAGCTTGTGTTGTGATTTTACATGAATATTCACTTCTCTGCAACTAATCCTCTAACTATGGAAATATCTTCTCACAATACTCACATAAAGGAGGGGCTCGGCACCCGTGTTTTACTCGGGGTAGCACTCATCACCCATTGGGTGATAGACTGACACGGATGGGGTTAGAAGTTAGTAGATAGGTAAAAATGACTACAGGTTTGAATATGGATCCAAAATGTGTTCTCATAATAGCTCAGTTGGTGATATGCTTCTCTCTCTCCCACCTCCATGATTTTCTCCTTTGTAAAACGTATGGCTCCCTCCTTTTTCTTGGAAACCTCCTCATCCTCCGTGTCTTTGGAATCTTCCTCATCTTGTGTGCCCTTGCACTGCATGAATATGAACTCTTGATTCTCATCTCCACTCTTGTCTCCCAAGTCATAGATGATAAACACATGTGGATCTTGGTCTTTCTCCATCTCTTCTTCCTTGCCATCATCTTCTTCACTTTCATACCCTCTTCTGCCCATGTATTTCTCCAAGTTGTCAGTTACCTCTGAGTCAGCTTCTTCATCAACCCTCTAATTTTTCCTGAGAGGTGGCTCCTGATCAGGGGATTCAGCTTTATCTTTTTCCTCAATTGATTCTTCCTTAGAGACAGGCTACGTAGGCGCCTCTACTTCTAGCATCTTCTCCTATAGCAAAGACTTCTTTCTCTGCATGTAAGTGCTTGGTTGAATGCTCATGGATGGAATGCTCATTGTCTAAGTAGACTGCACAATTGGTGTTTCTTCTTCTCCTCTCCCTCTTTACTTGGACGTTGGTTTCTTTTTCCCCAAGGGGTCTTTAGGTATGGATACTTCATTCTCTAGATATACGCCCTTCTCAAACTTTTTCCTTATGCATAAGTACACACACATCGCTGATCCTCCATCGATGGGGAGATTCATTGGCCTTGTCATTTGAATCTTGTGTGATATGTACTTTTCCACATACTCATGCTTTCCACCAGGGTAATTCAACTTCTTTCTCATCTCCCTGTGTTCCCAGTCTAGCTTACCTAGTTCTAGTCTTAGCTTCTTTGAATATTTAAACCTATTCACTATCGCTTGGAAGTATTGGGTGGTAAATGCAAAGGGGAGCTTGTACCAAGGGCTCCATGATTCATCTATTAGATTGAATCTAACCAGTCAGTAGTGTTAGTAGACCAAAAATTCAGCTTCTCCCTCAGTGGCTACTAGGATTTTGGTGACTCTCCACTCTGCCTTGAATGCATTCCTCGGGTGTGTGTAACATTTTTCTAGCCACGCCTTGTGGGGTGTTGTCATTATATCACAGGAATATTTTTCAAACCTCTTTGCAGGTGAAGGATCCTCGGTGGGGTACTCCCATACAATTTTTTTTGGTGTGTTAGGTACCCCAATCTCCATGAATAAAATAGTGAGAAAGATGTTTCCAAAGAGGATCTTATCCCCTTCCTTCGCACAAGTGATAATTTCCGCTTTAATGTACACGAATAGGTTATATATAGTTCCCTCTACAATATTTCTGCAAACATGTAAGCAAGGTTTGTGCACCTGTGTCCATCTTTCCTGGCCATTCAGCTTAGTCACAAAATGCACAGCAATTTTCATTATGGGTTCCTTGATGTTTGAAATTTCATTGTACCATGAACCTTTCTTGCAGGAATTCTTGGTGATGGTCTCTTGAATAGCTTCCTTATCACCAAGGTCATCTTCTAGGCTATCTCCCTCACATATGAGGCATGTAAATTGTGAAATCAGCTGAGAAGTCATGTGCATCTTGCACCCAACAAAGTGGAAGTAGTCTCCATGCACCTGTGACATCAACCACTAGTACAGGCACTATGGCTTTCCAAAATAAGGCAACTCATAGAGTTTCAACAGGCCTTCCTTCTCCATTTTAACCTTAACATCATCATCGTATATAGGTAAACCCTCAGGTGTTCATTTGTTGGTGGGGCATACTAACTCCAGCACCATTTGTTTTTCTATTGTGTTCATGCAGTGATTATAGTCACTAACATGTATAATTCTCAAGTGGGATTCCTATTCCTTCCCCATCATCACCCCATCTGGATACTGCATCTCTACATACCATTCTTCATTTGTGTCTATTATGGGTTCTGGTTGTTTAGCCTTGGCTTTTCCCTTTCCTTTCTTAGGTGCCATGGTCAAGGTATTTTTATCACTCCTACCCTCTCCTTTTTATTCTATCTTACTTCTTCCAATCCTTTGATCTAAGATTTGTGATACAACTCTTATATTTTGCAAAGTAAAAATGAGAGTTCCCTGACCCTTTACTTGTAGTTTTTCTCTTTTTTGAACATTAAATGCTAATTCACCTACCACAATAATTTGTTCATTTAACGTGGATTTTTTCAAAAAAATCTCATCTTCAGTGCCTTCCCTTACGTGCCCAACATGAGAGGAAAATCCTCCTACCTTCTAGTGCACAACCAATCCAACCTGACAGGAGACTCTTATGTGCACATAACCTGTGTCGAAGGCACTTATTCTATCCCGATCCTTGCTCTTTCCTATCTCACGTTGCTTTCAAATTTCTTTCTCCTCCTTAGTACATGGGATTTACAAGTAGCTTTACCGTGGAACTATCCATTCTTCCATCTTCCTCTATATATACCTCTTTCAACCTAGCTACTCAACAAGGTTTTTCAACACAACTTCCTTAATACTTTGATCATGCACTTCTTCACCTTTCTCCACCCCACACTTAAAGTGATGCATGGTCCTCTGTGCACTTACAAATTATCCAAAAATAGGAATAAGGTTACCGGAACCCAAGACATAAAACAAAACAACAATGCGAAAGGGAAACACAAGAAATGGAAAATGCATAAAATAAACTTCTAAACTAATTAGAAAAATTGCCTTATTTACAAACACCAAGAAGACTTATTTATAGTAGGTCTTCATCCTACTACTATTAAAGTGTCTAGGAAACTTTGTCTCATCCAGTGCTTATAACTGGCATGTTCCTGAATCAAGGATGTACGAGATTATGTAAGGACCCAAACAATGGACTTTCAAGTTCCTAGGATGGCACAGAAACTTAGAATCATATAATAACACCATCTACCCAACCTAAAACTTATTTTTCCTAATATGGCAATCATGCCACGCCTTTTGCTTTACCTTTTCCACTATTTGGCTCCATCAGGCAAGTGATCATCTCTCATCAATTCTTTCTTCTAGTGCTTGTTCATCGGCTAACCCTCCTACGCATGCTATTCATAGAGAAGGCAACATAAATTCAACCAGAAAAATATATTCCATGTCAAACACCAATTGAAAAGGTGTGGCTTTATTTAGTCTTTTATACATTGTCCTGTAAGCCCATAGTACTACTAATACCTTTTCATCCCAATCAAGTCTTCTGACATCAAAAATATTGGTCAAGGTATGACTCAATATCTTGTTGAATGCTTCCACGGTTCCATTTTCTTGTGGGTGATAGGGCGTAGTCTTGTGATGAGATACCATGAACTCTGATAATAGGATCCTAATGGTCTCATTGAAGAAATGCATACCTCTATCACTGGTCAAACTCAATGGACACCTATACCTCATGATAATGTTTTCCCATAAGAACCTTGCCATTGTTGCTGCCGTGCAATCATTAGTTGGGGCTTCCCTTTCCCACCTTGTGAGATAATATATGCAAGTGATGACATAACGTGACCCAGTCCTACGTGCTACTGGTGCAATAGTTCTTACAAAGTCTATCACCCATTTTTTAAAAGGCTCCACGCTAGGAATAGGGCGCAAAGTAATTTCATATCTCCTTCCTGGTTTGCCAATGCACTGACAATGGTCACGCACTTTACAATAATCTCTACAATCCTTGTACAAGTTTTCCCACCATAAACTTGCCATTAATATCTTACACGTGGTGACAACACCTACATACTGCCCACCTACACTTCCTCCATGTGCTTCCTCCATGATGGCCATGCGCTCATGCTCTAAGACATACCTGAGAAAAAATTTATCACATCCCAATTTGTATAAGTCTCCACTAATTAACATGTAGGGAGGAGTGCATATGGCCAACTACTTATTTTCCAATGTCTTCATTTCATCCAGCACCACACCTTCCTTTAAGAATATTGCAATATCCTCTAAATTTGAGGGTGCGTGCCATAACCTAAATAGTTGTGTGACTGGAATTAATTTCTCAATACTCTACACGTCCTCCCCTAAATCAATTCTTGACAGATGATTAGGTCCGTAGTTACTTTTTATAGGTTTTACTACAATGGTGAATTCAAACTCTTGAATCAACAACACCCATCAACATATGTGTCCCTATATAACATGCTTGTTCACTAAATACTTCAATGCCATGTGGTTAGTGTAGAATATAAAGGGTGTTACCAACAGATACTGCCTAAACTTGAAGAGCGTGTAGATCATTAATAATTCCTCATGCTCAATTATGGTATAATTTTAATTTTCTGGTGTCATCTTCCTGCTCGCAAAACAGATAAGATGATCAACAATCCCTTCACTAGGTTGTGCAAGCACTACTCCAATGGCAGTCCCTAAGGCATCTACATGAACGTTAAAGGGCTTATCTGAAGAGGGAAACCATAAAATACGTGCGGTAATAAGCCTATATTTTAATGTATCAAACACCCTCTATTGTACCTCTCCCCAATGGAAGGAACTTTTATGTCTAAGTATATCCTCTAATGGTACAATGATCTTGGCATATCCCTTAATGAATTTTCTGTAATAGCCCGCATGCCCAAGGAATCCGCGCACTATTCTCTGGTAAGTAGGCTCCCTTAACCCCATGATATTTGCAACTTTAGCAGGATCTACCAGCAAGCCCTCCTTACATATGATATGCCCCAATAAAGTCCCAAAGGGTATAGAAAACACCCACTTCTTAATGTTGAGGGATATCCTCGACTGCCTACACCTCTCAAAAATTAACCTCAAATTGTCACAATGGTATTTAACAAGACCATATACTATCTAGTCATCCAAATAGACCTGACAAAATTTAAGGATGAAGTCTTAGAATGCTTGCACCACTATACATGAAAAGAAAGCTGGCACATTCTTCAACCTAAAGGCCATGACCGTATATGCAAAAATTCCTCACTCGGTGATGAAATTTGTCTTTTCCTATTCTTCCTTTGCAATCCGGACTTGGTGGTGCCCTGAAAATCCATTTGTAAAGGAATAGATTTCATGCCCAGTGACTCCTAAAATTTCTTCAGTGAAGGGGGTCAGAAATGGGTCAATAATGTAAACTACGTTAAATTCCCTACAAATTATAATCCACCCATCCTTCTTGATGTTGATTACCATCGAACTTATCCACTCTAATTCTTCCACTACCTCAATGATCCCAGAATCTATCATTTTGTCTATCTCCTCCTTGACCTTTACGCAAAAGTTGGGATTCATTTGGTAGGGCCTTTTCCTAACCAGGCACACACCATCCTTTAGTTTTATCTTCATCTCCCCCAAGGAATGGTGAATTCCTTTGAGCTCATGATACCCGCGTGGAAATAAATCCTCAAATTCATGCAATAGATCGATGATTTTTTATACTTCCTTCTCTATCCAGTAATCCCCAATAATAGCTTCCTTAGGTTCTTCTTCTAAACTAATGTTAACTTTATTAATCTTTAAATGCTCATGGTAGGCACACATGTGAGAATATGCACTTTCCACTACCTCATGTGTCCCTACAAAATGGCTAACATCTAAGCTTTCTGATTCCTATTCATCAATCACATATACCAACTTTCCCTTCTCTTTTTCCAAAAACACACGATCAAGCTATAACTCTTCTGTTTCCTTTTCTTCTTTAAAACGTGCCTCCAATCCTAGTTCACCTAGTAATTCCAATAGCCTATCTTCCATCTTGGCACTGTCTCCCATTGTAAGGTGCTTGATACCCTGAAGACCTTATCAGCCAATGGCTTGGTACTCCAATATTTAAAGGTTTGAATAAGGTTACCTACGGGTTCTTTCCAATTCCTTGTCTAACGGTGTGTCTTCGAATACAACTTGTGTACCTAAAGGGATGCTGGAAAATCTTCCATGCCTTCATGCCATACCTGTTCACACTCCTTGATATGGAAAGAGGCGGGATCCTTCCCATGGTACTCCTTGATGATGGTGGGTACATTGCTCCTAGAAAATCTGACAGAGAGAAATTCTTACCTCACACCACTCTAAAAGGTTCTCCTGATGTGTGGCCCATTACTAAGTTGCTATGCCAAGTAAGACATAACATATTCCTCCATTCCTTATCATCCTTCCACTGAGCTTCTACCTCCTTTAGAAAGATCTCTAACAAGGCTCCTTTTGAATACTTGGGCAGTTCTTTTCCTCCAAGGTGCCTAAACATGCGCACCTTTGTTACCTTGGTCACCGACCCTCTCAACTACCATCCTATTAATTTGTAAGTTGCATGCACCTAATTTTCACATGCCAGACTGGTGGTATCACTCATTGACTGAGCATCTTCAAACTGGATAACCCTATTAGTAGGGTGTATCATCTCAGGGTCTTTGATTGAGCACACATAAATCTTGTCCAGAACTTCTTCTCCCAATGGTTCAATATAAGGTGTCAAATTCTCATCAACCAGAGGTATAATGACCCATTCCTCCTTGTTCTCAAAACTGATGTAACCTTTGTTGAACCGAAGGTCCACATTGCTTTTGTAACACCAAGGATGCCCAAGTAGTGCTGGGAAATTTTCCACCTCGGCGAGCACCAAGACTTCAAAGTCCCCAATAAACTTGGCTCTCTGGATAGTAATAGCCACATACTTCAAGACACCAATGGGAATTTCTTTAGTCTTATTTTCCATATACAACACATTCGAAGATGGCTATAATTCAGGTCTTTCCATCTGATGCCATGCATCCAAAGTCAGAACATTAACCTCTATGTCTGTGTCAATGAGGATATTGCTGAGGATCCATCTATCTACAACTGCATTCAACGTAATCTCCTTTTCATAGTTGAGACTGTGAGGGGGAAGGTTTGCATGTAAGACCTATCTCTCGTGCTCTTCTCCATTGCGTAGTACCTTCTCTCTCAACTAGGATCCTAGCAAGGGAATGATATTTTCCTACCTTAGCATTTTACACACCTCCTTGACCTTATCCAGGTCATCCTTTTATGCCTCAAATCTCCTTTCTTATTCCTCCCTCCTAGTTGCTCCTTTAGACACTGGATCTCCCCGTGTAAGCTCTGAATAACATCCATGGTGTCCTGATATATATCCTTTTGATGCGTGGGGTCTGGATACTTTCCATGAAAGACCTCCTCCCTTAAAACCAAGGTTTTCTATCTTGGTACGTCTCTCATGCACATAGATTTTACCCTTGTTGTTACTAAGGCTCTAAAATTTCATCTCGTGTTGCTTGGGGCATCCACTGTATATCTACCTTCTTAATACTTCTGGGCTTGTGATTCATGCGCTCAAATAATTCTGGGCACTCCTCATACTTATGCTTCTTTCTACACCATGAGCACTGCAACATGTCCAGGAACTCACGTTTGTAATGTTCTATAGATCTGCAGTTGAAACACGTTTCACATAGCAACTCACTCCTTCCTCTTCTGTGGTTACCTCAACCATGTAATCCTCCTTGAAAACCTCTTCCACACGTGCCTCCTTCTGCGTGATCCTCATAATGGTGATAATTATCCTTAGAACCACTGGTAATGCTGGTTTGGCACACCCCATGATCAATGGCCTCATGGATCTGATCAATGAGCCTACATTCCTTAGTGTCATGGGTTGTAGAGATGTAAATTTTGCAGTAAAAAGATACATTCTTCTTGATCATGTATTGTAGCAAGGGACATCTACTTGCATCATGGTCCCCATGAAAATTTACACAATCCACTGTCAAAGTGCTTACTGTCCTCTAGGGGAAATTATCCTTAACGTGTCCCTCTATTTCATAATTTTTGCACCAAAAACCACTGCGAATCTAATGGGCTGTGTTCACAAATAATTTTTCCAACTATTTTTCCATAGCAACAATCTGAGCCTCCAAGAACAGGCTAATTCCAGTATCAATACTACCAACAACCTCGACACGAAAGGAAGCTTCTAATGATTCGTGCGGGTCTGTCAAATTTTTATGAGACAAGGCCCTTCTAAAAGGGGTGATCAATCCTCAAAAAAACCATTGTGCATGCTGAGAAGGATGGATATAATATGATAATTTAGACAAGAGAGTTTTAAAGCATGCATCATACTCCCGCACACTCTCTGCCATTCCTTGTTGAATCTCCTTCAAAGCACTGATGCTCTTCTATTTGAACTCAGGGATGTGGAACTCTACCAAGAATGCATTCTTTAAGGTAGTATAGTCCACCACCATTTGATTAGGGTCATACTTACTATACCAGCTATACGGACACCCTTACAACATGGTTACAAAATGACTAGCCTTCTGTTCTGGGGTTGTAACACCCTTCACCCACAATAGCAATTCACACTTGTGAACATGTTCTGCAGCATCCTCAATTCCCCTATAATTTGGAAAATGTAGAGACATTTCAAAGAATACTTGAGGTGGTGGTTGGGGTCCTTGTCCTCTCAAGCCTAAGCCTTGGTTCCCTCCAGTGTTTCCTCCACAACCGTATCCACCAGATCCTATGCCTCTAGCACTACCAGATCCACCAAAACCACTAGGTCTAATAGGGCCTGTAGGATCTATGTCAAGTGCTCCTACGGTCCTACTAAACTATGTGTCGATGGTCTATGATAGCACTCTACTACCACTAATTTTTCCCATGCCACTCCCTGATGTGATATTAAAAGCTTGTATGCTCACTCCTATTCCAAAGACCCCTCAAAATACTAGAATATGTGCAGCCATAGAAGAAGGGACTCTAAAATTATATCTCCTAGACATGGATCTGTCTCTTCCACCGATATCAACTGGGTCAATAACAATTCTTCTTGGTTCAGGAAATCCAAGTGCTAGGGATCGGTCACTGGGTGGGTTCAGATATGTGCCAATGACTCTCCTTTCTCCATATGACTAACTCTCACCAGAAGCCAAAAGGGTCTCCCTCACACGCTTTCCAAGATGGGGTAGTATAGACTGCTCAGGTTCCACGTCCTCTACGTTAGCCTCAAATCCTTCCCGTAATGTCTATCTCCATAGATCCATCACACTAGCAGCTTCACGTTATCGAGATATATCCTTTTCATGCACTTCACTATATTTAAGCCATCTCTCTTCCCTCTCCTTCTCTTTCATGATATTTTCCATCTTCCTCCACCCAAGTTCCCTTACCCAACGCTCAAAATGGTTTAGTTCGCCATTAGGAAAGCCTCTAAACTCGTGGTAACCATCAATATCTTCATAGCTAGGGGAATAACATGTAGAAACATTCCTCTAGGTTCTCATAGAAATTTAAACTCAGAAACCTCCAGACAAGAATACTTGGATATAGTGTATTCCAGAGTGTAACTAGTCAGTACTCTTCTCCACCAATGATCTACATCACAGGTCTATGTTAGATCTACATTCTGTAACCTTTGGTAGTCTTCTTCGGTCCATACATGCGATCCATAATGCCAACTTGATCTAGATGCATAGGTTGAAAGCCATTCATATAGTTAAACTGGGAAGCAGTAGAAGAAGGTCTCTTACATATCATGGTAGAGGTTCTCTTATATCCATCTACGTGTATTAAACTCAAGTCTAGTGATGTATCTCAAAGAAAATTCATCCTCCATGCTCTTGAACCATGATTCAAAAATTTCCAATGTCAACCACTCTGTCATTACTCATTACATAGATTATGATGTATGTTATATCTCACTACAACTTCAAAAAGAGGTCCCGGCAGTAGAACCAAGATGTAGTCATTTTTACTCCTACATAAAAGGAAGGAACCCCATGTGCACTAGCCTATCACCAAGCAGAAGTTGAGTGCTCACCCGAGGCATGCACGGGTACCAAGTCTCTCTTTTATCTGAGTTTAGTGGGAAGCATCATTTATGATTAGTATAAGAGTTTTGATGAGGGAGGTTGAAACATACAAGGACCATAGGGATCAAAACGACCTATAGATCCTTATAGCCACCTTAGATAGTAGTTTAACAGAACCCAGGACATACATTATGTTAGAAAGAATTATACAAGAATTCATACATAGAATGAAAGGAAAGAGAACTTATATGAGATAAATGTACATTAAAACCATTGATATTCATGTCTATATATAACAGGTAACCTCATTATATTCATTGGTTCATTACAAAGTGTCATAGAGAGTAGACCGTAGTCATGTATATCACTAGACTTGTGTAACTAAGTTGAAAGAAAAAGAAAAATTACAACTCCATGCTAGTACATTCTATCTTGAATAAAAATATCCACTCACAGTAGTTCTACAGAGCTCCACTCACTCTCTAACCTGCTATACCTCGTACTTCTAGATGTATATTTTACTCCGCGTGCACTTGTATTTATAATTCTCCTACACTGCTAACTCACCTTCCAACATCCTCATATTGTAGACACCAAATTTGTGTCTTACGACCCGTTGTGACCCGCATCGCATTTCGCAACCTAACCTCACCACCTAAACCTTACACAATTATTTATTAATTACCTTATAATTAATAAATCCACATCACCATACCTACCACCTCATGTCGCCACCTCATCATGACCTAGTCTTAACCCTAAACTAACCTAATTAAGACCTATAACTTGGTCCAATTCCACACCTATGACTAATTACTCCTCATCCGCACCTAAAACCAACTTCATAATGACTTGACCAAGCCCGCTACCAATCCTTCAGAAGAAAAGGAGGGAAAGCTGGCTATTTTACCAAAAATAGCCTACTTTGACCTGACCGATACCGGTTCCTACTCGACCGCCGTTGGTTGTGTAACCGCCATCGGTTCCCTGTAAATGACCACTTCCAACCAAAAACAAAGGATCGGATTTTCATTTGATCGGGAGAAAGAGAAATCATCGAGAGAATCTAGATTTTGCTTGGCCGAGCAGAGACAAGTGAAGAAACAAGAAGAGATTGTAGAGAAGGACATCAAGCCCAAGACTGTTACTGAATAACCAGAGCCCAGTAACACTCATCCGAGCATCAGAAGAGGAAACTACATCCAACTTGGGTCCTGTCTTCATCATCACAGTCCTGAAACTTGCATCTACATCAGGGGCAAGTAAGTAGTATGTTATATGTTTCTAAGCACCATTTTCTTGAGCCCGTTGATTAATAGTAATCATAAGTTTATTCCTAGATCTACTACCAGCCACTACTGCACTTAACCTTCACTCACACACCCTGATATTGCCCAGAAGGCCATTTTACCACACTCTGAGTCTTCCCTATCCTCCCATCATTCCCCTCAGCCACCCCCCAATCTCAATAACCCCACAATCACCTTGCAACCAATCTCTACCCAGAAGCACCTAGATTACTGACCCTACCGATGTCGATTATCCTATACCAGCAGCGGTTCCCTAACCGTGGTCGGTTACCCAGTGACCGCCGTCGGTCACTGTGACTTATACCCCAAAACCCTTTTTCTCGCCTATTTGCCACCTAACAACCCCAAATCCAGCCTGGTTTATCCCTATAACTCAACCTGAACGTATCAACGACCAGTAACCGAACAAACAACGTGACACTTTATTATTGATAGTTTAGTTTCTATTGCTTTGTAACGAGATACCTAAATCGTGATTTTGCAATAGTTTTCTTTATTATCATTTGTGTTAAATCGTATTACAAGGGGAACTGACCACCTTCGAAAGGAAGTTTTTACATTTCCTGGGCCTAAGGCAGATCCCTCATTTATTGTCTAACTCAAATCTGGTGGTCTTGTATTCTTACTTGCAGGTAGTCCTTCCAAGACAAAAAGGAGTTCTTCGCAGTCGATCTGATCTTTCTCTACGGTACGTGCACACCATCTCAACATTCAACAGGTATTCCTCCTAGCCCTAACCCTTATCTGTTTCTCAAAGGAATGATAGGATAGAAGCAAGTCTATTCTGCAGAGCAGAAACATTCCGCGTGAAACATTTTGGCACGCCCAGTGGGGACCATTTCGGGTTTCTGTTTCTCTTGCTTATTTTCATTTTAGGAAGCATACTTGCTGTTGCTGTTTTTGTTATATATTTAGTAAAGAATTTGTCTTGCTTTCCCAGTTTCACATTAGTGAAAGTCATCTCATTTGCTTCATCGAATATCATTTTCGATTTGGGTTTAAAACACGTGCATTACATTATTGGTTATTGTTTTCAATTCTAGTGAACATAGACTAAGTAACAGGGCATACACGTGGGGGTGATTTCCATGGTATTGACAGGAAATTAATCTTACTTTCACTGCACAACACATACCGAATCACTTCACAATTAACACAACAGCTCAAAACATCCCCCCTTTTCCGCGGTATTCCTCCGCCTGATTGAGGTAACCTTATAAGCCAAAACAAACTTGACATTTCCCCTAAGTCTTTTGTTTAGGATTGACATTATTCTACGTCTAAAGGCATAAGCCCACAATAATTAAAATTAACCCTAGGGTTAATCTCTAGATTTACGTGTGCATCTTGTTTGTTTTTAGTTCTGTTTTCTCTGTTATACACTGTCTTCTGTGATTACCTTAGAACAATTTGATAAATGTACTAAGCATCGTTAACAATCAAATCAGCAGCTTCTTATATTTTCTTATACCAGTCTTATTACACCGACATCAGTTAACTGACCGACGTCAGCTATAGTCTAACCGACATCAGTTAGTAGACCGATATCGGTTACTATCTTTTCAGTTCCTGACAAACCAGCAACCTACCAATTTCACCAGTCTGAGTCTGTTTCTATTCCTAACAGATTGAAACCCTACTGTGAACTCCTGTCCATGGTTGTTATCACTCGAAAGCAAGCCGCCGCCATGGTTTCACATGCTTTCTCTGTTCCTTTTCCTGAATCACCCCCTTCACATTCTGTGGGGAATCCTACAGATACCAGTGAGGTTCCTAAAATTCCTGTGGGAGATAAAGAATTTGCCAAATTTCTGGATGCTAATCCTAGCGCTGTACAGTACTATTTGTCTCATGCCCTTGACCGTACACCCGACGGTCAACTCCTTGTTGGCATGCCTATCAGTATAGCTGCTCATTTAGCCCCTTCCCCACTTGATAACTCTACTTTGCCTTCTGCATCCTTAGTCCCGTCGCCTACCTCAGCAGCTTCAGGGGTCCATATAGCACAGATTGGCTTTCCTTCGGTTAATCTTGGGCCCAACATGTCATCACCGCCGACTGCTCCTACCTCATCTCTCTTGCAAACTTTTCCGTTCATGACTTGCTCTCTACCACCTATCCACACGAGCTTTCATTCTCAAGCTCCGCTCACCTTTTCATTTCCACACACATATCCGGTAACCTCAACAACTTATATAGGACATCCCTATTCGGTTGCCTCAACACAGTCTTCCTCCATACCTTATCAACATTTAACCCCACCATTGTCTAGCGGTGGCCCTTGGCCCAATTTTCCCCCGTTTACCACAACCACACCATCATCTCATCCAACTCCTGATTTAATTAAACAAATGATGGACAAAATGCAAAACCTGGAGGCTTCTGTTTCAGGAAGTCGTATCGCCTTGACATACGAGCAAGTTTGTCGGGAGCCTATCCACCCTTCAGTCCCCCTTCATTCATATCCTCCTCAATGGGAATTACCAAAATTTACCCATTTTAACAGTAAGGAGGACCCTCAACAACACTTGCGATCATTTAGACATGCGGGTAAGTGCAGCAAGTTGGGGGACAAAAAAGGGGTCATAAGTGGACGTCATATTGCAAATAACAACATAATATCAACTTGTAGGGATTATTAGCAATACATACGCTAAAAATTAGAATAATTTATATTAATATGAATCGTAGTATCTGGAATCTAGTTTCTAAAATACTATTTTTTTTTTAAATGGACAAGATTAGCTATATTAAATACTCAAAATTCAATGACTTGGTATTTTTTTTAAAAATGCCTATAAGATTATAGTTCGTTTGCCCACAATTTGGATGACCAAAAATTGATATATATTTTTCTCCTTTGGTGAGAAGTTAGATGCCACTATCTATCTTGGGATGGATTTTATTTTGTATTTTTTTTAGCAATATTTTATTTTTTATGATTTTTTCCATGAAAGTGGTATGAAAACATAAAGAAAACAGAGCACTTTTAGTTTGCCCGCCATAACTTCATCAAAAAATATTGAAATCAAATAATTTTTTTTTTGAACATGTATATAATTTCACCACAGTTGGAATGGTATAATTTTTATCACATTCTGATAAGTGAAACAAAATTTGTAGTCTTAAACGTAGACATAAACATTCACAGGAAAAAGTGTCTTAAAGACCTACTATTAGTAAAAAATTATAAAATGATATTTATCCTATTCTATTCACTTTAAAATAAGTATTTCTATAAAGGTAACAGTCTCCCCTACGCAATGGTACCATTTTTATGACATATTTTTTACTTTTCGGCATGGTTCAAGTCTGTGGAAGACTAAATTTGATGTTTTGTTGTTTTTAATGTAAAATTCAGGATTTGATGTCCACTGAATTGTCCCCCAACTTGGTGCACTTACCCATGTGTGCTATCTGATTGCTCATGACGACACTTTACTACTCCGCACCTTTCCCATGTCCTTATCAGGACCCACCTTGGAGTGGTACAGTGATTTAACCCAGCACTCAATCTTCTCTTTTAACCAGCTAGCCCAAACCTTCTTGGATCATTTCTCCATTAACATTGCCAAGAAAGTATCTATCACCGACCTCTATGCCATCCGACAATTTGAGGACGAATCTATCGCAGATTTTGTTGGATGATGGCAGGGCCTTATCAATCAACTTATGTATGCCTTGCCTCAAACCGAACTTATCGAACTATTTACGCGGGCCTGCGCTAAGCACATCTCCCCTACCCTCTAAATTCAAACTTTCCGTACATTTGACGAGGCCTTTACTATGGCTCGAAAAATAGAGATTCGAGCCTTAGAGGAAGATAAATTGCGGTTGCGCAACAAAAACCCCACTTTCCGAACCCAAGATTCCACCAACAAACCTAACACCACCAATCCTCACCCATCAACCGCTTCGAAATAAAAAGGGGCCGTGCACGCGGTGATGGTCAAATCCAAACCACTGTCTAATACCCCACCAAAAACCACCTATAAGTATAAAGTAGAACCCATCAACTACACTCCCTTGGGAGAAACATATGGTGTGATATTGGAAAAATTGCTCAAAGCAGGAGCCATTACCTTACCTCCTGTTAAACCTCATTCCGGGTTTGATTCCACTCGCGCCATACCTTCTTGGTACAAAGAAAATGACTTCTGTAACTTCCACCGCATGAAGGGACACAGTCATGAGAACTGCAAGATGTTGAAAAACATAGTGCAGGAAATGGTTGATGTGGGGGATATAGCCCTCGATAATCCTAACGCCCCTGCTAACCGAAATTTAAAAATATTCAACAAACCATTCCCGAATCATTCTTCTAACAGTAATCTAAACCAAGATATCTTAGCCGAGGAGAGTGTTCATGAGATCCATGCAGTCTTCAATTCCCAGCCAAAGACCTCTATCGAACAAATTCTCAATCAAGCCTCTTCACTAACGCAGGAAACCGAACCCCCTTCCTCGCCATCAAGACAAACAGAAATCCTTGCCGTTCCTTTACCCATCAAGGAATTAGTTGCCCAGAGTTCCCTTCTCACAAATGAGCCTTCTTATACCACATCCTTGCAAGACTGTGAGCGAATGTTATCTAATTTATCTATTTCCCAAATGTCTCCTTCTACCATTCTTGCTATACAAGAGGAAGGTTCACCACTTCTTTTCTCATCCTTAGACGAGAAACCTCTTGAACCAACATCACCACATTCTTTAAACATGACATATCCTCTCAAACACACTCTCCTACCTATTAGTCCTTCGTCACCTAAATCTTTTCAACAACCGGTTGATCTCTTAACGCCCATTGATACAGTGCCTCATATACCCCTTGTATCACACCCACAGTGGACCGGAATCGCAACCCACCTTTCTTGCATACAAAATTTCCTATTCACACGTGAGGACTGTCATTCCACAGAAGATAGACAGGTTCTATGGGAATATTTGAGTACACCATATTCTACTCAAATGCAAATGACCGATCCTGATGCCTCCACCATATACCCGAAGTGTTTACAGAAGCTTAAAATGCCCATGTCCTCATCTTCACCCCCCTCATCTCTACCAAATACCTTGTCCACTTCTATTAACTTAGCCAAATCTTCCCCTACGCTTGGGACCTCACCCATACCTAGTCTAACACACCCACCTAAGCGGCTTGATTTATCTAAAAATAAAGCCATCCATCCCATTAGGAGACAGACTCAATCTCCTCAGCCTATGCCTCTATCACAACTAAAACCATCATCATCACACCTACCTTCCATATTGGGACCCCATCCCTCTACCTTACATCAATATATCATACCTCTTGCGTTTTCTTTAAAGTGACCTATGCCTTATGCACCCATACAGAAATCCAAGGGTATAGTAACACCCTCACCCCACGTATCCTGTCCACCTATCAACCATAAACAAATTCCACCATCAAAAGATTTTTTTTTTCTGTCACTCCTATTTCTCCGTGGTTGTTTTCTGATACCACATCATCTGTGGTCTCATCATCCAACCAGCTAAACCATAGTCTCTACATTAAAGAAACCATGGTTAGTTAAAACCCATTACCAAAACTCCTTGGCTAAACCACCCCCCATACAAACCAACCACACCACGTCATCACCAGAATCGACCCAGTCAATAGCTTCATTTTCCTCTGACTTTGACCCACTCAAAGGGTCTTACGCCAAAATCCTTGCTATGTTGGTGGAGAATGCGACCATTTCCCTACCCCCACTTAGACCTTATGATCCATCTAAACCTCGACCTATAGGTTACGATGAGTCTAAAATCTGCGCTTACCACCGCACACCAGGACATGACGTAGAGGGATGCAAAGCGTTGAAAGCCATACTTCATCTGTCACGTCTCTCAGACAGAAAAGTTAAGAAAGACAACTTACGAAGAGAGAGACCTTTAGCTTCAATTCCCTCTCCTATACCACATGTCCCTACCTCACCAAGATCTATCATCATTACAGCCCCACCTCTCGAAAACCAAGACCTATCCCTACCATCTTCCTCCTCTCATATTCACGAGATCAATATGATTAGTGTTGCTACTCGAGGGTAGAAAAACAATGGGAAAGCGAAAGAAAACACACCTGCAGCATCTCTTTCTCCGTCCACCATCCTGATTGCACCACCACCTAAAGTGGTTATTCGCGGACCTGCCTATCCCATCTCTAATGGCATTGCCCATCGAACTATGATCAAACAGCTTCACCAATCACCTGTAAAAATGACATTGTATGATCTCATTCAGACTTCTGAGTCTCATCGACAAGCTCTTGTTGAGATCCTTCAAGGGATAGAGGTTTTACCTAATGAAACCTTGCCTGTTACCTCTATTCTAACACCCAATCATGTTACTTCGCTCACCAAACAATCTATCTCCCCAACCACTTCTGTCTCTATACAGCAAGCCGCTGCTGTAAGTTTCTCTGAAAATGAAATTATCGAATTTGGTGCCGAAGATCCTGACCCTGCTCTTTTCATCTCAGCTTATGTCTGAGATATTCGGGTACGTCGTGTTATGATTGACGGGGGTGCTAGCCTAAACATCATCTCTTCAAAATCCTTCCAACAAATGAATATCCCTTCTAGTTGCATGTGTGCCAACCCCATCATGTTGCGATCATTCAATGATGCTATTACTTCTACTTTAGGCACCGTGATCCTTAACATTCGTGTAGGACCACGTACTTTACCCGAAATCTTCTATGTCCTTGAGGGAGAGTTCCAATACAATATGTTGTTAGGCCACCCTTGGATCCGGGCTATGGGATGCGTTCCCTCCACCTTACATAGATGCATAAAATTTGAGTACGAGGGGAATTCCTACACCGTAAAAGCTGATCCTCCCCCCTTCAAAACTTGCAATATGTTGTATCACCCTAATGATGTACTTGTACCAGTCAAGACACCTATTCATCCAACCCAGCCATCTACTTCCAACACACCTACACCTTCAACCAATGAAACCGCTGTTATAAATATTACTTCATTTCCCGCAGATAACATCCCAACCTCCGACCCCTTAGTAGATGTTTTTCAACGCCTTACGCTGGGGGAGTACCTCCTATATAACGTTAGTTCTTTCCATACCCCGCAGGAGTACGGACAATTACATGCACATCCCACCTACGACCGTCGCGTGGGGGAGGTAATCTCTTACGGACCACCCCATTGCCGCACCAACCTAACGTATGGGGGTGTTGACGCATCCTCCATTACCCCTGAACCTCCTCTTGGTGTGGTTCCCTTCCAATCCGATTTTCAATACTTGACAAATCGTCATTTCGCCCTCACCTTCTTAACTCGCTGTGCTTGGAAAGGCTTTGGTTTTGGTCTTTATGAACAAGGCCGACATACACTGAATCTCGTGACTACACGCAAACACAATGATCGCAGTGGTCTCAGTTTTCCTGAAACACCTACACAGGAGAACACCTCGTGTCAGTTGTATCCTGGAAGAAGACGACGTCACCCCTACCAAACCATCATCACCCACTTTGCCATCATCACCCACAAAGTCGATAGACCCTGAATCTATCCCTCCTAACTTTTTTTTTTCATAAATGCTATCTTCATAGGTCCTCTCACTTATCAACATGATAATGAGGATCCATCTTCTCTTCCCCTTCTGTATCCAGACATGATCGAAGAGGATTCGCCTTCGATTAATGTTGTTGAGTGCCAGGATGACGACTCCATCCTCACTTACCTTGGGGTGGACGACTCCTATATTCAACGCACCTTACCGTCTGAAACTCAAACCATGTTGAATGAGTCGACTATAGAAATCAACATCCACACGGAGGAGGATCCTCACATTGTGAAGATCGGACAATCCCTTAACACATCAGAACAAGCCGCCTTTACTACCTTTCTCCATACCCGCAACCAAGCTTTCGCTTGGTCCTACGCTGACATGCCAGGAATTGATCCTACCATTGCTGTCCATAACATCACCCTAAACCCCGATTCCAAACCAGTCAAACAAAAACTGAGAAAGATGCATCCACGCATCACCCTCTTAGTCAAAGAAGAGCTTCAACGACTTCTTTCTGTTTCCTTCATCTTGCCTATTGACTATCCTCAATGGATTTCTAACATCGTACCTGTCACTAAAGTGATTGGGGGGACTTCGGATATGCACAGATTTCCGAGACCTTAACCTCACTTGCCCCAAGGATGAGTTCCCCCTCCCAAGTATTGATCAACTTGTTGATCTCACTGCGGGCCATGAAATGCTTTCTCTCATGGATGGATTTTCGGGATACAATCAAATTTTGGTAGCCCCGGCCGATCAACATAAAACTGCCTTCATAACTCCTTGGGGAACCTTCTGTTATCGTGTCATGCCGTTTGGCCTTAAGAATGCTGGTGCGACCTATCAGCGGGCCATGACTTACATTTTTCATGACATTATGCACACTATCCTTGAGGATTATGTCGATGATCTTCTTGGAAAATCTAAACATCGCAGTGAACATCTCGATGTTTTAACCATTATTTTCGATCGCCTGTTGCAATATTCAGTCCGGATTCAACCAAAGAAATGTGTCTTTGGTGTTCTTTTAGGAAAACTTCTTGGCTTTATCGTCTCTTTGCGTGGCATTGAGGTCGATCCATCTAAATTCAAAGCTATCCTAGAAATGCCCCCACCCAAAAACCTCAAACAATTGCGTAGTTTGCAGGGTAAACTTCAATCCATCCGGCGTTTCATCTCCCAACTCTCAGATCGATGTCAACCTTTCCATCACCTTCTTAAAAAGGACATTTCCTTTCAATGGAGTAAAGAGTGTCACCAAGCCTTTGAAGCTCTCAAATCCTATCTCTTGCAGCCACCCGTGCTTATTCCACCTCAGGATGATCGTCCTTTCTACCTTTACCTTTCTGCCACTGACCATGCTATAGGAGCCATGCTCGCACATCGGGACTCGGCACATCGAGAACAAGCTGTTTATTATATAAGTCATACTCTCGTGGATTACGAGACTAGGTATACACATGTAGAAAAATTGTGCCTAGCCCTATCATTCGTAGCCACCAAACTCTGACATTACCTCCTGAATCACAAAACTTTTGTCATCACCAACACGGACCCCATTCATTATATGTATGCCAAACCTCATCTAAACCAATGCATCGCCCGATGGCTTATGCTCCTCATTGACCTCGACCTTGAGTTTGTACAACAGAAGTCAATCAAAGGACAAACTATTGCGGACCAACTTGCGGAGGCCCCTTTACCTGGGGAACAATTCACCAATTTTAATTTCCCTGACGAACTCATCGCCACTCTTTCACTCAGGGAAGAGTCGTATCAAATGACCCTCTTCTTCGATGGATCTAAATGCCAGCGTGGCAGAGGAGCCGGTGTTGTTCTCATTCCTCTTGACGCTGAACCTATGCCTCTTTCATTCCGGCTCGATTTCCCCTGCACTAATAATACAGCAGAATACGAGGCCCTTGTTTTGGGTCTCCAGGTTGCGTTACACTTAGGTGTCAAATCTATTAATATTTTTGGCGACTCTCAATTGGTAGTCAATCAAGTTATGGGCATCTACCAATGTAAGAATGAGGAACTTCAAAAGTACAAACATTACGTGGATTCACTTTTGACCTCATTTACTCGTTATTCTATCCAGACCATTCCCCGCTCCACTAACAAATTTGCGGATACTATGGCTTGCTTAGCCTCGCAAATTCCTACCTCACCAACTGACTCTGACATATTCGTCTTGGTCCAACAACTTTTTGCCCCATCCTACTCAGCCCCGGTAGTTTGTATGATAAATACTGTGTCTACTAATTCACAGGATACCTGGTACCACCAATTTCACGACTACCTTACAACCTCTGTTCTCCCACCTGACCTTACTAGTAACGGCAAACGTGCTTTTCTTAAAAGTGTTTCTCGTTATGTTGTCATGGGGGGACTCCTCTATAAACGTGGCTTTGATGGCATCCTTCTTCGGTGTCTAACCGGCGCGGAGGTCACCTATACCATCCAACAAATCCACGATGGGATTTGTGGTGGACATTTTAGTGGCCTTGCCGTGGCTAAACGAATCCTTCGCCTAGGTTATTATTGGCCTACTCTTAACAACGACTGCTACGAATATGTTAAGCGTTGTGTTATGTGTCAACAACATGCCAACCTTCAACATACTCCTAGCCATCTGCTACAGGTCGCACGAGATCTTTGGCCTTTCTCACAATGGGGTTTAGACCTTATTGGTGAGATTCACCCGACCTTCTTCACAACGTCACCGTTGGATAATCACAGCAACCGAATATTACACAAAATGGGTGGAGGCCATTCCACTCATTTCAATCAAAAAAGAAAAAATTGCCGAATTCGTTAACCATCACATTATCTGTCGTTTTGGTATTCCTCATCGCCTAATAACAGATAATGGTAAATCTTTTAAAAATAAGTTGTTACAAGACCTTTGTGACAACTTTGGTATCAAACTTAGTTTCTCATCACCTTACTATCCGCAGGCCAATGGTCAGGCTGAATCTTCTAATAAAACCCTAACCAAAATCCTCATGAAAGTTGTCAATGAGTCCGGAAGAAATTGGCATGATCACATTCCCTTTGCCCTTTGGGCTTATCGTACTAGCATTCGTACCTCCACTAATGCCACACCATTTTCTTTGGTATATGGTACCGAGGCTGTCTTGCCTCTCGAAGTACAAATACCCTCCCTCAGAATATCTCTTCAGGATATTCTCAGCAACGATGATTTCTGCCAAGAGTGGTTAGCCCAATTAGAGCTTCTTGACGAGCGTCGTCTTACGGCTCTTGATCACCTTCAAATCTACCAAAAGCGCATCAAGCGTGCTTATGATAAACGGCTTCATGAGCGTACTTTTAAGGTTGGTGATCTTGTCCTCAAAGAGAATCAACATGTAACCAAACTAGAAAAGAGTAAACGTGGAAAATTTGCTCCTAATTGGATTGGGCCTTACATTATCACTCACACTTATGGATCAGGCACTTATCGTTTAGCTTCGCTTAATGGTAAACCTGAGCCTGAGCCCCTTAATGCCTTGCATCTTCGACCATTCTACTGTTGAAATTAGTGTTATATCACTGCTTATCTACCTTACGCTCGTCCCTTGAGCTCATTTACCACCGCATACACTTTGTTTCTTACATCTCAAAATCAAATCAAGCTCACATGGTTTGATTATCATCTCCCCTTAAAATATGCCTTCCCCTTTTTAGTCTAGTCCATGACTTCAAAGTATCAAAATGACACATTCTTAATTACACACTTATGGGATTTTCTTGAGTCAAACTTCTTACAAAAAACTAGATGCTTCAGGCCCAAAGGACATCTAGACCTCTAACTTATACAATAGACTACTCCCTTGAAGGACAGCTATATGCCAAACTATTGCTCTTATTATAGATAGACTGCTCCCCCGAAGGACAGCTATACATAAGCACCGCATCTGCTACTATAAATAGACTGCTCCCTTGAAGGACAGCTATACACAGTCAGCCTTTATCAGAAGCTTCTCGCATTGATCAGCTTCGTGAAGACCTCAAGAACAACAAAATACATATCCCATGTCGACTTCCCGCATCGATCAGTCTATATCCAGAAAAATAAAAATACAAGCAGTACTTCAAAGCACTTTTGAGTCATGGATTTGTCTATTTAGGTTTGGTTTTCTTTTGTCAGAATCATCATCTTATAATAAGTTCTCTGCACCCTCGCCCACATCAACCACCTCACCTCACCATTTGTCAAAGCACCAAAACTCAAGGGACGTGACGTATATCCGATATATTGTGATTATACCACTCTTTTCACCTATCGACTTCTCGCCTATGCAAGGTACCTAGGGATTCAAGCTCATCTTACATTAATATGTGGTTTGTTTATCTCTTCTCAACTATGGGACATTCTGGCCTCTTTTTCTCGACTCTAGGATTGTGTGTTGACCTTAATCAGGACACGATTCCCTACTACTTGGGTATGCTAACATTCACTTTACCTTACCAACACCAACAACATTACCCTACCAACATCAAATTTTTACCAACCAACAAAATTGCCTAACCACAACCAAATTGCCTGAATTCACCTCTCCCTGATCCTAAGGGAGAACTACATCGGTCTGAGGCCCTTCCTTGCTTTGTGCAATGGGCTATGTAGGCAGCACTTAGGAGACATGGGGTCTCCCAAGGTTAGCTCGACCATCCCCTACCATACCCTCTCATGTGTTGTCAATATAAATATTTTTTGTGTATTTCTATTTGCCAACATTCATCTTTATCCTTTTTCAAAACAAACAAAAACAACATTCAACACACAACCATTCTTATTATTATCATCACTCAAAACCACATACATATTTAGTTTTATTTTAGATGTTAACCAAATACATCTTCTCTATCATCGACTCGCAGGTCGGCATCCTTATTTATTCTTATATTCCTATAAAATCCACTTAGACCCTTGCACCTCCTCCCGAATCAGGTGGTGATCGTGATCGTCGATGCCTCTCGGCTGGCCTCTCCATCCTCAAAGGTGCCACTACCATTGGTTCCTCCCATTGATCCGCCAACATCTCCTGTAACATTCGAATACGTCCTCTTGCGTGAAGGAATCTTGCCTCCAGTCTCTCCACTCGTAACTGTGAAGCCTCTAACATTCCCATTGTCTCATTCACCTGTGTTTGAAGCTGGCGAGCCAAATCCTGCAGACGATCTCTCTCCGCTGTAATCACAGCTATGTCAGGGCACTCACGTGCACCTCGCAGCTCTGCTACCCACCATACTCTATAGGCCTCCGTCGTTCCCGCATCCATCACCCTACGATCGGCTGCTATCTCTTCTGGCCCTTCTGGAGGTGTAGGCCGGGGAGGTGAGAATGCTGCCTCGGTGTCGATCCTCATGTATGGTCTATATGTCATAGGAATATCCTGAACAAACCCAAATTGTCGCCGCACGCGATCTAGAGGAATCCTCTCGTACTCACCCGGCCTATGCCCTGCGATCCACCTCAATCGCTCTACACCCCTCAACTCCTCAGCTATGTGCTCTGTCACCATATAGTTCCCGTACGGCCTCCAACAAATATCCGCAACTGTCACCATCTCCCATACCTGTCTATAATACTCGATGTCATCTATCACGGCCTGGGATCTCGCTTCTTGTTCTGTCTGGACCCATCGTCTGAATCCCAACCTTTGCACTCCTGTCTCTCCCGACTCAATGGGTCGGCCTATTGGATGCACACAAACAATATGCTCATAGGCCCAACAATGTAATAAGTACGAACAATCCAGTGTCATCCTGTGTTTTCGCTTGCATGCCCATAAACCCCTATATAACTCTGCCAGATATGCGGGTGCCCATGCGAATGTCACGCTCATTTCTATCATTTCCCAAATAACACTCATCAATGCTTTGGGAAATCTTCCACCTTCCGCCCTCGGTAATGCATAATACCCCACCGCTATCATTAATAGCACGACCAACCTTGTTTCCTCAAGATGTGTTGCATACATTGTACCATACGTAAATGATAAACCTTGCTGTGTCAAATCTCGTGCAGCTGACCCAAATACTGTTGTTATCGCTGCTCGCCCCGCGCTGGGAAATGCCTGATACACTGTTTTTCCTATCATTGGGAGTCTCAAAATACGGAACACATCTTCCAATGTCACTGTCATCTCCCCTGTTGGCAGATAGAAGGTATTCTTTTCTGGATTCCATCTCTCAATCAACGCCTGTAACATAGCATGGTTACGCGCGATTCTTGAATAATAGCGGATTCCACTTAACCCCAACCAATTTATCAATGCCCATTCAGCTGGTGTTACATCCACTTGGATTCGTGACAACAACGCTGGCACAGTATCATTCATCCTTAACCTTGCTTCTACCTGCATACATCAAAACGACACATGATTATTCCAAAGAACAAATCTCTACGGGTTTTTTCTCAAAATCTGGAAACCCTTACAGTAACCGATAGCGGTTATGCATAACCGATACCGGTTTGCTAACCGATACCGGTTACTTATAAACGATACCGGTCACTGTCAAAATCTACCTACCCTGCTTCAAACATACACCTTCGATAATTATTTTTCCCGTTTACTCCTATTTCTACCTAAAAACATACATGCCCACCCTATTTACCTGCCCCGTAGCACTCATACCATCCCCAACCCTTGCCTATCACCTTTTTTCTAATCTTTACCCACTTACACTTCTTTCATACTATCTACAAACACATGCAAGAATCAAATTACAACCAAACACTTTACCTCTCCGGATGCAGCAGCTTGGGGCGGAACATGTCTTCCCCCTCGTCCCTGCCTGCTGGATGCTTCTCCTCGTTCAGCCATGTTCACCACCCTCTTCAAATATAACTTATCTTTCTGCCTTCTGGATCTCAGCCCACGCTCACTTCACCTGTCTCTTTCCTCCTTATCACTCAAATTCTTTCATGTAATTACCTGTAGCAGTTGTCAAACAGCGTCGCATTCGCATATTTAACATGTTTCATGACTCTAAAAATAAGAATGCTAAAAATAAGAACTTAAGTTGCCAACCCAACAGTTCTATTTTTAGGAAAACAATTCTTGCATAACCGATATCGGTTACATAACCGATACCGGTCATATATCTACCGACATCGGTTACATAACCGATATCGGTCAAGTTACCCCTTGTTGCTTAAACCTAAGTCGTCTCTTCATTTTTGGAAATTTTTGTGGCGCCCGTCCCTTTTTCCTGCATGCACAACACTATTATCCATATTTTTCATTAAATCCACATCTCATTACAATTTCATCACCATCATCTATCTACATTACAAAAACACACAAGCCATCAATAAACGATATCAAAAACCATCAATTTATACACCATTTGGATCCAACTTAACAGCTACATACATTCAATTTCACAAAACCAAAACATACAACATTTCATACTATAACATGTCAATTAAACTCATCATTTATATCTATATACATCCCATCAACAAAAGACATCAACATCATTAATATATAACACCATGTGAATCAAACTCATATCACAAACCATCGACAAAACATTTAACGCTTTTTACGCACAGCATGTGGGTCAAAACATCATATCTATATATATACAAAGTTTCAAATATACAATGTGCCCTGCATAGGGGCCTCTGTGATCTCATAATACAACAAAGCCAGCGCGCAGGCCGCAATAACCGTCAATAATCTCAACTCGGCTCGCAGACCGGTCTCTCATATCAAAAACATACTCGGCTCGCAGGCCGGTATCAACTGTACAACCCGTACTCGGCTCGCAGGCCGGTATAATAAATAAATGAATGAATAAATGAATAAATAGGCACGCAGGCCTCTATCAACACAACCGGTTCACAGACCGGTGCCCATGTCCAATATACAAAATGTGCAGGGACCCCTCAGCTCTCTCCACCTCCCTCTGCCTGTCTGCCTGCTGGTCCCTGTCCTACCTCTCGCCTCCTGCCTGTGACGGACCCACCAGCTGTGGCTGCACCTCCCTGAGACCTCTGGCTCCGAGAGGTCTCTGCTCTATGTGCCGCATAGGGCTGATAATCAGCCCTGGTACCATCAAGAATATCCTGATAGTATCGGGCCTCCGCTCTCGCCTCCATGTAACACTCTCGAGCCACCGTAGATGCTGGGGCTGGTCCCCTGACACCTACTACCAGTGCCCCTTGTGCCTGTGCTGGTGCCGCTGGTGGTGCCTGTGGCCGTGGGGGTGCCTATGCCTGTACCTGTGCCTAGGGCTGTGGCTGTGCCGCTGCTACTGGTGGTGCCTATGCCTGTACCTGAGCCTGGGCTAGTTGCCCCTGTAAAACACCTATTTGTGCCTGTGCAGCAGCAAGTTGCCCCTGTAATAACTGTACCTGGCCCTTGACCTGATCTCACTCTGCTGTCACTGCTGCCAAGTCTGGCTATGCAGGCTGTGCTATCCTCGCTTCTCTCTGACCAGCCCACCAAACCATATATGCTCCCGTATAAGTAGCATCATCTACAGTGTCATCTGCTGGCCTCTCAGCAACCCAATCTGGATCCACGGGCTGTGGTGCAAGCAGTGGGGCCTCTACATCATCCCTCCGATACTGAGGGATGCGAGGGGGCTCATCCTGTCGTAGCCCCATCTGCCTGCATACCCTCTCCAGGGGTATCCTCTCATACTCTCCCGGCCTCTGTCCCGCTATCCAGAATGTGTACTGGATCCCCTGCAACTGTCCTCGGGCTCCTCCGTGAGGGTGATGACCTCTATACGGTCTCCATACAATATCTGCCGTTGTCAGGCCCTCTAATAAATGCCGGTAATAAGAGACGTCCCACCCTGCAAGCACTGCTCGTGGCTGGCCCACGACCCCCAACCACCTGTGAAAGCCGTATCTATATATGACCTGTGGCCCTGGCTGCTGGGGCAGCCCTACTGGTCTAAGGCATATGATGTGCTCATATGCCCAACAATGCAGCAAAAACGTCGAAAAAATCCTGAATCGCCTCATCCGGCGATAGCCCCACAACTCTCGATACAACTGTACCAGGTATACTAGTGCCCAAGCATAACAGGTGTGCTCCTCCACCATCTCATGTAGCACCCCCATCAAGGCCCATGGAAAGCGGCCTCCCTCTAAGTCTGGGAGGGCGAAGCAGGTGATCCCGATCATCATCAGCACGGCAAGCCGTGTCTCATGGCGGTGGGCACGGTACATATCCCCGTACACGATGCTCATGCTGTGATAGGTCAGTAGCGCGGCTGCATCCCCAAAAACTTGTAGGATGCTGTCCATGGAAGTCTCTGCGTCCACCTGAAAGACTGCCTCTCCCTCAATCGGCAGTCAAAGGATGCGATACACATCCTCCAATGTGATAGTCATCTCCCCAGTCGGGAGATGGAACACATTGGTCGCCGGATCCCATCTCTCGATGAGGGCGACCATCAAACTATGATCCCTATCGATCGCTCTATACCGCTGGACTCCGCCGAGTCCCACCTCGCGCATGATACCGCAGTGTGCTGCGGACACGTGTGACCGCATCTGGCTCAACAGTGGGGGCATCCTGTCCCGCATCGTCAGCTGTTGACGTGCCTGCAAAACCAACCCACTACATTAGCCCTACTCTTTATAACAACATCTACTTTACCTCTCTATATCCCCTTTCTTATCCACCTAACCACAACCCGACTCCATACCACACGTCTACGCCCATCTATCTTCCCCTAAAAACTTCTATGCTATCCCCCTCCACCCCCAAACAAACAACCCACACCATACTCAAATGACCCAAACCATGCCCAAATACCCTAACCACATCTAAAAACTTAAAACAACAACACAACCCAAACCATACTCAAACAACCTACACCATGCCCAAATACCCAAACCACATCCAAAAACTCAAAAACAAAATCCCCACCCACACCAACAAATTGAAATAAACCTAAGTCAGGACCGCACCTATGCTGAAACATTCAAACAATACCACAACACCCCCACCCCAACCCAAACCATACCCAAATCACCACCAAAAACTCAAAAACAACAACATACCCTAAACCAACAAAAATAGCTAAAAATCACTAAGGACCGGTACCGGTCACCCATAACTGACCGCGGTCCCCTTCCCACCGATGCCAGTCCATGACTGACCGACACCGGCCACCCACAACCCCCGCCTTTTCCAAAAATAGCAACCGATGCCGGTCGCTTAGCAACCGACATCGGTCGCTGTAACTTCCCGGAGCCGAACCCCACGCACCCCCCCACATACATTTTTTCATTTTTTTTACCAATTTACCCACCCAAATAGCCTAAAAATCTACCCACCCAGCCGCCTTAGCTTATTTCACCTATCTACCCTCTCTCTTTTTCAAATCATTTCCATTTTCTAATTATTTCCTAAAAAATGTACATTCCTACCCAAACCCCAAATATAGCATAATGCAATAAAATACACACAATGAGGGGTTTCAAACCTACCCGTACGATGACACATCGTCGTGGAGGGATGGGTGGTGGTGGTCCAGCTAGTCCAGTCCCTCCTGCTCCTCCTGGTTGTGCCATGGTTCCAAATGTCCTCTTCTGGGTCCTCCACCAATCAACTACTGCCTCCTCCTCACTCGGGCCCACTAACAACTAACTCCTCCAGTCAAATAGTGCCACCTCACGCAACTAATGCTCCAATCTTAACTCTCCACGTCAGACAACTCAAATTGGTTTCCAAATTGCAAAAGTGACAATGACAGGCCGTATTTTTCTTTTTATAGGTTTTTCACCCATAACCGATATCGGTTTTATTGTGCCCTAAGAAACCGGTATCGGTCCCCTAACCGATATCGGTCATAGATAATCGACATCGGTTTTATCTCACCTCTACCCCAATTTCGGCCCTTATTTACTAATAGCCCTTTCTACCAACATCGCCTATATCCACCTTCGTTGACAACCCCTTGTTAACTTCATTGGCCCGACCCAAGGCCGCAACCAACCTATTCGGCCCGACCCAAGGCCGCAACCAACCTATTCGGCCCGACCCAAGGCCGCAACCAACCTATTTGGCCCGACCCACGGCCACAACCAACCTATTCAGCCCGACCCAAAGCCACAACCAACCTATTCGGCCCGACCCAAGGCCTATTTGGCCCAACCCACAGCCACAACCAACCTATTCGGCTCGACACAAGGCCGCAACCAACCTATTTGTCCCGACCCAAGGCTGCAACCAACCTATTTGGCCCGACCCATGGCCACAACCAACCTATTTGGCCCGACCCAAGGCGGCAACCAACCTATTTGGCCCGACCCAAGGCCACAACCCAACCATTTGGCCCGACCCAAGGCCACAACCACACCATCCGGCCCGACCCAAGGCCGCAACCCAACAACTTGGCCCGACCCAAGGCCTCACCCCAACCATTTGGCCCGACCCAAGGCCGCAACCCAACAACTTGGCCCGACCCACGGCCCTCACTCATCAATTAGCCCGACCCAAGGCCGTACCACTTAACTACTTCGCCCAACATCAACAACATACACTTTTATCCACCCAGTAGCCTTTTGTTCAATCCAGCACACCTATTCGTGTTTTAGCATGATTAGGGTCCTTGACTTGATCTGTCGACCAACTTTGCCTAAGACCTAGACCGTGACGTTTATCTCAACCAAACCAACCATTTGGTACTGCCAAACATGCCTAAACGTTCCTGTACCTTACCTGTTATATACCCTGGAGCTACTTCCTATGCCTTGGATACCAGGATTATATCACCCTTGTTTGGATAAACTATCGACCTTTGCCTATGCATTGCTGGTTTGCTAGTCAAATCATGTACCCTGGTCGCACTACTGCATTTCAACGTGCGTCTGCTTCTTTGGACCTACCCCACCATCTCACCCTCATCTCAACACCATTTACCCTTTATCAACCCTATCCCTGATTTCACGCTACCTCAATCTGTGATAGATTTGAGGGGGATTACCTATACCCTTAACAGGCGTAACCACTTCTTATTATTGTCCGTGCAGCTTTACAAAACAAACTACACGACAATAAGGGGCTAATGTAGACACCAAATTTGTGTCTTACGACCCCTTGTGACCCGCATCGCATTTCGCAACCTAACCTCACCACCTAAACCTTACAAAATTATTTATTAATTACCTTATAATTAATAAATCCACATCACCATACCTGCCACCTCATGTCGCCACCTCATCATGACCTAGTCTTAACCCTAAACTAACCTAATTAAGACCTATAACTTGGTCCAATTCCACACCTATGACTAATTACTCCTCATCCGCACCTAAAACCAACTTCATAATGACTTGACCAAGCCCGCTACCAATCCTTCGGAAGAAAAGGAGGGAAAGCTGGCTATTTTACCAAAAATAGCCTGCTTTGACCTGACCGATACCGGTTCCTACTCGACCGCCGTCGGTTGCGTAACCACCATTGGTTCCCTGTAAATGACCACTTCCAACCAAAAACAAAGGATCAGATTTTCATTTGATCGGGAGAAGCAGAAATCATCGAGGGAATCCAGATTTTGCTTGGCCGAGCAGAGACAAGTGAAGAAACAAGAAGAGATTGCAGGGAAGGACATCAAGCCCAAGACTGCAACTGAATAACCAGAGCCCAGTAACACTCATCCGAGCATCAGAAGAGGAAACTACATCCAACTTGGGTCCTGTCTTCATCATCACAGTCCTGAAACTTGCATCTGCATCAGGGGCAAGTAAGTAGTATGTTATATGTTTCTAAGCACCATTTTCTTGAACCCGTTGATTAATAGTAATCATAAGTTTATTCCTAGATCTACTACCAGCCACTACTGCACTTAACCTTCACTCACACACCCTGATATTGTCTAGAAGGCCATTTTACCACACTCTAAGTCTTCCCTATCCTCCCATCATTCCCCTCAGCCATCCCCCAATCTCAATAACCCCACAATCACCTTGCAACCAATCTCTACCCAGAAGCACCTAGATTACTGACCCTACCGGTGTCGATTATCCTATACCGGCAACGGTTCTCTAACCGTGGTCGGTTACCCAGTGACCGTCGTCGGTCACTGTGACTTATACCCCAAAACCCTTTTGCTCACCTATTTGCCACCTAACAACCCCAAATCTAGCCTGGTGTATCCCTATAACTCAACCTGAACGTATCAATGACCAGTAACCGAAAAAACAACGTGACGCTTTATGATTGATAGTTTAGTTTCTATTGCTTTGTAACGAGATACCTAAATCGTGATTTTGCAATAGCTTTCTTTATTATCATTTGTGTTAAATCATATTACAAGGGGAACTGACCACCTTCGAAAGGAAGTTTTTACATTTCCTGGGCCTAAGGCAGATCCCTCATTTATTGTCTAACTCAAATCTGGTGGTCTTGTATTCTTACTTGTAGGTAGTCCTTCCAAGACAAAAAGGAGTTCTTCGCTGTCGATCTGATCTTTCTCTACGGTACACGCACACCATCTCAACATTCAACAGGTATTCCTCCTAGCCCTAACCCTTATCTGTTTCTCAAAGGAATGATAGGATAGAAGCAAGTCTATTCTACAGAGCCGAAACATTCCGCGTGAAACAAAGATCCGGTGCCAAGTGTTGAATGTGGTCCATGCAAGCATGCATCTTTAGACCTAAGATTTCCACTTTACCTCATGATGTTCTTCTAGAATATTCCATTTGGGGCATGCTCTTTCCTCGACCAACCTATCACCAGGATGGCATCTTATTCATGCACAACTGATCATCCTTTTCATGTGTTCTACCCTAGGGTCTCAAATTGACTTATTCCTGAGCCTCCTTTCATGTATTGTGCATGCCATGTGCTTCCCTAAGCCTTTCTCTCACACACTTTTACCTTGTGCGTCTTTTCATAACTAGGACCTTGCATGCCCATGCATCTTCATACTTGGTTAAGAGTACAGGGGTCCAACATGGGGTATGTATAGTACAGAGTAAAAATTATCCACACCTGCTTCCTAAGCACGATAACACAGAAGGATTTATTTGGCTAAGAGTTAATGGATGAGGATATGGAAACTGTGTACACTCAAAATAAACTATCGTGGTCAATGCACACCCACATGGATGAGCCTAAATTTGATGTGTGTGAAGAGTCATGCATTTCAAGATGACTAAAGAAGGCACCCCAAGCTAGACACATGATGGTAAAGCCTACTGTCATGTCAGATTAGCAGGTCAATAATGCATTGGTGAAGGTTTCTACTGAGGTGGATGGAAGAAACATGGATAAAGATGCAATAATCAGAGCACTACGCAAGGATCTGAAGACAAAGGATGCCAAGATTGCACACATAATGTAGGAGAGGGACTTTACACATAAGAAAAATGAGGTATTTATCAGCATCGCATAGGATATTGGGGAAAATGTCATCAAAGCAAGGCCACACTTGGAGGCCAAGGTACCACAGATGTTTCCTTCAGCGATACACTATGTAGGAAAGTTGATGGACTTGGTACTTGAAGATGAACCTCTATGCATTCCAAAGCCAAAAAGCTGAAAAAAAGATGTCGAGTGAGAGAAAACATCAGTGATGCAAAATATTACATCTTATGAAGGGTTGTTGCAAGCATTACAGGAAGTATTGAAGAAATAAGACCAAGATTTAAACATATGCACAACTCTAGAGGCACTTATCAACATAAATACCCTAGAAAATATCAATGAAGTCTAGATATGTACAAATCTAGAGGCGTAGAAATATTTTCAATGGTTAAAAAAAAGCGCGAGGCCCTGGTAGTAGCACAAGAGCTACACAAGACTCGGATGGAAGAGCTTGGGAAGCTAATTACGTAGAAAATGGATCTTTTAGAGGGGATAATGACATCAATGTCAAGTGTTGTGTTAGTTCTACAGAATGAGAAAGGAGAGATTGTGAGGGATGAGTTAGAATCCTTGACTGTCGACATCCCAGAAAAAGTAGAGCAAGCACTCACTGAATGACAAGTTTTGGAGGCCAAAATAAGGGAGGAGTATCCAGAGTTGATACTGCAAACTGATACAAAGGAGGCTACCTCATAACCTCATAGAAATTATTTATTTATCTACATTAATTCATTCATATTATTTCCATTCTTTTATTCTTTACTTCAATTTTGGAGATACCCATTATTGGGATGAAAATGAGATTAGTGTGGGGTAATGTTGATTGAAGAATACTTGTCAAAAATTACATAAGGAGTCTGCTTGGGATAGAAGGTTCGGAACTAAGGGTGTGAAAGGATAGGAAGGACCTGCGTGTGGAAGGCAAGTTTAGCTTTTAGGACTTAGCCGATTTTGAGCATGAAGGCCTATTTTTAGAAGATAACACACCAACAATGTAGAGACGTGCGCACCATGCATTGCCTATCTTTGAATGAGAAGATCGAAGTTTTTTGCATACAGATGAGATAAGAATAGAATTAACACTTCATTTAACTACAAGAGGACTATAGATAGCACACTTGCATGTGTGGTTATGCTTGTAAATGGCGTGTGGCTTTCAATAGCATGTGGCCTATTTCTGGAATAGATAGGTGGTGAAGGGAAAGTCCTTACCATATATATATGATGTTAGGTACATATTAGAAGTGTGTGTAATAGAGAATATATAGAGTGTGTGTGTGTAACATATAATATATAGAGTGTGTGTGTGTGTAACAAAGAATATACAAAGTGTGTGTATGTATGTGTGATATACGCATATGACTAAATTATTGTATTAGATCCATACACGTATTGGTATGGATTGAAAATACTATAAGGAGATTTTGTATTGATTAATAGATGGAATATATTGACTGAATCTAAGTGTTATTCTATGTGCAGTTAAGTAGTGCATGTTATTAATTCAATCATGATTACTGTTTAAGCTTGTTCTTGTATAGATCTGAGGGTAGCATGCATTATAGAATGATGGATTAGTTATGAATATATATGTTTCTTCCTTCATCATGCTAACATCTTACTACAACAAACCTAAAGAGGGACCTAGTACCTTTGCATGCTTTGGATGAGAGCTCCGTCAAGGCTAATTGATGTGCCGACGCGACTAGGGTGTTTTTTGGTAAATTCTAGACTACATCAATGAAACCTTAAGAATACCTTTTATCCTATTTCAAATTTCTTGTTTATTTGTTTCGTATATGCATAGATATTATTCCTATAATTATATTCTTTCAATCGCTCATGGATGAGCTTCACTTGCTTTTACATTTCTGTTAACATTTCACGGCCCACTAATACTCTATCTTAAGTATTATTCCAATTGATGGGTGTTCTACACCTTCCATACAATGCTTAAAAAGGATCCATTTTAGTGATGTATGTTTGGTGTTATTATATAAAAAATCAACCAGTATAAGTTATTCTTCCTATTTGTACTACTAATCTATGCAACACATCTATAACATATCATCCATAACTTGGTTGACCCATTCAATATGACCATCTATTTCTATATGGAATTGTGAACTGAAATTCAACTTCATATCCAACACTGAATTCAAAGTCTGTCAGAATCTATATTTCATCCATGGATCCATATCCAAAATTACTAACTCTGTAACTCTATGCAATATGAAAATATCATGTACAAAATCATTTGGTAAGTGTGGGAGAATCGTCTTTCAGATTTCTTAATATAAAATGATCTACTTTCATTAACTTTTCAACAAAAAATATGATATCATGTTTATTTTTCAACATTAACAACCCCTACAAAAAATCCATGCTAATAAATTTTCATTTATATTGTGGAATGATATGTGGATACAACAAACCAGTAGGTTGCAGGTGCTTAATTTTTACACGCCCACATTCTAAATAGTGAGAAACATAGTTTATCATTTCCTTTTTCATCCCTTTAAAAAAATAGTGTTGTTTTATAGCAACAAGCATTTTAGTTACTCTAGGATTTCTAAAGTATGGTGAATCATGAAAATCTTTCATAACTTTTATCCTTATGTAATTTTCCTAAGGTACATAAACTCTACCTTCATATTTTAAGATTACCTCATTTTCAAATTTAAATCCTTCATACCTTTTATAGTCAAAATAAACTATTAAGGAAAATTTAACATGATGACAATAAGAATCAAACATCATTTATTTCATTACCACATCCTTGAATTTTGTTCTAAGGGTAATACTTGTGGAAACATGCTTCTGATGAATTAGTGCATCTGTCACTCTATTTTATTTTCCTTTTATGTAGCTTATATAAAAAATCATATTGTGATAAGAATTCAAACCATCTTTCCTTTCTTTCATTTAAGTTGGGTTGCATGAAGATATAATTCAACCCCAAGTTGTCTATTGTTAGGTTCAAAAATATTTCTCAGAAAGCAATGCCTCCAAAGTTGGAGTGTTTTCACTACTATGGAAACAATATCTAGATCATGGAGAGTATAGTTAAGCTCATCTACCATTTACTTTATGCTCTTGTATGCTATCATATGGTCATTTTAGAGATGAATTCCACCAAAACCTTCACTTGATGCATATTTTACCATGGTGAAGCTTCCATTGCGGTCTGAAAACTTCAAAATTGGTTTTTTCACTAATTTCTCTTTCAAAAAATTGAATACATTCTCACATTTTAATACCATACAAATTTCTTATCCTTTTTCTATAGTGATTTTATTGGTGCACGAACTCTAGAAAAGTATTTTATGAAATTTTGGTAGTAACCAGCCAACCCCATGAAACTTATAACTTCATGACCATTCTTGGGTATTGACCATTCTATTATTTCTTTGATTTTTGATGGATCTATAGATATTCCTTCCTTATTTATGATGTGTCTGAGGTATTATACCTTATTTTGATAAAAGGAACACTTAGATAATTTTCTATATAGTTTTCTTTTTCTAAGTATGTCCATCATTATTCTTAAGTGCTCATTATGCTCATCAATGTTTTTGTAGTAGATTAGAATTTAATCAAAGAAAACAAATAAAACATTATCCAAGTATTTTTGGAGTATGTTTTTTATTAAATTCATGAATGCAACAGGTGCATTCGCAAGTCCATATGGTAAAACCGTGAACTCATAATGGCCATACCTTTTCCTAAAGGTTATTTAATGTATGCCTTCATATTTAATTTTGAGCTATTGGTATCCTTATCTTAGATTAATCATAGAATAAACTGATGCATCATGAATTTTATAATAAATATAATCTATCCTTGGAAAAGGATACCTATTATTTATTGTGGATTTTTTTAGCATGTAGTAGTAAATACATAACCTTAGTGTGTCATCATTATTTTAAAAAAATTGACTGGTGCTCGCCAAGGAGGAATACTCTGTTTGATTTATACTTTGGAAAATAAATCATTCAATTGTGCCTTGAGTTCTATAAGTTTCATCATAGTCATGTGATAAGGATAGTTTAAAATTCGATATGTTCTAGGTTTGAGGTCTATTGTGAAGTGAAATTCTTATCTTGGAGGGAGTCTAGGTAACTTGTTAAGAAATACATCATTGTACTCTTATAAAAACTATTCATCAGACAAATAAGTGTTACCTTCTTTTCTAAAATAAGAAATTTTAACTACATAAAGCATGCATCCTTTGTTTTTTACCTTTTTAAGCCACATAACAGAGATTTGTCTCACTACTATGTCTCTTTTTATGCCCTGGATGACTTCCTTTTTTTTCATGTCATCCACACACTTATTTTTTTTTATAACACTCAACCATTACCTTATGTTGTGATAACAAATTGATGCCTATAATGAAATCATAATATCCTAAGGGAGCAATGTAAATGTCTATTTCAGTTGTAAAACTAGGTAGATCTAAGGTTCCGCCAAAAAGGCATTTGTTCACACTATGGAAAAAATTGTCCTCGTATTACATTGTCAATGATTTCTTCATATAACCATATTTTATTTTTATTTTTTTAGCTAATGGATTAGAAATAAAACATTCAATAACACCAGTATCAAAAATAATAGTTACAGGTAATGCGTACAACTTATCTGATACTTCAACAGGTGTAGCTTGATTTTCAACTTTTTTATTTACTACCATGGAATGAATCATATGCTTATATTTTTTATCCTTGTTTCACTGATGATAGTTATTCACGTAGAGATCACCACCACACTTAAAATATTCTCCTATAAGCCATTTCCTTTTAGTTTTATTTTTATTCACTATTTTGTTTTCTTGACCATTTTTCTTATGGTTTACAGTAGACTTTACTAGTGTAAATTTCATACTATTCTTATCTTTATTTCCCAATTTATTCCACCAAATTTTCTTTTGTATTAGAGGATATGGTGAACTGAAATTCTAATTCTTTATTTTGTCACAATGAGTAGATATAGATTGGAATTTCTACTCTTGGTGGATGGAATTTTCTAAAAATTATTCCATGGTTAAAGGACTATGCACATCCACTTCTCCACCTATAACAAGGTTGTGTCCCATGATGAAATTTCTTATTTTGAATTTTTCATTAGCTTGGTAATGAGGAAAATATTTTAATTACTTAGTGAATTATTCTTAGTATTCTATTACACTCAACTTTCCCTGAACTAAGTTCTGAAATTTTGACATCATTTGGTCATTGTATAGCTATGATAACTAACATTGTCTAAAATAGAACTCAAACTAATCCTAGGTGATTTTTTCCACATTGAACCCTCATTATACCTTTTGGCTATCTCACCAAGGGGAAGCCTCTATTGTGATTTGATACACACCAAAAATTTCCTTCATTTCTTTAGAGAAGTTATTGATATGAAATACTTCTCCATCTCAATGAGCCAATTCTTAGCCCTATCTCCTAGTGTTGTTTCATCAAATTTTATGGGACTTATTTGCTTAATATTATTTTACAATTCTATTTCCAAACACAATATTTTATTTTCAGGTTGGTTTAGATTTGTAGCATTACGGTCTACAATATTAACGTTGTTATTCCCAACATTAATATTTGTAGAATCCACATTATTATTTATTTCATGTGCATCAAAATTCATAGTATTGGTATATATTGCATTTTCATTATTATTTACAGTGTTATTATTCTTCACATTAAGAGGTCCTTCAGAATGCTCATTTTCCTCATTTTCACTATCTTCATCACCAATCAATATACGTTGTTCCATAATAGTAATAAGATTGCAATTTTTTACATGACAACAAGTATCTCATCCAATTTTTTAATAGTGGTAGCCTTATCCCCAATTGGTTGATTATTTACAAAAGTTTTCTTTTCCTAACCATTTTTTTTGTTAGATAAGAAATAAATTTGGTGTTAGCATAGGGACCCATTATTTCTAAAATTTGTTTGAACCTTTAGCTTGAATACCAAAATATAACACCCAATGTTATAACAAATCCAGAATAAGGATTTTTAAAACAAATTAAACTCCTTAATCCCTATTACATGTTGTAAATGATTTTATAATACATAAATAATAATCTAGCAAGTAATCTAGTTTTACTATCCTTCAAATAACATCAAAACTATGTGTAGCTTTAAAGATCTATTATATCTACCTAGTCCCATTTTTTATCACTTTTTACATTGTTCATAATTATTATATCTACCCAATCATCACTTTATCCAACTGTACATAACTTTTATCTAATTGGATAACTATTTTATTTAGGTCTATGAACTAATGTAGTTCCAAGTGTTATCCTTAAAATCATTTTTCTGAGTTTCATCCAATATCTCAAACCATTTATTGGAAATCAATGATCTGACAGTGTATCCAACTAGTAAACTACTTAGATAAAAGTTCTGAATTTATACTTTGTATGCTTAGTTTCGTGACCGCACATAAGTCACCCAAAACATTTCCCATCACCACATCATCATTCCAATCAATTATCAGGATCTTATCTTTATAATTAAATGCTTTAATCTAGTGTATTAAGAAGGCCTACAATCTAGGGCTCACCTCTTGACCTAAATGTTTGCAAATAGTCCTATCTTATGACCCCTATGGGAAAGATAATGATTACCTTTGATTCTCATCAAGGTAATCACTACCCTTACTGTAGCCATCCTAATGTGGTATAGTTGGTGTGCACTTAACTCTATAGGCGTGACTTAGATTCCATGTCTTCTTAACACATAAGATGATAATAAAAGTAACAACAAGTTATTATTAACATGTTGAATGCTATCATCTAGGTTTCCAACTCAAGTGTCACTTTATGAATCTCCTCGTTAGGAATCATTTTCGATAAATCATCATATTAAGATTATGTAATTATCCTAACCCTAATTAAATAATGTCATTTTTTGACCTTATCATTATCTAAGTTAACTATCTCTTAGAAATATATATACATCCTTTAAATTATTTGTGTGCGTTTCTATATCAACATTGTTCTAGATGATTCATTGTTACTTAATTATTGATAACTGATTTGAAAATGTTATACTATTGTAATTTGAAATCATTAAGACACTTAGTTAATTGATACATAAAAGGTACAATTATACATTCATCTAATAATTGGTTATACTTTGAAATGGAACAATTATCAAATTTTTCCTCTTATGAACGAGTCTAAGAAATATACATTTATTTTATGACTTATGTACCGTTGTCCTATATAACATTAATTGTTTAATTCATCAATTTATTCATTTAGTAATAATGTTATGGCTAACTTATAATATTTATCATTTAAAAATTCAGATTAAATGATATCATTAGGTACAAATAGGTAATCAAGTTTAGTTTGTTTCACAATCAATTATAAGTACAACCACTAATGAAATTAATGTACACCGTAAATGCATTCCCCAAGAATTTAGTAAAATAATAAAATATGTCATGAACTCGTTTAAGATAATTTTATATTTAATAAGTACAATAATAATTACATAATTATATAATTGGCTAAACATTATTTACAACATCGTGAAATAACTTTTTACTCCATAAGGATTACATGATCAAAATTTAAGTATACATTAAATCAATTTTTACAAATAAGATAATCAAGTTATCACATGAAGAGCATGTATGTAAAAGTTTCATCTAACTCCTCGTAATTATTAATCCATCCTAAGATCTGTAGATAAAAAAATTAATGTACATGGTCAGTTCTAAGAACTGGAATTGATATACATCTCTCTGCCTAGATGTTTTACTCTAAAATAAATGAACTTATACTGATTGATTTAATGTTAATAAAACCACATCAATTTCTACAAGACATAAGAAAGCAAACAAAATGCTCTAAAATAACCTAAAAATTCCTTTTTATCATAACACATGCATGTTAAGTAGTTAATTTAGTTTAATATAGTACTAAAATCTAAGTACATAATTCATCCCACAAATTTTCCACTTTCATTAACGAGAAAATGTTAATGTAATCAATAACAATGATCTTTCAACATGTTTAAATAATAATACTAATCAAGATAACATGATAGATTCATAAAACTAACCAAGCTCAAAAAAAATCCATGAAGTAATGCCATAAAACATACAACAGTCAAGCGTTTAATTAAGATCTTTAATTATTATCTTACAATTATTCATATCAGACTATATTGTGGACAAACCCATTAATAATTAAAAATATAATTATGAAACTATAATATTGTAGAATTAATTATTCAATGAGATTTAATATTCACTAAATTCACATATTATAGGATCTAAGTATGTTTCAAAATTATTTTCATATATAATTGTTTCGCACAGAATGTTTCCCTTCTTAGAATAGAGTTTCTTCTATCCTTTCATTCTCTTGAGAAACAGATAAAGGTTAGGGCTAGGAGGAATACTTGTTGAGTGTTGGGAGGGTGTGCGCATACCGTAGAGAGAGATTAGATTGATTGTGAAGATCTTCTTTTTGTCTGGGAAGGACTACTTGCAAGTAAGAATACAAGACCACCAAATTTTAGTTAGACAATAAATGAGGGAACTACCTTGGGCCCAGGAAATATTAGACTTCCTTTCGAAGGTGGTTAGTTCCCTTTTTAATATGAATTAACACAAATGATAACAAATAAGTTATTGCAAAATTACACTTTAGTTACCTCGTTAAAAAGCAATAGAGGAAAGGCTGGTTTTGGTTTGAGTCGCAATGACCGATGCCGGTCACTGTATAACCGACTGCGGTTATAACACCGATACCAGTTGTTAATAACTGATATCGGTAGGGGCAGTGATTTAGGGGCTTTCAATGAAGGTTTGCTGTAAGGGGGTTATGGTGTTTATAAGGTTGGTAAATGATTAGGGGTAGGCAATAGGGTGATGGAGAAGACTCAGAGAGTATAGGAGCTGTTCTTGGGGCAATGTAAGGGTAGAGGAATGAAATTTAGATGTAAGGTGCCATCGGGTAGTAGATCTAGGAGTGAGCTTATAATTACTATGAATCAGAAGTTCAAGAAATGGTATTTAAAAATGTACAAGACACTACTTACTAGTTCCTGATGAAGATACAGGTCCAAGGACTGTGATGACGAAGGCAAGGCTTAGGTGGGATGATCTGACAATCAAAAGTGAGCTATCTTCTCTCCCAATGCTTGGATGAGTGTTGCTGTGCTCTGGTTACTCAGTTGCAGTCTTGGGCTCGATGTCCTTCTCTGCAAACTCTTCTCTTTTCTTCACTTGTCTCTGTCTTGCCAAGTGAATTCCAGATCTTTCAAATGAATTCCGATCTCCATTGTTTTTGGTTGGGGGAGGTCATTTACAGGGAACCGATGGCGGTTACGTAACCGATGGTGGTCGAGTAGGAACCGATGTCGGTTAAGTCAAAGTGGGCTATTTTTAGTAAAATAGCCAATTTTCCCTCCTTTTCTCCCGAGGGATTAGTTGTGGGCTTGGTCAAGTCATTATTAGGTTGGTTTTGGTGCGGGTGAGGAGTAATTAGTCATGGGTGTGGATGTAGACCAAGTTATAGGTCTTAATTAGGTTAGTTTAGGGTTAGGGCTAGGTCATGATGAGGTGGTGAAATGAGGTGGCAGGTTTGGAGATGTGGATTTATTAATTATAAGGTAATTAATAGATAATTGTGTAAGGTTTCGGTGGTGAGGTTAGGTTAGGTTGCGAAATGAGATGCGGGGCACAGGGTGTCGTAAGACACAAATTTGGTGTCTACATTAACCCCTTGTTGTCATGTAGCTTGTCTTGTAAAGGTTCACTGACAATTAATAAGAAGTGATTGCCCCAGTTAAGGGTATAGGTAATCCCCCTCAAATCTATCACAGATTGAGGTGACGTGAAATCAGGGATAGGGTTGATAAAGGGTGAATGGTGTTGAGATGATGGTAAGATGGTGGGGTAAGTTCAAGGAAGCAGACACACGTTGAAATGCAGTAGTGCGACCAGGGTACATGATTTGAAGAGCAAACAAGCAATTCATAGGCAAAGGTCGATAGTTTATCCACACAAGGGTGATATAATCTTGGTATCCAAGGCATAGGAAGTATCTCCAGGGGATATAACGGGTAAGGTACAGGAACGTTTAGGCATGTTTGGTAGTACCAAATGGTTGTTTTGGTTGAGATAAATGTCACGGTCTCGGTCTAGGAAAAGTTGGTTGGCTGATCAATTCAAGTATCCTAATCATGCTAGAACATGAATATGTGAGATCAATTAAACAAAAAGCTACATGATGGGTGGATAAAATCATAATTTGTGGGTCTTGGTTGAGGTCCTTAAGTGGTGTGGCCTTGGGTCAAGCCGATTGATAAGTGAGGGCCTTGGGTCGGGCCTGATTGGTTGGGTGCAACCTTGGGTTAGGCCTGATTGGTTGGGTGTGGCCTTAGGTCGGGTAAAATGGTTGGTTGCGGTAGTGGGCGGGCTTGATTGGTTGGTTGCGGCCTTGGGTCAGGCCAAATGGTTGGTTGCGGTATTGGGTCGGGCCTAACTGGTTGGTGGCGGCCTTAAGTCGGGCCAATTAGTTGGGTGCGGCCTTCGGTCGGGCCAATTGGTTGGTTACAACCTTGGGTCAAGCCAATTGGTTGGTTGTGGCCTTGGGTCGGGCCAATTGGTTGGGTGTGGCCTTAGGTCGGGCTGATTGGTTGGTTGCGGCCGTGAGTTGGGCCAATGAAGTCAAAATAAGGCTATTTAGCAAAGGTGGGGGTAGGCGATGTGGTGAGAAAGGGAGATTGGTGGATAAGGGTAGAAATTTTGGTAAAGTAGGCATGCAACCGATACCGGTTAGTTATGACCAGTATCGGTTAGATGACCGATATCAGTGTTTTAGGGCACGCTATAACCGATATCGGCTATAGGTCAAAACCTATATAAAGAAAAATATGGTGTGTCATTTTCACATTGTCAATTTGAGTACCAATACAACTTGTCTGAGTTTTGAATTGATTTTGTTGAGTTTGTGGGCTGAGTTGGCATTAGTTGAGTGGAGGAGTGAGTGATTGGTAGACCCCAGTGATCAGGAGGTAGAGTTTGATTGGTTGAGGACCCTACTGAGGAGATTTGAAGCCATGGCGCAACCCGGAGGAATAGGAGGTGCTGGAGGAGCTGGACCACTACCACCTATCCCACCACGATGACATGTAGTCATACCGGTAGGCTCTGAACCCCTACTTATGTGAAGTTAATGAATTTAACTAGAATGTGGGTTTTTGGGTAGGAATCCAAAATTTAATAAAATAATGAATAAATGAAGGTAAATTGTAAAATGGAGTGGGTAGGTATGTTAGGTAGGCTTAGAATAGAGTTGCTTCTATCCTTTCATTCTCTTGAGAAATAGATAAAGGTTAGGGCTAGGAGGAATACTTGTTGAGTGTTGGGAGGGTGTGCGCGTACCTTAGAGAGAGATCAGACCGATTGCGAAGAACTCCTTTTTGTCTGGGAAGGACTACCTACAAGTAAGAATACAAGACCACCAGATTTTAGTTAGATAATAAATGAGGGAACTGCCTTGGGCCCAGGAAATATTAGACTTCCTTTCGAAGGTGGTCAGTTCCCTTTTTAATATGAATTAACACAAATGACAACAAAGAAGTTATTGCGAAATTACACTTTAGTTACCTCGTTAAAAAGTAATAGAGGAAAGGTTGGTTTTGGTTTGAGTCGCAGTGACTGATGCCGGTCACTATATAACCGACTGCAGTTATAACACCTGTACCGGTTGCTAATAACTGATATCGGTAGGGGAAGTGATTTAGGGGCTTTCAATGAAGGTTGGCTATAAGGCGGTTATGGTGTTTATAAGGTTGGTAAATGATTAGGGGTAGGAAATAGGGTGATGGAGAAGACTCAGAGAGTATGGGAGCTGTTCTTGGGGCAATGTAAGGGTAGAGGAATGAAAGTTAGATGTAAGGTGCCATCGGGTAGTAGATCTAGGAGTGAGCTTATAATTACTATGAATCAGAAGTTCAAGAAATGGTATTTAAAAAGGTATAAGACACTACTTACTAGTTCTTGATGAAGATACATGTCCAATGACTATGATGATGAAGGCAAGGCTCAGGTGGGATGATCTGACAATCAAAAGTGAGCTATCTTCTCTCCCAATGCTTGGATGAGTGTCGCTGTGCTCTGGTTACTCAGTTGCAGTCTTCGGCTCGATGTCCTTCTCTGCAAACTCTTCTCTTTTCTTCACTTGTCTCTGTCTTGCCAAGTGAATTCCAGATCTTTCAAATGAATTCTGATCTCCTTTGTTTTTGGTTGGGGGAGGTCATTTACAGGGAACTGATGGCAGTTATGTAACTGACGAAAGTCGAGTAGGAACCAATGTTGTTTAAGTCAAAGTGGGCTATTTTTAGTAAAATAGCCAATTTTCCCTCCTTTTCTCTCGAGGGATTAGTTGTGGGCTTAGTCAAGTCATTATTAGGTTGGTTTTGGTGTGGGTGAGGAGTAATTAGTCATGGGTGTGGATGTATACCAAGTTATAGGTCTTAATTAGGTTAGTTTATGGTTAGGGCTAGGTCATGATGAGGTGGCAAAATGAGGTGGTAGGTTTGGAGATGTGGATCTATTAATTATAAGGTAATTAATAGATAATTGTGTAAGGTTTAGGTGGTGAGGTTAGGTTGCAAAATGAGATGCGAGGCACAGGGTGTCGTAAGACACAAATTTGGTGTCTACAATAACCTATAGTAATAGATATGTAAGAGTAAGAAAATCAGGCTAAAATCGGGCAAGCCTCATCACTAGTCAACACTGCCTAATGATACTTGCCACAATCAACCTTAAACAAGTTTTATTTCAAAATATACTTGACATGAACCTTTAATACATTTTTTTGTAGAGTTTCATTTAGGAGAGGGTCATATTTGAATATTTATGATCATAACTCAATCCCACTGAATATGCTAATAATATCATTAAACTCCAATAAAACTAATTACCACATGAACAATGATAATAAAATTAAACACAACATTCAAACTCAATTTCATAACTAACACAACACGTACTCAGTGTTGGATCTAATCATAACTTCCAATAATAAACAATTGGGTTAATATTGAACCAATTTAATTCTCAAGAACATTGAATCCTAAGTCGTGGTTCCAAACCAAAAGACACCACTAAAAATATGAAGACCAAAAAACAACAAACTATTGGTGTATGTTATACCAATACGGTTCGACCTATGAATATATTTTTAACCAACAAGTTTCTAAATTCCATTCTTACCTACATTGTGATTTATAAAATCGCTAAAAAGAGTAATAAGGTTAATCTTGACCTAATTCTAACTGATATCAAGATCCCGATGGTGACCACCCAGTGAATTGGGTTTGAATGGAACTGTTTTTGTTCTAGCATACTGACCCCAATGTCACAGAGATAATGAAAAATTACAAGCTCAATATGAACTTCCCACAGTAACATATTAACACCAGACATTCACAATTGTGAAATAGAAAAATGAGTATACAATACTTAACAATTTTTTTATATAAACTAAAAGAAACAATATGCACAATCTAATAAGTGATAACAAAAAGAACTTGCAAAAATTAATACCTCCCAAAAGTATAGTTGAGAACCCAACACAAGAAATAACTAGATTCATATGAATCAAAGTAAGGTAGTTCAATAAAAAACTTTAACCATAAAACATTAAACAACCAACACATCTTCCATTATTTCACAATGAAATAAAAATAGAGGGATAGTTATTTCCATGCCTGATAAACCCTCTATAATAATCCTTCCAAAAATCTTTGCCACGATTTACATGAAGTCGTTCAAATAACACATCCAAAATAATCAAACTATAAACCTCAATATTTAAATTCCTTCATTCAATTCTTACCAGCATACAATATTTTTTAAAAATAAGTGAAAAAAAACTCTAACAATAGGTTACCCAAAAACCACATGTAGAGCTCTATAAGGAAGCGATAAAAATGGTAAAGGAAGAATGAAACCTGAGTTAAGCCTCATGATATATTATCCTAAAAGCTTTTCCCATTCCTTAAGATCTATGTGTATTTCATTTAATTCCATTAATATTTGTAGGTACCACGTATTAGACAACATACCTTCCTCCTTTTGCCAACTCTAAGTTTCCCTCCAATACCAACTTGGAGTTTTCGAGGAGCCAAAGATTAAAATATAAATATAAATTTTAGTGGTTAATACTCAACCATTTTTAATATATATTAACCATCCAAACCAATGACCATTAATCTATATTTGAATTAATATCTATTCAAAAAAACATGACCAATGAATATGGTCGGTGGTCATCACAAAATAAACAATACCAACATATATGGTTATCCCCATATTATTATCCTTACTATATGAAATGCATATGGTTTGAAACCATTATATTTATCATTTTATTAAACCACACAAAATTACATTCCACATTTATCAACATAACTATCCAAATAGGGTTATATTATCAAGCCATTTAAACTGTCCATGTGGTAAAGTGGTCAATATAATCATTTATTCGTCAAGAAAGGAGTATCAATTGATCTAAGATAATTATCCGTCTCTACAAGTTAAATCCATATGAAATATGATCATGATAAATAATAAATGATAATGATAAATAATTTATGATCATGATATGAAATAGACTAGTATGTAATATTTATCAATATCTGTGATAACATTTAATTCATAAAAAAGATACTTAAACCTATACCTTTAACAAAACCAAAATTTTACCTATCCTGATTGAAGATACTCTATTTTTTTTACATTCAAATATTGTTAGTATAAACAGAGTTATTATATTCAAAATTCGTCAATATTTTCACACAATGAATATTATGTAACAACTATGTATAAATTCAACCATACTTTCCAAATTATTACTTCCAGAATGAAAGTAAACTATAGTATTAATAGAAGTTACAACAATAACAACATATTTAAACATGGAAATCATCAAAATCTGCAAGGTAAACAACTCATCAAAAAATAAAAAAATATGGCATTAATTTAAGATATCTCGTGAGTGTTTGGTGACAAGAATTATTGCGTGGTTATATTCTCAACTACACATAAGCATGTTTATCCTTTTTAGTGTAAACGTGTGTACACCTAGTTATTATACTATTCAGGTAATGCTTCTTACCCCCAAACCTTCATGATCCACTTCACGCTAATAACCATATCTTGTAACAACATGAAATGAGAATGTGGGATGTGAAAATTACATTCTTGTGTTGTCATGGTACATGCTCATGTGTTTGATTAATCATTTTGTAATCAATTTTTTAATGAATGTTTGATAAATGCATTGATGGATGTTAATGTTTAAGAGAAATAAAGTTTTACCAAACCACTGATTCACCCTCATCTTAGTGGTTTTTCTTCCAAAAATTGGTATCATATGAGGATATTTGAAGTAATCTTAACAATCTTGAGGTGATCTTTGATTCAGAAAATAAGAAAATTGGAGAAAGATCCTTAAGTTTTTGTTATATTTTTTTATGAATATTTTAGTGGAGAGGCTAAGGTAGACCTAGAAGAAGAGTTGGTGGTTCAAAGAAGAAAGAATCCCAAACTAAAATCAAATATCAAATATCTTGAAGAATAAGTCAGTTGGATGGATGATGATACGAAGACCTTAAAGGAAGAGTTGGAGATAGTAGTGATAAAATTAAAGACCTATGAGAAGTTTAACAAAATTACTCTTACTCTAGAATGTATATTTAGTAGACATAAGTATTCTTATGATATGGTAGTTTTTTTTTTCATTGGAGATGAAAAAAAGATCCATGAGGATGTTAATACTGGTCCTAGTGCCCATGAAGATCAAAAGGAGATCATGAAGGATGTTTTCAAGAGAAACATCAGATCTAATCCTATTAGGAATCCTAATGCAGTGAGGTTTGAAAAATATTTCAATGGTTAATGTTATACTTGCAATGAATTTTGTTATAGAGCAATAGAATATGAAGTAAGGATCTCAAGGAATGATTATTCATGGGATTATGAAATTTCTTTAAAAGGTTAATTTTATTCATGATTTGAGTATGGAAATGTGGCCTTGAATTGTAGAAGGAATTTCAGCTCATATCAGTCAAGAAGTAAGAGGAATATTTTGTGCTATAATTTTCAAAATAATGTTCATATAGAAATATTTTGTCATTATGAGTCATCCAGGGAAAGGAAGAAGGTTGAAGCAGTTAAACAAGGTAAGAGAATTAAAGAAGGAATTCAAGATAATAATATGTATATCAAAAAGTGTGATCATACAAATGATGTTAATAAGTTTGAACCTATAAATTCAATAAAAGAGGTATCGAGTACAATCAAGAATCCAATTGGCGTGGAAAAGGTAAGAAGGAAAAGGAGACAGTCAAGAAGGTAGAGTTATTTATAAGAAAATAAGTTATGTTTTTCATGATTGAGAATGAACCATAGGTTAAATTTCTTTAAGAAATAGATGTTTTTTTGTCAAAAATTTACTTAGTAAAGGAGAAGGAGAATGATGTTTTCATCAAGTGAGCAGTTCCTAAGAAGACAAGTAGGATACTGAAGTCAATTTATCAACATCAAGAATGCAATGGTAAGGATATTTTTGAATATCTAGAGTTTATAGCGTTTTATATATCTATAAAGGCATGGTATGTCTTCTCTAATCTTATTCAATATATTCATAAAAAAATAGAAGCATGGGTGTGCTCTTATTTAAGAAGACTCATGGATTCTTAACAAGGATGGAGTCATGTTAGAGAATTAATATAGGTATATAAGGTATGTAAAGTTTTCATAAAAGGCTGAGTTTATATAAGAACTAGGAACTGTCATACAACAAGATTCCAAGATTAGTATCATGCTTCTAGAATATGTATAGAGGCATTGAAAGTAGATAGACTAGTAGAACAGTGTTATAAGGATTTTCAACATGTTTAAAGGATGTTTATAGAGGTTTGGAAAAGCTATGAAGACTTATGACTACTGTGAAAAGATATGTAGCTCATGGATAGGATTGGATTCATATTTTTGACTTATAGTAACCTAAGAACGATAAGTTGATACTTTTTTGAAAGATATGAATTGTAATGATAAAATAGATATATTCTTTAAGTCCTGATATGGAATGCATATTGTGGTATCTCGATCCATCATTTGGTATCAAATATGAACTAAAAGATAATTTCATGGTTCACAAGAGTCAGGAGAAGAAAAAAATGTTCCTAAAAATGTGTAATGTGTTATGTTTTCTTAAATGGTATTAAAAGGATGTGTTTGTGATACTAAGAATATTGCAGTCTCTATTATGGAGTCATGTTACAAGTAAAATAGTTTAAAGGATTAGAAGAAAGGATGATAGGCTTAAAAGTATGTGTTGTCCTTAACATAGGTGTATGTTTTGAGACCTATATTTACATATGCAAGTTGTGTTACAAGGATTGATTTATCCTAATACAATCATGAATATTTTGACATAAAGAAGGTTCATGGAGACCCAAAAAGTAGGAAAAATGATGAAGATATGAAATAGCTATAGAGTTATCTTATGGGTAATCCAAGAAGATCTAAGTAAGAAAAATATAGTGAAATCAAGGTTCTAAACATGTTAATGTCTTGAAGAATCCAAATAAGTGTATCAAAACTATGTTGAAGACATTTTAATGTTTTCAGGTATTTGATCTTGTTGTGAGCTTCAAGAAGATGTTTTACAAAATCAATAGAGTAACAAACAATTGAAACAATGATGTTGAAAAAGTAGTGATTTCCAAGTGTAGTGAGATTTATCTCAGGGTTAGATAATTTGTAACATTCTCATTTTAATACTTTAAAAACAAGGGAAGTTTGTTTTTTGTTTAGTTTTCTCTATTCTAAATAATAATAATTTAGAACACACATTCCATGCCAATCAATATCATAACAGATAACCATATGCACTTGTAATGGCTCGGTAAAATGTTGATCTCTCATTTCATGACTCGGTGAAACACCGATCTCTCATGCTAACTAATTGAATTGTATACAAGGTATACTTGGTCCTCTTACCATTTTTTGGGTATTAAGTGGTCTATTTAAGAGGTATTTCTAAATATTTGTTACCAATATTCATCTGAAATCTCACTTCTTAAACTAAGTGACATAAGACAATGCAACCAGCAGCTTGCGATACTTTGGAAAAATATTTCCAACATAATGTTCATATTACTGATCCTAAATAACATACTCATCAAACAGAATATATCCTTCACCCCACTTCATCTATTATCTAGAATGGTCTTTACTGATTCCTTTCATTCCACTTGTTCCAGGTTTTACCCTAACCAAGGGTAGCACCATCGTTTAGTGTAAAGGACTAATCGCAAGGACTAAGGATACATATACATACTCTATCGACCTAAGTCAATCACGTGTGTCTAGTTATCCTAAGACATCAAGTTGTTCCCAACACTAAATCATGTTTCTAACCTAACCTAGGTATAACTAAGTACAAGTATGAGTTATGTAAGTCTAGGTGATTTAACTATGAAGGGTGCTGCAACATGTCAATTGCAACACAATATCCTCAAGAAGACCCAAGTATTCATGAAGGTATTGTACTGTGGTTGGCATGTGCCAACATCCATCTGAGTCATCCCATCTAGATGTACATATCCCTGAAGAAGTTAATTATTTAATTATTTAATATAATTAAGGTCTAATTATAATAACCATGCTAAATCCCTAGTTTCATTAAACCCTAAGATTTCCAATTATCATTGAGTTGTAATTGTTTTACTGAAACATCAAGATTTCCCTTTTTTATCATTAACTTCCTACTTTAAGATTTAGTTTAATAAAATAGAAGTAACAATTAAACAATATGGTTCATTTATTTTACTCAACCATTATTATCTTATTTGAGTTCCAGATTAGATTCCTTTATATTATACTTGATTGAGATGAAGTATACTTGTTAAATGTTCATGTTTACCTTTCATTTGTCTTATACCATTAAAGACATTGGTCAAGAGGTAGTTAATCTTCCTCTTTCTCACACACCATTAGGTTTAACTCAAAAGGATTCTAAAACAGTCCATATTATCATTCTGGAATTGTTTTCTTCCTTTTTCTCATTAAAAATTAGGGTTCATTGCAACCCCTTACATTATTCAAGATATCTTAATGAATTTACATTTCCATTATCACCATTTTTATAAACCAAAGTGATTTAGTTAAATGATCAACCATGAATGCCAAGTTGTTAAGTTGTATTTTAATAAAGGGATAGTGTATCTAATTCCCTTACCACCTAATTCATTTCAAGTCAAACTGAAAGGATTCCATACAAATATGAATATTAGAGAATAAAGATAAGCTTAAAATTCCCTTCACATAATGTACAAAGAGAATAACACATCAAGTACAAATAAACACACAATATTTTCCATTCAATTAAGTGGTATACATATTTTTAAAAATCCAAACATTCCAGACATATTTAATGTCAAACAACATCAAAAAGATCAATTAATAAATATAAATTTTCCTCTTACAAATAAATTTCAATAATGAATCATATTTCCTCATAAAATTTCTATTATTTAGGTAAATAAAAGTAACATCATAAAATAACTTGTCTCCTTTTATCACTTATGAAGTCCATCTACAGAAAATTCTAGTATGGGTCAGTTCATTGAATTGACCATGATAAGCACTAAGCATTAAAATGATGTGCTTTCAATGAACTGTTTCATAAAAATAATTCTACTTTTAAGAAACAATTAAAGCATTACAGAAAGATACATCATAAAGAAATAACATTCATGAAAGGAAGAAAAAAGTGTTAAACCATATTATCATAAAGTAGAGATCATGGTGTAATTAAAACAATGTTCACCCAATGATTTCATAAAGAATTATATCAGATAAGCAATATCCAACCAAATTACTTACCACATTCCTACTATATATATTTATAGTTCATCTCTTGATTGATTCTATCTAAATCAAAGTAAGATACTAACTCTAATAATTCATAAAAATTGAATTATTTTTAAGAAGCAATGATCCAAAATACTGAGCATTAACTTAATCCATCCTAAAATATCTAAGATAAAGCTCATTCAACCTTTATGACAAAATTTAGGATGAACCATCAACATCTTAAAGTAAGATCTTCCTATTTAAGATACTACATCCAAATTCAAATCCAAACTCTAGCCAAAGTTTGGGTTAAGCATTAATGGGTTTGATAAAGGATAAACCTTTAATTTACATGCACTTGGAATTGGTCACACATAACACTAATTACATACCTATAAAAGTATTAGTCAAGGAGTATAAAATATTAGTTATCCTCCTACTACCCACTCTACACCTCCTTCCATCTAATGTAATCAAACATGTTAGCTCCTTACATAGAAGTAAAACAAATGAAAAAATGAACAGAGAGAGAGAGAGAGAACTTCTATATTCCTTCATTCAAAGAGAACAGAATGGAATACCTCAACTCTAAATAGAGAGAAGGAATGACACAATTAAATATAAGATACGATCTCATTATTCCCTCCTAAAAGGAGTATAAATTGGGATTAAAAGAACTGATATTGGTCTGACCAAGAGATTATGCAACTATAGAAACCATTGAAAAACACAATAACTATTCGATACAGAATATAGATATACAACTTCAATATGAAGATTAGAAACCAATGATAAAGTTCTGTATACATACAAACCAGAATTGCTACAGTAGTACATAAGCTACTACCAAAAATATTTATTCAAATGATTTTAGTTAGCAAAATTACTCGAAGCAACAAATAACTACTGAATATTTAATTCATCTCAATGGTAATAGCATTGATGTATACATTTCTCTAATTTTGCTAAAAAAGAGAGAGATAAAGTAGCATTAAATAATTATTCTTATACAACCAAAATTTCTTTTCAAGTGACATTACACATAAAGCTCACCCATCCTTTGATGGTAAAAATAAAAAAACTAATACAAGACTTAATAGTCACAAATTACAGTCAAGCAAACCTAGATCTCCAACTTCACAAGAATCAATGGAATAATCTACAGGTTCAAGAAGGGAAGAACCCAATCTAGACTCATCCACAAGGGGAACAATGAAAAGTAAGATGAGTCAAAATCAGGTGCTCAAGGTTGAGTTCAAAGAGAAGAATAAAACCAAAAAACGTTCCAACTCATCTCCTTAAGACAGTCAAGATTGAACTAGTCCATAATTCAACTTAAATATCCCATTTCCACAATATCATCTATATATCAAATTTAAATGTAAGGATCTAGTAAATCCAATAAGATGAACTGATAAGGTAACTTCTGAAGCAAGAAACTTTACCTAAGAAAGAATACATAAAACTTTGATTAGCCTTTCCATAAACACGAAAGTAGGATAACTATCAACCTTGCTATCAGACGGATTTTATCAAGGGAGATTCATTCAGACCCAAAATCAGGTAATTCATTATCAAATATTCTCATAACATACAAGTGTGAGAAAAAAATGACATATTATAAGTTCAATAAAATTCTAAACATGTTTTATCAAATATCAAGCAAGGGAGAATAAACGTAATCCTTCATTAGTAGTGAATTCTACTCACTTCTTTAGAAAAATCCAATAGGGGTTCTCATAATCCAAAACTCTTAGCTCAGCAAAGGTAAAACATGATTACTGTTTCTTTCCAACAAGGAGGAATCTCAAACTTGAATATGTCTAACTAGTTAAACATAGTTTGAATAGCCATAACAAGTTTTGAAAACATCTCGAGCTCAACAAAAGTAAAAAACATTTTATACTTTCACCCCTCAAAGGAAAGAAAAAACAACACATATTATTATCCAAAAGTGAATCAGTCAATAAGAGTTCACAAGATTTTTCAACCTTCCAGTTCAAACAATGGTTAAAGCACGATTCACTCATTTATCCAACAAGGAAAAAACCCAGATCTTATTTCCTCAAAAAAAAATTCAAGCAGGAGTATACAGTGAAAAATACAAGCATGAAAGTAAGATAAACATCTCATAAAATCTATTGTTCTCCAAGAGCAAAGTTATTTTAATGAAAACACTTAGGAAAAAGAAGAACAACTTAATGGGTAGAGCCTATCATGCCTGATAGATCTTCTTATCGATTTGCAGAAGATTTTCAGCCGAGCCTCCATAGTCTCTCTTTTTTCCAAGTGAATTCAAAAACTCCAATATTCCTACTTCCTCTTATACCTCCACATGATCCAAAAATAGGTTAATAATTCGAAGAATATCGATGGATCAAAATAAGAACTGCTAGTTTGAAGAACCAAAAATTCCATTCAAATAAAAAATCAAAGACAAAAAAAGATCAAACAACCTTTCAAAAATCCACCTTGCATCTCTCCTAGGTGGTTTCTTCACCATAACCGAGACCCATTAATGCGAAGGACTATCAATTTTCCCTTTTATCTCTCCTCACCACCGCCATCCAACTTTGGTGAGTTTCTTAATTCAAAAATGTATTTAATTTCATTTAGTGGTAATGCTAACTAGGTATCCCATATCTCCCCATGCCTCCACCAAAACTGGTAGTTTAGAGGATATAAATACCAAAATCAAATCTCATTAATGCAATGAAAATCTATGCCACAACCCTTACCACTTTCCAAGTAGTCCCTAGGTACCCATTAGGTTAGTATTAGTTTAGGTTAGATTATCAACCTTAGTTCCTAGGTAGGTCTTATTAGCTTAGGTTAATTTTATTTGCCTTAGGTTGTTTCAAAACTCCACAACATAAAACATACCAACTTAGGTTAGGGTGTCAATATTATTATTTTAGTAATAGGTCGTAGGTTCCCTCATGCTATTTAGCATTTTTAAGAATACTCTAGCCTACTAATTTTAGCAAGATGCTAAGCAAGGACACCTGAAATCGGGTCCAAAAAATTTATAAATAAAACAAGAATGAGTCCCACTTAACCTTCCATTATAGAATGCTAACTAAACTAGACGAGTCAGGTAAGGGGAACTAAATCATACCTTGGATCAATGGAATTGATCTAAGGTTTTGTTGTCAACACTCAATAGTTAAGAAAACAACAGTACAAGATGATAATTTATTTTTAAATGAATTAAAGTTGTACAAAAATATGAATGACCTCATTTTCAAGAAATCATAAATCACAACAAATTGAATCTCTTCAAAGTAATAATTTATCCATTGCAAACATTATTTCCAAAAGTCATAAGATTACACCTTCCAACGAAAAATCACATGTCAACGTTTGCAATGTTAAGAGGGAAACTAATCATAGTAATAGTTTTGTTGAAGATGTTACATGCTTACCTCCTAAAAAGAATCATTGTCCTGATGATCAAATTAGTCAAACAATTTGAATTAAGGACAAAAAAATTTATTGTGCTTCCACTCATATAATCATAACATAACTAGATTTTTAAATTCCATAATCAGCATTAAAGTAGCTGTATTTTTTTAATAGAGTACTATATGTCAGAGACTAGCAGATTTATCGACATAACATGAATAAAATATTAAAATTTTATTAGTCAATAAAATCAATTCTATTCAAATAAGTACGGAAAATCAGTTTTCATATCTTCAAGATTTTCCTAGGTTGCACTCTCTTCATTAAATTGATCCCACTAGATCTTACATTGACTTATTTCATGATTTCTTAAGTGCAACTAGTGATTTTAAAGCACTTGAATGGGTTTGACCATGATTATTCTTGGATCTTGGACCTGCAAGGAATTCCAATTTAACACATGTGATAAATTTGAAACATATTTTTTAAGTAGAGAAATATGGCAAACATCATGCATTTGTGATAAAGTAGGAGGTAAAGCTAAATGATAAGCTACAGGGTTGATTATTTCAAAAATTTCAAAGGGTCCCACATAATGAGGTGATAACTTGGTAGCCTTTCTAAAATTTATTGAGCTCTTTTTCAGTTTTACCTGAAAAAAGACCTTCTCACCAAGTTAAAACTTCTTATCAAACAACTTTAAGTCTGCATAACTCTTTTGTCTATCTACCGCTTCTTTCAAGCTTTCATGAATCATTTTAACTTGTTCAATTTCCATAAGGATTTCAGGTCCAATTACCTTTTTATCCTCAATGATTTCCTAGCTAACATGAGTTCTGTATTTCCTCCCGTATAATGCTTTAAAGGGTTCCATTTTCAGAGAGGCGTGATACATGTTATTATGAAAAAAATAAACTAATGTGGTAGGTACTCTTCCCATTTATATTGTTGATCCATGCAATACATTTGTAACATATCTTCTAAAATCTGATTAACTCTTTCAGTATGTCCATCCATTTTTGGGTTGTAAGAAGAACTAAAATTCAGCTTAGTTCCTAGGGCTACATTAAGTGTTTGCCAAAATCTAGATGTCATCCTTGGGTCTCTAGCATATATGATCAATTCATGTAATCTATGTAATCTGAAAATTTCATGCACAAATCTTTTTGCTAAAATAGGTGAATCATCCTTAAGATTACCAGCAGTAAAATGAGTTACCTTTATTAGTTTATCAACAACCACTAGAATAACATCATGTTTATTTCTTCACATAGGAAACCCTTGAACAAAATACATGTTTATTACGTACCATTTATATTACGGTATGTTGTGAGGATACAATAAATTAGCTGGATGCATATGCTTGGATTTAACACGTTGACACTCTAAGTAGTGTGTCATAAATTCTATCACTTCATTTTTCATCCCTTTCCAGAAATATTGTTGTTTTATATCAGAAAAAAGTTTTGTAATGCTAGGGTGTCCAAAAAAATATGAATTATTAAATTCAGTTAACAATTTCTTTCTTAAATCATCTGACAAGGGTATGTATACCCTATTTTTACAAAGCATGACTCCTTCATTGTCAAAGTGAAAACCTTTATATCTCACATCATTTGGATCTGTAGCAAGTGTTGTATTTACTTGCTAAAAATAGGAATCATATTCCATAACACTTTTTACTTCATTTTTAAACTGAGTTCTCAATGTTATAAGAGCAGAAATGTGCTTCCTACAACTTAGAGCATATGTAACTCTATTTTATTTTCCTTTAATATAAATTATGTCAAAATCATACTGAGATAGAAATTCTAAGTATGTTCATTATCTTGTATTCAAATTTGGCTAAGTAAAAAAATATACTTCAACACAAGATGATCAGTTTTTAGTTTAAAAGGTCTACCAAGAAGATAATGCCTCCATACCTGAAGTGCATGAATAATGAAAGCAAGATCTAGGTCATGTGGAGCATAATTTAGTTCATGAAACTTGATTTTTATATTTTCATAAGCTATAACATGACCCTTTTGTAACAAAATACCTCTGAGATCTTCCCCAGATGCATCCGTTACAATAGTGAAGTATCCATTAGGATCAAGTACAACCAAAATAGGTGTTGAAGAACTAACTGATCCTTTAGATTCTTAAATGCAGATTCACATTTTTCATTCCATATAAATGTCTTATCCTTCTTCTGTAATGAATTTATTGGTGTAACAACCTTAGAGAAATCTTTAACAAACTTCCTATAGTAACCAGCAAGACCCATGAAGTTTCTAACTTCATGTACATTATTTGGTGTAGGTCACTCAGTTATTGCAACATTTTTTGATGGATCAACCACTATTCCATCTTTGCTTATGACATGACCCAAATAGTGCACTTTTGTATCATAGAAATAAGATTCAGACAACTTACCATACAAACTTCTCTTTGTCAATATTTCCATAAATATTTTCAAATGATCATGATGTTCTTCGATGCTTTCAGAGTATATGAGAATATCATCGAAGAATACAAGAAAACACTTTTCCAAGTATTCTTGAAAAATATTACTCATTAAATTCATAAAATTTACAGGTGAATTCATTAATCCAAATGGTAAAACTATGAATTCATAATTTTCATACCTTATTCTATAAGATGTTTTATGAATATCCTCATCCTTTATTCGTAACTGATGATATCTAGATCAAAGATATATTTTAGAATACATTGATACACCATGTATCTGATCAAATAGATCATCAATTCTAGGAAGTGGATATATGTTCTTAATTGTTTCTTTGTTTTCCATCCTATAATCAATGCACAATCTAAGAGTCCCATCTTTCTTTTTCACAAAAATTACCGGTACTCCCCAAGGTGAGACACTCGGTCTTATTAAAACCTTAGACAAAATTTCTTGCAACTATGCCTTAAGCTCTACCAACTCAATGGTAGTCATTCAATAAGGTTCCTTGGAAAGAGGTTCAGTTCCTAGTTGATCTCAAATGTGAAGTCAAACTCCCATTTGGGTGGAAGACCAGGTAATTCTTCTGGTAAAACATCACTGAAATTTTGTAACAGTGGATACCTTTCGAAGAAGTCACTACTTTCTTTGATTATTTCAGAAATTTTTACTGGATACAAAGTGTAGCCTTTTTTTTGGACTTTTTAAGTTGCATAGCCAATAATTTCCTAACTGAAATCTCACGTTTTACACCCTAAATGTTTGTTATTTTTTGTGGATCATCCAAAAAACTAATATGTTTTTTGAAAAATTCAACCTTTATCCTATGCTCAACTAGCCAATTAACACCTATGATTACATCATAAGACCCCAAAGGAGGAACATAAAGGTCAACCTCAGTGGAAAAACTAGGAAAGTCAAGGACTGCTTCAAAAAGACACATACTAACTATGTGAACAACATTATTTTCATAATGTATAGCCTGTGATTTATCCATTTTTTCATCTTTTATTTTTAATTTCGATGCTAATTTAGTAGAAATGAAACATTCAGTATCTCCAGGATAAAAAAGTATAGTTACAGGTATGCCAAATAACTTACCTGGAACCTCTATGTGTGTGACTTGCTTTTCATCCTTCTTATCAGCTATTGTAGCATGTATCTTGTGTTACTGATTATGGTCATCCTTATTCAAAGGACATTGATTTGTGTAATGATCCTTGGCACAATTGGAGCAACCTCCTACAGGTCCCTTTTTAGGCTCAAATTTATTTCCATCCTTAAAGTTATCATTCTGATCCCCATAGGACTTTTGTCCATTATATTGTTCTTGACAAACTTATTTCACACATTAGTAGCAGGTTTATTTTCTATTGTCCTCTTGTTGTTTTCAGTTAAAAATTTAATTTTCATACCAAACTTCTTCCATGGCCCCTTTTTTGTTGTAAGAGACGACAAAGAGTTTGGAATTTTCTTTCTAATTTCCTCCTTATGGGAAAAGATTGCTTTCACTTTCTGTTCCTACCTTATGGATTTTCCAACTATCCCTTCCATAGTGGTTGGGTTGTGAACATCCACTTCACCACCTATAATGGGATTTAATCTCGTGATAAATTTTTGTATCTTGAAATTCTTATGAATTTGATACTGAGGTATGTACTTAAGGATTTTAGTAAACCACTCGTAGTACCCCATTCAGTTAATTTTTCCTAGGATAAGTTCTAAAATTTAGTTATTTTTTAATCATAATAAATTTTTGGCATCCATCGTTGCCTAAAATAACTTTTAAATTGATCCCAAGTAATATTTGTTTCATCAATGTTTAGCTCAGCCTTGCAGTTGTCCCACCATGAAGATGCTTCATGGGAAAGTTGATAAGCTCCCCATATTGCCTTTGTTTCCTATTAGAAGTTACTTATTTCAAAGTACTTCTCCATTTCATTGAGCCAATTCTCATCTCCATATCCTAGTGTAGTGCCATCAAACTTGGGTGGACTTATTTTTTATATCATTAGTGATTTCAGCTGCTAGCCTTGCCTTTTTATTTTCAAGCTTATTAGGTGCATTAGCATTAGCATTGGTTGCATTATTGTTATCAACGCCTAAATTTCAAATATTAGCATTGTCCATAGGAGGTGGCTGATTGTTATTACCAGCATCTTCTTCCTCCTCCTAATTTTCCATTACTTTGTGTTCAAGTACAACCAAATGATCTCTTGTGTCCAATAAGGAGGCAAGGATGCCATCAAGTTTTCGGGTAGTATTTGCTTCTCCACCTTGCGGTGGGTTGTTTGTAGCATTTCCTCTTGTTCCAACTAATTTCTGTTAATAATAAAATTAATTTTTATCAGATTATGAACACAATAGGTCCAACAACTGCAACCTTCATCTCTGATACCAAGATGTAACATTCTCATGTTAAGACTTTAGAAACAAGGGACATTTTTTTTTATTGTTCTCTATTTTGAATAATCATAATTTAGAACACACATTCCAAGTGAATAAATATCCTAACAGATAACCATATGCATCTATAATAACTCGGTAAAACACCGATCTCTCATTTCATGACTCGGTGAAACACCGATCTCTCATGTTAACTCATTGAATTATATACTATGTATACTTGGTCCTCTTACCCTTTTATGGGTATTAAGTGTTTTGTTTAAGAGGAATTTTTGAATATTTTTTACCAATATTCATCTGAAATATTTCATCTTAAACTAAGTGACATAGGACAATGCAACCAGTAATATGGGATACTTTGGTCAAAGAGTTCAAACATACTATTCATATTACTATTCCTAGATGATATACTCGAAAAACTGAATATGTCCTTCACCCCACTTCAAGTGTTATCTAGAATGGTCTTTATTGAATATTTTCAGTCCACTTATTCTAGGTTTTACCCTAACCAAGGGTAGGAACATCATTTAGTGTAGAGGAATACTCGCAAGGACTAAGGATACATAGAAATACTCGATTGACCGAAGTCAATCGCATGTGTCTAGTTATCTTAAGTCGTCGAGATGTTCTTGACACTAAATCATGATTCTAACCTAACCTAGGGTATAAATAAGGACAAGTACGAGTTATGTAGCACCTATGATAAAATGTTAACTTCTCCTCTTTGCAATGCAAACATTGACATGTGATTTGTCCTAAGAAGGTGTATTATTTTGACTATTGAAATCATGCTTGCCATGGATAAATTATTTCTTTTCTTGGATTCTATTGCTGAAATTTTGTTTCTCTCAAGGAATCCATTTTGTTTGAGGTAAGGGTGTAAAATGGTAAATTTGGTTGTAAAATTATCTCTATATAATAATGAAACCTTAGATCAATTCCATTGATACAAGGTATGTTTTATTTCTTCTTACCTAATTTGTATGGAAAATTGACACTCAAAGGTTTAAGGAAATAAAAGAATGAGCCTTTGTAGGTTTAAAATTTCATTGATCTTCTTGGAAGTTCATGTTTTGCATTCTACTAGAAGTTGTGTGCTCAAATATTCTTGTCAAACTCTTCAGAATGTTGAATGACATAAGTTGGAAAGAGGCCTACTTCAAGACTATTGAGGGTAAAGCCTAAGTCCTAGATCTATAAGATATATCCTAATGGGATTCTAACCTAAGGTAAACTGGATCTGTCATATATCTATGCCTACTCTAATATTGTTCATCCTAACCTAGGTTACATGTTTTCTAAGTTAGGGATTTGGAAATAACCTAAGGTGATGATAGGTATATTTCTAACCTATCACCTAATACTATATTGGTAGAAAAAATGGCCTATCCTAAGGTGGAAAATTTACCTAAGGCAATATTAAGATAACCTAAGGTAAATATTTTCTAAACTAACCTAAGGTCATACCCTAAGCTAATGATATCTATCCTAAACTAATGTGAGGATAGAAGGGGACCAAAGGTGGTTGTATGGACATTTGAAGGCATGGAAATGGTTCCTAAGGCTTTTATTTGATTTCATTTTTGAATTTAAATCATTAAATACTATCAGTTTGACAAGGGCATGGAAATTGGATGTGATCTTAGCTAGCACCATCTCTAAATTTAACAATGCATGTTCTGTTTGAAATTGGACTCGTCAATTTTGGATGGTGGTAGCATGAAGATTTAGGTGGGAGACTGGAAATTAATGACATTAAGTGTCATTTTTTTTGGCAAGAAAACCTCCTTAGAAGCCATGTGAGTGGATTTTTTGGGATTTTTTTGTCTTTAATGCATTCCGATTTTTTCTCTGCACGGAGCTATCTGGTTCTTCAAACCTATAGTTATAATTTCAGTTTTCTATTATTTTTAACTCTCTAGGACTATTTTCGATCCAATGGAAGTATAACAGGCATTTGAGGAAGAAGTTTTTAGTTGTTGATTTTGTTTGGAGAAGAAGGATTTGTGAATCCTTTTTTTAGAAATATTCTTCGAACTGACAGAAGCACTATCAGGCATGATAGGCTCTATCCATTAAGCTTCTCTTCTTTTGTCTAAGTGTCTTCATTAAAATAGGTTAACTCTCTTGAGATAAATGGGTTTTCATTTCTGTGATGGTTATTTGGTTTCCTTGCTTGATTATTTTTTTGTATTCTCTGATTGAGGAATATCTACTTGGAGTGGAAGTCATTGAGTTGTTTTCCTATTTATTTCATGTTAAAAACCACCTTAAATCTTGTGGTGATATGAGTAATGAAGTACATGCATGATTCTTTCTTATCTATTTGAAAATGGATTTTTATGGAAATAATATGTGCTTCAAGTTTCAAACCAAATGGTAGTTTGGGTGGTCAGATGGTAAATGAATACCCTTCGTTGTCACTTTTTTTGTGTGGAAGTTATGGTTCTCCTGTTGGAATTGTATGAATATGCATGCTTGAATTTTGAGTTGTGTGAGATTGAATTTGTATATAGAAATAGTAAATGTGTGCCTTATTCTTGAATTCTTTGTATACTCTATCTGTTCTTTCGATTCAGTATGTGATGGAAGATGGAAAGTTATTATATTTTTGGAATCTTTGTTTTTGTGGGTTCTTCTTGTATAAAAACAAGAGTGAAGGTTTTATTACTTCTTTAAAATTTTCAGTTTAAACTGAGTACAAAAATTTTGTTCTTTTAAGGAAATTATGGGTTATTTGTTTCCTGGGAGCTTTGATTTTGAGGCAATCTTGATGGGGATTCCCGTGTTTGAAGTTTTTCTTCTAATATTATATTATACTATGTTTCTTAAGTTCTTGAGTACTGATATAAAGGTTACATATGTGAGAACCTATTGGTTGGGGACATTATGAGGTTAGGATTTTTTAGGTTCGATGCTGGGTTATCCTTGTAGCTCTATTTGACCTTTCTTTATTTTGTTCTCGTTGTCTCTTCTCGGTCGAAGTAGATGTTGTTAATTTTTATTTAACTGTCCCTGAACTGGGTTAATCTCTTGATTATATTGTTTGATTAAACTTGATTAACCCCTCGTGATTGGGATATCGTGAACTTTAAGGATGCTTCTTAAACTTTCGGTTCTCATTTCTTTATTTTTGAACTATATAAATTGGTTCTGAATAAGGGGTTTTCTGGACTCTTCCATTTCTTGATCTCAAAGCAAGATTTGATAGAATAATTTTTTTGATAGTTTGTATCTCTGTTTGAGCTTTCTTTATTTTGTTCTCATTGTCTATTCCCGATCGAAGTAGATGTTGGTTTTTATCTAACTGTCCCTAAACTAGATTAATCTCTTGAGTATCTTGCTTGAGTAAACTTATTAAACCCCTCTTAATTGGGATATCATGAAATTTAAGGATGCTTCTTGAACTTGTGGTTCACGTTTCTTGATTTTTGAACTATCAAAATCAGTTCTGAATAAGAGGTTTTTTGGACTCTTCCATTTCTTGATCTCTAAGCAAGATTGGATAGAATAATTTTGTTGATAGTTTGTATGCCTGTAGCTTAGCAATGTCAATCTTGGGTTGCAACTTCTTGGAATTGAATCATGAAGGAATCTTCTCTTTCCTTTCATCGGATGTATTTTCCTCGACTCTATGAGGATTCGATTAAGATTTTATCTCACTGATTGTTTTATTTCCATCTTCGAGGAATTGGTTAGTCTTTGGATCTTGACTAAAAATTTGATGTCCTGGAGTGACTGTTGGGGACTATAATTACCCGCATGGAATTTTGTAACTTTTTTCATTGCATGTCCTTTTTGATATGGGCTCAATATCACAGTCATTGGTTATCCATGCTGGGAAACCATGTTTAAATCTATTTCAACCACAACAGTTGCACATTCTGTTAATCTCTTATTTTATGTGTTTTCTTTTAAAAGGAGTTTGGGAAGTAGTGAAGGGTCTACATTGTCCTTTACGACCTCCTTTTCTTCTGTTAGAATGTCAAAAGTCCCTTCTGATCATGACATTGGACACCTTCTCTTTTAGTCTTTGAGGTGAAGTCTGACCACTGCCCTTTTAAAATAATATGATGATATGGGTTATGTTCTCTTCTTTGAAGTAATGTATGGGGATTCGAGATAACCAAATTATATAGGAAGCTCTTACTATTTCATCATATTCATCCTTATTTTGGGTAAATCTGGTCATTAGATTTAATTGGATCAATTGCACTACTATCCTTAATGCCTTGAGTAGTCGTCATTGCTACTTGCTTGTTCTCTTGACTTGTGTTAAGGCTTTTAATATTTGTGATAGAAGACTAATGTGAGATGTTGTACATTGAGTAAATTCTATCTTAATGTTGATATATGGTCTAACTTGATAAATTAGGCTATGCCTTGCATTTGGGATTAGGATGCCACATCTGATGTGTGAGACTCTTATTTGCATTTGTATTTCTAATTAAGATGATTTGTGAAGGAAATAATTAGAAGGTACTTTTATTTGATATGGATAAGTGTATTGGATGGAATTGTATTTATCTGATAACATGTTGTAGATTGTTGATTACATCATGAAATTTCTTTGAATGTTATTCAAATTGATTAATTGTTCTTCTTTTATGGTTGTTATTACTATGATTTATTTGTCTGCTTGACCTCACTATTTCATTAAAGTAGAGTTGGTTTAATGAAATAGTTAGTTGAAAGCATTTCATTTTAATGCTTAGTGCTTATCATGCTCAGTTCAATGAACTGACCCATGCTAGCAATTTTTGTAGATGAACTTCGTAAGTGATAAAGGAAGGCAATAAATTTTATGATGTATTGGTTGAATTAAAAGTCTGGACCATTATAGAGAATTCTGATTTATTATAAAAATGTATTGAAGGAAGAAAATTTGTATTCCTAAATGACCTTTATGCTGATTGACATGAAATATGTCAGTAATGCATAAGTTTTGTAGGATGTTTATTTTATTTTGGTGAATTGAAAAGACTGAAGTTACTTAAATTGATTAAGTCTATTCTCTTGTTCATAATAAGAAGGAAAATCTGTAATCATATCCTTGATGTTGTTATTCATATTTGATTGGATCCTTAGTTAATGTCGCCACGCGTAAATTGTCTAGAATGAATGGGAATTAGTACAATTTACCTTACTAAATGCAACTTACTAGTTGTATGTATTGAGGTTCTTTACTTACTTTTGAATGGTTGATTATGACGATATGAACGTATAGTTATAATGTCTGGATGTGTGAATTGGATATGGGTATGATAAATCCTAATAATTATCCATAATGAGGAAGGTTCTTCTCATCTCAAAAGGATGTAAATTAAACAAATGATATAAGAGTTTGATAACCATTTAGAATTCATATTTATGAAGTCTTTTATATTAGAACCTATTTTTGGTTCTTATACATTCCTTGAATGGTTGAGACACATTAACTATAAATCTTATGATAGATTTTTATTTCTATTTTTACGATTAATTACACGTTAAGCAACTAAAAATTAATTAAACATAAATAAATCTTTAGTCTATGAAGTTCCATATTACTTAACCAACTGAAAATAAGCATGGAAACCTTAAAGGTTGTTGGAATTAGGGTTATGTAAGGTTGTTGTAATCTATAATATTAATCCTAAATTAATTAAGTAGAAATGACATCTTTAAGTTGTGTACGTCGAGATGAAGTGGTTCTGTCAGATGTTAGCACTCACCAACTACAGAATTGTACCTTCATGAATACTTGGGTCTTTATGAGGATACAGGGTTGCAATTGACATGTTTCAACACCCTTCAACATTGGTTCATTTATACCTACGTAAATTTGGACTTGAACTTAGTTTCTCTCTAGGTCAGATTAGAGTTATGGTTTAGCATAGGAAGTGACTTAGGATAACTAGGCACATCCAATCGAATTAGGTAAATTAGGTATGTCTATATACCCTAGGTCATCGTGAGTGATTCCTTATTCTAAATTATTTCACTAACTTGTGTTAGGGTCAAACCTTGGACAAGTGGACTTAATGAATTCAGTGAATACCATTCTAGATAACAGATGAGTGGGGTGAAGGACATATTCCGATTAGACAAGTATGCCTTCTAGGAATGGTAACATGAAAACGCAGCTCTTGGAAATATTTTACCAAAGTATCACAAGTTTTTGGTTACATTGTCCTATGTCACCTAGTTTAAGGAATGTGATTTCAGATGAATATTGGTAACAAATATTCAAATAGGTTTCTTAAAAAAACACTCAGTATGCCAGAATATGGTAAGATGCAACTAAGTATACTTGGTATACATTAAGTATTTCATACTTAAGTTAACATGAGAGATCAATTAATCAATTGGTACTATGAAATGAGAGATCGGTAGCTCACCGAGTCATTTACAACCTCCATATGGTGGATCAGTCATCAGATTGATTGGCATGGAACTGTGTGTTCTAAGTTATGTTTATTTAGAACAAAGAATGACTTCTCCGCCTATAATTTGTCTCTCTTTTGTTGTTTAGCTGTTCTAAATTGTCCATTGTTTTGCAACAATGGTTTTAGGATCTGCCATGGTGCTGCAGGTGCTTGGACCTATTGGTTGTCCATAATCTTCAAACTTAATTTTTTTTGTTAACTAAAATGGTGCTGGGACAAGTTGGTACTGTTGCTGAGCAGACCGTTACCACCTAGTTGGTCTTTAAGTGATTCAATCTTGGCCAAAAATTGAGCCTTCCTTACATGCCCTGTTGGAAACAAGAGATTGTTTGACTGTACTTAATACATAAAAGTAATGGGAAATAAGGAAGGAGAAGATACTAGTAATAAAACTCAGCCACCTCCTTTGGACAATGTCAATTTGGGATATTTTGATGTGGATAATAACAATATAAACTGATGTCATTGATCAGCCATGGATAAAAAGGCGAGACTGGTAGCTAAACTTTCCCTAACTTATATTGCAAAGGACTAAGTTCACCTAAGTATTGATGTTCACCACTTAGGATGGAGCTGAGAATTGGTTCATTAAAATGTTATGAACGTACTAGTTATAATGGAACTTCTTAGGATGTGTAACATTGGCAATGTGGGTAGCAATAAACCTAATCCCAGGAAGCATGATGATGAAGTTCCTCCTCTTCATAAAAGCTGAGTCCAAAATTGATGAAACTAATATATGAGTTCGATAACAATTTAGAAATTCATTTTATGAACTCTTTTGCTACCAAAACTTTACTATGATAAAAAACATGACTTGAATGGTTGAGACACTTAACCTTTATCCAATCTTCATGAGGGTAGATTTGATAACTATGCATCAGATTAATTGCAAGTTAAGTAAAATATTTGATTGAACATAAAAAATCATTAGTTTCTAGGTTCCCCTCGGATTATTTCTAACTCAACTTCCAATAAGGATGGAAACCTCTAAAAAAGGTTGTAAGAAGTTACAAAAATGTAAGGTTGTTGCCAGAAATGAAATCATGAAAATCCTAAGTCCTAGTCTAAGTGGAAATGACCTTTTGACAGTTGTGTACATCAGTGATGAATCAGCTAAAAAGCCTCCATCTGATGTTGGCACACGCCAACTAAAAAAGTTACATTCAGGAAGGGATTGGAAAGTCTTCGGTCGAAGGTATAAGCAAAAATTGTAGTAATATGTTGAACACCCTTCAACATTGGTTCAACTAGGCCGTGAGGAAGCAAATTTGGACTTGAACCTAGTTTCCTCGGATGGGTCAGATTAGGGTTATGATAGTTAGGACATAGGGACATGTGGGACGCAAATGAATCCAGAAGGTGAGAGCTAATGACACATCCAATGAATTAGCCTCGAATGGGTATGTCAGGGATACCCGAATTAGGTCGGATAGTGAGCAATTTATCCCAGACAGTTCTAGGAAAACCGGTCACTAACCTACGTTAGGGACGTGAAAACCTTGGACAAATGGACTGATTCAGAAGTGCCACGTGTCACAAGGGAAAACGTCCTAACAATTTCAGATGAGTGGCAAGGTTTTGAAGGACGTTATCTCGATTAATACGAAGTATGACAATGTCCTAAGGAGAAGGGGAGTGCGGAGCTCGGGGATGAATTAGAGATTTGGAAAATCTTTGGCCAAAGTACGCAAGGTGCTGGTTGACCCTGCGCCTATGTCCTCCAACCAGTTTAAGCCATGTGATTTTAGATGGCAGGGACGCGGGGAAAAATATTCATATAGGTTCCTTAAACAAAACACTCAATACTTTCAAGGAAAACCCACGGGTAAGAGAACCAAGTATACTTGGTCATACAGTAAGTATTCAATGACATGTAAGTTAACAGGTGGCGAGATCGGTTGTTAATCGATTTCAAAATGAGAGATTGGTTTTGTTAAATCTTCAGATCGCCATATCTTTCCATCCAAAGCTTGGATATACACGTTCTTTATATCATTGGAAAGCTTATCAAATTGACTACATGGATTCTGTGTCAATCTTGAAGTTATGGTTTAGTCTGGAACAGAGAACAGTTATGTATAACGGCTCTGACACATGGTTCATGGACAGAAGTGAAATTTTGCAAACAACCAACCATTTGGTATAGAATGGGTCAGTATTCTTCCAATTTGGTCAAATGGAATCGTATGAGATCCTTAAGGTCCTCCGTGCTGATTTAATGCATTTGCACAATGAGGATCATGGGTTGACATGTAATTGAACATTTTCTCTCTAATGGGCTCGAATGCAATGTAGGAAGAATATGTTGGCTCATTTCAAAATCAGCCACACTTCTATGGATAGCAAACTTCTTCTTTGGGAAATCCAGCGAGTGATTGATGCAAGAATCAGACCTATTCAAAGATGCCGGATTTTTTCTAGAAAATAAAAAGGCAGTGGTTTTTTGACTTAGAACTGAAAAACAAACAATAATGAAGCTTTGAAATGGGTATCAGTCCTTTGTTTGTATTATTTTCTTCATGGCAGATCCTAAATTAGAACATGGAGCCTGTGTATGTTTTATGTTGCAATGAAATGGAGAAGTATATTTGCATAAAAAGGATTCACTTCCTTTTAGGGGAAACAAAGGTTTCAATATGGGGAGCATATCAGCTTTCCCATGAAGCATCTTCATGGATTAGGACAACCGTAAGGCAAATGAGTTAAACATTGATGAAAGCCTAATATTACTTGGGATCAATTTAAAAGATTATCCATTTAGGCAATGATGGTTGCCACAATCATTTAACCTTATGATCAAAAAATGACTAAATTTTGCAGAACTTAACCCAAGGAAAATTAATAGTAACAGAGTACTGGGAGCAGTTTACTAAACTCCTTAAGTATGTACCTCAGTATCAAACTGACGAGAAGTTTAGGATACAAAATTTTATCATGGGATTGAATCCCATTATAGGGGAGAGGTATATTTTCATAGCCCAACCACTATGGAAGGGGTTGTTGAAAAATCCATAAGGTATGAAAAGAAATTAATGGCAATTTCTGCTCATAAGGAGGAAGTAAGAAAGAAAGTTCCAAGCTTCTCTTCATCATCTCTGGCACCTAAGAAAGGACCATAGAAAGAATTTTGGCATGAAAATTAAGTTTTTAGCTGATAATAATAAGAAAACAACAACAAATAAGCCTACTGCTAATGTACGCAATAACTTTGTCAAGAACAATAATAACAGACAAAAGTCTTATGGAGGTCAGAATGATAACTTTAAGGATGGGAATAAATTTCAGCCTGAAAAGGGACCTAAGGAGGCTATTACAATTGTGGAAAGGATCATTACAAGAACCAATGTCCTTTGAAAAGGGATGACCATAATCAACAACATAAGATGCATGCTGCAGTTGCTGATAAACAAGCTGCAAAATAAGTCACACCCATAAAAGTTCTGGGTAAGTTATTTGACATACCTGTAACTATTATTTTTGATACGGGAGCTACTGAATGTTTTATTTATAGTAAACTATAATCGAAATTATAAAGAAAAGATGAAAAAAATGGATAAATCATGGATTGTACATTATGGGAATAATGTTGTTCATACAGTTAGTATGTGTCTTTTTGGAGTAGTCCTTGACTTACCTAGTTTTTCACATAAGTTGATCTTTATGTTGCTCCTTTGGGGTCCTATGATGTAATCATAGGTGTTAATTGGCTAGCTGAGCATTAAGAAAAAGTGGACTATCTTGAAAAACATATTAGTTGTTTAGATGACCTGCAGAAACAACAGAGATTTAGGGTGTGAAATGTGAAATTTCAGTTAGGAAATTATCGGCTATGAAACTTAAAAAGGCCAAAAATAAGGGTTGTACCTTGTATGCAGTAAATTTTTTAGAATATATTGAAGAAAACAATGATCTCTTAAAATGTTACCCACTATTACGAAATTACAATGATGTGTTTCTAAAGGAATTACCAGGTCTTCCACCCAAAAGGGAATTTGACTTCACAATTGAAATCAAACCTGGAACTGAACCTATTTCTAAGGCACCTTATCAGATGACTACTATTGAATTGGTAGAGCTTAAGGCACAGTTGCAAGAAATTTTTTCTAAAGGTTTGATTAGACTGAGTGTTTCACCTTGGGGAGCATTGGTAATTTTTGTGAAAAAAAAAGATGGAACACTTAGATTATGTATTGATTATAGAATGTTAAACTTGGAAACAATTAAGAATAGATATCCACTTCCTAGAATCGATGATCTATTTGATCAGATGCATGGAGCATCAGTATATTATAAGATATATATTTGATTGGGATAACATCATTTACAAATTAAGGATGAGGACATTCATAAAACAACTTTTAGAACAAGGTATGGACATTATGAGTTCACAGTTTTACCTTTTGGATTAACAAATGCACCTGCAATTTTTATGAATTTAATGAACAATATTTTTCAAGAATACTTGGACAAATTTGTGCTTGTATTCTTGGATGATATTCTCATATACTCTAAAAGTATTGAGGAACACCATGATCATTTTAAGATATTTTTAGAAATCTTGAGAAAAAGACAGTTATTTGGTAAGTTATCTAAATGGTCTTTCTATGACACAAAATGCACTATTTGGTTCATGTTATAAGAAAGAATGAAATAACTATAGATCCTTCTAAAATTGTAGGTATAACTGAGTGGCCTACACCAAAGAATGTACATGAAGTTAGAAGCTTCATGGGTCTTGCTAGTTACTATAGGAAATTTGTTAAAGATTTCTCCAAAGTTGCTGCACCAATAAATTCATTATAGAAAAAGGATAAGAAATTTGTGTGGAATGAGAAATGTGAATCTACATTTAAAACTTTGAAGGATCAATTAACTTCAGCACCTATTTTGGTTTTACCTGACCCTAATGGATACTTTATTGTTGTAACAGATGCATCTGAGGAAGGTCTTGGAGGTATTTTGTTACAAAATGATCATGTCATAGCTTACAAAAGTAGAAAACTTAAGTTACATGAGCTAAATTATGCTCCACATGATCTAGAGCTTGTTACCATTGTTCATGCACTTCAAGTTTGGAGGCATTACCTACTTGGTAAACCTTTTGAATTAAAAAATGACCATCTTGGACTGAAGTATATTTTTACTCAGCCAAATCTGAATGCAAGACAATGAAGATGGTTAGAGTTTTTTTATCTCAATATTATTTTAACATAAGTTACATTAAAGGCAAGGAGAATAGGGTAGTTGATGCTCTAATTCATAGGAAGCGCATTTCTACTCTTATAATGTTGAGAAATCAGTTCAAAGATGAAGTAAAGAGTGTTATGGAATCTAATTCTTATTTTCAGCAAGTAAAACAACACTTATTACAAATCCAAATGATGAGAGATATAAAGGTTTTCACATTGATAATGAAGGAATCTTACGATTTGAAAACAGGGTTTACGTACCTTTGCTAAAGGATTTAAGAAAGAAATTATTAGTTGAATTTCACAATTCACCTTTTTCTGGACACCCTGGTATTACAAAGATGTTTGCTGATATAAAAAAACAATATTTCTAGAAGGGGATGAAAAAGGATGTAATTGAGTTTGTGACACATTGCTTAGAATGTCAATATGTTAAAGGTAAACATATGCATCCAGTTGGTTTATTGTACCCTCACAACATACTACAGTACAAATGGCAAGTGATAAGCATGGATTTTGTACAAGGGTTTCCTATGTCAAGAAATAAGTATGATGTTGTTCTGGTTATTGATAAATTAACCAAAGTAACACACTTTATTACTGGTAATCTTAAGGATGATTCACCTATTTTAGTAAAAAGTTTGTGTATGAGATTTTTAGATTACATGGAGTACCTGAATTAATCATATCTATTAGAGATCCAAGAATGAATTCAAGGTTTTGGAAAACACTTAACGCAGCTTTAGGAACTAAGCTGAATTTTAGTTATGCGTATCATCTAGAAACAGATGGACAAACTAAAAGAGTTAATCAAGTTTTAGAGGATATGTTACAAATGTATTGTATGGATCAATAGTATAAATGGGAAGAGTACCTTCCATTAGTTGATTTTGCATACAATAACACATATCACTCCTCTCTAAAAATGGCACCTTTCGAAGAATTATACAAAAGGAAATGTAGAACCCCTATTAGTTGGGACAACATTGAGGATAAACAGGTAATTGAACCTGAAATCCTTACGGAAATTGAAAAACAAGTTAAAATGATTCTTGAACACTTGAAAGAAGTAGCAGATAGGCAAAAGAGTTATGCTAACTTGATGTGGGTTGATAGGAAATTTAAACTTGGTGAGAAGGTATTTCTTCGGGTTAAACTGAAAAAGAGTTCTATAAATTTTGGTAAGGCTTCCAAATTATCACCTTGTTATTTAGGACCTTTTGAAATTGTTGAATTAATCAACCCTATAGCTTATCGTTTAGCATTACCCCCTACTTTGTCACAAATGAATGATGTTTTCCATATTTCTTTGCTTAAGAAATATGTTTCAGATTTATCACGTGTTAAATTGGAATTCTGTGTAGGTCCAAGACCCAGGAATAATCGTTGTTAAGTCTATACGAGTGCTAGAAACTCTATAGTTGCACTTAATAAATCATGAAATAAGTCAATGTAAGGTCCAACGGGACCAGTTTAATGAGGATAGTGCAAATTGGGAAAATATGGTAGACATGAAAACTACTTTTCCATATTTATTTGTGTGTGTGTGTGTATTTTTGCTTAAGCTAAGTTAGATGAATGAGAACTACCACCTAAATAGTTCTATAACAGAGCTAAGTCAAAATCTAGGGATCTTCAAGATGAGAGCTAAACAAGATCAATACTAAGCATAATGCATTAACTTTGAACTAAGATCAAATTAACATGCTAAAGTATTCAAAACCTCTACTTCTCTAGATTACCAATAAAATAAAATGGACCTATGTAGACTCCATGTCAATCAAATTGATTGTTTTGAACTTCAAGAAATTAGGAATGGCAGCTCATCAAATCTTAGATACAAGACACCTTTAACTATTCCCATATGACCCAAGCACTTGGCTAGAAAATGTAAGAAAGGAGGCTTATCTCTTCAAATGGTGAATTTCTCAAGAATAACAGAAAGCTTATAGTCTATTTTCTATGTGCTTTTCTTTTTTCTTCTCAAGGAATTAGGTGTAAGTGTAAAGGTAGGAGGAGGGCTCTTTATATAGCCTAATGGATAAAGGAATCACTACATCCATTTGCATGTGGGATAATAGAAATGTTGAGTTAGTTGTGGATAAGGGGGGATTTAGATAGGGTTGAGTTAACTTTAGGAGAGTTTAGCTTGTCCTTTAGTGACTCATGAGGATAAAGGGGGTTTATTAATAGATCGAGATGAGTATTTAATAGATGTGCAAGATTATAAACTCTTTTAGAGTAATATTAACATGATTTAAACTATAGAATGGGATTAAATCAATTAAATATTTATTTATTTGTTTAATGGAAAGGGAAACTAATTAATTAGCCTAGATGTAAGGAAGGATTTATTAATGGAAGGTCATTAATTAGGGTATTTGTTGGATATGTGACTTAATTAATTAGCATAGTGTAATTAATTAATGATGATAGAAGATAAGATGAGCTCTTTTGATGATATGTCACCAATTCGTAGGAAAGGAGATAATTAGCACAAATTATGTATTTAAATTACTCAGGCGTAATTATAGGTGTCTACATTTTCCCCTCTTTGGGGTGGCGTAAGTGATGCCACTTCAAAGATAGTAGACAAATAATATTTTGAAGGGGTAGAAGAAAATTTAATAGAAGTGAGATATGCCCCCTCAAGTGTCGATGGGGTGATGAAGGAAGATGATCGACGATCGAAAAAGGTGAGAAATAGATAGAAGAATGGCCCGAGGAAGAATAACCAGGAGAAACAGAAGATTAGGGGTGAGAGGAAAGTGATGTAGAAGAAAATATGGAGAAGTGGAGAGAAGAACTTAGCCTCCAACCTTTGTAGAGGAACAACTTCAGTGTCATCATATTTCCAAAAGATCTACATCATCAGTCCTTATGAAAAATATAAGAATACGAGAAAAGTAGAATGACATGAAAATCCAAACTTTGAACAATTGTCCATTTTTGAAAACACCAATTCCATGAAACATATAAAATGCAATGTAATAAGAGAAAGAAAAAAACTAATTTAACAGGGAAAACAAGTACGAACACACATATCCAACCCAGCAACAGTCAAGAAAATTGTACAATTTTTTTGTTATCAAGATGAAGAGGTCCACATGTTCATGATTGATGAAAAGAGTTAAAAATGATGCCCTGAGAAATGATACATGAAAGTGGAAATGATGATGGACACTAGGTCTAAGTAGAAAGCTTTGTGCACAACGAAACAACACCATGCAACAAGATGTGACCCAGAGTGTAGATGAACCAAGTAGCTATCTTTGTGAATGGTTGTGAATCTAGCAATCCATGATTCATGTTGATCAGGGAAGACGTGAAACAAACCAGTAGGATATGGAAATAATACCATGCGCGAGACACAAGTTTCAGTTGTAATAAGCAGGTTACCTTTTTCTGTAGGTTTTTTACTTTTTTAGGATTTTGTGGAGAAATTTGCCTTGTTTTTGGATTTTTGAAGTGATATATATATATATATATATATATATATATTGTGTTTTCTAAAATGTGGTGGATAGTAGAAGAAAATAGAAGAAATAGAATGAAGTGCCTAGATCTGAGAGAAAATGCCCTAGGGGGAAGAACAAAGAAACATGTGAAAAATAATGTCCCTGTATAGTGAAAAAATTAATAAAATAATTATTTTTAAAAAATAATTATTCAAAAGAGTGTGGATAAGAATAAAAATCATCTAGGAGCAATCAAAATTGTCCTAGTGATAAGAAAGGGGTACTAGACGGAAAAAAAAATGCCCCAACACGATTAAAAAAGGAAAGAAAAATAAATATTTAATTAAAATAATCATTTGACGGTGAATAGAGGAGAAAATGGTGGTCAAAACAAGCCTTCTGACACCACGGCTGGTGAAAAATAGCATTATATACCCCACCTAGGGGGTTAAATCACTGCAACTAATTCATTTATTACCGACCACTGTTGAATTTTTACCGCAAGGCTTTGACAGTGATGAGGACGATGGTGACAGCACAAGATTACTTGAGATGCGTAGACATAGTCCGAGGGTACAAGTGACACATACATGATGGTGTCTTTTTTAGTATCATAACCCTCTATTTCAATTTTTCATTTAATTTCTGTAGATGTAGGAAACTATGGTTAGAAGTCACGTTAGTGCACATGCACGGGGGAACAGGTGCACTAAAGGTGGAGTAGGTGTCCTAATGGTGGCGTAGGTGCCCTAGTGTGTATGTACGCATGCACAGGTACCCACAAACACATATATGTGCATGTGTATATGCCTCACATGTGTGCACACACACACACACCACATAGTAGCGCACACACAAAGGGCCCATACACCTGCACCTGCGCACGTGCAGGTACCTGGATGATGGCATAAGTGCCCATAAGTGGTTGCGCACATACACATGCGCTGAAAAAATGGCGCACATGCCACGGGGTACACAGGAACACAAAGGAGATGGAGGACGGATAAAAAAAATGCCAAAAATCATGGAATTTATAAGAAAATTAGGATTTTCAGGTTAAACTTAAAAATGATAGGTAGAATTTAGAAGAAATGTTAGTAAATAACAAATGGAATGATTTTGCAGAGACATTTTCCCATGCTTTAGACCCATGAGCGACATTCATGCATAACAGAGCTAGATGGGATCATGCGGAGATGAGACCGGCATGCGGTGGTGATACTCCTTGAGGTGGTGGGCCTAGACCCCATATCTTGGATGCCTTCTATTACTATGGATCACGGTCTACTTACTGCATTGGCTGAGCGGTGGCATAGTGAGAGCTAGTGCTTCAAGCTCATTACTGGAGAGATGATAGTGAATCTAGAGGACATGTGGTGGATTCTCTGCATGCCTATCCTAGGCTTGCTAATCGAGTATACGAGTGAGTTGGGGTGGATCAGGGCGGTGGTTAGTGACCTTTTCGACATAGATGATATACCGCATGATGATATGATAGTCGCATTTAATCAGTGCATATCAGATCCCAAACTGAACAAGGGGCCATTGTACGTGATGTCACTTATCATTGGGTTTTTTCTTACTGATAAGACTGAGACATCCTTCCCTAGAGGCTGATGACATTAGTGCATGGGATCTTCAGTGGTGAGCATTATTGTTTGGGCCAATGCATACTAGCACATTTGTACTAGGACCTACATTTTATTACCTACCACCATCAGAAGACAGTGGGGCCTACCTCTCTACTAAAGATTTGGTCATGGGACCACATAGCTATCGGGCACACTGTAGGTGGATTACATGTATGAGACCCAAAGGAGCTATCATATATGGCTTGGGTTTCAGTAGGTGATGACATATGAGGTCACTTAGGCAGCTTATACCGATATCGATGAGAGTTTAACAAGCTGCTAGACAAGGATATCATATGGAGGCCTTACAGGTAGATACAGTAGCCAGAGGATGCAGTAGAGCTCAGTGTTTTCATGGTGGAACACTTCCTTATCATCAGTTATAGATACATTATTGAGTTATATAGAGTAGATCGATGTCAGTTAAACATGGGCATGGTGTAGGGGGTTCCACAACCAAATTTTTGGTATGCCCGCCGAGATTTCGAGAGGCTAACCATGGGGCTGTGTATACAGGTGACTTGCAATAGGGCCATCTTTTTACAGATGGTGCAAGAGGTATGGGATCCAACTCAACAGGTCAGAGATCTAGGTATCACTGTGGATTACATGGCTTGTTACACCACTATGTTACCACGTCACTTGACTATTCCAGATGAGGCCTAGAAAGTAAGTACTCGACCACCACGAGAGCTTCGTCATGGTAATGAAAACAAGGAGGATGTAGCAGCCCGTTACCCAGCTGATCCATTTGATGGGATACCACATGATGAGTAGGGTGTAGCACAGGTACAGGGACCAAGGCTGCAGGGACCAATACAGGAACCTAAATAGTTTCCCTGACTTAGATTATGAGAGCAGGGATAGTCCTCCAGACCGGAACAGGGAAAATCCCCTGTGGTGCATCCAGTGGTAAAGACAGACACCTTACAATAGCATCTGTAGCAAGTCATCTCAGAGAGAGACTAGGCCCGAGCCTAGACTTTAGCACTCACAGCAATTCGGGATCACGCTTTGGCTCAGGCTATCCAGGGAGATGATAGTGTTATTCACTTTCACCAGATATGACAGATGTCCGCAGAAATGGCTTAGGTGTTGAGCCTATATCAAAAGACATAGGCCCAACTACATCCTGTGATACTGGAGAGAGACAAGCTTAGAGCAAAGTGAGTAGTGGGCTAGGCCGAGCTTTCCCTAGCATCTATAGAGATAGCATCCTTCTGAAGCACATATGGCACAATGGTGACAACCCATACTCATAGAGATCTAGCTACATCAAAGAGTGGAGCATCCTTCTATAGATCTTTATACTATAAGTTAGTTCTGGTTGAGTGGCGGGCACCTTCCTACAGTCAGCAATCGAGTAGAGGGACCAGGTCAGAGAGGCCTCAGGCCCCAATGGAGAAGCCATGGGGACATTTGGTGAGACCAAGTGATGCTCATGTTATGCCTCCACAACGAGACAGACCAGCCACCCCATCTTAGGGCTTGAGTTAGCATTGATGATTGTATTGATACCTATGCCTCTTGATGAATACTATGAGAAGTTTGTGCTTGATGCACAACATTATTTTTTGTATATCAGTTTTAACATATGCCTCTGATGAAGGTAGTTATATTATTTTATCGGTGTATATCATCCTTTTGTACGCCTCAGATGAAGGAATTTTTGATGTATAACAACGATGTGTATCCATTTTTTGATACAGATATACCACACACATGTATATATATTAACATTTTTGACATGACACATGTGTTATGAGATGGACATTGTTTGTTATTTCTTGATTGAGTACATGGATAGATAGATTTGTTTGTGATGTTAGCTGATTTGATTTCACATGTATATGTATCCTAATTTTTTATATATCTCATGTGCTTTGATTTCTACATGATATATCTATAGAGTATATCAAATGTATTTGCTCATGTGATGTGCTATACTTAGTGGATGGGATGATATGATGATATGGGTGTGGGGGGGATAGATTTTGATATTTGGGATCCCTCTTTCCCCCATCTGGTGATACAATATGTGATGATTAGCTTAGCATTCATGCATGATGCATACTTAGATTTTTCTTGATATATGATGTATAGATGATGTTATATGTGATTATATTGATGGAAATATGATGGTGTGATAACAAAATGATGCACATACACCAAGAAAATACAATCAAATGCTAACAAATAACATAATGAACCAATACAACAATGTACCATGATTCACTAGCATGTAAAAACACACTTCAATATGCACAAGTAAGAATAAATCTAATCTAATCAAGAAAAGATGTATCCTAACAAAGTATGTCTAAGAAACAAACAATACAAATTTACAACCATGAAGCAATGATACAAGTAATCAAGAAAAGTAAGAAACAGGACAATGCAAGTAAACTAAAGTAAATTTTTTTGTAAGATTTGTTTTTGTGAAACCATTTTCTATTATTTAGGGTTTTTGTGAAATAATTTTCTATTGTTTAGGGTTTTCTAACATTTTTGAATGTTTTTGTGTTTTGAGAAACAATTGTCTATTGTTTAGGGTTTTCTAACATTTTTGATTTTTTTGTGTTTTGTGAAACAATTTTCTATTGTTTAGGGTTTTCTAACATTTTTGAATGTTTTTTTGTTGTGTGAAACAATTTTTTATTATTTAGGGTTTTTGTGAAATAATTTTCTATTGTTCAAGTTTTTCTAACATTTTTGAATGTTTTTTGTGTTTTTCTAATAGTTTTCCAGAGCTATGCATAGGTAACCAAGAAAGTGTTGATGCCCCCAGTGTTAGACAAGTAATATACAAGGGAAAATTCCAGGCACTTATAAATAGGAAGGTGAAGTTGTAGAAGTTCCCCCCGCATGAGATGGGGAATAGAAAAAGACCATGCCTTCACAGACAAATAAAAGGAGAAAAATCCGGATCAAGGATTGACAAGATTGGGCTCACAGGGAATCTCGGAGGCAGAACTAGCCCTAGGCTAAGTAAAAGCACCCTCGAGATGCAAGATGCTTGTGAACAAAAAATCCTCCCAAGGCACCAGAAATTGGTTTTATCCTAAGGACTTATCCAGAGTGCCAAAAATTGTGTGGTTTTCACTTATGGATGACCTATTTTCTCTTTTTCGTTTTCTCTTATTTTAATTTTTTTGTATTTTGATTTTTGATTTTTGATTTTACCATGTTTTTTATTTTCCTTTTCTGATTTTTACACCATTTTTAAGCATAGAACCACTTAAGGTGCATGGCATTCATGGGCTCACAGAGCTCATCACCATTGGGGTGAGCAAGTTTGTATACTCCTGTGCCATACTTGGCCATGATAACATAATGTTCTAAGCAATGCAGTTTAAAATTTCCTTTCTTTTCTCATTCTTCCCTTGTGTTGAATTGATTCTCCTTCACGACAAAATCACCAATCTCAAACCGACAAGGTATGATTATTTTTTTGTAATTTCTAGAGACTCTGTTCTCATACACTTTGAGGTGATTAAGGGCACTGATGTGCTTATCATCTAGGATCTCTAACTCTACCAATCTAGCCAATCAATAATCTTCATCTTTATCCAGATAATCCCTAAGAGAGATTCTTAGGGAAGGAAGCTTAATTTCTAATGAGATGATAGATTTGGTTCCAAATACCAGGGAATATGGTGTTGCACCCGTAGGAGTGCGAATAGAGGTACTATAAGCCCAAAGAGTTGGGTGGATTTGCAAATTCCAATTAATAGCTATCTTACTTACCATTTTCTCCATTATTTGCACTTATTAGTGGCCTCAGCCTATCCATTACCTTGGGGATAATATTACGTAGACCATTTTAACCTGATTTGACATCGATGGCAGAGATCCTTTACCATTTTATTCTTTAACGATTTTTGTTATCAGTAACAATGGCTACAGGAATGCCATATCGGTAAATAATATGATTCATGATGAACCTCAAAATCTAAGCTCTTATGACATAGATCAAAGTGACAGCTTCCACCCACTTGGTAAAGTATTCAGTAGCTGTAATGATGTGGGTATGGAATGTTGGTACCCAAATTTTTTCTCCTTCTCAGTCTGAGAAGCATCAAAGATATGGCATGAAGCTTGAAGTTAGATAGATCATGATGTGTGTCATTTTGTAGCCGAGGATGTGATCTAACTAGCACTCAGATTTGTGGAGAGATGGAGAGAACTTTGAAAGGAGTTGATCTGACCCTCACTATTTTAGGTTGTGCCTTTTCAACTAAGGTATGAGAACCTATAATGTAATCCCAAAATGGTGAAGGAGATGAAGATATACCTCAATTTATGCAAATAGTATGAAAAGGCCTTCGGAAAATATGATCAATACTCCATATCTGACTTTCACAAGCTGTCACTCCCAAATCATGGAGATATTTTCAATGCAAGGCAAGGGTTACTGAAGAAATTGTATAATCCTGATTTTCCTTGTGCATTTTTTAGATGGGTTAGATCCTTTTTTTGACACACAATGAAATGCAGGGTAAGTATGGGTAGGATTAGTTTTTTTGAATGAATTTTTTGGTGGGGTGTTGACAAGACAAACTAGGATATATCAGATCTTTGACAACCTCTACAATACTTGAACAACTATCAGATAAAATGCTTCAAAAAATAAGGATATTCTTTCAACCAGAAGATGCATAAATGGAATCCCAAGTTGCACTCTTCACACAATCTTCAAGAATTCACCACAAAAGCTCGAAGTAAAAAACTTCATTAAACACAAAAATCCATGATCAAACCATGCCTAAGGTACCCCCAAAGGCTTACAAGCAATCTCTGTAGTCAAGGAAGGTAAAGTGATTTTAAATTTGTTTATCTCTTTATCAGATGAAGGCTCTTTTGAACATGAGATTGAAAATTCCACTAAACTATCGACAATAAATGGATATTCTATGTGATTTATAAATACTTTCAATGAAAGATTGCAACAAGAACATTGGAAACTATTTGTAGGCATTTAAAAATGATAACAAGCATCATATTACACAGAAAAACATAGATTAACTCAAAATATTGTTAGATTCATTAGCAAGGGAGAGTTTCATGAACAATCTCAGAGATGTGTGATGGCTTTACACTTGTAACCAACCCACATACATGAAGGTCCAACACAGAAGAAATTATTTTGGTTCTTTGTTTGGTGTTTTTTAGAAAAATGAGCTTTCTCTTAGAATTTTCTCATGATTTTCAACTTTCCAACCCCCTTTTACAATTTCTCCAAAATGAATTATATACCTCATGCCACATTAAAGCCTTCTTTCCCAAGAAAAGAATATGCCATGGGATCAATTTTGTTATAAAACAATCCTCATGATTCAATGAAAATGAAATCAAATAGAAAAACATTCATAGGTTGCCAGGTGTGCCCAAAAAGATTAAATCATTACAAATATCTGGATCATTATCCATCCTAAAGGCATGATTTTCATCATTGAGGCATACAAACACCTTTTACTCATCATCTTTACCTTTTTACCTTTCCATATTACCTCTACAACTTTTGATTCTGTCGTTTCACATTTTTGTTTGAGCTGGGGAAAAAAATCACTTCAAAAACATCCAAATCAAAATTTTGAGTCATGAAACTAATGCCAATGATCTTGGAAGGCCAAGACAACACAAAATCACTATAAATTTGATGAATTTTTATGCAAAAATCATGATTCCAAGCTTCGTGGAGCTCCCATGGCAGTCAAAACAAATGGATGGACAACAACTGTCGATCTTATCCATCTTTTAATCCTGGCCCTCCATGTGGAAGATGCAGACTTAGAAATAAGCTTGATTTACCTTTTTAATTTATTGGATAAGGCTGGAGACATGGCAAAAACTGATTGGATCGGGCCCAGTTTTAAAACATTTACTTTATGACCCTTTTGAAAATTTGGAAAAAAATTCATTTTATCCCCGCCCCTCCACCTTTGAATTTTGGAGCTAACATGTGGCACATGGTGGGTCCCATTGGGATCGCGCTTCAATTCTGTGCATTTTGACCTTTTTTGGAAAATTAGAAAATTTTCACTTTTTTCCCCGTGTGCCTGCACCTCCGATTTCTCCCTCACCACGTATATCCTTGTGATTTTTTGCGGGTTAGCGCTCCAAATTTTGATTTTAAGCCTTTTTTACAAAAGGGAAAAAATTCCTCCTGCCTTTGCTGACCCTTCGACTCACCTTGTCTTCTACCACATGTTGTTCGATGATTCGCTAGCGAGCCAACACTTCAAATTTTGATTTTAAGACTTTTTTACAAAAGTGAAAAAAATCCACATTTCCCTTCGCGGCCCGCACTTATGATTGACCCTTCATGGACATGTGTCTCCCTTGGATTGGAGCGGAGCCATTTTTCATTTTTCACCTTTTAGACAACAAAGGAAAAAATTCATAAAATTTTCTTTCGGCCCCCTCTTCCATTTTTGCCTTTTTGGACATGTGTCCTTCCTTGATTTCTTGTGGATCTTAGGCCCAAATTTTGAATTTTCCTAGACATGTGTCCTCCTGTGATTCACCATGGGGCCACGGTCAAAAAATTTAATTAAACCCTTTGAGCCAAAAACACAAAATTTCACATGATTTTCTCCACCACCCATATCCCCTCCAACCAAAAATACTTCCACGCGTCCTCCTCTAGTTGGCTGTGGGGTTTTGGGAAAATTTTTGACTTAGGAAATTTTGCAAAATAAAGCCAATATTTTCAAAGGAGATCCAACTTCCTACCTCTCCACAGCCAATGAAAACCCACCACGTAGCCAATACCTTATGAGGATGAATTTGACGGGAAAATGACACCTGTCTGACCATCAAAACATAAAAAATTCTAGGGATGCCCTACAATTTAATTTTTTCACCAAGGATGGCATATTTTTTGATTATGAATCAATCGAAGCATGATTTCCAAACATTTCGACCTTGGGATTGGATTTTTAATTACACACAAGTATGATTTGATCAATTTCTATTTTTCCACGATCACAAAGAGAAAAATGACATAGCCCACAAAATTGGAAAAACTAGGGCACATAAAAGGTCAAGCTTGGATTATTCTTTAAGGTTAGGGAAAAAAAACAAATTTGTGAGCATTTTTAAAGCATTCAGTTGGAGGGGAAGAATTTCAGACCATCAATTCAAAGGGCAAAACATTTTGACCAAATATATATTTGAAAAATTAGGGCAACAACGTACAAGCTCAAAAATGGCACCAAATCGGCTCTTTCTTGGGGATGGGCACTCCCAGTGAGTGCCACAAGGACAAAACGTAGACCAAGTGCCAAAATATCCATTGGGAAAAGGATTCAATACATAAGGCAGTCAAAAAACCAGAACCATCCTTCAAAAATGAGCAGAGAAACTGACCAAAATGGCTGCCAAGAGCAAGGGAAAACCACACACCAACAAAACAACAAAAATAAAGCAAAAATTAGAGACTATACAACTATACAATTAGTGCATACCTCAAATTTGGGGATTAATCCAAGAAATACTTTAAATGTTTGCCATTAACAGGCAGCTCTAACAATTCCCCATCTAAGTCCATGAGAAAGAAGGTATGTTCACCAATTCTGATATCAATGTCATAAGGGTCCATCTATAATACATCAAATTTTCCATGCTTTCCCTTGTCTTCATGCCTACTATCCCACAACAAAACTTGATCTCCAACATTGAAGGCTCTTGGAGTGACCTTCTTGTCAAACAATATTTTCAATTTTTCCCTAAATCTGATATGCCTTTGATGGGATGCTCTTCTCTCCTCATCAATCTCAATAATCTCATTGATCCTTGATTCATATGGGCCAAGCTCTTGATCTTCCAACTATTGGGAAAACTAAAATGAAGCTAATTGTAGGTGTAAGGGCAGCAAAGCCTAAGTTCCATAAACTAATTCAAATGGGCTTTTACCAGTATCTCTTTTAGGATTTATCCTATCATCCCAAACTGTAAATTTCAATTGTTCACCCCATTTATTCTTATTTTGCTCCAAGGTTCTTCTAATGATCTTCAAAAACTTCTTATTGTTGGACTCAACTTGTCCATTCCCTTGGGTGTTAGAGTTTGAAGAATAAGTCAGATTGATTTCATATTCATTACACAATGCCATTAAAGGTTTTGCTCTAAAGCACATGGCATTATCAGCTACAATCTTGACTGGGACTCCAAATCTGCATATGATTTGATTCAACAAGAAGTCCATAACTATTTGGTGTGTTTCTTTCTTTGTGGGGATTTCCTCTACCCACTTTGTAAAATAATTAGTGGCTACAAGGATCCACTTATGGCTAGAACTAGAAGGATCTGAAATATCACTAATGAAGTCCATCCCCCATTTCTTGAAAGGAGATTCAATTGATACAGGCTGGAAAGGAAGGGAGCCTGAAGCTTTAAATCTTCTAGAGAAATGTTGGCAACTATCACATTTTCTTACTATCTGGGTTGCATCTTTGAAGAGAGTAGGCCACTAATAACCAGCTCTCAAAATCTTATGTATTGTTACTCTTCTAGCAAAGTGTCCTCCAGAAACTCCCCCATGGAAATCAACAACTATCTTGGGAGCTTCATCTTTAGTTATGCATTTCAAGAGGACACCTTCAGGGTTCTTCCAAGCCAGCCCAAGGTTTGTGATGATATATTTTTGAGAAGGCTACTTGAGGGATATTTTGTGATTTTTATGTAAGTGACTAGGGCATCACAAGTTTCTGAGGTAGAAGATCACATCATTGTACCACTCAGAACTTACCAACTTTGCAATAACATCTATCCTTTCTTCCTCTAGCTGATTCACTTCCACATTCTATAAGTTGCTCTCAGCCATGAGCTTAGCAAGGCTCAAACCATGTACCAAATTTGTGGTTTAGATTTCCTTATCATACTCTTGCATATTTTTCACCCACCTACATATTTTTCTTGAGATCTCCATCTCTGATAAGATGTCTTTCACCATGGTGTGGGGAACATAAGCAACAACTTTTAAACTCAATATATAAGGCCTAAAAACCTTTGTTGCTTTCACCAAGGCAAATGCTTGTTTCTCCATGATTGTATACTTTAGCTCAGCTACTTGTAAATCCTTACTAAAGAAAAAAATAGGCCTCTCAGCCCCATTCTCATCCATTTATAGTAAAACAGAAGCAATGGTATACTCAGAGGAAAATGAAAATATTTGGAAAGGCCTTTTATAGTTTGGGGCTACTAAAATAGGTTCATGTTTAAGTGCATCCTTAATTCCTTTAAAATCTTGAATGACAGCCTCCTCCCACCTGATAACTTGGTCCTTCTTTAGCATGCTTGTTATTGGAAGATTCAACTCAAAAAAGTTGGAAAAAAACCTTCTAATAAAATTAATTTTACCAAAGAAATATTGGATGCCTTTCTTGGTTCTTAGGATAGGTAATTTTCTTATTGCTTCCACTCTCTCAGGGTCTATCATAACACCATCTTTAGACACAATATGTCCCAAAAACTTGGCCTTTTTCACACCAAAATTACACTTCTTTGGATTAAGAGAAATGCCATACTCCTTACATCTGATCAGCATCTTCTCCAAGTGCTGTAAATGATCACCTCTCTGCCTTGAAAACAAAGTCACATCATCTTGGTAAACTGCAATGAACTCATTGATGTAACCAAAAAAAGCAACATCCATTGCTCTTTGAAAAGTGGCACCAACATTCATCAAACCAAAGGTCATCCTGAAAAAAACATATGTTCCCCAAGGAGTAGTGAATGTTGTCTTAAGTCTTTTTGATTCCTTGACAACCACTTGATTGTAGCTAGAGAAACCATCCAAGGTGGAAAAAAATTCAGATCCAGTCGCTAACAGTAGCATATTTTCCATATTTGGCAAGGGGTAGTTGTCCTTCATGGATGATTTGTTTAGATTTCTAAAATCCACATAAATTCTGATGTCTCCATTCTTTTTTCTAACTGGCACAAGGTTTGCAACCAAGATGAATATCTACTGGGCTGAATAATACCTCCATCTCTCAAATTCTTTAACTCCTCTTGCATTTTCATGGAGAGAAGTGGATTAATTGGCCTTTACCTCTATCTTAATGGCTTATTCTTGGCCTCAAGATGGATCTCATGTTGAAACAAGTCTTCTCTATATGCTTTTAGCTCGGAATAGGACCAAGCAAGACAGTCTTGATATTTTTCCTCTTTACTTAAATTTCTGCCCAACCAAAAATTCCTTAGTTTACCATTAGTGCCCAAGTTATGATTTTCCTCATCCATTGAGGTATACATTTTTCTATTTATGATCCAATCAACATTGTTTAAATTTGACTCAAGTGCAACAAGACCTCTAGGAATGGTGTTTGTTTTCAATTGGATGATGTATTTCTCAAACAAAGTTTCTCTTCCTTTAGTCATGCATACCATTGCTCCCAATCAATATTATGATTTGAAAACTCACCTTGGTTTTGCAAGAACCTTAGCACTTGAGCATCATCATTAAAAACTTGTCAATGTTTCACATTATTAGGGACAACTAGCCTAGTTATCACTTCAATGTTGTATTCACAATAAGGGGAAATGGTGCACTTTCCAAATCTAGAACCCAGTACTGCTAACTTGTCAGCAGTAGCATTGAGACCTATGTCATGATAGACAATGTTAAAGGAATCAAACATTTCAATTAGATCCCAAACTGCATGCTTATACTGTTTCATACGTTGATTTTTTATAGCATACAATTTTCTTATTTGTTTGAAAACCAACTATGAGTCTCCTTTTGCAACAATATATTTCACTCCATACTTCCATGTAATTCTTAAACCCAATAACAATTCCTCATACTCAACAACATTGTTAGTGCATTCAAAATTAAGTTTGAAGGAAAAATCAAACTCTTCCAAACTAGGAGAAAGTAGAACTATACCAGCACCATTCCAAAATTTGGATCAAGCTCCATCAAATAGAAATGTCCATAGAGAACCTACCATATCAAGGAACTTTGATTTGTCCATATTATTTTCTTTTCCATCAGTAAAACCAATGAAATTATCAGCATCTACATCAGTAAACAACACTTCATAGGAAGCATTGTTGGGATCTTCAATTAGGTGCAACATCTTCTTCTCACCATAAAGTTTAACAAGGTTGCCCTCAATTGGAATGGTGGCAAAAGATATGTCCATCTGAATGCTACCACCAATACTTGTAGCCCATTTTCTTGAAAAAATCATACCCCATTTGGTAGGGCAGTCAACAATTACAACATCAAGTTTCAAATTCTTACCCGGATAGGCTAGAAGTTGTACTACCAAACCCTTCACACAACTAACCACCAACACTTCCCATAGGCAACTGTCACTTTGATATCCAACACATTCATGACTTCTAGAGGCATGACATTACATGATGCACTGGAATCAAACATACAATTGTGAAGTATCCTATCTTTTATGATCAAAGTTGTGAAGAATGGATCAACATTATATTGGGAATCAACCAAAGATGTCCCCAAATATACCTCAGGTGTCTCTCCAAGATATTCTACTACTGGTGGTGTTTCAAGGTCAGCAATGATTTGACGAGGAGTCTTAACAACATTTAGATTTCTTCCTAGAGTGATATTCTCTTCCTTCAACCCCAAGTACTCAAATGATCTCTTCTTATGCTCAGAAATTCTAAGCAGCTAAATGATTAGAACACTCACTTTAATTTGGCTCAATACTTGGGCTATGTCATAAGGGACACTCTTTGGCAAAACAACATTGGAAGCGAGACAAGAAGATTCATTAGATGCCAAGGGATTCTTGGCAGCTTGGGCATGAGAAGGACTATAATTTTTACTTGGGATAGTAGAGCTTTTAGCAAGTGTTTATTTCCTAGAAGCTTCTTTTAGAATGCTTGTGAATAAGGGTGTTTTAGGTTTGGCTTGAGGCCCACTTCCTTTAACAAATTTTCTTCTAGTTATATAACCTTTCTCTTGAGCTACAACAACATTCATCAACAATTATCTATCTTCCTCCGAAAGGATACCACCATCATACTTCTTAATCATCAAAGCTCTTAAGTATTCAAAGTCATTGTTAGGAATTTCAAAAGCTTGCACTACATTGACTTCAAGAGCATGAGGGGGGAGAAATACTTGTACCCATTTAATGCAACCCCAATAATTTGCAGTTGTCCTAGCACTTATTACTTCAATAGATGTTTCTCCTCCTTGTGAGCTTGAAGAACAACCCTTCATGTAAATATCATCATCCATTCCATCCTTATTATAAGTTTCATCAACTTGTTGGTCCACTTCACATGGAGGATGAGGAATAAAACCTCTATCACACAAATCCATATCAACAAATTCATCATCAACAACAACCCTAACAGTTAGAGGGTCAAGAACCAATCTACTTTCACATGCTTGGGGTTGTCTATTTCCCCCTACCATAGGTACTTTACCTCTATCATCTTGTCTTTGATCACCCCTAGGATGATTGCCAAATATATCATGGTTTTTTACTCTTTGTTGAACTTGTGAACTTTGGCCAATTCATTTCTCATCCCAGGCTAATTTGTATGAAATTTCTTTAACACCCCCTGCCAAAGTTTTGACAACATCCTCCAAATCAGCACCCTGGACAACTTGAGGTTTTTCAGGGTTTAGTAACGTCACACCATCCCTCTTGAGAGGTTTACAAATGGATTTAATATTGTTTTCAATCTGCAGTGCCATGGTAAAATCCTGCCTCAAATTTGTATGCTTTTTTTCTCTCAAGTAATAGGCTACCTTTTTATCAAATGCATCTGCATATTTGATTAAAAAATATTCATCACAAGGCCTCAGATTAACTTGTAGCCTTCTCAAAGTTTTTTTTAACCTTGTGTTGAAGTCATGAACTAACTCATTGGGGTTCTTCTTGATATTCTCAAATTCAAACAAGAGAAACCTAGGATCAATCCTATCACCATATTGAAACCTAAATATATTATTCATTTCAGTCCAAGAGTCAATAGAATTATCAGGAAGAGCCTTGTACCAATCCCTAGCATCCTCTTCTAGAGTATTAATAAACAATTTGACATACACATCCTCAAACTCTATCTCAAAATATTCCATCATATCATCAAAAAGTTTGAGATGCTAATCACCAGTAATAGCATTGTTACCCTAGAATTTTGGCAACCTATTTCCGACATCTTGTGGGACAACATTCGGGTAACCATCCATTCCTCTAAAATTTATAGGAAAAAAGGTGTTAACAAAAAATGGGGGTCTAGGATGAGCCATATTGTTTGGTGCAGGTGATCTTGGAGGTGAAACAAGTTGATGAGGAGTGAGAGGTCTTTGGGGAATGGGAATGAAATCTTCAAAATAGATCTCTCTTAAGGTCTCTCCTTCTTGATGATCTCTAGAAAATTTAGAAAATACAAGAGCATATTTAGGAGCAAGCCTTTCAAATGCACAAGAAGGTCCCTCACCTGATGGGGAATTCAAATCAATAATAGGATTTTTTGAATCAAATCCACTTGAAGAAGAATTTTAGTCCTCAATAATAGGTTTCTCACTTCCAAAGTCAACAATAGGGATCTCCTTTCTCGCAGTCAAGTCTCCAACACCTTCCAAACATTTCTCCCCTCTAGCTCTAAGTTTCTTGAATCTGTAAACAACTTCTTAGAAGAATCCTTGATGAAGAGGGATCTTCTTCCCTCCATTTTTACAGATTTGAGCAACAAATTATAAATGACAGAGAGGTAAGACACTGGTATTTTCAATATCAAATTAGCATGGAGTCACCACTAAGGAATTTCATCTTAGTTGTGCAAATGCACTAAAGTAATTTGTCAGATGTTTGCTAGCACTGAAAAACTTTGCAAAGCCTTATAAATCATACCTCGTTCTTAGATCAATCAATCACAATGCACCCAAAGTGTATGAACTGCTAGGAAATGGAAAAAGGGTAGACAAAACTTGAAACCCTTGTTTAAAACTTGCAAATATGAAGCATCGAATGATATTTTAACAATGTACCAGCTCAAATACTTGAATACACAAATGCTCAAAATATTCAAACACTCCACAAACACTAAGAAATTACCAAAAATTTTCGACAATGGCACAAAAAAGTGTTGGTACCCAGAATTGTTCTCCTTCTCAGTTTGATCAGCATTAGAGATATGGCATTAATCTTGAAGTCAGATAGATCATGATGTGTGTCATTTTGTAGCTAGGGATGTGATCTAACTGGCACTCAGATTTGTGAAGAGATGGATAGCACTTTAAAAGGATTTGATTTGAACCTCACTATTTTAGGTTGTGCCTTTTCAACCTAGGTAAGAGAACCTATATTATAACCCCCAAATGGTGAAGGAGATGAATATATCCCCCAATTTATGCAAATATTATGAAAAGGCATTGGGAAAATATGATCAACACTCCAAATTTGACTTTCACAAGTTGTCACTCTTAGATCATGGAGATATTTTCAATGCAAGGCAAGAGTTACTGAAGACATTGTATAATCCTAATTTTCCTTGTGAATTTTGTAGATAGGTTAGATCCTTTTGTTGACACACAATGCAATGCAGGGGTAGTATGGGTAGGATTAGTTTGTTTGAATGAATTTTTCGGTGGGGTGTTGACAAGACAAACTGGGATATATCAAATATTTGACAACCTCTACAATACTTTAACAACTATCTAATAAAATGCTTCAAAAAATTAGGATATTGTTTGAACCAGAAGAGACATCAATAGAATCCCATGTTGCACTCTTCACACAATCTTTGAGAATTCACCACAAAAGCTCGAAGTAAAAAACTCAATTAAACACAAAAATCCATGATCAAACCATGGCTAAGGTACCCCCAAAGGCTTACAAGTAATCTTTGCAGTCAAGGAAGGTAAAGTGATTTTAAATTTGCTTATCTCTTTATCAGATGAAGGCTCTTCTAAACATGAGATTGCAGATAACACTAAACTATCAAAAATAAATGGAGCTTCTGTGTGATTTCTAAAGAATTTCAATGTAAGATTGCAACAAGAACAATGGAAACTATTTGCAGGCATTTAAAAATGATAACAGACATCATATTGCACAGAAAAACATAGATTAACTCAAATGCTTGTTAGATTCATCAGCAAGGGAGAGTTTCATGAACAATCTTAGAGATGTGTGACGGATATACACTTGTAACCAACTCACATACATGAAGATGCAACATAGAAGAAATTATTTTGGTTTTGTGGTGGGTTTTTTCCGAAAAATGAGCTTTCTCTCAGAATTTTCTCGTGATTTTCAACTTCCCAACCCCCTTTTACAATTTCTCCAAAATGCATTATATACCTCATGACACATTAGAGCCTTCTCTCCCAAGAAAATAATATGCCATGGGATCAAGTTTGTTACAAAACAATCCTCATGATTCATTGAAAATGACATCAAACAGAAAAACATTCACAGGGTGCTAGGTGTACCCAAAAATATTAAATCATTACAAATATCTAGATCATTATCCATCCTGAAGGCATGTTTTTCATCATTGAGGCATGCAAACACCTTTTACTGATCATCTTCACCTTTTTACCTTTTCAAATTACCTCTGTAATTCTTGATTCTTTCATTTCATGTTTTTACTCAGGCTGGGGTAAAAAATTACTTCAAAAACATCTCAAATAAAAATATTGAGTCATGAAATTGATGCCAATGATCCTAGAAGGCCAAGAAGACACAAAATCACTATAAATTTGATGAATTTTGATGCAAAAATCATTATTCCAAACTTCTTGGAGCTCCCATGGCTGTAAAAAAAATGGATGGACAACAACCGTCGATCTTATCAATCTTTTAATCTTGGCCCACCACATGGAAGATGAGGACTTAGAAATAAGATTCATTTACCTTTTTAATTTTTTGGATAAGGTCAGACATGTGGAAAAGAATGATTGGATCAAGCCCAATTTTAAAACATTTACTTTACAACCCTTTTGAAAATTTGGAAAAAAATTCATTTTATCCCGCCCACCTGCCTTTGAATTTTAGAGCTGACAAGCGGGACATGGTGGGTCCCATTGGGATCATGCTTCAATTCTGTGTATTTTGACCTTTTTTGGAAAATTGGAAATTTTTCACTTTTTACCCCACGGGCCCGCACCTCTATTTTCTCCCTCTTCACGTGTCTCCTTGTGATTCGTTGTGGGCCAGCGCTCCAAATTTTGATTTTAAGCCTTTTTTGCAAAAGGGAAAAAATTATCTCGCGCCTCCACTGACCCACCGACCCACCTTGTCTTCTGCCATGTGTCGTTTGATGATTCGCTAGCGGGCCAGTGCTCCAAATTTTGATTTTAAGCCTTTTTTGCAAAAGGGAAAAAAATCTCGATTTCCATCCACGGCCCACACTTCCGATTGACCCTTCATGGACACATGTCTCCCTTGGATTGGAGTGGAGCCATTTTTCATTTTTCACCTTTTAGACAACAAAGGAAAAAAGTAATAAAATTTTCCTTCGGCCCCTTCTTCCATTTTTGCCTTTTTGGAGACGTGTCCTTCCCTAATTTCTTGCAGATCTTAGGCCCAAATTTTTACTTTTCCTAGACACCTGTCCTCCTGTGATTCACCATGGGGCCGTGGTCCAAAATTTTACTTTAACCCTTTGAGCCAAAAACAAAAAATTTCAAAAGTTTTACTCTGCCACCCACATCCCCTCCAACAAAAAATACTTCCACGCGTCCTCCTCTAGTTGGCTATGTGGTTTCGGGAAAAAATTTGACTTAGGAAATTTTGTAACATAAAGCCAAAAATTTCAAAGGAGATCTGACTTCCTGCCTCTCCACAGCTAATGAAAACCTGCCACGTAGCCAATACCTTCTGAGGATGAATTTGATTGGCAAATGATGCCCTTTTGACCGTCAAAATATAAAAAATTAAAGGGATGCCCTAGAATTCAATTTTGTCACCAAGGATGGCATATTTTTTGATTCTGAATCAGCTGAAGCATGATTTCTAAACATTTTCAACCTTGGGATTGGATTTTCAATTACACACAAGTATGATTTGATCAATTTCTATTTTTCCATGATCTGGCAATGGGAAAAATGACATAGCCCACAAAATTAGAGAAACTAGGGCACAGAAAAGGCCAAGCTTGGATTATTCTTTCAAGTTAGGGAAAAACAACAAATTTGTGAGCATTTTTAAAGCATTCAGCTAGAGGGGAAGAATTTCAGACCATCAATTCAAAGGGTAAAATGTTTTGAGAAAATATAGATTTGAAAAATTAGGGTAATAAGGTGCAAGCTCAGAAATGGCACCAATATGGCCATCATATGAAGTAGGGGTAAGATTCCCTATTAAATCAAGTCCCCATTTAGAAAATGGCCATGAGGTGGTGATGGGTTGCAATGATTGTGATGGAGCATGGATGAAATTTTGATACTTTTGACAAAGTACACACTTTCTTACATAGTTGCAGCAGTCAGTTTCCATGGTAGGCCAATAGTAGCCTACTCTTAACAATTTTTTAGATAGAACCATTCCATTAGTATGTGCTCTGTGCACCCCTTCATGCACTTCTTTGATCACTTGGACCAACTCTGTCATATTGAGATAACGTAATAGATTCCCATCATAGCTAAATGATAAAACATACCTCCCAAAAGGGTATAATGGGCTATTTGGTGAATCAGGATTTGTTTCTCAGAACGGGAGATGTCAGGAGGAAATGTTTTGTCTTTGAGATAGGTAAAGATGGGATCATACCATGGAACATCACAAGCTAGATGGGATTCTGGCATGTCGTACATAGGTTAGCATATATTTTGCACAAAGAATGGCATGTCATTAGTTTCTGGTGGAATGCAGAGCATAGAACCCATTGTTTCCATAACATCTGTAGATATTTTTTTTGCTCTTGGAATCTATTCAAATGTGAAGCGCACAAAATAATCTTTCAAATTTTCTACTAGTTTCTTGTAAGGTATGAGTTTATCATCCTTAACTTTGTATTCATCATTAACTTGCTTGATGATTGATTGAGAATCACCCAAATTCTTAATACAATGAATGTCCCATTTGATGGCGATATTCATCCTAGTGATGAGTGCCTCATACTCTACAATATTGTTTGTGCAAGGAAAACCCAGATGAAAAGCCTAAGGTATGGGGTCACCAGAAGGAGTAATGAGGACCACACCTACATCTAAACCATGAAAAGTAAAAGACCCATCAAAGTGTATCTGCCACATGACATATTCTTCAATGTACAGTAATGAGGCATCTGGTAGATCCAGATTTAAAGGTTTAGTGCCTTGTAAAGGTGCTTGTACTAATTGATCAGTGAGTGCCTGTTCTTTCACCAAATTTTGATGCACAAACTCGATGTAAAATTCACTTAGTAGAATGATCGAAATAGCCATCATACCAGTGAGGGCGGGTCTATATAGTAAGTATTTGAGCGGGTCAACTTTAGATATAAGCTTGGTTTTGGTATTCAAAATATAATGGTGAAGTTTTTGAAAGGTAAAAACTACATCCAAACAAGCCTTTTCGATTTGGAGATAGTTGAGTTCATAAGCAATAAGAGTGCGACTGAGGTGGTATCCAGATTTTTCTTTATGACCAAGGTCATATTAGGCGAGTAGCATACCAATAGAAAATTGAGTAGCAGAGATATAAAGCAGGAGTGGCTTAATAGGAGTTGGAGGCATGAGGACAGGTGGATTGGCCAAGTATTATTTAAGCAAGGATAAGGCATGCTATTTCTCTAGTCCCTAGATGAAAGAAACATCCTTTTTAAGTAGGTGAGTGAATGAATGACACTTATCAGAAATTTGGGAGATGAAGTAGTGAATAGCCTATATTTTTCCCTACAATTTGTGTAGTTGCTTAATATTTTTAGGAGGAGGCATCTTAGTAATAGCAGACACTTTATTAGGGTCTACCTCAATTCCCTTTCTTGATATAATGAAACCCAACAATTTTCCTCATAGCACACTGAACACACATTTCTTTGGGTTAAGATGAACCTTGTACTCTCATAGATGCCCAAAGATATGCCACAAAATAAGAGGTTTATCCTCCCTTGTCTAATATTTTCTGAGGATATTGTGCACATAGTATTCCAGGATATCATGGATCATATCATGGAAAATTACCATCATTTCCCTTTGATAGGTAGCCCCTACATTTTTAAGAGAAAATGATGTTACCTGATAACAAAAGGTACCCCAAGGAGTTGTAAAAGTCATATTGTGTTAATATTCATTTCCTATCTTGATTTGATTGTAACCTAAAAATCCATCCATAAGAGATAGCATCTCATATCCTACCATTGAATCCACAATCATATCAATATTTGGTAATGGAAAATCATCTTTAGGGCATGCCTTATTTATATCTCTAAAATCTGTGCAAATTCTGATCCCAACAGGATTTTTCTAGATAGGGATGATGTTGGATATCCATTTAGAGTAATCAATGGGTTGAATGAATCTTTCCACAAGCAATCTTTCTAATTCCTCTTTAACTAATAGGGCCACCCTTGGGTGCATCTTTATGAGCTTTTACTTAATAGGCTTATTGTTTGCATGTATAACCAAGTTGTGCATGACAAAATTTGGATCTAAGCCTGACATATCCTTATATGACCATGTGAATACATCTATAAACTCCCATAGCATCATGATGAATGTTTACTATTCTGGTGCCAAGAGTGACACTCCCAATTTGACTATTTTTGGGTCCTCTTCTGTGCCAATGTTTACATCGATGGTCTCCTCTACTAGTAACTTTGAAAAATCCTCTGTACACATAGGATTTGGAGAAAGGTTGAGATCTTCATCCTAGGATGTCTCCATGGGAATTTCATCCTTGGTGTGGTCACTTTTATTGTCCTTTGATTTTTACACCTATTTGTCTGCCAGTGCCTCAAAGAGGTTTTCACTGTGCAACTTGGACTTTGATTTTTTCTGAGGCTTTGTATTGGAACTTTTTCCCTCACTTTTTCTTAGATTTTGCTGACCACGAATCTCAGATTCCTCCTTGAAGTAGGCACGGGTATCTAAATAAATATATAATCCCTTTTTGTGGTCTCCAATGGGAATTGTATCCTGAATGGCCATGAATTCTGCAATAGCTTCATTATTCTCAAATAGATCTAGTGACATATGACATTGTTGGTCCCATTCAATAAGGGAAGGGTAAAAGAGGTCAAGTGTAGGTGTCATATGGGTTATGGTGAGGACAACGGTGCTCATGAATAGGTTTGTGGAGGCAAGATCCTCATATTGGCTACAATAGGAATCTGTATCTTTGTGTAGATACTCAAAGCTATCCTCACATTCAGAGTAAGTAGCATCTTGATCATTGGGATGTTACCCATAAGGGAGAATTCCAATTCCATATCTTTCTATTTTAAAATGTGGGAGAGGCATTGGTTCTCATTGTCCTTGCTCATTTCTTCCGCATCCTAGGCCCTTGTAGCCCATGGAGTACATAATTTGACTAGATTTCTCATATTCAAGGGTTTGATAGTAGGTTGGCTTAGTATCTTGTGGGACCTAAGTCGTAGGTGGATCCAAAAAAAATTCTTTATCCAACAAGCCTCCAAGTAAGAATGATCCAATAGTTTGTTCATCTCTAGGTCGTCTGAAATGAAAATTGGGTCGACCTCTAGTCTTAGGTGACAATGAGAGGTCTAAAACTAAGATGAGTTTTTTTCTATTATATTATCTACATCCTTATTCTAGAACCTTCATCTCCCATGAATCAAAAGGATAAGTTGGTGTAGAGGCACCATGGGTGCAAAAAATGAGAGAATCCAAATCTACTTGAGACTCCATGGCTTCTCATTGGAGAGGAACAACTATATCGGTGGAGGGACACATATAGGTACCCTTACGTGTAAAACTATTGAGAGCTCTATAGTGAGAAAAGGGATCTGAGTCTCCTTATATTGTGACAGCGTGTCACTCATGATTCATTTTAATACATTGATGGACCATTGATGGCACAACCTATATGACATGAATCCATGGTTGGCCTAAAATCTTATTGTACGGAAGTTCTAAGTCCAGGACATCAAACTTTGTGTGATGAAAAGTAGGATTGAATTCCATGGGCAACATGATTGTGCCAGTTGGATCCCTTTCCATGTTGTCATAAGAGGTTATGGTGATAATGTTTGACTCGAGGTCTACTTCAGTATGTCCCAGCTTCTTAACCAACTTCAGCGTGCATATATTCAACTCCGATCTATTTTCCAAAATCACTCGTTTGATCTTCTTACGGGTAAAGAATAACTCAATATACAAAGGGAGATTATACATTGGATTTTTAGTAAGGATTTTCCCATGGTTGAAGGAAATGTGTTCAGTTGGTACAATGTTTTCTACTACAGCCTGAAGATGTGTGGGATCTACCTCTAGTGGCACTCCTGACCCCTGAAGAGTTTGGTACAAAATGTATGTATGTACATTTGATATCTTAAGAAGATCCAAGATCAAAATCTTGGCAGATGTTTTCTCAAGTTGTTCTAAGAGGTTGTACCTACCATTTTGTAGGGTTGATGGAGAGGGTTCAAGAATCATTAGGTGGGCCCACCTTTTTACCGTGGCACAATCCTTTCCCTTGATTCTAATGGTGTTCACATGGTCACTAGGAGAGATAATACATCCAATGAGAGAATCATAATGATGGCTATCTTTCTTGGTATATAAATAATTCACTGCTGTATAACTTTGGGATGACTCTCCTTGATCTAGATTTGACTCTTCTCACTTACCATGTTTGGAGAATGGTTCTTTATATATCCCCATATTTTCATTGGGCATCTAAGTTTTTTATAGGTTGTCCACTTCTATCTCCCCATTTTTTATGAGGTCTTCGATATAGTGACAGATTCATAGACATTTTCTCTATTTTATGTCTCTTGACATGATGTAATTTGCAAAAGTCATGCTCTTTGTACCATAATGGTTTTGGAGGATTGTCATCAATGGGTTGTGTCATGGGATAAGTCACCATGTGAGCCACATCCAATTATTTTAATATAACCGACAAAGGTTCATTGAGAGGAGTGATCATTATTCATTTAGGTGGTGGTTGAATAGGTCCTTTGGTCAGTTTAAAAGGTTGACCGGTTTGGACTATTTGCACACATTTGGAATTTGTGATACCGTCTCCCACCATGTTTTTGTTTTTGTTAAATATTTTTGGATTCTCCGTAGGTTTAACACTTTTATTATCTTTATATGTGAATTAATAGTTCCTTTGGAAATAAGGTCTTTCTCTATTTGAACACCTTTTTCAACGACCTCCTTAAAAGTGAAAACAGAATGCATTTGAAGGTGGAAAGCGATGTCTGGATTTAGGTTGGGCACAAAGATACTTACCAGCTATTTTTAAGGGAAAGCACAAGGGAAGCGATGGAATATCCCTCTCCACATTTGTAGGAAGCTGGCGAATGTCTCATTAGGATGTTTTTTGGTGCCACATAAGTCTGCCATGGTGATATCACTTTCTATATTATATGAGAAGTGATACAGAAACCTCTCTACCAATTCTAGCAAGGTAAAAATAAACCCTTGAGGTAAACGAGTAAACCACTCTAAGGATTGACCTCCTAGACTCTTGGGAAAGATTCGAATGAGATAATTATCACTATAGGAAACTTCTTGACATGCCATATAGAAATCCTTGACATGATCTCGTGGGTCTCCCTTTCCTCTATATTTGTGGAATTTCAGCATGTCAATTTTTTTAGGGAAAGGTTGAGGTATCATAGCTTTTTCAAAAGGATGGGGACATAGTTCTTCATATTGATATTTTCTAATGATTCCCACATTTCTCTATTGAATGATTGCAATTGTTTCTTTTATATATTGCACTTCCTATGCGAGTAATTTTTCTTTAGTAGGAGAAGTAGAGATATATACACGATGATACTTCGTATTGTCTTTTCCTTGATTTTCCTTATGAAGTTCACTAATTTTTACCTTAGACCTTGTCTTTTGAACTTTCTTGCTTTCTTCCTTTTGTACATGAGAGGTTAGCAAGGCTAATTTTCAACATATTAGCCTTCATATTAGAATTATTCTTCCAAAGGTTCCTCTTCTTCTTCATATTGTGGAGGTTCTTCAACATTCTCGTGTCCTAACCTGATTTTACGTGGCACTTTGATAAAGGGTATTTTATTTCCCACCATATTATCATTTCCTACGTTGGAGGTAGAATCATGTCCATGTGTTAAAATATCCTCCATGTTGATAAGAGGTTGCTCCTCATCATTAGTGTTATTTGTAGGTGGGATTGTTTCATGTTCAGTGGGTATTTTGGCCCCCAATTCTACAACCCATGTCAATACCCTATCCTTGTTTCTAAAAATGAATTTGTCTAATAAAGTGGGGTCAAAGTCAAATTCTACATGTGGGGATTCTAATTTGTCACCACTATGATCTACCATGTCTTCTATCTCTTTTTCTATGGAAAATAGAGGCCCTAGATCATGACCAATAAAAGGGTTTGACCTTTATTTGTTTTAGGATTCCAAAGCTTTATTTTTTTTTTCTTTGTATGTTTGATTTTTGATCCCTAATTGTGTGTTATGAGCCATGATGTGCAATAGTTTCACCAAGGTAAGTTGTAAATGTGCTCAAAAATTTATGATCACACTTAGCTGAAATGCAAAACGAATGTCAAGAATATGAATGAGTATAAATGTTAGAATACCAATGTGATAGAGTGATAAATCAATAGTGACACAATGTTTGGTACCTAAGCCTATCAAATGAATGAAGTACTTCCTAGATCCTGCTTCCAAAAAGTAGTTGTTTTCACAAGATAATTAACAAGATGTCTTCACTTATGTCAAGTTCAAGGGAATGAACAAGACGTAAGTAAATACAAGAGGTTAATGTGACCTTATAACAAGGTATACTAGAAGTAAGCCCAAATTCAATTAATATCTATATCCCAAAAAGTGTCAGTTACAATTTGTGAGTGATACAAAAATATCACCAAGATATGTTAACCAAACTTTGCAAGAAATTAAGGTATTGATGTCAAGATGATATTGATATAACACACACAAGTGGTAACACGTACCACTTTTCAAAACCAAGGTAGTAATAGAATCGAACTAAAAGCTTAAATTATAAGTAAGAATTGTTAAAATGTGTATAACGTAACCTTACAATCCAAATATTTAGGTTAAGTTTACAAGAAACAAGATGTAAATACCAAAATTATAGTTGTATGATATAAACAAGGTAAGCTTTCCAAGGAAGCTCAAGATGATGAACTATGCCTAACTACGATGAAAATATTGATGTGAGTATCAAGATCTCAAAGGCCACTAATGATATGAATATGCCTCTGCACACTTTATACGTTTAACTTACCCATCTGCAAAAATGGATGGGTGTAAACAGACAAAAAAGTGGTAGAAAAAATCAATTGGTAATGCAAAGGAAGTCACCCATCTTTTGATCAACAAAGTGTCAAAATAACATGAAGGAAGTAAATCAAAATGGGGATCAAAAAATTTGGATTTACTTTGGCATAGTTTTTCCTCGCCTTAAGGAAAGTGAAAAAATAAACAAATGTAACGCTTCCCATGTTTCATGATGAATGATGGCTCAAAACTCACCATTGTTTTGAAATGGTCAAAGTGGGATCCTAGCCAAAGAACATCTTCCTAGGTGATTCTCTCTTCCTAGGTGTTACAAAGTTGTTTTAAGAAAGCTCAATTTACCCAAAAAGTCACAATGAATAAATTAGGAGTATCTCGGCTTTAATTTACCCCATTCAATCACATTAGACAACTAGTGCATCTATGTGTACTCTCACTTGGGTCTCCATACGGAAAACCAATAACGCTAACTCACAAGGAATGACTATTCAAGTAGGTTATGTGGAGCACTTCCTGTTTCGTCCACAAGGTTCCCTCTGGCGTGGACTACTTTGGGGTTCTTGGTACAACTACCATTATTGTAGCTTAAGGTGTTATGCCAAAGGGGTTATGTTCTAGTTAAGCAGATAGGGATGTACCCTTCTCCAAAACTTGCAATACAGTGGCTTGAATATGTTGTTTTTTTATCTTATTTAATTTTGATGTGATTTTCTTAAACACCTTTTGACAACCTATATGACAACTGTATTAGTAGTTTGACTTTGTTTTGATTCCAAATTTCTTTGACAAGCGTGTGTTTTGGTCCTGCACAATAAGTTTAGTAATTTTCCACAAAAAGAGTAAACATCATTTCTTATTCTCAAGATCATCCAAGGATGTAAGACAAGAGAAAACATGATGTTTCCAAAATCCAATAAGATGCCAAATGGAAAAACACTTAATTCAAACACACCAAGTTAACTCATTCTAATTCAGATATTCTTAACAATTCTAAAGCATCAAAAAGACCTAAGAATCATTTCTGATTCCCAAGATCACCCCACGCGACCTTATTCTTATAAGAAAGTATGAAAAGTCTCTCTAGTCTAGAAAAAAATTGTAAACATACCCTGTAAAAATATACATTAATCAGATAAAACTTGTAAAGATGTTAGCACTTTAACACCCTAATTTTAAGAAAATTGAAATACACCTACACCTCGGTTTAGGTGTGTGCACATGGGTTAGGGTGGATGTGCACCTACGCCACCAGAAAGGCATGTGTGTCAGGATCAATGTGTGTGCACCAGCATAGGTAAATAACAATATTAAGATTTGACAGAGCACCTGCACCACCAGAGAGGTGTCTGTGCCAAGGTTAGGGTGTATGCACCACAACTGATAAAAATAGTACCAAATTCTGACAAAGCACCTGCGCCAATAGATAGATGCATGCACCTAGGTTAGTGTGTTTTCTCCATCCTGATAGGTTTTTCTGTTGCAGTGAAGGTATAATATGAAAGAGCATCTCTGCCCAAGTTAGTGTGCCTATGCCCTGGTTAGGGTATGTGCGTCGGGGTTAGTGTATGTACGCCATGGTTGGAAAATAGAGATTTAATCTCTGACAGTCTGCCTGTGACACCCAAGAGGTGCCTACACCAGGATAAGTGTGCCTGCACCCCGGTTAGTGCATCTGCACCACTCCTGCACCCAAAGCATGGAAAAAAAACACCAAAAAGCTCACAATACTTCAAATTTTAGCAAGTTAGCTTGAAATTGGCAACAACCCATTAAAATGATAGATATAAATGAGAACCTACACATATAATACTAGTAAAAATCCTAAGAAATTGAACATTATTTACTATATATGCATATCAAAGGTTAGCCAAAAATAATAGAATTCAAGCTAAAAAATGCTAAGGGCCTAAGGATCCGTCCCACTGGGCGTTCCAAATGTGTGCATGTATTTTTGCTTAAGTTAAGTTAGATGGAAGAGAAATACCACCTAAATATATCTATAACAAAGCTAAGTCAAAATCTAGGAACCATCAAGATGAGATCTAAACAAGATCAATACTAAGCATAATGCATTAACTTTGAAGTAAGATCAAATTAACATGATAAATTATTCAAAACCTCTACTTCTCTAGATTACCCAAAAAAGCAAATGGATCTATGTAGACTCCATGGAAATCAAATTTATTGTTTTGATCTTCAAGAACTTAGGAGAGGGAGCTCATCAAATCTTGGCTACAAGACCCCTTTGACTATTCCCATATGACCTAAGCACTTGGCTAGAAAATGCAAGAAATGAGGCTTAGCTCTTCAAATGGTGAATTTCTCAAGAATAACAAAAAGCTTATAGTCTATTTGTTATGTGATTTGCTTTTGTCTTCTCAAGGAATTAGGTGTAAGTGTAAAGGTTGTAGGAGGGCTCTTTATATAGCCCAGTGGATAAAGGAATCACTACATCCCTTTGCATGTGGGATAATAGAGATGTTGAGTTAGTTGTTGATAAGGAGGGGTTTAGATAAGGTTGAGTTAACTTTAGGAGATTTTAGCTTCTCCTTTAGCGACTCATGTGGATAAAGGGGGTTTATTAATTGATCAAGATGATTAATTAATAGATGTGAAATCTTATAAAAGATTTTGAAGGAATATTAGCATGATTATACTATAAAAGGGGATTAAATTAATTAATATTGATTTATTGTTTTAATGGAAGGGGAAGCTAATTAATTAGCCTAGATAGAAGGAAGGATTTATTAATAGAAGGTCATTAATTAGGGTATTTTTTGGATAGGCAACTTAATTAATTAGCGTAGTGTAATGAATTAAAGACGATCGAAGAGAAGATGAGTGCTTTTGACGATATGTCGCCAATTTGTAGGAAAGGAGATAATTAGCACAATTTAAGTATTTAAATTGCTCAGGCGTAATTATAAGTGTCTACAATTTAGACAGAATTTATTCTATTCACTGATAAAATTTTTGATTTTATTCTTTTGTGACAATAAATCTTCTAGTTTTGGACAAATATTTCATTGTTTGAAATAAACAGCTACGTCAATTCTGATTTTGGAAAAAATTGAAATCTAGAAATGTTATGAACATGTGAAAAGAAAGTTAATAAATGGATTGTCCTTGATGCAAATTTTTTTAAATAAGTTAAGCATCAGGATGATGATTATTTTTAGGAGGGAAGTATGTAACACCTATGATAAACTATTAACTTCTCCTCTTTGCAATGCAAGTGTTGACATGTGATTTTTCCTAAGAAGGTGTGTCCTTTTGACTATTGGAATCATGTTTTCCATGGATAAATTATTTCTTTTCTTGGATTCTATTGCTGAAATTTTGTTCCTTGCAAGGAATCAATTTTGTTTGAGGTAAGTAAGGTTATAAAATGGTAAATTCGGTTGCAAATTTAGCTCTATCTAATAATGAAACCTTGGATCAATTCCATTGATCCAAGGTATGTTTTAATTCTTCTTACCTAATCTGTATGGAAAACTGACATTCATAGGTTGAAGGAAATAAAAGAATGAGCCTTTGTAGCTTTAAAATTTCATTGATCTTATTTGAAGTTAATGTTGTGCATTCTACTAGAATTTGTGTGCTCAGATCTTCTTGTCAACCTCTCAAGAACACTGAATGACATAATTTGGAAAGAGGACTACTTCAAGACTATTGAGGGTAAAGCATATGTCCTAGATCTATAATATCTATCTAATGGTATTCTAACCTAAGGTAAACTATATCTACTGTATATCTATGCCTACTCTAATCTTGTTCATCCTAGCCAAAGTTGCATGTTTGCTAAGTTAGGGATTTGGAAATAACCTAAGGTGATGATAGGTATATTTTTAACCTATCACCTAATATTATATTGGTAGAAAGAATGACCTATCCTAGGGTGGAAAATTTACCTAAGGAAATATTAAGATAACCTAAGGTAAATATTTCCTAAACTAACCTAAGGCCATACCCTAGGCTAATGATATCTATCCTAAACTAATGTGAGGATAGAAGGGGACCTAAGGGGGTTCTATGGTAAGTTAAAGGTATGGTGATGGTTCCTAAGTATTTTATTTGATTTGATTTTCAAATTTAAATAATTAAGTACTATCAGTTTGATAGGGGCATGGAAATTGGAGGTGATCATAGCTGGCACCATCTCTAAATTTAACAATGCATGTTCTTTTTAAAATTGGACTCACCAATTTTGGATGGCGGTAGTGTGGATATTTAGGTGGGAGATTGGAGATTAATGACATTAATTGATATCATTTTTGGTGAGAAAACCACCTTGGAAACCATGAGAGTGGATTTTTTGGGAGTTGTTTGGAGTTTCCTGTATTCCAATTTTTTCTATACATGGAGCTATCTGGTTCTTCGAACCTGTAGTTATATTTTAATTTTGTTTTTATTTTTAACTCTCTTGGACTATTTTCGATCCAATAGAAGTATAAGTGGTATTTGAAGAAGAAGTTTTTGGTTGTTGATTTCATTTGGAGAAGAAGGAGTTGTGAAGGCTCAACTGTAAATCTTCTTCGAACTGACATAAGCACTATCAGGCATGATAGGCTCTATCTATTAAGTTTCTCTGCTTTTCTCTAAGTGTCTTCATTAAACAAACATTGCTCTCTTAAGATAAATGGGTTTTCATTTCTGTGACGGTTATTTGGTTTCCTTGCTTGATTATTTTTTTGTATTCTCTGTTTTAGGAATCTCTGCTTGGAAAGGAAGTCATTAAGTTGTTTTCCTATTTATTTGATGTTGAAACCCACATTAAATCTTGTGGTGATATGATTAATGAATTACATGTGTGATTCCTTCTTATCTATTCAAAAATATATTTTTATGGAAATAATGTGTGCTTTAAGTTTCAAACCAAATGGTAGTTTGGATGGTCAGAAGGTAAATGAATACCCTTCACTATCACTTCTTTGTTTTGTGGAATTTATGATTATCTTGTTGGAATTGTATGAATATGCATGCTTATATTTTGAGTTGTGTGAGCTTGAATTTGAATATAGAAACAATAAATGTGTTCCTTCTTCTTAAACTCTCTGTATACTTTATCTGTTCTTTGGATTCAATATGTAATGGATAATTATTGAATGTTTGGAATATCTATTTTTGTGGGTTACTCTTATATAGAAACAAGAGCGAAGGTTTTATTACTTCTTTAAACTTTTTTAGTTTAAACTGAATACTCGAATTTTGTTCTTTTAAGGAAACTATGGGTTATTTTTTTCCTGAGGACTTTGATTTTCAGGAAATCTTGATGGGGATTCCCTTGTTTGAAGTTTTTCTTGTAATATTATATGTATACTGTGTTATTTAAGTTCTTGAGTAATGATATAAAGGTTACATAGGTGATAACATGTTGGTTGAGGACATTATGAGGGTTGGCTTTGTCACGGTCGATGCTAGGTTGTACTTGCAGCTCTATTTGATATTTCTTTATTTTTTTCTCGATGTCTCTTCCTAGTCGAAGTAGATGTTGTTGGTTTTTATTTAACTATCCCTAAAATAGGTTAATCTCTTGAGTATCTTGCTTGAGTAAACTTGTTAAACCCCTCTTTATTGGGATATCGTGAACTTTAAGGATGCTTCTTGAACTTATGGTTCTCGTTTCCTGATTTTTGAACTATCAAAATCAGTTCTGAATAAGGGGTTTTCTAGACTCCTCCATTTCTTGATCTCTAAGAAAGATTAGATAGAATACTTTTGTTGATAGTTTAAACACATGTAGTTAAGCTATGTCAATCTTGGGCTATAACTTTTTGGAATCGAATCATGAAGGAATCTTCTTTGTCCTTTTATAGGATTTTTTTTTCTCACCTCTGTGAGGATTTGATTAAGAGTCTGTCTCACTGATTGTTTTATTTCCATCTTAGAGGAATTGGTCAGTCTGTGGATCTTGACTGAAACTTTGACATCCTGGAGAGATTATTAGGGACTGTAATCACCTGCATGGAATTTTGCAAATTTTTTCATTGCATCTCCTTTTTGATATGAGTTCAATATCACAGTCGTTATTTGTCCATGTTAGGAAACCATGTTTAAATTTGTTTCAACCACAATAGTCACACATTTTGTTGATCTCTTATTTTATGAGTTTTATTTTATAAGAAGTTTGGGAATAGTGAAGGGTTTGTATTGTCCTTTGTAACCTTCTTCCTGTGTGTTAGAATGTCAAAATTCCCTTCTGATCATGACATTTAAATCCTTCTCTTTCAGTATTTCTGGTGAAGTTTGACCATTGCCATTTTTAAATAATAGGATGATATGGGTTTTGTTCTCTTCTTTTAAGTAGTGTATGGGGATTTGAGATAACCGAATTATATAGGAAGCTCTTACTATTTCATCACAATCATCCTTTTTTTGGGTAAATCTGGTCATTAGATTTAATTGGATCAGTTGCAATACTATCCTTAATACCTTGAGTAGTCATCATTACTACTTGTTTGTTCTCTTGACTTGTTTTAATGATTTTTATATTTGTGATAGAAGACTAATGTGATATTTTGTACATTGAGTAAATTCTACCTTAATGTTGATATATGGTCTAACTAGATAAATTAAGTTATGCCTTGCATTTGGGATTAGGATGCCACATATGACGTGTGAGACTCTTATTTGCATTTGTATTTCTAATTAAGATGATTTGTGAAGGAAATAATTAGAAGGTACTTTTATTTGATATGGATAAGTGTATTAGATGGAATTGTATTTATCTAATAACATGTTGTCGATTGTTGATTACATCGTGACATTTCTTTGAATGTTATTCAAATTGATTAATTTTCCTTCTTTTATGGTTGTTATTACTATGATTTATTTGGCTACTTGACCTCATTGTTTCATTAAAGTAGAGTTGGTTTAATAAAATAGTTAGTTGAAAGCATTTCATTTTAATGCTTAGTGCTTATCATACTCAGTTTAATGAACTATCTTGTGCTAGAAATTTTTGTAGATGTCCTTCATAAGTGATAAAGGAGGGAAATACCTTGTATGATGTATTAGTTGAAGTAAAAGTCTAGAACATTGTAGAGAATTTTGATTTATTATTAAAATGTACTGAAGGAAGAAAAATTATATTGCTAAATGACCTTTATGTTGATTGACATGAAATATGTCACTAATGTATAGGTTTTGTAAGATGTGTATTTTATTTCGATGTATTGAAAATAATGAAGTGCCTTAAATTGGTTAATTCTATTCTCTTGTTCATAATAAAAAGGAAAATCTGTAATCATATCCTTAATGTTATTCATATATGATTGGATCCTTATTTCTGATGTCATTAAATTTTCCAGATTAATGGGAATTAGTATAATTTCCCTTACTTAAATGCAACTTACTAGTTGTATGTATTGAGGTTCTTTACTTAATCTTGAATGGTTGATCATGATGATATGAACGTATAGTTATAATGTTTGGATGTGTGAATTGGATATGGGTATGATAAATCCTAATACTTAACCATAATGAGGAAGGTTCTCCTCTTCTCAAAAAGATGCAAATTAAACGAATGATATAAGAGTTTGATAACCATTTAGACTTCATAATTATGAAGTATTTTAGATTAGAACTTGTTTTTGGTTCTTATACATTCCTTGAATGGTTGAGACACATTAATTAAATCATATGATAGATGTTGATTCTATTTTAAATTAATTACACGTTAAGAAAAAAAATTAATTGAACATAAAGCAATCTTTAGTCTATAAAGTTCCATATTACTTAACCAACTAAAATAAGGATGGAAACCTTAAAGGTTGTTGGAATTATGGTTATGTAAGGTTGTTGTAATCTGAATCTTAATCCTAAACTAATTAACTAGAAATTACCTCTTTGAGGTGTGTACGTAGAGATGATGTGGTTCTGTCAGATGTTTGCACACGCTAACTACAAAACTATACCTTCATGAAGACTTGGGTCTTCACAAGGATACAGGGTTGTAGTTGACATGTTGCAACACCCTTCAACATTGGTTCATCTAGACCTACCGAAATTTGGACTTGAACTTAGTTTCTCTCTAGGTCAGATTAGAGTTATGGTTTATCATAGGAAGTGACTCAAAATGACTTCGGATAACTAGGAACATCCAATCGATTTTTTTGACTAGGTATGTTTATATACCCTGGGTCATCGCGAGTGATTCCCTATTCTAAATTATGTCACTAACCTGTGTTAGGGTCAAATCTTGGACAAGTAGAATGACTGAAGTCAATGAAGACCATTCTAGATAAAAAATGAGTGGGATGAAGGACATATTCTGATTAGACGAATATGTCATCTAGGAATAGTAACCTAAACAGTATGTTGGAAATATTTGGCTGAAGTATCACAAGCTACTAGTTGTGTTGTCCTATATCACCTATTTTAAGGAATGTGATTTCAAATTAATATTGGTAACAAATATTCATATAGGTTTCTTAAATAGAACACTCAGTACCTAAAACATGGTAAGAGTGGTATACATTAAGTATTCCATACTTAAGTTAACATGAGAGATCGATTGTTAATCGAGTCATGAAATGAGAGATTGGGAGTTCACCGAGTCATTTACAGTGGCATATGGTTGTATGTTATGAGATTGATTAGCATTGAATGTGTGTTCTAAGTTATGATTATTTATAATAGAGAATATTATGTATAAAAAAAATTCCCTTGTTTCTAAAGTCTTAAAATGGGAATGTTACAAGTTAAGTAAGTCTAGGTGACTCAACTCTAAAGGGTGTTGCAACATATTTATTGCAGCATAGTATCCTCGCAAAGACCCAAGTATTCATGAAGGTAATGTACTGTAGTTGGTGTGTGCCAACAAGCATCTGAATCATCCCATCTTTATGTACATATCCTTGAAGAAGTTGATCACTTAATTATTTTCTATAATTAATGTCTTATTGCAGCAAGCGTGCTTAATCCCTAGTTTCATTAACCCCTAAGATTGCCAACTATCATTAAGTTGTAATTGCTTTCCTGAAACATTAAGATTTCCCTTTTTTATCAGTAACTTCCTAATTTAGGATTTAGTTTAATAAAATAGAAGCAACAATCAAATAATATGGTTCATTTTTTTTACTCAACCATTCTTAGCTTGTTTACACTTCAGATTAGATTCCTTTATATTAGACTTCATTAAGATTAAGTCTACTTGTTAAATGTTCATGTTTACCTTTAATTTGTCTTATACCATTAAATATATTGGCCAAGAGGTAGTTCATCTTCATATTTCTCAGAAAACATTAGTTTTAACTCAGAAGGATTCTTAAACAATCCATATTATCATTTTGGAATAGTTGTCTTGATTTTTCTCATTAAGAATTAGGGTTCATTATAACACCCTAATTTTATTCAAGATATCTTAATGAATTTACATTTCCATTATCACCGTTTTTATAAAACAATGTGATTTAGTTAAATGATCAACCATGAATGCCAACTTGTTAAGTTGTATTTTAATAAATGGATAGTGTATATAATTCCCTTACCACCTAATTCATTTTATGTCAAACTGAAAGTATTAAATAAAAATATGAATATTAGAGAATAAATATAAGCTCACAATTCCCTTCACATAATGTACAAAGAGAATGACACATCAAGTATAAATAAACCCACAATATTTTCCATTCAACTAAGTGGTATACATATTTTTACAAATCCAAACATTTTAGACATCTTTAATGTCAAACAACATCAAAAATCTCAATTAAGAAAAAATAAATTTCCTCCTACAAATAATTTTCAATAATGAATCGTATTTCCTTATAAAATTTCCATTCTTTATGTAAAAAAACGTAACATCATAAAATAACTTTTCTCCTTTTATCACTTACGAAGTCCATGTGCAAAAATTTCTAGCACAAGTCATTTTATTGAACTAAGCATGAATTATGGTTCTTACTGAATTAGGGTTCATTACAACCCCTTACATTATGAAAGATATCTTAATAAATTTACATTTCCATTATAACCATTTTAAAAACCAAAGTGATTTAGTTAAATGATCAACCATTAATGCCAACTTGTTAAGTTGTATTTTAATAAAGGAATAATGTATCTAATTCCCTTACCACCTAATTCATTTCAAGTCAAATTGAAAGGATTCCATACAAATATGAATATTAGAGAATAAAGATAAGCTTACAATTCACTTCACATAATGTACAAAGAGAATAGCACATCAAGTGCAAATAAACACACAATATTTTCCATTCAACTACGTGGTATACATATTTTTAAAAATTCAAACATTCCAGACATATTTATTGTCAAACAACATCAAAAATCTCAATTAGTAAATATAACTTTTCCTCTTAAAAATACATTTCAATAATGAATCATATTTCCTCATAAAATTTCTAGTATTTTGGTAAAAAAAAATAACATCATAAAAGAACTTGTCTCCTTTAATCACTTATGAAGCCTATCTACAATTAATTCTAGTACAGGTCAGTTCATTGAACTGAGCATGAAAATCACTAAGCATTGAAATGATGTGCTTTTAACTAATTGTTTCATAAAAATAACTCTACTTTTAAGAAACAATTAAAGCATTACAGAAAGATACATCGTAAATAAATAACATTCATAGAAGCAAGAACAAAGTGTTAAACCATATTATCATAAAGTAGAGATCATGTTGTAATTAAAACAATATTCACCCAATGATTTCATAAATAATTATATCAGATAAGTAATATCCAACAAAATTACTTACCACATTCCTTCTATAAATATTTATAGTTCATCTCTTTATTCATTCTATCTAAATCAAAGTAAGATGCTAACTCTAATAATTCATAAAAATTGAATTATTTTTAAGAAGAAATGATAAAAAATACTCATCATTAACTTAATCCATCCTAAAATATCTAATACCAAGCTCATTCAACCTTTATGACAAAATTTAGGATGAACCATCAACATCTTAAAGTAATATCTTCCTATTTAAGATACTACATCCAAATTCAAATCCAAACTCTAGACAAAGTTTGGGTTAAGCATAAATGGGTTTGATAAAGGATAAACCTTTAATTTACATGCACTTGGAATTGGTCACACATAACACTAATTACATCCCTATGAAATAATTAGTCAAGGATAAGAAAGTAAGATTTATCCTCTTACTACCCACTCTACAATTCCTTCCATCTAATGTAACCAGATAGGTCAGCTCCTAATATAGGAGTAAAATAGATGAAAGAATGAATGAAGAGAGAGAGAGAGAGATAAATTCTATATTCCTTCATAGTTACAAGAGAATATAATGGAATACCTTTACTCTAAAGAGAGAAAAGGAATAATGCAATTAAAGCTGAGATACAATCTCATTATTCCATCCAAAATTAAAGCTGAGAAAGTAGCATTAAAGATGAGATACAAATAAAGATGAGAGAGTAGCATTAAATAATTATTCTTCTATGACCAAAATTTCTTTTCAAGTGACATCAAACATAAATTTCACCCATCCTTTGATGGTAAAAATAATAAAATGAATACAAGACTTAATAGTCACAAATTATAGTCAAGCCAACCCAGATGCCCAACTTCGCAAGAAGCAATGGAATAGGCTACAGGTTCAAGAAGGGAAGAACCCAATGTAGAATTTTCCACAAGGGGGACAATGAAAAGTGACATGACTCCAAATCAGGTTCTCAAGGTTGAGTTCAAAGAGAAGAATAAAACCAAAAATGTTCCAACCCATTTCCTAAAGATAGTCAAGACTGAACTAATCCATAATTTAACTTAAATATCCCATTTCCATGGTATCATCTATATATCAACTTTAAATGTAAGGATCTAGTAAATCCAACAAGATGAACCGATAAGGTAACTCCTTAAGCATGAAACCTTACCTAAGAAAGGATACCTAAAAAATTTATAAGCCTTTCCACAAACACGAGAGTAGGATAACTATCAACCTTGCTATCAGACATATTTTATCAAGGGGGATTCATTCAGACACAAAATCAGGTAAGTCATTGTCAAATATTCTCATAGTATACAATTTTGAGAAGAAAAGAATGATGTCATATAAGTTCAAGAAGAATCTAAACATGCTTTATCAAATATCAAGTAAAGGAGAATGAATGTAATCATTTATTAGAAGTGACTTCTACTAACTACTTCAGAACAGTCCAACAGGTATTCTCATTATCCAAATCTCTCATCTCAGCAAAGGTAAAACATGAAAAATGTTATTTTCCAACAAGGATGACTCTAAAACTTGAATCTGTCTAATTAGTTTTTCATAGTTCAAAAAACCATAGCAATATTTAAGAACATCTCGAGCTCAACAAAAGTAAAATAAATTCATACTTTTATCCCTCAAAGGAAAACAAACCCAACTCATATTATTATCCAACAGTGAATCCCTCTAAACCATTTTTGCACATTCAATAGGAGTTTGCAAGATTTTTCAACATTCCAATTCAAACAATGGTTAAAGCATGATTCACTCATTTATCCAACAAGGAACAAACCCAGATCTTATTTCCTCAAACAATGAATTCAAACAAGAGTATAAAGTGAAAAATACAAGCTGCATGAAAGTAATATAAACATCACATAAAACCCATTGTTTTCCAAGAGCAGAGTTTTTTTAATGAAAACACTTAGGATAAAGTAGAACAATTTAATGGGTAGAGCCTATCATGCCTGATTGAGCTTCTTATCGATTTCTAGAAAATTTCTAGTTGAGCCTCCACAGTCTCTCTCTTTTCTAAGTGATTCCAACAACTCAAATATTCCTACTTCCTCTTATACCTCCGTAGGATCGAAAAATATCTCAATAATGCCAAGAATATTGATGGATCAAAAATATAACTATTGGTTTGAAGAACCAAAAAATCCATGTAGAGAAAAAATCAAAGAGAACAAAATATCAAACAACCTTTCCAAAATCTGCCTTGCATCTCTCCTAGGTGGTTTCTTCACCATAACTGAGACCCATTAATGTGAAGGACTGTTAGTTTTCCCTCTTATCTCTCCTCACCACCACCATCCAAGTTTGGTGAGTTTATTAATTCAAAAATGCATGTAATTTCATTTAGTGGTGATGCCAACTAGGCATCCCTTATCTCCCCATGCCTCTGCCAAAACTTGCAGTTTAGACAATATTAAGACCAAAATAAAATCTCATTAATGCCTTGAAAATTGAAACCACCACCCTTACCACTTTCCAAGTAGTCCATACGTACCACTTAGGGTATCATTAGTATAGGTTAGATTATCAACCTTAGTTCCTAGGTAGGTCTTATTATCTTAGGTTAATTTTATTTTTCTTTTCTTGTTTCAAAACTCCACAACCATAAAACATACCAACTTAGGTTAGGGTGTCAACCTTAGTAGTTTAGTAATAGTTCATAGGTTCCTTCACGCTATTTATAATTTTTTAGAATACTCAAGCCTATTAATTTCAGCAGGATGTTAAGCAAGGACACCTGAAATCAGGTCCATCAAATTTATAAATAAAACAAGACTCAATCCCACTTCACTTCCATTATAGAATGCTAAGTCAACCAGATGAATCAAGTAAGGAGAACTAAATCATACCTTGGATCAATGGAATTGATCCAAGGTTTTGTTGTCAACACTCAATAGTTAAGACAACAACAATACAAGCTGATAATATTTTTTTTAATGAATTAAAGTTGTACAAAAAGATGAATGGCCTCATTTTCAAGAAAGAAAAAATCACAACAAAGTGAACCTATTCAAAGTAATAATTTATCCATTACAAAAATGATTTCTGAAATTCATAAGAGTACACCTTCCTAAGACAAATCACATGTCAGCATTTGCAATGTCAAGAGGGAAAATAATCATAGTAATAGTTTTGTCAAATATGTTACATAATTTGACTCATTTAGTTACTAATTGTTTATATTTGAATATGGGGTCTTAAATAAGTTTGAAGACATAGTTGATTGGTATTTCGATATAATTATATGTTTACATTGAGATCATTATGATCTAAGTTTGTAGGTTTGTTGAGTTTGTAAAAAGAGGACAAATAATCATTAATTGAGGTGTTTGAAGGCCTAGTAAGTTGTGAAAAGTCATACGAAGCTACACAATTATGTTTTGTTCTCTAAGAGTAGGATGTGGAGTCATGTTGAAGACTCACAGATAATTTTGTGAAGCTATAGAAGAAGTAGGTAGTGGCAAGGAATTTCAATCTTAAAAAAAAAATTGAGATTGTTTGAAGCATCAACATAAAGATGTCAGGATTATCAAAGATCAAGGTTTACAGGACAAGGTATAAGTCATAGAGAAATAAGATGCATGTTTGTCAAATGTATGTTGTGAAATCATTTAAATGATCTATTTAGTATTTTCATAGTGTTATAGTGCTTTGAGAAGATAATCAAAGGAATATGAAGTGTTAGAAGTAAAGTTTAATAGGGAAAGAGTGATATGTGTATGTTGGAAGCCTTGGATTGTGTCTTAAGACCTTATTCAGGATTCTGTCAATCTAAGAGAAGTTAGGAAAATTCATGGTGTAATGTGCAAAGGAGTATCAAGAATAACATGTGTGATTCACCTGAGCAAAGTATTGTCAAATCTGTGCATGCAAAGAGTTATTGAGTATTTTTGGTGAAATATGGTTAAAGGAAAGTGTTCTTAGCACTGTAAGATCATGGAATTAGCTAAGAGTTGGTATAAAAAGTCAAAAATGACATAGATATGTCATAGTGGTGCATGAAGGATTCTATAGTAGACTAGTATGGTTCCTTAGATCCTGTATTTTTTTGGTAAGGGTACAAGGTGTGTCAAGACTTACTTTATTTATTATATCATGTATAAGGTATGTGTGTGTTAGCCTGTAATATAGTTTGTGCTATATGGATGTTCTATGATTAAGGTCATGAATTGGGATCTTGCTGACAACTTAACAAAGATGTTGTGGTAGTTTTTATGATGTAGTTTGGCCTATAAAGGAGGGAAAATATGATTGGAAAGTGCTTATTAGTCCCTATATGATCTCAAGGGGGCTTTGTTAGTTTATTATGCATGGATAAAATGTTTACACATATGATTAGCCTAAGGGGGATCTTATTGAACCTATGAGTAGATTTAAGGTATGTTTTTTTTGTTTGAGTGATTATTATCATGCATGAGTTAGAGTTTATATAGTGAAAGAAATATGTCCCTACTCTATTTTGATAAGGATGATATTACTTTCACTAAGAGGGAAATGTAATATGATTTTATTGGTACATAGTTGTCATGTTTGAGATCCCAAAATTCAGGGGGATTTGAGCAGAGCTCCATGAGAAAGTATGGTTTGAGCACTAGTCCTTCAAGATAATGTGATTTATTTTGGGAAATGATGCATTTTATAGGATTATTTTTCAAGTTTGGTTATTTAATGATGCAATTGTGGTGAATTATATTTATTTATAGTATGTTTTATGAAAGGGGGATTATGTTTTGTATTTGATCTCTTGTTTTTCTCTAAAATTCAAATCTGAGATGAAAGAGGTCAAATGGAACTTGTTTGATTTGGTTCATGTTTCCAACCAAGTGGTGAGCCCTAGTGTGTTGAAAATTTTAAAAAAACCAAGTTGTTGTAGTTATGTTTCTTTTTCATTTATGTAAAAGGTGGAGAATGGTATGATGACATGTGAATTACTTTAGGGGAGATTGAGCTATTTGTATTTTCCATTAATGAAATAGGAGGATATTGTTAGAAGTATGTTGTCATTGATGTCAATGTGAGAGGATGTGTGTGATGTTGTCATTGATATTTGATATTTCATTTATATCATTAATTTCAAAATGGATAAGAAACATGAATGTTGATTAGGATTCTCAAGTCAATTTGAGTATGTTGTTGAGATTCTGTGTTGTTCATAATGTCTTGAGTTAGTATATTGGCTTGTAGAGGTGTCTTGAGTTCATTTTATGACTTGTAGTTATTGAAGGATGTATTTGAGATGTCATGCAATGTATTTAAATTCCTAGTAGGTGTGTAAGTGTGGAAAATTTATATGGAGTCACTTTTTGTGAAGAAACCATGTTCGAGTGGCCTATTTAGGATGCCTAGTTAGAAATATGCAGTGAGACATGGTGGTAAACAAGTTTATAACCGTTGGTTATTATTTATAAGAGAAAAAAGCATAATAATGTGGTTTAGAGTACTTAAGAAGGGGTATACAAGACATTTGCAATAAGAAAACCAAGGTGTATAAGATTTGGTTGAAGAAAAAGAGAAGATTGTTAAAATAATATTGAAGGAGAAATATTTAGATTATTTCCAAAGTGTGTTCGTATGCTTCTGCATTTTTCTAAAAAAACTTGTTTTTCATGGTATGAGATCAGTAGTATTGGCCAAATAATGTAATACATCATTTGGAGTCTTACCTAAGTGCCTCAAAGTTTGTTTGAACTCTATTCTACTTACTTCAAATTCTAAACCGAATGCTTCAAATGTTGACCATTGTGTGGTAGTGTTGTCATTGATGTCAACCCCCATTGATGGAAATTGGTGTTATGGTTTCATGTGAGTTTCCCTATGATGTTGTTTATAGGTTAAGCATGAAGTGTAAGTAATTTATTTAGTTCAGCAGTGTCCTAGTGCATGGTTGAGTGTGCTAAGTCATGTTTTAGGTCTTCCCAATTGTGTTTTTGATTGTATAATGAATCCATACATGGTCCATATGATGTGTCATGAGTATACATAGGTCTGCATTGATTCAACATGGTTTGCTCATGGCTGAGGTAGGTCATTCCAAACTTGTTTCTAGGCCAGCAACATCTAGAATGAGGTAATGACATGAGATTTAGAGATGATGATTATTGTTGTGGCATGGTTGTATAATTTTAATAGTTTACTTGAAGTGTGTGATGAGTTTTAATTATGTATTCAGATATTTGGTTCTTCTTTGAGGTCATTGGGAAGAAAATAGTTGAGAACATGAAGTTTAACACAGGTAAATGAGATTGGATGGTGAGTTTGAGATAAATTTGGGATATGTAGTGACTTTGAGAAGTTATAGGATGTTTTTTAGGTGCTTCAAGAAAAATTTCATGTCAGTATAATACATCCTTTTGAAGATATGCACGTTTTGACAAAAGTTGGTAAGTTGTAGTGTGTTTTTTCAAGAAATGTTGGACATTCTGATGTTCGCTGTGAATTATAGGATTTTAATGGGGACCTGAGATGTTAGGAATATAATTTTTAGGTCGGTTATGAATATTTAAAAAAATAATGAAGTGGTTTGATCATCGTGTTCTTATGAATGATCGTTAAAAATACAAAGTGGTGTAAAACCCTAGTTAAACCCTAGCTAGCAAAAGTTTGTAGAAAAGTGATTATAACATACCAATTTTGATTTCCAGGGAAAAAGTGATAATGGAATGTTGGATAGGACTCTTCCATATTTCAAGAAAGGTATGTTTGAGCTTGTGACCATATGCGGGTCCCACCTAAAAATGCCAGGTTCTGAAGAGTTTCAGTTTAAGGAAAAAGTTTCCAAATGAGGTATGGGCTAAATTTCCATTTTACAATGTGTGTGAGTTTTTTACTGATGTATATGAAGGTTTTAGATAATTTTTGTGATGAAAAAGTGTAATTTGAGCTCCATTCAGGTTGACTAGTCAAAGGGTAGTTTTGAGGCCATAAAAAGCATTCTTCAGTAAAATGGGCATAACAAGAGATACAAGTTGATTTAGGAAGTGATTCAAGTTGAATTGGAAATATGATTAAAATATATTTCTATTGATATGTGATTTTCCTCATGATTATTTCACTTTATATAGCTTATAGGGTATTCTTTAGATAGGATGATATTTGGTAGTTCAAGACAGTATGTGTTCTGGTGCAATTTTGAGGTTATTTGAAGCATGAGATGGATTTTTTGTTTCTTACTATCAACTGGAATGTAAGTAAGGATTAATTTTACATATAATGAATCCAATTAGAGGTATTAAATGTTTTTAAAAATTATTTTATGAGCTAATGTTTGGAAATAATGTTTTTGGTAGGATGTTTTGGTGAATGAAAATGTTGTTAGGAATTAATAATATCTAATGCGGAATAATTCCTCAAAATCAAAATAATAAGAAGTATGAATAGAATTACACAAATGAAATATGCACAACATGAAGACAATATTTAACGTGGTTCACCCAATGTGAGCTACATCCACCAAGAACACTTGCTCAGATTTTATTACAAGCCAACAGTCTTCATAGTTACAATAATCAGATCTTGTTTGGAGTTACGCTTAAGAAACCCTCCCGAATTTGCACTTGAATTCACACACACTATTGACCTTCACAAAACAAACTCATATAAATCCTATTGTATGTCCATATATTTATAAGTACATCAATAGGTAGCTGAAGAGGTGCTTTTACAAAACAATGGGTACCGAAAAAAAACCATGGGCCCAAAAACAACCCATAACAGTTACCCATTACCCATGGGTTAATAAACCACCCATGAAAATTTGCTTCAGGGGATTCTTCCTTGAGCCCCCATTGTGGGGGCTTCACCTCCCCGAACCCCCTTGACCCGCTCACCGGTGAGTGGGACTGCCATAAAAATATCCAAGTGTAACACATGGAAGGTGTACCAAACTCTATCATGAAAATAGGCTCCACAAACATAAAAATATCCCACTTGGAGACTGATTTCCACTAAGAAAGCTTCTCAACCCTTCACTGTCATCCATGAAGGCCAACCAAAGCTAAACATAGCTTTATTTTATCCCTTATGACCACCTTGGTCATCATGTCTATAGGATTCTGACTAGTATGAATCTTCTCCAACTTCAACTTATCTTCCTCCAAAGTTGTCTTGATGAAGTGATATATCTACTATATATGCTTCTTCTTGGAGTGGAAAGTAGAGTTCTTAGCTAGGTTTATAGCACTCTGACTATCACTATGTAGCTTACATTCCTCCTACTTATGTCCCAACTCCTCAAGCAATTGTTGTAACCAAATCATCTCTTTACTTGCCTCTGTGGAAGCAACATACTCATCATCTATGGTTGACAAATCCACCATATTTTGTAGTCGTGAAATATAGCTCACTGTTGTCCCACCTATAGTGTAAATATAACCTTTTGTGTTCCTCCTACTATCAACATCTCCAGCCATGTCTGAATCTACATAACCACATAAATTGGTGTTTGATCCACTGTAGCACAAAATTTTCCCCATGTTCCCTCTCAAATACCGAAGGATCCACTTTACTGCTTGTCAATGCTCTTTACCTGGATCACTCATAAATCTACTCATAACTCCCACTATAAGGGCAATATCAGGCCTAGTGCACACCATAACATACATCAAACTTCCAACCACTGATAAGTAAGGTACCTTGGACATTTGGTTTCTTTCCTACTTTGTCTTGGGACACTACTCCTTTGATAAATTAAAATGGCATGCAAAAGGAGTCACAACTGGTTTAGCATCTTGCATGATAAACCTATCCAATACCTTCTTAATGTACTCTTCCTAAGATAAATTCAGCTTTAGTTCCTTCTTATCTTGAGTTATCCTCATACCAAGGATTTGTCTAGCTACCCCCAAATCCTTCATATAAAAGGATTCACTTAGTTGTTTCTTGATTACTTTTATTTCTTGCATGTTTTTACCTGCAACCAACATGTCATCAACATACAAACATAAGATAATATAACTTCCATCCTCAAATTTCTTTGTATACATGCAATGGTCAGAATGACATCTAATATAACCTTTCTCCATCATGAAGCTATCAAACTTCTTATACCATTGACGTGGAGCTTGTTTCAGTCCATACAAGTTCTTCTTCATTTTTCACACCATCTCCTCTTTACCTTTGACTTCATATCCTTTTGACTGCTACATATATAGCTCCTCCTCCAAATCACCATGGAGAAATGTAGTCTTTACATCTAACTGTTCTAAGTGTAAGTCTTATGCTACCACTATTCCAAGAATAGTTCTGATAGAATTCATTTTTACTACAGGAGAAAAAATATCATCAAAATATATACCTTGTTTTTGTGCAAATCCTTTGACCACCAACCGGGCCTTATATATTTTTCTTTTCTCCTTCTTCGTCTTTAACTCTATACACCCAATTATTCTATAATGCTCTTTTTCCTTCTGATAGCTTCATCGAATCCCAAGTCTAGTTCTCCATGAGAGGCTTATGCTCCTCATCCATGGCTTTCTCCCACTTCTTACTGGCATCTACCTTCATTACTTCATCAAATATCTCTAGCTCTCCACTATCAGTGAGTAATAAATAATAAAGAGAAGGAGAAAAATGTTCAGGTTCTTTTCTTACCCTAGAATACCTCCTCACTGTAGGAGTTTGGGGTTCCTGTTGAGTAGGTTCCTGAATTGATTCATGGGTCACTGTCCCATCTGGAAGATCCTCTACCACTGCATATTCTTTCTTGGATTCTTCTCTATTTTCTTGCAACTGTTGCTTATACATGACTTTCTCATTAAAGACCACATCCCTAAACCAAATGATTTTATTTTCCTTAATACTCCAACATTTAAATCCAAAGTCATCACCACCATAACCAATAAAAGTGCATTTTTATGATTTAGCCTCTAGCTTGGTCCTATCATCCTTGTCAATATGAACAAACACCTCACATCTAAAGAATCTAAGAAATGAGTAATCAACTTTCTTACCATACCAAGCCTCCTCAGGTATGCCTCCATCCAAGGAACTTGAGGGTCCTCTGTTTATCAAGTATATAGCTATGCTCACTGCTTCTACCAAAAAATAAAGAGGTAGTCCTGCATGTATCCTCATGCTCCTAACATGTTCCATTATTGTTCTGTTCATCCTTTCTGACACCCCATTCTGCTACAGGGTTCTTGGAACCATCTTTTGCCTATGGATTCCATTCTTAGAAAAATAATCATCAAATTTATTGTTGTAATACTCCCCTCCATTATTTGACCTAATACATTTTAACTTAAGACATGTTTCATTCTCTACCAAGGCTTTCCATTTAACAAAAGTATCAAATACATCAGATTTTTTTCTAATACAATAAACCAAACATTTCCTTGTTGCATCATCAATAAAAGTAACATAATAACTTGAGCCCCCAAGAGATGATACCTGAGCTGGTCCCCACACATTAGAATGTACCAAATCTAAATTACTCTCTTTCTTCGTAGGTCTAACCTTAAGAAACCTTTCTCACTTTTATTTCCCATATATGCAGTTCTCACAGAAATCTAAACCTATTTCTGTATATCAAAGAAAATTCTTCTTTATGATGTCCATGCCCTTATGGGTCATATGATCACACCTATAGTGTCATAATGTTGTATCTACATCTGAAGCCACAAGATTACAATCATTAGTACTATCAGTGGTTAAATACAAGGTTCTAACCTTCTTACCTCTTGCCACCACAAGAGCACCCTTGGTAACCTTCCAAGAGTCAACTGTAAATATCACAGTATAACCATCACTTCCCATTTTCCCCACCGATATCAAATTTCTCCTTAATGTAGGCACATGTCTGACATCCTTCAATAGCCATGTATTCCCATTCTACATCTTAACCTGAACATAACCTTTTCCAGCTATACTACAAGGCTCATCATCACCAAGAAAAACATGCTCAAAATCCCCTTGAACATAATCAACAAAATAATTCCTATGTGGAGTAGCATGAAAAGAAGCCCCTGAATCTAAAATTCAAGATTGAGTAATATTATATAAAGAAAGAATCAAAGCGTCCTCGCATACATTACCTAATGCCACATTTTCCTCCTTGTTTTCTTCCTATTATTTCTTCTTGTCCCCAAGCTCCTAACAGTCCTTCTTTGCATGCCCAGACTTTCCACAGTGCTAGCATACTATCTTGGTTTTGGATTTTGACCTTGTCTAATCCTTTGATTTTCCACAGTTTCCTCTATTCTTCTGTCTCCCTCTAGTTTCCACTATCAAAGCATTCCCTGAAGTAGAATATTCACTAGAGCTTTTTCTTCACATTTCCTTGCTTAGAATCACCCCTACAACATCCTCAAACTTCAACTCTAACTTAGCATGAACCGAGTTGCTTACCGCCATTACTAGGCTATTCTAACTCTTAGGTAAAGAGCATAGAACTAATAAAGCTGTAACTTCTTCATCACATTCTATTGTAATCGAAGCTAGCATATTTACAACCGTATTAAAATAATTTCGATGATCTGCTACCAAACCATTCTCAGACATCTTCATATTAGAAAAAAAATTCATTAAAATATCTTATTAGAGGTAGAGGGTTTTTCATACAACTTCCCTAATGCATCAATCAGTTTTCTTGTAGTCTTTTCCTTTGAAACATTAAATAATAATGAAGATGCAAGACATAGCTGGATCATTCCAATTGCCTTCCGATCCAACAAATCCCATTCCGCATATGTCATACTTAAGGGTTTGTTCACCTTCTCAGACAATGGAGTATAAAGATCCTTCTCATAAAGGTAATCTTCCATCTGCATCTTCCAAAGACTAAAATTCTACCTGTTGAATTTATAAACCCTAGATCTTCCATCATCTGCCATAGCTCCCACTCAAGCTAAAAACTTTCCTTGTAATTCAACACTTCAACAAACCAAACCAGGCTCTGATACCAATTGTTAGGAATTAATTATATCTAATGTGGAATAATTCCTCAAAATCACAATAATAAGAAGTATGAATAGAATTACAGAAATAAAATATGCACAACACGAAGACAATATTTAAAGTGGTTCACCCATTGTGGGCTACATCCACCAAGAACAGTTGCTCAGATTTTATTACAAGCTAACAGTATTCACAGTTACAATAATCAAATCTTGTTTGGAGTTGCGCTTAACAAACCCTCCCGAATTCACACTTGAATTCCCACACACTATTCACCTTCACAAAACACACTCATATAAATCATATTGTATGTCCATCTATTTATAAGTACATCAATAGGTAGCCAAAGAGGCATTTTTACAAAACAATGGGTACCGGAAAAAAAACCATGGGCCCAAAAACAACCCATAACAGTTACCCATTACCCTACGGTTAAAAAACCACCCATGAAGATTTGCTTTGGGGGATTCACCCCTGAACCCCCTTGACCCGCTCACCGATGAGCGGGACCACCGTAAAAATATCCGAGTGTAACACATGGAAGGTGTACCAAACTCTAACATGAAAACATACTCCACAAACATAACAAATGTTTCTTTGGTTCAACGTGAAGGATGTTTCATGACTTATAAACTACTTAGAAGTGTTTTATAGTTTATGAAATTTATTTTTAGTCGCCACATGGAATTTTTTTTATTATAAATGATTTGGTGATCAGATGCATTTTCCAAGGTTCTAAAGGTGGTAGGAAATAATTGTTTTGAGAAATACAAAGGATACATGTCGAATTAAATGAAATAATTTTATTGTTTAACAAAAATTGATACCATGTTTAATGTTTAAATTAGGTATTACTCATGTTTGATGAATATGGGAGCTTTAATAAGCATGGTTTTTGAATGAGGATAATTTTGGCATCCCAATGCATGTGATTTGGTGATTTTTGGTGCATGGAAAGTGTGTTTTTGCTAGAACGACCCATATGGGTAACTTGTAGCTGTTATGAAAATTTTTTGGGATGTTTTTAATGATTTATGGGTCAAATTTTTCATTAGGGACCGACATAATTTGGGTTATAAAGAATAAATACATATAAAAGTGATGTTTTGGCTCATTTTGTGAGCTAGTCTTGCATAGGGGTGTAGTGTGACCTAAAGGAGATATATTTTTAGGTAATAATGCATATTTTGAGGGAAGATAAATTGTTTTCAGATTTAGGAAGACATGTCAGTATGAGAGAAATATTTTAGAGGAAAAACAAGTTGAGAAAGAGGAAGAAAGAGCAAGGTTGAAGACCTAGGGTTTGTGAGCTGAATTAGTGATCTCCATCAGTTGTGGAAGAATAATTATCTAAGATAAAACATTTTATGGATGTTGATTTGATTCTTAGTCCTCCTAGGGGGGTTTATCCTCCTTGTGGAGTTGGTCCTTTACTAAATTTATGGGTTGGTGCTCTTTGTAGTGTTGGTTCTCTACTAAACTAGGTGTTGGTGCTCCTTGTGAAGTTGGTACTTAACTAAATTACTTTGTTGCATGTAGTATTGGAAAAAATTTAGTATTTTTTCTTTCCCATGAGTTTTTCCCCCTTACATATGGTGTTATTATGTTGTGTAATTTTTTTATGCTCTTGTGAGTGTTGTTGCATATCTTATTAAACATGCATGGTTATGAATGATGTATAGATAATCTAGTCGATGCATGAATGGTTTTTTAATGAATTGAAACGTTATAAAAGATTTATTTACCCCCCTCTCATTCCATTGTTATTACAACAATTTGTATAATAGTAGGTCCTTAGTTTAGAAACTTGAAGGATATCCTTTGAAGTAAAAGTAATGGGTAAGTCTCCACATCTCATAGAAATATTAAGATTGAGAAATGAATTTGTTCATTCATGTATTGAGGTCTATCAATGTCATGTCAAGGATATGGAGATAAAATAGTATCATCCCATCATGGATTTGAAAACTTAAATTGAGAGTTTGACTAAAAACCTAAAGGTAAAAGAAGATTATTACAGTAGGCATGAAGCTGATTTAGGATCATTAAAATAAGATTTGGAGTAGGCACATAGTAAGTTGAAAACCTATGAAAATTTAGAGAAAAATTCAGAAGTCCTAAGTGACTTGATGGTGAACCAAAGAGCTATAAATGAAAAATATGGTCTTGGCTACAAATAAGAACATTTACAGAAGCATGAAGTGAACAAATCTGAATCTAGTGATACTACCAAAGCTATGAACGAGGATAAAGATCTCAATAAGGTTATCAGGTATCCTAATGCAGTGAAATCTAAAAGTAAGTTCATTGGTATGTGTTATTCTTACAATAATTTTGGTCATAGTTCATTGGTATGTGTTATTCTTACAATAATTTTGGTCATAGATCTAGAGAATGTAGGAGGTTTGTTAAGAAACCATTTCCTTGGAGAAATAGTAGGCATGATCATTCATATTATTCAAGATATATTACGTGCTATAGTTGTTACAAGAAGGGTCAAATTACAAAATTTTATCATTATAATAAATCTAATTAGATTTGGAAAACTGATAAGATGCATGGAGTTGTGTGTTATGGTTGTAATCAACTTAGGCATATAGCCAAGTATTGTCATCAAAATGGTTCCAAGAAAAGAAATGATGCTTCTAAAGGTAAGAGTGCTTCTTTTTTATTCAAGTGAAAAAACTAGGTCCTATTACAAGATATTATAGAGTCAAAATGAACACCTAAAAAAGGAAGGATGATGTTAAGTCTATACCAAATGAGAAGGTGAAAGGACTCAAAAGTACTAAAAATGGTTCCAAAGTTATTGGTACTAATAAGAGTGAGCATATTATTCATAAATATATTTTTTCTCTTGTTGAACCTATGGAGTTGTTGATGTCTACTCAAGAAGACTATCAAGAAGATGACAAAAAATGAAAATTAGAGTATCTTAATAGGTTGATGGAAGACCTTGGTGTCATGCCCTATGATTACATGGATATTTTACCTCTCTAGGAAGATTACAGATATCTTAGGTGTCTCCATTAGGCTTCATGGAGCCATCATCCAAAGTTTGAAGCATAGTAAGGTATGTTAGGGTAATTCTAGTTCATGTTTTAGCTATGTAAGTCTATGGTAATGCATAATTAGTTCATTTAAGGTCTAAGTCTATTTTTGGAGATGGTCTAAGAATTTACAAATTAAAAAAAGAGGCTCAAGATCAGAAAAGTGTAGTTTGGTCTGAGTTCATTGTCTTGAGTATGAGATCCTTGTCAAGTTAAGTGAAGTATTCTATCATGTCAAATAAATTTATGAAAAATCCATTAGTGTCAAAAGGTACTTTCTCAATCACTTTTTGAAGAATATAAATGAATTCAAGTTGTGTAGATCTATTATGAGTCCTCTTAAGTCTGTCAAGGTCTAGATCATAAAGTATTGATTGTTAAGTCAGTGTTTTGAGTCTTAGTGTTTCCTATGTCATGAATGAAACTCTTTTGGTTTCAATTTCTATGTTAGGCCTATTCAAAAGTTTGAGCATGTATGAGTCATATAAAGGGCTGAATATCTTGTGTAAATGCATCATAAATTTTTTATGTCTCATGTTGAAGTCAATTTGATGTTGAAAGCTTGTAAGTTATCTATGTGAAGAATATATGTGTTGGGACTCAAAATATTGGCTAAGTTCTAGAGGGAACATATGTGCATAAGACCAGTAAGAAGAATAGTGTGTGGGGGAAAAGCACGTAGGACAATGGTTTAAGGAGGGTTTAAGAATGACCATTGTGTGTGCAAGGTAAAACAACAGGGTCTAAGGAATTAACCATATTTGGAATTATAGATGCATGAGAAGAAAAATGTGATGTGACTAGGTATTCCCAGTGGATAAGGTCACAACCTAGAGACTTGGTTGGAAAGGAAATAATATTCCACGCATGAAAGGTTACCAAAAAACATCATTGCAAAGAGTAGAGATATTGGATCAGAATAAGCATGCTCTATTGGAGAACCACATAGACACTTGACAAGTGATATACTCCTAAAGGAAGGCATGGCGGTGGGTGCTAAACATATATATGAATATTATTGGTTAGAAGAAAAAGGGGAGAGGAGAGAAGTGTCAGGACCATCATAGAGAGGATGGAAAGAAAATCTCTGCAAAAAATATTCGGATGTTATAGAATCTAAGGGTTCTCATTAGAGGATTGTAGGAATGTTATCATGTCTAATAGAATGGGTCTGCAAGATTGTTGTTATAAGGGAAGCATAGGTAGGAATTCTAATATATGAGTCGGATCCTATTTTGATACATTTTGGTCTGCTATGACCCTTTTGAATGTAATGTGGTTACTAAAATTATGATCAATATGAATATATGACTCTTTTCTGAATATCTTCCTCATGGTGCAAACCCTAATGTCTTTTCTTTATGTTAATAATCATATTTTTTCTTTATATGATGTTTATATTATTATCTGAATGTGTATATTAATGTAATAACTCATCATATGCCTTCAGAATTTATGCATGAACATTTACTTTTCTACATCTAGTCTTTTATGAATGATATCATCTTCTCACAAAGCTCACATAAAGGAGGGGCTAGGTGCCTACCCATGCCTCAGGTGAGTGCCTAGTGCCCACTAGATGGTAGGCTGATGCACATGGGATTAGAGTATTGTTTTAATGACATTAAAACTGAATACATCTTGGTTTCGTTTCCAAGACCTATTTTAATTTTTTTTTTGAGAATTATGTGGGATGACAGAGCACTGGACCTTGGATGGTATCAAAGTATGGTTTAATAGCATAGAGGATGATTTTTCTCAAAGATTTAGTACTCGGCCAAATTTTTATGCATTCAAATGGGTAGAAGAGCACCTATATCATGATTTTTATGAGACTTTCTTTTGTTGCTTCGCAATAGAGTTGTATGAATGGCTTTCCATGTATGCATCTAGATCAATATGGTAGTATATATATCTTTTTTGGACCTAAGATCAATATCAGAGGCTGCAAGATGCTGATATGACTTAGATGAGTGTTGTTTATCATTGGTGGAAAAGATTGGTGACTAGTTATACCCTGGAATACGTTATTTCTAGGTATTCTTGTCCTGAAGTTGTTGAGTTTGAGTTCTTAAAGGAACCTATAGGATCATGTTTGCGTGATATCCATTTATCCATTAATATCCATCTCATTACACTAAGTTTGGAATCACTCCTAATGGACGGATAAGCTTCTCTGAGCACTGGGTGAGAAAGCTAGGTTGGAGGAAGATGACAGATATTACAACTGAAAAAGAAAGAGAGGAGAGATGAATCAAGTATAATGAAGTGTGTAAAAGGGATTTGGATAGAAAATGTGAGGTTTTGAGAGTGATGTATTTATGGAGAAAAACATTACATGAAGGATTTGAGGCTTGTATGGAGGACATAGGGTATGAGCAGTCCGTGTTACCCCATCTCAGTAAGTACAGAAGAGAGATCCCTTAGGATTCTAATGAGATTTTGTTACTTAGAGAATGGAGATCCATCAAATCTCATCTTAATCCACCTGGTTACCAACCCCTAGTGCTTAATATTCCAAATCAAGAGATAAGTATTGCTACCAATGTTGGTCTCGGTGGGAATGAATAATCTACACCTAGGAGATATAATTTTTCATTTGGTGCATCTATGGCTACAAAATCATTTCCTATGTTTGGAGGAATATTATCTTGAATGAATTTTGGCAAAATTACAAGTGTACAAAGCCTAGGTATCACATCTAGGAATGGCACGAGACACACATCTAGTATTGACGCAATATACCAAACTGTTAGCACATAGTTCAATGCGATGTTGGGAACACTAGGCACGATCACTTCAGGCCCTTTACAAGCTATAAAAGGTGGATCTAGTGCTATAAAATCTAGAGGACCTGGTGGATTTGGTGGATCAAGAGGATCAGGACCTTTTCAATCTAGTGGATCTAGTGGTGGAGGTAACACTAGAGGTAATCAAGGTTTTGGTTCAGGTGGACAAAGACCTCAACCTCCTTAGTAAGTGTTTTTGAGATATATTTACACCTACCAGACTAGAAAGGTTGTGAGGATGTTGCATAACATGTAAAAAAGTGTGAACTATTATGGAGAGTGAAGGGGATCACTACCCCAGAGTGGAAGGAAATTTATTTTAAAAAAGCATTGCAAGGACATGCACATAGTTATTATCGGAAGTATGACCCCCATCAGATAGTGGTGGATTACACCACGCTATAGAATTCCTTCTTGGATGAGTTCCATATCCCTAAGTTTGAACAGAAGAGCATCAACACACTAAAAGAGATCTAGTGGGGAATGAAAGAGCGTGTACAAGAGTACCATGCCCATTTCAAGACTCTCTTGTCAAATCTATCCTATGATATTCACCCCTTTCAACATGCTCATTGGTTTGAAGGAGGCTTCCCTACTTGCTGAGGGTATTGTAAGTGTAGATATTGGTGTTGGCCCCTTCCTTGAGGATCATATTTCTGCAATTGAAAATCAACTGGAGAAGTTATCTATGAACTCGGCACATGAGACTCACATTGGTCTATGGTGCACGGATTGTGAGGTAGAGGGACATACAAAGGACAACTTCCCTAGGATATTAATACACACCATTACAGTGGATTGTGAAATTTTCCATGGAGATCATGATGTAATTAGGTGCCCACTGCCGTAGTACATGATCTGTAAGAATGTGTCATGTTATTGCAAGATTTTCACCTCTACTACCCATGACACTAAGTATTATAGATTGATTGACCAAATACATGACTCCATTGATATTGGTGTGTGCGGAACCAACCTCATGAGTAATTACAAAGAAAATGGTCATCACTTTTAAGGGAACATGGATGGTGGGGTACGTGGAATAAAATTTAGGGGAGGATTTCATTGTCATGGTAACCACAAAGGAGGAATAAGTGAGTTCCCACATAGAACGTGTTACAACTATGGATCCACGGAGCACTACAAGCATGAGTGCCTTGATCTTCTATAATGTTTGTGGTGTGGAAAGAAGAAAAATTATGAGGAGTTCCTAGAGTTATTTGAGCACATGAGCTAGAAGCACCGAAAAGACAAAGGCACCCGAATGGTAAGTGTGAGGAAGGTCGATTCACAATGGATGCCAAGAGTGATGTACAAGTCAAAACTAGAACCAGAACTAGTCATGACATGAATTGAGGCTGCATGTGTAAGGGAATTACCAAGGCAACAACCACTGGTTATTAGAGAAGAGGTGGTGCATGGAAAGTATCTGCATCCTACTCATCAAAATAAGTGTATCAAGAAACCATGGATGTGATTCAAAGCCTACAAGGAGAGATCCAGTGCCTGAAAGATAAATCAAGAAAGTTAGAACAAAGGAAGAATGTTGAGGCTCCACATAAGGATATGGGTTAGGTTAGAGAAATATGCAATATGTTGAGGCAAGAGAATATCATTACCTTTATAGGATAATGGTCATGAAAAAAGGTGCCATGCATTGGAGAAGGGCGCAAGAGGAAGGTTCTGAATGCCAACCTTTCTCCCTATAACCTTGATTATAACAAGGAGATTACATTGAATTTTGTTGTAGATGGGTGGCTTATGATAAATATTCTAATTGACATGGGCGTGGAGGTCAATGTTGTCACCCTAGATGCATGGCATCATATTAGAAGGCCCCCATTATATCCATATTTTAATGTGCTATATATGGATTAAAAAAAAAGGTAATTCCCACTAGTGTCTTGAAGGACACTATTATCACTATCCACGGGGAAACATTCACTGGGGATTTCAAAGTCTTGGTGCTAGACAAGGTAGACAAATTTCCAACATTACTTGGGTGCCCCTAGTGTTACCAAAATAATACTAACCTAAGGTTCAATAAGGGATACATAAGTTTTTAAAACAAGGATGATCGGGTCATTATTCCCGTAACCAATGGAAAATTGGCACCATATAATGAGCCCTTCAGAGAAGATGCTCTTGATATGATCTATGTACTGCTCTATCAGGGACCTTGGGGTGATTCACCCTACAGAGGGAGTATTCCAGGTCAAATACGATTAGTTCATGAGTGATACAACTAGTATGGCATGTGAAAATTGGGTGCATGTGTCTTATGAGTCAATTGGGCAATAACTAAGAGGCTATGTTATAAGGGTAATGGAGGAATGCTCAGTCAGGCACCTGGGAGGGAAGAAATTGCTAAGTTACTCTGGAGGGGCCAACCCTCATGATTTCTTACAGGAAATGGAGGCTAAATGTAAAAATGAGATCAAAATAAGAAGGATGCTCACCATGATAGCCTTATAGAGTGGCTTGAGGTGAGAATCTCATTCTATATTAGGTTCTTATGAAGAAATGCACCCATTGCAATACAATACTACCATGGGAAGGAACTCACCTCATCCCATGTCCAATCATGTGAGAAAGCATGGATGGGAGGCACGGAGGCCTTACCACCTTTTTTATGGTGCATAAATTGTATTCCACCTTAAAAGGTTTCCCGTGTCCATGGTATATTCACTCCGAGATGTGTTGTCAGACAGGGAATTGGAACAAGCTAAAAACAGATATCCTTCAAACTTTCAAGCATCAGAATACTAAACCATTAGTGGATAGAGCGTTGTAGGTTATTAAGTTCCTAAGGATGGGAGATATTTTCATGGTAGAAGATAGAATATTGGAGTTATTGGGTGAACCTAGCTTAGAACCGCACTTTGATGGAGAAGAGTTAGAAGAGGTATAACTTGAGGACACTTACATAGAGAAATAAAAGTGAAAGATGGTCTATGTAATAGATGGACAAGAGATGGAGAGTCTAGATATTAACAATACTCAAGGTACGTGTGAAGTTTTTGATATTACTGATGAGAAAGCACACACCTACCATGAAACCCTAAAAACAAAGAAGGTTAACATTAGTTCGAAGGTTGAATCTAAGGAGGCCACTATTAGAGACTATTGGGTTGAGAAGGAATTCTTGAATACCATTGATCTCTTGCACGAGTTTTAGGATTTATTTCTACATGGGTAACATGAGATTAAAGGTGTTCACCACTCCTTTGGGGAGATGAAGATCAAGTTGAAAAAAGGTGGGCGCCTTATCTGGAAAATGCCTTATCAAATGAATTTGAATCTTCACATCAAGGTAAAGGAGGAGATAGAAAAAATGATCGCTTCAGGCATCATAAAATCTATGGAGGAATCAGAATGGGTAAGCTCCATGGTCATCAATATTTAAAAGGATGGAATGATAAGGATCTGTGTTGACTATAGAGACTTGAATGTGGTAATTGTAATTGATCATTTTCCAACCCCTTTTATCCAGGAGATTCTAGAGTGAGTGTCCAGGCATGAAATATATTCCTTCACGGATGGATTATAAGGATACCATTAAGTTATAATTTCTAGTGAACACAAAGAGAAGACAAATTTTTTCATTGAGTGGGGAATTTTTTCCTATATGGTCATGCCTTTTGGACTAAAGAACGTGACGGATATGTGTTCGTAAATAGTGGTCCAGACATTTCAGGATTTTATCCATAAGTTTTTGAATCTCTACCTTGATGAATAGATGATGTATGGACTAGTGAAAAACCATTGTGATACTTTGGGGGTGATGTTTAAGAGATGTCAGCAGTTGAGGATATCTCTCAACATTAAGAAATGTGTTTTTTCTACTCCATTTGGGACTCTGTTGGGGCATATCATATGTAAGGAAGGTTTGTTGGTGGATCCCACCAAGGTTGTTGTTATTGTGGGATTGGGGGATCATACCAATCATAGTGTAGTGTGTGGATTAATTGGGCATATAGGGTACTACTGAAAGTTTAACAAGGGGTATACACAGATCGCCGCACCATTAGAGAAGTTATTAAAACATAAGATTTCGTTTCACTAGGTAGAGGCGTATCAAATGACGTTTGACACTTTTAAGGATAGACTTATCACTATGCCCATATTATGGTTTCCCTCTTGGGATAAACCTTTCCACATGCATTTTTATGCCTCAAGGATGGCCATTGGATAATTCCTAGCACAACCTAGAGAAGGTATTTTTGACCACGCCCTTTGCTTTGCAAGTAGGAAGTTAACACCAACAGAACAGAACTACACCACTACTGAGCATGAATCACTTTCGATGATCTGTGTGCTACATAAGTTTAGGAAGTATCTACTTGCAACACCCTTCTTATTTTTCAAATATCACATGGCATTGAATTACTTCATGAACAAGCCTATTTTTCAAGGGCACATATGTCGGTGGGTCTTGTTGTTTCCAGAATGAGTTTACAGTTACTGTGAAACTAGGAAAGAGTAACTCAGGGCCTGACCATTTGTCAAGAATTGACTTAAGGGAGGACATGTAGAGAATTGAGGATGTTATGTTAGACACATAGTTGTTTAGATTGCAACATGCTCCCTCTAATTTAGAAGATATTGCTGTGTTTCTCAAAATTGGTGTGGCACTGAAAGCAATGAATTTTTTTGAAAGGAAATAGTTAGTTATATGTGTCGCACCATATATGCTAGTTAGTGAAGACTTATACAAGTTAGGTTGTGATGAGGTTTTGCCTTAATGCATGTTAGAACATGAGCATGTTACAATCATGGAAGAAACACATGGTGGGATTGCAAGAGGGAACTATGCAGGGAATTCCATTACATAAAAGATTCTACTTACAGGGCTTTTGTGGGAAAGTATATACCAAGATTGCATTGATTTATTCAAGGCATGTGACCATTTCTAGCACCTTGGTAAGTGAGGAAAAAGGGATGAAATTCCCTTGAGGCTATAGCTAGCACACAACCATTTGAAAAATGGGCAATTGATTTTGGAGGACCAATTTCACCTACCCCGTGAAGTATCGGTTCACGCTATATCATCACTTACACTAATTACTTAACAAGTTGGGAAGAGGAAGCACATACAATGGACTGTACAATAGCAATAGCTACTATATTTTTATGCGAGAACATAATCAGTAGGTATGGATGTCCTTTAAGTTTGACTAGTGATAGGGGTACACATTTTTTAATGAAACTGTTAGGATTTTTTTAGATGAACTCATGGTGGCCATCATAAGACTACACCATATCACCCATAAGCTAATAGAATTTATGAAGCATTTAATAGAATTCTAAGTCATATATTAACTAAAATGTTTGATGTGGAAAGACAAGATTGGGATGACAAGGTATTAGCCATCCTATGGGCATACAAGACAACCTACAAGAGGTTGTACAAGGCCACACCATTTCAATTAGTGTATGGTGTAAAGGTTTTTTTTTTGGTTGAATTCATGTCACCATTGTTGTGTATTACATATGCAATAGGGTTAGCTGATGAACAAGCAATTCAAGAGCACATGGAGAAGTTAATAGAGCTAGATGAAAGGCGATCAATTTCTAGATGGAGTCAGAAGACTAAAAATGCATGATAGAAAGCATGGCATGATCTCCATATTATAAAAAAATAATTTGAGGTTAGGTAGATGGTTTTTTTATAAGATTCCATATTTCTACGCCATCCTGGGAAACTAAAATTCCATTGGTTAGGCCCATACATCATCTTGAACATCCTTGAATTAGGTGTTTTCTAGTTACAAGTGCTTGTTGGAACAAGGTTACCAGGCCAATTCAATGGGAGTAGGATGAAGCCCTACTATAAATAAGTCTTCCTTGTGTTTGGAAATAAGGCAACATTACCATTTAGCCTATGATTTACTTTTATGCATTTCTTTTCCTTTTGTTTCACTTTCTTGTTTCTTGTTCCCATCTATTTGTGTTGTTTTGTGTGCTTTATACATCAATAACCACTTATTAATTTTAAAAGTTTGTGTATGTGCAGAGGACCGCACATCTATTTTTTTTTGGGGTGAAGTAGTGTAAAGTGAAATAAAATTTTCTAATGGAAGTTTTGTTTCGATGGCCCAAATTGAAGGTGCATAGTGTGGAAGAGTACACATAGAAAAGGTGGAAATGAGGAATTTTGGTGTTAGGATAGATTTACAAAGACCACATACAAAGGATGAGAAGTGCAGAAACAACATGATGTAGGTGAGGGAAAAAATTAGGTCAAGCGAAGAAGAATTACCTTCGGCGCTGCAAATGTGGACATAAGAGTCTTTGGTCAGTAAATATTTATTCATGCCATCAAGTTGTAGATATTTTTCATGCAATATTTGGCACTTGGGTAAGAGAACTTAAGATTGTATTTAGTGGAAAAATCTACATTTAATACTAAGTACATTGGTAGCTGGTATAACATTTATCGCAGGAGATGATAAAAAAGCTATAAGTAGAAGGTCAGACACACTATTGTTTACCTTTTTATTACGATATTGAAGATATTTTTCATACTAGGGCATATGTGAAGAAATATTTATGCAAAGGAGGAACTACAATAATCTAAGTGTGTGACTAGTGTGATTTGTAAACAAGAATGGAAGGAGTACATGGGCATAGGGAAGAAGGATTCATAATTTCCCAAGTTAGGGTTCTATAGCTAGGGCATGGGAGAAAATGGATTCTTTGCGAAGGAAAGCAATGGATTTGAGTAGAGCAAGGAAGATGAACAAGGAATATCTTTTCTTTTAACCTAATAAAGAAAATGACACCAAAGAAAGCAACCGTCTCACCAAATAAGGGAAAGGGAAAGGTGAAATAAACTTCCACCACCAGTTTCAATGAAGAGTGGTATGTGGAGATGCAATACCCAAATGGAGTGTCTCTTGGAAAGGAATGGGTATCCCACATGAGGAAGATGTTTGTGAGATACCATAACCACTCTACAAGCACCACAAAGAAGGGGATGACATTGGAACTAGTTTATACAATGGATAAGAAGACACCAGAAGTGATGCCAATCTGCAACGATGAGGTGAAGGTAAAATTGGAGAAGGTCAAGTTGTTACAACTGTATGATTTACCCTATTTTGAAAAGCCCAAGAATCTATACAAATTGTTGATGTCATGTGTGCATGAGGGCCACTTCTATTTTGCATGCCAAAGAATGCACATACCTCCCCACCTTATCTATAAGTTTACTAGCCTTGTTAGTGAAGGGGAACCAATGGATGATGACCTGGAGGAAAAGGAAGCTATTAAGGAGACCGTACAGGCTTATGATTATAAAAAGGGCTCACACCAATTCAATATTTCCTATATCTATGACCCAATGATGAGGATGGCCACATTATTGCTATCTAATTTGAATGGGAAAGAGAGGTGGACATAGATAAACAAATCTTTTTTGAATGTGTATTGATGAATTTCATAAGGGACCATCTATACCATGTTTTCCTTCATTACAAAAGAAATCATCAACATTGCGCAAGAAGGAGAGAAGATAATGTTTGGTAATGTCCTCCTCACCATCATCTTCTTAGAGATTGGAGTGCTCAATGGGCTAAAGAAATTTTTATGGGAGTATTTAGATGAAGACCCTTTCACACAAAAATATTTGAAAAGTACACTTATAACACCATGATGGCCACCCACAAGGCGCACATAGAGAAATGGTATAAGAGGATGCACAATGCATTCAGAGCTAAGTGGATGATACCAAAACAATTTATAGCATGAGTATAAAGAGAAGATGTGTTCACTATCGACGAATATTTCTGCATTGGCAGATTTAAATTGATAGATGGGAACAAGAGTTCATGGTGCAAATTGACTTCCTCTTTCATCATGTAGTTTTTTCAAGGAAGGGTCAATCACTTTAAAGAATCCAAAATACTATTTTTTGACCTCAGCAAGGTACACCAAGACCACCATGTGCTACGAAGGAAGCTGGTATATCCCAAGAATTTCACTTATGTGGAGAAGTATGTCTCCCATGAGGTATGCATGATGAAACCATTGATGCTCCCAATTGCTAGAAGGACCGCAACAAGGGTATACTTATAGATCAAGCCCAAATAGGAGAAGGGATCCTACTTATAGAGTGATGTCTCCATACCAAAAGACCCCACCAGAAGGAAGAAGGCCATGCCAAGAAAGAGGGAGAGGGAAGAAGTGCTAGATAAGAAAGAACCAAGTGTGAAAACAACACAATCTATGGGCATGCCAGTGTCAGGTGCCAAGCCGATAAAATATGCATGGAGGAAGAAGTCCCCCACTAAGGAAAAGGAAAAATCACCTAAGAAAGAGGCTCTAGAGGAAGAATAACTTCTTGCACCAGAGGAATCACTAAGAAATGAGTCACCTGAAGAATAATAAGAAGGGGAATATTCTCTTATACTAGAATCACCAGTTAGGAAGAAGTAGAAGGTAGAAGAGGAGGTTGACTCAAAAGAAACAGAGAGCTTGGAGGCCTACAGAGGTGAAAGGGATGATGAAAATCGTGAAGAGGTTCAAGACAATCTAGTTTATGATGTGCATGACTCTGAAGATGAATAAAATGAAGAAAAGGGTGAAGAAGAGGAAAGCACTCAAGGAAAATGGGAGAGCAAGGAAGCAAATACAATGGATCGAAGGACCCCAATCCTCACCAAGGAGCAGATAGAATAGGTCATAGGAAGAGAGGTAGAAGGAATAATAAATGATTTAGTGGAGCAGGAACTAGAGTGAAGCACTGATGAGATACTCAAGGAGATAGAGGAGGAAAGCTTAGGAAAAGTGTATGAGAGTATGGGTGAAGATCCCAACTTAGAGATAAGATTTCAGAAATAAGCACACAAAGGAGGGAAGAGTGTAGTAGAAATGCAGGAGTAGGGGATGAGTTACATCAATGACCTAAGTAAGGTACTGTGCATGCACTTCCATAGTACCATGCATGCAGACCAACTCCTTGATGGTCTTCCTTCAAAGAATAAGGTGTGTAACAATGAACAAGGAATATGTTATCTTGGGATACTGAGTCCCATGTTGATAAGCCCAAGTTTGAGGTTAGTCAGGGATTTTTGATGAAGGTACTAGAGAACAAAGGAATAAACCCGATAGTAAACACTCAACAATTATCAGATGAGAAAGTATGCAATGCCCTTAATATGGTATTGGTTGAGGTTGAGGCAAGTCTATTTGGAAGGAATGAAAGGGTAAGGTTCCTAGAAGAAGAACTAGAGAAGGAGGAGGAACTCATTGAGAAGAGAAAGGATCTGAAGCAGGAAGAGTTGATCACCACATAGTTAAGTTGTAAAATAAAGGAAGAAAACATGAAGGTGTGAGAGGTGTACAATAAAATTGAAATGATCATGAATACCATCATATTGAAACACCAAGACCTAGCACTGCCTGAGTATAAATATGAGTCAAAATTGCAATGCTTGGATTACTTAACATGCATCCTTACCATAGAGAGGATGTTACTCACTTTGGAATCAGAAAATGAAGTGTTGGTGCACCAAAAGGAGGAAGATAAATAGAAGATCATTGAGACCGTCACTCAATATTCCTAACTCTTCATCATTGTACAGACTGTCACATGCATGGCTGAGGCCATATATGATAATTGTGTTGATAGGGAAAGAGTAGAAAATATACTAGTTACTACACATGAGGCGGATCTGAAGGAATTATAGGAGAAGAAAAAAGGAAACATGGTAGAGTGGGATAAGATCCTTTCCAAGGTTGAAAATAAAATGGAAGCAATCAAAACCTTGTGAGGTTCAATCAAGAATCAACTTAAGTAACTATACCCCCAGGTCATACGAATAATGAATAAAATTAATGACCTTAGCAAGTAGCTGGAAGGAATTGTTGATATGTTGAATGCTAAGGGTGATGAACTAAGATTTTAAGAGGTGAGCACTCTCATCGGTGACCTACTCAAGTAGCCACAAGGTGAGGTTAATGCGTGGGATAAGATCAAGGTGAAAATGAGGAAGGAGTTCCCACTCCTTTTATAGCAGTAGTATAAGTCTTCATTCTTTCCTTCCCCATTCTTTCATTCCTTTAATGATTTATTCCTTCATTTTTTATTCAAATTTTCTCATTCCTGCCATTATTTATTCTTTGGAGGATCAACATGTTTCTGAGGACATAGAACAAGCTTATTTTTGGGTGATGTTGGGCCTAAAAATATTGGCTAAGTTTCAGAGTGCACGTATGCACGTGGGAATAGTAAGAAGAAGAATACATGGGTAAAAGCACCCATGACAAGGGTTTAAGGAGGTTTTAGGAGATACCAATGTGCATTCAAGGCAGAACAATAAATTCCAAGGACATAGCCACATTTATCATTCTAGATACATGGGATGAAAAATGTGACCCGACTAGGTGTGCCAAGTGGATAAGGTGCTACCCTAGAGACTTCATGGGAAAGGAAAGAATATTCCACGAATGGAAGGTTCCCAAAATACATCATTTCAAAGAGTATAGATCTCATAACAGAATAAACATGCTCTATTGGAGGACCACATAGACACTTGGCAAGAAATCTACTCTTGAAGGAAGGCATGGTGGTGCTTTCTAAACCTATATATGAAGATGCTCGAGTATAAGAAAAAGGGGAGAGGAGAGAAGCATTAGGACCATAATAGAGAGGATGGAAAGTGAATATTTACAAAAAATATTAGGATTTTCTAGGAGCTGGGGTTCTCATTAGAGGATTATAGGAATGTTATCATGTCTAATGGGATGGGTCCGCAAGATTATTGTAATAAGGGAAGCATAGATAGGACTTCTGATATATTAGTCAGATCCCTGTTTTGATACATTTTGGTCTATATCACCCTTTTGAATGTAACGTGGTTACTAAAATTATGATCAATATGAATATATGACTTTGTTCTAAATATATGGCTCATGGGAGCAAACCCTAATGTCTTTTATTTATGTTAAGAATCAGATTTGTTCTTTATATGATGTTTCTCTTGTTATCTAAATGGGTATATTGATGTAATAACTAATCCTATGCTTTCAAAATTAATGCATGAACATTTACTTTTCTGAATCTAGTCTTTCATCAACTTATCACAAATCTCACATAAAGGAGGGGCTCGGTGCCTCTACGTGCCTCGGGTGAGCACCTAGCGCCCACTGGGTGGCAAGCTGATGCTCATGGGATTAGAGTATTGTTTTAAGCACATAAAAATGACTACATTGTGGGTGTCATTGAAGACATAAATTATATATTTCCAGTTTTCAAGAGTAGGTTGTGATGGTCTGTATATCTTGAAGTCATATTGCTACTATTGTAAGGGTATGTTTAGCATATTGAGAGTATCAAGTTGCATGGAAAATTCATCAAGCCAAGATTATGTCCTGAACAGGTAATGCAAATGTATTAATGGCTGAAAATCTCAATTTTTATAATCTTAAGCTTGGAAACTGTGATAAATTTTATGAAAATTCAAGAGAATCCTAAAATTCTCTAGTGATCAAGTACAATTCTAATACAGAGGAATGAAATATCTTTCTACAAATGATAGTAGTTCAAAATGTCAAGATTCACTGGTCGTAGTCATACTAAATCCCTAAAATGGAAAGCTACATGTTTATGAAAGTGTCTCGGATTGAGGGATAGCTCATATAACTCACGAATTTCCCTTTTTGAAGTAAGTATAGAAGTATTAAGTCCTTGTCAGTGGTATTCAAAGTATTTCTCAGTCAAAGGTTGGTGGACATAGTTTCTGATGATCAGTATCACTATGTAAAGTATCTGAGAAATTGTCATAAGGTGTTTAGAAGAGTGTTTTTGAGAGAAAATATTTATCACTTTATGAAGGGACAGACTCTCCCAGGTTTCTCAGAAACCCTCCTTAGGGTTTGATCTTGTTCATGGATTGGAATCATTTATAATGAAATGTAAGGCTTGAATATTTTCATAAAATATTGTATCAAGGTATGGAAACAGTGAAAGAATCCTAAGCATGACTACAGTGGAAGAGGAATAAAGAAAAATAGAGAAAATGTATGATTCAAGTGATGTATTAGACAAGGTATAAGGAACTATGAAGTTGGTAATTATGTCTCTATGTTTTGCATTGAAGGTTTCAAAGAAATCTATGTTTAAGGTGTATGCAACCTAGTGTAATGTTAAATGAAACATGTGGTAGATCATATATAGAAACTTATTGAACAATTCTTCTATGGAATAAAGATCTCAATATGACTCAATAAGATGCATCAAGGAAAGTTGCAAGTGATGTTTGAGTTACATATACTAGGTATAGTAGAGTTCTACAGGATTTGTATTTAATCTAGAAGGCATCAAGTGAATTCCACATGCATCAAAGTCCTCAAGATGCTAATAATTCTGTGAAAGAGACTAGATAAGTAATTCTTAGTCTTAGCGATCTATGTATGGAAGATTGAATGAAAGATATAGGAAAATAGAAGATATCATAAAAGATTTTTGAGAAAATGTTATCAAAGCATAGTAAAGTTAGAAAAAGATTCCAAAGCCCTAAGACCTCCTTATATTTGAGTGCATCTATAGGTGATAAAGTTTTTGAAGGTAGAATAATGAAAATTTTATGAAGTTTTTTGATGAGCTACAGTGCTCTGAATGACTCCAAACATGGGATTGAATATCAAGGTAGCTTGCTACAACCTTACAAAGTGTTTCCTCAAGGATTATAAGAATAGGATGTGTCATTAAGTTTTGAAACAAGATTGTGATAACTTGATAAATAAATATACATAAGTGTTTAGCAAGAGTGACTTGACAAAGCATGTTCTTGGAGTAATGATTAATGGTATACAAAGGTCTCAAAAGTCATGTTGAGGATTTGAGATGGTTCTAATAAAATTTTGAGCTCATTGTCTTCAAGACTTTCAATGTGTTATCCAATGGTTTGTATTATATCATCATAATCGGTTTTGGAGATTTCATGAAATAACATGGATCAGGTATGTTTTAGGAATAAGTAATTTTGTGTCCTACTAATAGAATGATATCTCTCAAGGTTGTGAAATTTCACTTTAAGACCTCAAGTATCAATGAGATGATTGTAATCAAGAAAGCATTTGATGAAGTTAAGAGTAGAAGAGGCCTTGTTGGGTTATTCAAGGATAAGATGAACAACTGACCTCTATATGAAAATATTCAAGCTTGTTTGAAGGGTTTTTGTTGGCATGTGAAGGGTTTTAATAATTTATTATTTGTATATTTTGTGACAACCAAAACGTTTTGTTGACCCTGAAGTATCTTAACAACTATAATGGAATCGTCAGAAGACAATCAATGTCTAAGCCATATTTCTCATATTAGGGCATGTGTCTTGAGAAACATGACAAGTTTGGGTCTATGATGTGTTCAAATACATTGTCAAAGTTTTGAGTTTTCTATCAAATATGAAGGTGTAACAGTGTATGATCTAAGGTCATGAATTTAGAATCCTCAGAGGTGAAGAAAGGTTAAATACAAGGTTGAAAACGGATGTTTCAATGAGTGATTTACAGGTCTCAGCTCCATCAAGGATGCAAGATGAATTTTTTGAACATTTTCAGATGACACAAGTTATATAGGATGTTTATGGTTCATTTATGCCTTAATGGTTTAATGGTATGAGTGGTCAAATTTGATCTAAAAATCAATTTTAACTAGCAATTGTGCACACACTTAACTTTGCTTTGTATTGATTTTTGATATAAAAATTGACTATTGTATCCTTTTGTATTTTAAATAAAAGAATTAAAACTAAAATTAATATGTAAAAACATAAAATAAAGAGATGAATCACAAGAAATTTGACACAAGAATTGATAACGGAGTTCGGTACTTGTGGCCTACGTCTCTGGGTCTGGCTGCATGGGACCAATCTATTAAAATATTGAAAATAAATCTTTACAAATATTTCTACAAGAATATGATCTTCTCATCATGCTCATCTAACAAAAATAATAGGATTCACTTTTTACTTAATCTCAAAATTCCCCTCCTAGCTCAAGTTATGAGCATTTTAATAATTTACACAGTCCTGAAATGCCTGTACATATACAAATTAGCTCCTTTTATAATGTTTCTTCTCCTATGGTGTGGAGGTCAAGGCATATATTTATGATGGAAGGGATCAAAGTTCAAATACCACCTCCCATGGGATTTATCCCACATTCCTAGCATGGTGGATTGCTAGGATATATATAGGCGCTTTTTAAGGTAAGGTTTAGGCGCTTTTTAAGGTAAGGTTTAGGAACTTTTCCAAAAGGATAAGGTTTGTTTAAATATGGAGGTAATATAGTAATATAGGCACTTTTGCATTGTAAGGTGGCTTCTAAGGGATAAGGTTTGTTTAAATATGGAGGTAATATAGTATATAATGTGTGGCATTTATAAGATAATATATAATTTAAATTTGGTAATTTGGATAAATTATTTATGTGAAAATTTAATGGGATTTGGTATTATCCTTTAACAAATTCAAATATGAATAATCCCACATGTATCCCATATTTGCAAACTGAAGCAAATATATAACTATGTAATATAGATGTGAAGTAAAGGAGGCTAAGACTATTCCAAAAGCCACCCTTTTCTCTATCACCAATATTGTCCACATGGTGAATGTTGATTGGTCCACGTGTACACGCATCATCTCTACACATAGTATTGAATTCACCAGTTGCTAAAAAATTTTAGCAGGTTATAACTTTTGCAAATGACCTCCGTTTCTTACAAATGAGATATCAACAGAATCGTATAAGTTTTCTCCATGCTTTAAAAATGACTATAACTTATTCTGAGAAGATCTTAGATTAGTGTTTCTTGGTGAGAATCCTATGGATCATTCCTACCCACTGAGAAACTTTTGGACCCCAAAATTCAACTTAATTGGTGAATAGGTGAGGGTATTTCTCCCTCACCTTTCCGGTTTCCATCCATTTAGCCTTGTTTGGATGCATGCCTTTAAACCCAACCTGACGATACTCAATATCACCCCTTTGTGAAGTTTTGACCTTCTTATCCAAAATGATGTCTTCCTGCAACTCATCAAGATACTCATGAGAAAAATCATCAATGGAAGGCATTATGTTAGCATCATCATGATCAAAAATCATATGCAATTCATACAATATTAAATTCTCAACATTAACAACTGAGTAGATTTTCATATATGGAGGCAAATTTAAGCGGAAAATGTTGTTACCAATTTTTTCCAATATTTGGAATGGACCATACCTTACAGGTTTCAATTTTTTACCTTCACCTGTCAGTCTTTCCCTGTTGATGTGAAGCCAAACTGAATCACCAACTTTGGACTTGTGATCAGTTATATGTTTATCATGTCGGCTTTGTACTTAGCCTGAATTTTTTCCAATTATTCATAGACATACTGATGAACATGTTGAATTCTCTGAACAAATATTTTAGCCTTGTCAAAATCACTTGAACCATTAACAACAGTTTCATGTCCATAATATACATCTAAAGGAGAATTAGGAAGATATCCATAACAAGTCTCAAATGGAGACTTCAAAGTATAAGAATGTAAGGCATGATTATAGGCATGTTGCACATAGTATAGATGTTCATCCCATAACTTAGGATGTTTCCCACAATATCCCCTAAGAAAATGTAGTACTGTGCGGTTTACAACCTCTATTTGACCATCAGTTTGTGGATGAAAAGCATTACTCTTTTTCAATTTTGTGTCCATTAACCCCCACAATGTTGACCAAAATTCCCAAATAAACCTAGAATCCTAATCAGATATAATTGAATTAGGTAATCCAAAATGAACCCAAACAAACTGAAAAAACAAATGTGCAGTTCCATCAGTAGTTATTTGTTTAGTACATGGAACCAACACACACATTTTGCTAAATCTGTCCACTACCACATATAAGTAATCATGTTTCTTCTATGTCATGGGAAATCCTCCTACAAAGTCCATGGAAACACTTTCCCAAGGCCTTGTTGTAACAGGAAGAGGAGTGTAAAGTCCTAATTTCTTGTTACTTGGCTTGCTTGTGGCACAAATAGAACACATCCCTTAATATACCTATGTTTACATGTTCATGCATTCTAGGCCAATAACAATATTTCTGTAAATGTGCAACTTGTCTTAGTAACACCAAAATTCCCTAAAATAAGAGAAGTATGTGCTTCCCTAATCATATGCACACATTCATTTTGTGGAATTACAAAGTTTTACCAGAATGATATAACAATCCTTCATGCAAATGATAATATTTTTCTCCTACTTATTTCCCACTTACTAGATCCTCATACATTTCTCTAAAATCAACATCATTTACATATTGTTCCTTGTAACTAACATGATCCAAAGAACTATGTTGCAAGAGAATAGATGATACTACCACTGGTATTCTACATAACATGTCGGCAACCTTGTTTTGAATACGATTTTTATACCTTATTACAAGATGAAATTGTTGCGAAAATCCCATGCACCTGAAATGTCTAAATTGCTGCAATTTGGTTTGTGTTTGTAAGTACTGAAGCGGTTGATGGTCAATATGTATAATTGTTTCTTTTCCCATTAAATAATGCTTCCACTTTTTAAAACTTTGAACCAAAGCATACAAATCTTTATCATTAAGTTGGATATTTTCTTACCGCACTTGTAAAGGTTTCTAAATGGTAACACACCAGTCATTTGTTCTACATCAAAACTTGCCCCCATTGCGTAGTCACTAGCATCTGTCTCAATCTCAAATGAATGCTGAAAATCTAGAATTGCCAAGGTCACAGTGGTACTTATCTTCTCTTTTAGTGTATCAAAGGCTTTCTGTTGCTTTCATCCCCACTGAAAGACATGTTTAATACTTGTCAAAGCATGCAAAGGAGATGCAATATACGAGAAGTTAGCCATAAATTTTCTCCAGTAATGAGCTACACCTAGAAAAATCCTAACTCCCATCACATAAGTTGGTCTATGTCCATTTTACAATAACCTCTATTTTTGCAGGATCAATTCTCAATTCACCATTTCGTACAATATAACCTAAGTAAATTAAATATTTTTCTTCCAAATTCACATTTTGACATCTTCAAATACAATTTCTCTTTCCTTGGTGCATCTAAGACTTTCTAGATGTGTTTAACATTTTCATCCCATGATTTACTGAAAACAAGAATATAATCTAAGTAGAAAATAATGAAATTATCAATAAATAGTCTAAATATATCATTCATAACTCTCATGAATGTTGCCGATGCATTGCACAAACTAGAAGACATCACTAACCATTCAAACAATCCCTATTTCGTTTTAAAAGTAAGTTTTCCAAACATCACCTTCTGCAATTCTTACTTGGTGATAACCACTTCTTAATTATAACTTAGTGAAATAAATTGCACTCTTTAATTGATCTAGTAAATCATCTATTCTAGGAAGAGGGTAATGATTCTTTATAGTAATCTTGTTTAAAGCATGAAAATCAACACACATTCTCCAAGTGCCATCCTTCTTAGGAACCAAAATAATTGGCGAACCACATGGGGATATACTTGGAATGAATTATACCTTGAGCCAAATTTTCCATTACATGTCTCTTGATTTCCTCATTCTGCTACTACTGACAACCTGTACATTCCGATATTAGGAAGAGGTGCATCCTGAAGCAACTGTATCTCATGTTAAACCCCTCTTTTGGGAGGTAGACCTTGTGGATCCTGAAAAATATCATCAAAATCAGAAACAATTTTTACCAATTCATCCTTATGCTTCAAATCACAAGTCTCAAAAGCCATCTCATGTTCTTTCTCTTTGGCTTTGACCACCATGAGCACAAAACTTTTTCTTGAATTTACCAGCCTTTTCATTTGACCTACCAGTTACCAAGGATAGATTATTCTTTTCATGGTGAGCTCTAACAATAAACTCAATTCCATCCTTTACAAGAAAATATTTATTTTCTTCCCTATAGAAGATTGCTTTATGATCATACAAATAAGGACTTCCCAAAACCACCCCACAAATATCCAAAGGAACTACATCCAATTCAACCTCATCTATAAACTTATCTGTAATGGAAAATCTGAAAGTACAAGTTTTAGTTACCTGCAATTTTACATCATCACAAACTGAGCCCAAAGGATAAGGGCTTAGGATGTGGATTAGTTTTGAGTCCTAATTTCTTTACAACCTCCTTTAAAATAAGATTATCTTGATATCCACTATTAAAAAGATTATCAATTTTCGTATGTTTTGAAATCACTCTAATGTGGAAAAGTCTCATTCTTTTTCTTATCATCATGTATAGTTTTGTTTACTAGAAGAAGATGCAAAATTTTTAGTACTATTGTTAGAAATTGAAAGTTTTGATTTACCTCGAAAAATCATAGCTGTGATCTTGGTTTCATCACTTGAATCTGACCCAAGATCATGAAATACAGTGTTTGTTTTATTTTCCTTTCCTTTCTTCACCATCCATTTAGGTTTCAATTTAGGATGTAATTTCTAACATTTAGACTCATCATGGTTCTTTTTACAATGATTAGAAAATGTTTTTTCATCTTGCTTCTTAATAGTAGAGTTTGTCTTATGCTTACCCTTTCCTTTTCCTTGTTCTTTTGAACCTTTTCCTTCAGATTGTTTGTTATTTTGTGTTAAAAGAAGAGAAAGAGGACTCCTTTGTCATTTTCCCTCGTGCTTCCAAAGGGGGTTGCTTGAACACATACTTGCATCAAGATTAGTAAGACCTAAAACAAGTATCATATGCCTTAGATAACTATGCAATCCACCAATATATTTAAGCAATGTTTCTTCTATGTTTAGGGGAAATTCCCATAATTAGAGCCCATTTCCTCAAATTCCTATGTGTATTCTTGAACACTTTGTCCCTTAGTTTGTCTTAATGTTTTCCAATCCATCATAGGCTTGTTGCTTATACCCAAGAGGATAAATTTGTTGCCTAAGATTTGAAACAAATTCAAACCAAGAAGTGATTTCTATGCCTTTGGTTTCTTCCACTTCATGAAGCTTACTCTCCCACCAAATGATTGTTGTGCCACCCATCCAAAGAGTTTCGAAATGAATCTTTGCTTCAACATTGACAATTATCTGTAACCCCGCAATATACTTCTATATGCTTGACCCAGTTATCTAACTTCTCTGCATTTTAGCTCTCCAGTATACATAAGCAATTCAAACTTGATATCTAACTTTAATGAAGGAAAATCATATTTCAAAGGGTTTCTTTTAGGATTATCAGAACTAGAGATTTCTTATTTCTTACCTTCTCTAGTTCCATATTGCCTTTGACTTTCTTGGTACATTTTCTTCCACCATTTCCTTCATCTTTAGGAATGATTGACGAAAGTTTTCTTCCTCTCGATCCACCATTATAGGGACTTTGAGATCGTCTGGGTACCAATTTTGGGATCTGCTTCAACTAACTCTCCTTCACCCTTCTTAGATCGAGACCTTGTTAACATCCAACACAAAACTCGCAATCCAAAAATCGTTAATCAGAACCAAAAATCAGTCAAAACCAGCTCTGATACTAATGATCTAAAAAGCAATTTTAACTAGCAATTGTGCACACACTTAACTTTGCTTTGTATTGATTTTTGATATAAAAATTGACTATTATATCTTTTTGTATTTTTAATAAAAGAATTAAAACTGAAAGTACTGTGTAAAAACAGAAAATAAAGAGATGAAATCAATTTGACACAAGAATTGATAACGGAGTTCGACACTTGTGGCCTATGTCTCCGGGTCCTGTTGAATGGGACTGATCTATTAAAATATTGAAAATAAATATTTACAAAGATTTCTACAAGAATATAATAGTCTCATCACGTTCCTCTACAAAAAATAACAGGAATCCCTTTTTACTTCATCTCAAAATTCCACTCCTAGCTCAAGTTATGAGCATTTCAATGAATTTACACAGTCTTGAAATGCCTGTACATATACAAAATAGCTCCTTTTATAATGTTTCTTCTTCTATGGCATGTGCAGGTCAAGGTATATATATTTTGATGTAAGGGATCACGGTTCAAATCCCACCTGCTATGCTCGCCTCCCATGGGATTTATCCCACATTCCTAGGATGGTGGATATGTAGGCACTTTTTAAGGTAAGGTTTAGGTGATTTTGCATTATAAGGTGGATTTTAAGGGATAAGGTTTATTTAAATATGGAGGTAATATAGTATATAATGACTGTCATTTAGAAGATAGTATATAATTTAAATTTGGTAATTTGGATAAATTATTTATGTGCAAATTTAATGGGATTTGGTATTATCCTTTAATAAATTCAAATATGAATAATCCCACATGTATCCCATATTTGCAAACTGAAGCAGATATATACAAAAACTCTGCAATATAGATGTGAAATAAAGGAGGCTAAGACTATTCTAAAAGCCACATTTTTCTATGTCACCCATATTGTCCACATGGCGAATGTTGATTGGTCCACATGTACACGCATCATCTCTACACATAGTATTAAATTCTCTAGTTTCCCAAAAAATTGAGCAGGCTATAAATTTTTCAAACGAGCTCCATTTCCTGCAAACAAGATATCGATGGAATCATATAATTTTTATCCATGCTTTAAAAATGACTGCAACTTATTCTAAGAAGATCTTAGATCGGTGTTTCTCAGTGAGGATCCTTTGGATCAAAAGGAGAATAATTTGATCTATGAAGTGCAATGGTAACTGTTAGATGGCCTCTTACTAAGTCAACAAGATTTTTTAAATGGTGATACTCAAGGCTCATACATTTTTTTATCAAATAAGTAACAACAAGAACTTTGAACATCAAACCTACAGGTGGATTGTTTCTCTACTTTGAGGTAACTGAGAAAAAGCTAGTAAAGAAGGATTTTGAGTTGATAAATGGTATTTTACAAGACTATGGTGAACTTCTAAGGTCTACAAAGCAAAAATAAGTAATAAAAGACTGATAAGTTGATACAAGGTAGTATGAATGGTCATATCTATAAGCATGATGTCTCTGATTTCGTCCATAGCTTAATCTCTTATATTGTACAACTGTGTACTCGAGTCTGGAAACACAAGCAGGGTGTTATGAGTGAAAAAGAATGTATTTTAAGTTTGTCAAAGGTGATCTTTAGAAATATTAAATTGTGTTCAATGAAGAAGGTGAATTTTACAGTGGATTGAGAGTCAAGAAGCTATCACAGAGGTTGTAGTTGATTATGATGTTGATTTACAGTATGAAATAAATGGTATGAGTTTTATGTCCTAGAAAGGGGGAGTTATTTATCTTATAGTAAAGAATTCAAGTGCCTTGAAGCATCTTTCATAGCCAAATGGAAATGTGTTGCAGGTTTGATGATTGGAGGAACACATATTAACCTCTAGAAGCATGAATTAGGTTAGAATGAAACTGTAAACACTAAGAAAAGTTTTCAAGATTGCGTCAAAATGATTGTCTCCCTTCCTAAACAAAAGATCAAGGTACGAATTTTTATCTTGTATTTTTCAATTAGAAAAGAGTATTATTAACTCAGAGCGAGTCAAGATAAAAAGTTTCATGATGTGTAAAGAACTCTAGAGCTTGATGAAGATGATCATAAATGTGTTGAAGATATTGTTTAAGGAAATTTTTCCTAGAGTGTATTATGATTGTCCTAAAGGAATAGTTTGTGGTCTTAAGCATGGAATTAACCTAGAGAATGATGCTTTGAAAAATGAAGACAAAATGGAAGTGTATCAGTTGAGGGGGAGAGTGTTGCTTCACCATTAAAGGTCCAGTGGATCTTCCTTATGCTGCTAAAGGAGTCATAGAGAAGAAAGTATAGTCCCGGGGGGAGATTTTATCTCAAGTAAGTCATATTTTACATTGCTTAGTCTTGTGTTGCAATTTTTCCATGTTGTAGTATCATTGTAGTATCTTTAATAGATGTGAAACGGGGACAGAGACATCATAAAAATGGAGTTTAGATTTGTTATGTGCTTGTCTTATTGGTCACCATCAATGTTTCTGAATGATGGTTGCCATCATTGACAAAGGGGGATATTTTTGGCCATTTTGTGGTAGTATTTTCATTGATGTCAACCCCCATTTATGGAAAATAGTGTCATGGTGTCAAGTGTGTCTCCTAATGATATTGTTCAGATGTTAATCATGAAGTCTAAGTGGTTTGTTGAGTTTAGCAATGTCCTAGTGCATAGTTGAGTATGCTAAGTCATGGTTTGGGTCTTCCCAGGTGTTTTTTTACGTGTATCATGACATCATACATGGTCCACATGATTTTTCATGAGTATACATATTTCTTCATTGATTCAGCATGGTATGTTCATGGTTGAGCTAGGTCATTCCAGGCTTGTTTTTAGCCATAGAGAATCTAGATTGAGGTAGTGACAAGAAAACTAGAGCTGATGATTCTTTTTGGAGAATTATTACATGTTGATAGTGTACCTGAAGTGTTTGATGATTTTTACATCTGTATTCAAATATTTAGTTCTTCTTTGAGGTCATTGGGAAGAAAACAAGTTGAGAAAAGACAATTTAACAAAGGTAAATGAGATTGGCTGGATAGTTTGAAATGCATTTGGGATATGAAATGAATTTGAGTAGTTAGAGGATGTTGTCTTGATTATTATTTCCAAATTTAATGTTAATATGATGAATACTTTTGAAGATATGAAAGTTTTGAAAAAACCTGTTAAGTTGTAGTGTGTTTTTTCAAGCAAAGTTTGACCTTATAATGCTCACTGTGAATTATATGTTTTTCATGGGGACCTGAGATCTTAGGAATGTATTTTTAGGTAAGTTATGAATATTTCAAAAAAATAATGAGGTTTTTTTATCCTCACATTTTTATTAATGGTCATTAATAAGACAAAGTGGTCTAAAACCCTAGCTAAACCCTAACTAGGAGTAGTTTGCAGAAAAGTGATTGTAGAAGCCCAATTTTGACTTCTAGTTAAAAATTGATGATTTAATGTTGTAGAAGACTCTTATAAATTTCAGGAAAGGTATGTTTTATCTTGTGACCATATGCGGGCCAAACCTAAAAATTCCATTTTCCAAATAGTTTCAGTTATAGGAGAAAGTTGCCAAATGAGGTATGGACTAAATTTCCATTGTGGAATGTAGGTGAATATTTATTTATGTTTATGTAGGTTTCAGATCATTTTTGTGATGAAAAATGGAAATTTGAGTTCCGTTCAGGTTGATTAGTCTAAGGGAAGTTTTGGGGCCATAAAAAGTAGTCTTCACTAAAATGGGCATAACAGGAGCTACATGTTGATTTTGGAAGTGATTCAAGTTGCATTGGAAAGAGGATTCAAATATATTTCCATTGATATGTATTTTTTATCATGATGAGGTTATTTCATATGGTTAATAGGTCATTATCTATACATGATGATTTTTGGTACTTCAAGATAACATGTGTTCAAGTGTAATTTTGAGGTTGTTTTAAGCATAAGATGCATTGTGTAATGCTTCCTATCACCTGGAATGTAAATAACGATTAATTTTCATCCAATGAATTCATTTTTCAGTATTTAACATTTTAAAAAATTATTTTATGAGCTAACATTTTGAAACATGTTGTTTGGCATGATGTTTTGGTGAAGGCAAATGTTATTATGGTTTTAAGTGAAGGATGTTTCATGAATTCAACCTTGATTAAAATTTTTATATAGGTTCTTAAATTTAGTTTTAGTTGTAAAATGTAATGTTTTTATTGAGTATAAGTGATTTGGTGATCAAATGAAGTTTCTAGGGTTCTGAAGGGTGCAGGATATAACTGTTTTGAGAAATAAAAAGGATACTGGGTGCATTAAATGAAATAATATGATTTTTTGGAAAAAAAAATTGACCATGGTTCATTTTAAAAATATTTATTACTCATGTTTGATTAATATTGGATCTTGGATAAGCATGGTTTTGGAATGAGAAAAATTTTGGCATCACAATGCATGTGTTTTGGTGATTTTTTGTGCATAAAAAGTGTATTTTTACTAGGCTGACACATATGAGTAACTTTTAGATGTTATGGAAAATTTATGGTATATTTTTAATGATTTATGGGTTGAACTTATCATGAATAACTGATATTATTTGGGTTAGAAAGAATAAATACATATAAAAGTGATGTTTTGGCTCATTTGGTGAGCTAGTCTTGTATGGGGGTGTAGTGTGTCCCAAAGGAGAGATATTTGTAGGAACTAAGGAATTTTTTGAGGGAATATCAGGTTTGTTTCATATTGAGGAATACATTTCAGCATTAGATAAATATTTTAGAGGCAAGACAAGTTGGGAAAGAGGAAGAAAGAGTAAGGTTGAAGACATGGGGTTTGACCTAGGGTTTGTGAGACGAATTAGTGATATATATCAGTTTTGGAAGAAACATTATCTTAGATAAAACATATTAAGGAGGGTGATTTAGTAATTGGTCATCATATGGGGTTTTAGCTTCTTTGTGTGGTGGATTCTTCACTAAATTTAGGGGTTGGTGCTCCTTGTATTAAGCATGGAGTGGACTTATAAAACATGTATAAGTTGTTTTAAAATTTTGGTGATGGACTTATTAGCCCAAGAGGTTTCATTTTTGGCGAGAAGGAAACTTGATTGTATTAGGTCTAGTTATGTCCTAATGAGGGATTTGAGTGTGAAGATGCCATTGCCAACATATATGGTCAATGTTTTTATGTTTTTAAGATGTTATTTTGAGTTATTTAAGTTAATTTTTCCTATGATGGCTCACCTAGATGAGTTATAATCACAATTCATCTATAAATTTAAGTTTTATTGCTATTTTGAGATAGGAGAGGGGGTAAGAGAAAGTGCAATCTAGATTTGTGATTGAAAAGGTAAAGGAGGTATTTTTTGACCATCAACAGAGGGTAGAAATGGTGCTTTGATGTTCTAGAGTGTATTAAACTATTGGAGAGATAGGTCATTAAGCCTAATCAGCTTGGTGAAGAATCCCAAGAGTGAGTTATCCTAGAGAGAATATTTGAAGAAGAAGAAATGAAAGAGAGATTCATAGTGTCATCATAAGTTGTTGAGGTAAAATTTTAGAGGTGAAAAAAAAATCAAGTGGCTTTAGTTGGTGTTGAGTCATCTAGGGGGTTGGCACTTCCTTGTAGAGTTAGTGGTCTACTAAATCTAGGGGTTAGTGCTCCTTGTAAGCTTGGTGCCTCACTAAATCTAGGGGATGGTGCACTTTGTTGATTTGGTGCTCAAATAAATTCTGATCATGGCTGTAATAAATATTTTTTTAGTGTGTTTTCTTCCCTTTAAGTGTTTCCCACTTAAATATGGTGTACTTGTGTTCTTGTGTTCTCATGGTTCATGCTCATGTGTTTGATTAATCATTTCTTAATCTATATGTAAATGAATGTTTGGTGAATGAATTGAATTTTGATGGATGCTAAGGTTTAAGAGAAATAAAGTTTTAATGGCCCACTGATTCACTCCCACTCACAGTGATTGGTCTTCCAACACACATTTTTTAGTATTATATTATGTAATATTATTATTAAAATGAATTAACATAAAATAAATCATTTAATAATATAATATTTTAAAATAAATAAATAAAATCTCATATTGAGTTGTATTAATGTACATGAGTTGTACAACAACTCACTAGAGATTCTAGGGAACTGGTTGATATCTCATAGGAAGGGGTTGGGTTTAATGTGGGATTGTTAGAGAAATATGAGGGATGAGAGAGATACTAGGAGATATTATTTAAGATGAAGTTGAATTCACCTTTTTAGGAGTTCAAACATTATAATATTTATTCTCCATCAATGAATAAATTCTCTCAAATAAAGCTAAATTTGACTATATTATTATTCAGTTTTTTTGAGTTTATTAAATTTATGAAATATAATACCAAAGCTACATTTTGGTATTAGAGAGGGATAAATAATTATTTAATGAATTATTGTAATGGTTTTTTTATATCTAGTAGAGGGGAAGAGTTGTGTTTGTTTTCCTTGTGAATAAAAAATGTAATTTACAAACTAGCTAAACCTGTTTACAAAGCATTTCATAATAGTTTTTGTAATTTTAGGTTTTTTTAATATTTATTGGGTTTGAAGTTATATGTGCTATAATAATAGTGTCAAAATTTAAAAAAAAAACCATATTATAGTTTCTTATAAAAATAGAAAAAAATCATGTGAATAAAATTATGTAGTCTTTGGGATGTGTAGTTGTGAAGAAATTGAGATTTTTATATCATCATCCTTTAATGCAGTGTAAGAATTATAATCTCCATATAAACACGATTTATAAGTGTGTTAGTTCCATTCTCATTTTTAATTTCACTGATTGTTTTTGTTCACTTTCTCTTATACTACATCTCAAATATTTACTGACTCCTACTCAGAGTTGGATCTGATTGATTTGTAGGCATCTCTTTAGATCCAAATACCTTCTAAATGTGATGCATAATCTTGTATCCTAATAGTCATTTCCATTATTTCATGCATTGCCATTGATTTGGCTTATTCTGTGTAAATTACTATTCATCTTTGGTTGTGAGTATATAGCACTATATATCTCTACATAGTCATGAGAAATGAGGATATTTTTCTTTTATATTTTTTATTTAATGCCTCTTGTACTGAAATTATTCTTATTATTTACAAAGGAGACATAAAGAAACTTTTAATACAACTTATCTCCCACCGATGGCATCAAATTTTTGTTTAGTTAAAATTCATTGTTTAGTTTAAAGTTATTTTATTTAGTTTGAAGTATTTGTTTAAGTAGTTTACCATTATTATTTTTATATATGATATTAGATATATAATAATAATATAATGAAAACAATCAAAGAGGAAAAAAAAGAATCACATAAATATAAATAGCAGCAAGGAGGTAATCAAAATTTGACCACAAAGGGCCCAAAAAATATCATAAGGTTAATATAAGAGGCCTCAATAAATGTAGAAAGTAAGTGCAATATTTTGGCATTTTTCATCTATTTTTGCACTTTTCTTGGTTTTTGTTGGTTCTTGACTATTTCAGAGCTATATTTAGACTAGATCTGGGTTGGTTCTATACTAGTTTGTTTGGATGCTCTTGTTTTAGTAGATGGTTTAGTTTTGACTCATGAAATGTTTATTGTCATATCTAGATTATACATCATTTTGTTACAAGGTAGGGCCCCTATCAAAACCATCCTTTTACCAACTACCAAAAAAATAAAATAATAATAATTATATTTTATGGTGCTCGAAAAACCATACAAAGTAAAGTGGTTAGTTTTTTTAAATATTTTATTTTCCTGAAATAATTTTATATTACTTTAAATTTTTAACAGCCTTAATTGATTTTTAGTGGTCAACAACATATTTAATGGTTACTTTTTAGGTTTGTAAATATTAGATAAGAGTATAATTGAGGTGTTAAATATTTATCTTTTGAATCAATATAGTCATGTCATTGTGTGTAGCTATGTTTTGTAGTCATCATCAAAATTGTATATTTGTCATCAAAAGAGTAATTTTGTAAGTTTTAAAATGTCAAAATTCATTATTGTTAAAGTTAATGTTAAAATTTTTCCAAGAGTCAACATTATACCCATTTAAAATAGTGTTATTTTATAGTAATCAAAATTCCACAACTTAAATAGTTTTGTCTAATTCATTATTGTTATTTTGAGTCAAAAGTTTGAAAACACAAATTGTCTTACAAATGCATTTTCAATTGAACTCGATGTTCACTTTTGTAAAATAATAAAATTTGATGTTCAAAATTACATCTTACTAAGTTAAGTAGTGATCAATGGAGGATTTAGGAAATGGAGGAAGTAGGTTTGTTTGTGCTCATTTTGATCTCACACCTTTATTATTAGTTATCCCCTCAAAAAAATTGTCCTATTTGATAAATTTTTGTTGTGTGCAAGTTATTAACTCTAGAGAAACGTCCATGAAACCAATTACCCATAAAACCCAAAAAAATTTTGCTAAGAAATGATGTATTTATGAAATAATTTACGTGTAAAGGTTCCTTAGTTTTTCAATACAACCATGAATATACTTTTTCAAAATAAACATGTCTTAAATTCAATGAGCTAGTTGTAAGTGTATGTAAATCCATCACTAAAATTTTCCTAATGTTTATCCCGCATCCTGCCCATGTGTAAAATGCAATTATTTCTCCACTTCCCAATAACTTGGCATTCCCTAGGAATATTGCACGATGGTGGAACATTTTTTATTGTTTAAAATACTTTGTAAACATGAAAAATGTAAAAAATAACTCTAAGGCCTTACATGGCAATATACCAAGGAATATTCTTGGGAGAGTTATATGAAAATGCATTCTTACAATGTGCAAATCACATGAAAGATGTGAAATATAAATAAAGTACCACCCCCCACTAAGGAAACATGTCATAGTATCGGGAATTTAATTATCTTATACTCTTTACAGTGTTACAACTCAAAAGAAGGAACAAAAATTATGGTTACAAACCCAGGCCCCGACATAGGACACGTTTCATTTCATTAAAACAAGTTAGTATTGGGAAAAGGGGTCAAATTTGGAGTTTTTCATTCATGCAATCGCAAGAAAAAATCAAAGATCCTCTTAATCCCTGACTCTTTCCAAAGGAAGACACGTGGACATTTCTTTTTTAAACAAGAGAGAAGGTGTATCAAAAATTTGATATTGAAGGAATTTATGGCTTCCGCCATTAAAGTAACTCACATAAGCAAAGTGAAGATTTAAAATTTTGTCAAATGTTTTAATATCCACACTTTCAGATAGAGTATTTTTCGAAACCTATTGAAGCTCATAGGGTTATGAATTTACATTACAAGGAAGCAAGAATTAATTAAAAAAATAGGTGTCTGAATGAATTAAAGGGACTAAGTCTACATGTGCATACTGAACACTGATAAAGGTATAAAAATGGGTAAGTCCCTTATATACTTGATTTTAGGGTAAATTTTAAGTGTTCCTAAAAAAGAAAATTCCTTTTATTGCACTTGGATAATTCCAAACCCTTTTTACTATAAAAAAGAGAGAATTCCAAGTAATTTTCCAGGGCAAGATGAGGACAACGGAGACTGGAACCCATGTCACTTCAAGTATCATAAATAACTTGGATGAAGTGATAGATCCTAATTTCTTGAAGTCAAAATTGGAGGATTTTTTACAACAACTGCATGCCCTAAAAAAACTTATTACATGGTGGACATTGATGCTAGTAGAATTTCCACAACTACAAATTTCTTACCTTCTATGCATTTCCCCAATTTGATATGGATTTTTGCCAAAAATTATGACCTAGATAAGACAGAGGGTTTGGATGTAAGTGGTGAAGAAGTACTTACCTTAACACCCAAGAAATTTCAATTAGTGTTAGGATTTCCTATGGTTTAAAATCTAGTACATATTTACATACACAAGGAATTAAATGTCTATAATTATGAATGTGTTGAGTATGCTAAGGTTATGAATTCCCATTGGTTGATAAAAGACAGAAGAAATTCTACTAGAATCCCAAAGATATTTCTTAGAACACACTTTGTAGATGAGGTTAAATATATTATCATTGTATTGAGTAGGATCGTTGGTCTAAAATTTCTTATGGCTTCCTTGATTAGATGTGTCCTTATATAAGGATTATTTTGGAAACCCCTAAAAAAATTTGTTGGGAAACCTTTATAGCCACAACTATTCATGAACAACTCTTCGAGATGGATTTAAAGAAAAAAGAGCTTCAAAAATTATAAGGTGTATGATGTTCACCCTTATTTAAACCTAGATAATTAGAAGGGGAAATTTAGAAAGGTAATTAGAAGGGGAAATTTAGAAGGTCCCTCTTTAGGCTAGAATAGGAACAATAAAGACTATCCATACAAACTAAAATAATGATAAGGGAATGTAGTTGTTACTTAATTCAATATATGTTCTTTACCTACATAACGGTAAGTGGATATGAGGGACAACGACTCATGTTTCTTGGGTATCTAGATGATAAATGGGAACTCATGGACCTCTCAAAACAACTAGTAGATGTACACAAGATTATTAAAGGAAAACACAAAACACATATTAATTTTCCTATCAATATAGGGAGATATTATTTCCCCACTGTTGCAAAATCTAGAATATTGGAGGATGAGATTAGCAGATTTGAACTAGATAAATTCTAACTAAGGAAAATGTATGGTATTAGATGGGTTGTATGTTCAATCCTAGGAAGTTTATATGAACATGAGACTTTTTATGAAGATTATTGGATGGACTGTAGAGATGGGGAAGAAGTCAGGTTGAGATAGTTTTCAAGGATGACCCTCAGGTTTATCATTGACTATAAGATTTTAGTTATACCCAAAGGTCTTAATGATAATAAACAAAAAGTAAGTTAATATTAACATGATATGAAGTTAACATCACAACCAATTTCACCATTGAATTGGGACAAGGTAGAATAAACTAGCCTACTTATTAAGATAACTCCTTTGATGAGAAGAACATTACCATGGTTGACAAAAAAAGACATGGATTTATCTCTACAGAATACTAGGGTACTAAGAGAGTATAGGGAATCATGGATCTTAGAGGAAGATATCCCTCATTTGAGAGAGGGAGATGATAAAATATACCCACTAAAATGAAGAGCTCCTCAACTGCCATCCAAGTGGCTAACTGCCATGGTTATTGAGGAATGGACTATACCTATAAGAAAAATGAGAAATCCTATGTCTTTCGTAACCCAAAATACTAAAGGAATGCTATTGAAGGCCATGAAGGGTGCACCCATTAGTCAAACAGTCCCAATTCTAACCAAGGGGGTAGGTATATCAAAACAAATAACTCCACTAATTATTTTTCCTAGGTCATCAAGTACAGGTAAGAGAATGAGAGGAATTTATCAGGTATTGACCCACAATTTATGGTGTTGAGTGCTGAGGGAAAGGAATAAACTAAGTTCAAGTATTATAACATGGAAAATACTATTAAACCTCTAGAAAGAGATATTAAAGCTTCAGGGGAAAAGAATATTATTGCTTTAATTAAAAATACTTCATTGTAAGTGAGTAGGATATTTTTCTGAACTTTTGGGGGTAGATCAAATCAAAATAATTTACCAAAATTGTATAAGTATGAGGGCGTGTTTATTGGAAACTTTGATAGTGAGAGGGGTGTGAATCAATGTATTATTTTTTTTATAGATATTTCTACTTTACAAAACTTATTAAGAAAAGAAAACAAGCAAATGAAAAAGAGATAGTATACAATGTTTTAAATTGGGAAATCCAAAATGGGAGAAAACCCACTGAAATTAGAGAACTAGCTTTGGAAAATTTTTCCTATGTGTTACACTTATTTTAAGTTGAGATACAACTCAACTTTTGAGTCTACAACCCAAAGAATATAATCAAGCTATAACTTGATGATGGAAGCAACAACCCCCAAATTAATTCAGTTAACAACCTCTGACATTCTGCAAGCTACAACCTACAAGGAAGCTAAAACTCCATGATTATACTAAGATATAACTTAGTGTTTATACAATATTTGATCACTCTTTATCATGGATGCAATACATCTGATTGTGACCCCTAATTTACAACCTAACATTTTGTTTGAGAATATTTCCAAGCTACTTGTTTAAGATTCATGAAAGCCAAATGAAAAACCAACAAACCTCGAAGTATGGGAGGGTTTAGGGAACCTCCTGATGTGAATATGGTACAAAAACACAATAAATGATCCTCCTCATAGTGAGTACTCAACTTCAATGACAAAAAAGAATAAATAAATAAAGGATTAGTAATAGATATATAGAATAATGATGATAAAAAAGAATAATGATTTGATAATGAAATAGAAATATAGATAACAACATCTGAATAAGTATCTGATAAGTTAAGATAAACTAATATAATGACTAATAATGGAAATGCTAGAAATCTAATACAAACCATAGTTGGTCAACGATGATCTAATTACAAACGGTATGGTCAGTGGCGACTTGAGAAGTGATGACTTGGAACTATGTAGAAACAAAGATAAAGTTGATGTAGAGTCATTGAAGATGGTGCTAAACAAAGGGGAGATAGGTAGATGCAACAAGCAGTAGATCTAGATAGGGAAGAAGGATCAGGTCAATGATGACTGGGGGATGCTGAGAAAATTTGATGGAAATATGTGAAGGATTAGGTAATGGTTTGCAAGTATGGATACCATGAGTAAAAAAATGTGCTATAGAAGGATGACAGGATAAATATGATGCCATATTGATGGAGAAGATACCAAATGTGTCAGATACGATGAAATGCAGAGTAGATAGGAAAGAGGGTGGATAAGATTCAGAAAATGTAGGCTACGGTTTGACAACGACATGGTCAAATTGATGATGATTGGACCAAACGATGAGGAACTAAAAATAAAAATGGGATAAGATGTTGTACTTGATGATGACTGAAGCTAACTGAAGGCTGAAACACAGCTTGAAAAACACCTTCACGTATTTGTAAATCAAAACAAATGCATGCTTAGAAAAAAGTTCCACAACACTCTCTAAAATATAAGATCGAAATTCCAAGGATCAACAAGATATCACAATTGATGATAATAAATATAAGAAAAAATATGAAGGAAATACTCACAAAGCACATAGGAGAATGGATATTTTCAAACCATTTGAGAAGATGAGTAGGGGTGATTAAATAGCTTAGAGTAGGGTTGACGGAGACCTGGGTCAATCACTGGCAACTGGGATGAGTAGACTGCCACTTGAATGTTTGAATGATAATGGAAGGTGGAAATAGGATTTGAAATGGATAAAGGGATACTTTTTGGTCTCTACACGTGTAATAGGTTTAAATGGGTGAAAGGGAGTGGAAGGAATATTAGAAAAGGATATAATGGGTGGAAAGAATCCTAGGGAAGGATTAATGAAGGGTAATAATGGAGATGGGTGAGAATCCCATGGGGGATGATTTAAATGATGGTGATTAGGATAATTAAATGTTTTAGGATAGAATTAGGATTATTTAAAGTATTTTAGGATTTATGGGATTAATGTGAATTTAGAATTTGGGTGATGAGGATTATAAAATGTAAATGAGATAATGAGGTATATGGGTAAAGTAGGATAATTTAGGAGGTAAAGGGTATGATTTTAAATGTAAGAGGGAAAAAAATGTTCTAGGAGAGGGTGGAAGGCAAACACGGGATGAAGGCACAAGGAGGTGCCAAAAATAAGTGTCTACATTCTGCCCCATTTTATTAATGGGTTTGTGGTAGGGAACTGTGAGAAAGAAATAAGAAATGATTGGTAGCATTAATGACAAGGTGGTATCGGTGACCCATTTAATTTTGGCTGAGGATGAGTCAGATGGCCATCATTTGAGAGGATGTGTATTTCATTCCTAGGTTGCTGATATAGGGGGAGAAAATATTTCCCATTAAAATGGATCACATATTGGAGATTCTTACACATTTGTTTAGAGTGGATGCCCTATATATTACCTTTGTTTTGAGGGGAATTTGCTTATGAGATGAGATATGACCACAGGGATGAATGAAACTGACTGCTATGCTTATTAATGATGGGGATATCATGTTATGCACTACAAGACTCAAGAGGATCCATATTTCTATGGATGATAATAGTGATTCTGGAAGATATAGTGGATCATCCGACTGTGTTCTCATCTGGAACAACATTTCTAGTAGAGATTTAGTATGAGCTATCAATGTACAGATTGGGGAGGAGGAAAGGACTTGATGTTGGATTTATACTCCACTACTAGTCTTATGAGAACAAATCCATCATTAGGCCACCAGGTCTGCCAAGGGTTACAGGGGATCATATAAAGTTGTCAGTTGGTTTTTGAGATGGAGAGAATATTAGGATTATAGGGATTGTAATCATTTTTACCCTCATCATAAAATAAAGGAACCCCATACGCACCAACCTATCACCCAATGGGTGTTGGGTGCTCACCTAAGGCACGCATGGGTGCCAAGTCTCTCTTTTATTTGAGTTTATTGGGAAACATCATCTATGATTCATGTTTACGAGATCTAAATGGAAGTAAAACATACAAGCACCATAGAGCTCAGAATGAATTCTAGGTCCTTGCGGTCATTCTGGATAGGAAGTGCTTTAACAGATTTTATAACTATACCAAAAAAAAAAAAGTTTTACAGACATCCATACTTAATCATAAACATAATTTAAAAGGAACTATGAGAAATATGTATGCATGAGAATCATCAATGTTCATATTCATGTAAGCTAGTAACCTCATTACATTCACGAAGCCATTACAAAGTATTACAAAGAAGTAGACCGCAGTCATGCATTATATCTGGACTCATATGGCTAGGCTCTCAAAAGAAATTTATAAACCCCATACCCCTTATACATCCTTCCCTAAACATAATTACGCAAACTAACAGAGTTCTTGTAGTATTTTTGCATAGCTCCACTATCTATCTATCTCTCTATATATCTTTTACTTCTGCACGTGCTTTTATATATAGGATTTTTGGACTGTTAAATCATCCTCCAGTGGCCTCAAATCTGATGCCAAGTGTCTGAATGTGTTCCTCCATGTGAACATGCTCCTCTAGGCCAAAGCTTTCCACTTTTTACAATGATGAGCTTATAAAAGCTTATACCAAAGGCTTGCTCCTTCCTGGGCCACCCTGTCACCAGGATGGCACCTTATCCACTCCACATGCACAATCGGGTCATGTTTTTCACATATTTTTCCAAAACACAAAATATGGATAATTCCCAAACCCTTGGAACTATCTGCGCGTGTGCCACATGTTTCCTTAAATCCCTCCTTAAACCCTACCCTATGCGCTTTATCCTTACACGCTTTTCTTCAACTAGGCCTTGCGTGCCTATGTGCCTTTTTGTACTTAGCCAATATTTAAGGGGCCAAAATTACCCCACACTACACCTGTTCTCTATCCACGGGAACACTTCTCTAGTGATAAGAAAGAGTACAATAGAATTACACCATGGGAAAATAATAAGGGGATGAAAGAATATAGAAAGAAGAAAGAATGGGAAGTGATGGAAATCACTACAGTAGGCTAGGAAAATCCTTTTGCAAGTCGTCCTCCAACTTGTCCTAGGAATCAACTTTGTTTTGTGCTCTCTGACTGAGGTCCCCGACCAGGGTGCTCACCTCCACAAATCTTAACCCATTTCCTTATGTGCTTATGGTGTTTCCAACTTTCTCTAACTCCTTGCCTACATCATCTAGTGCATCCATTCTCCACGTAATCTATGGGTACAGTTCCTTCAACTAGTTTTTAATTGAACCCCTTAAGGCTTCAATGGATTCAAATTTTCTTTTGATGTCGGAAAGGATTATGTCCCTTTTCACCCTATTTCCTTTATTATTCTCTTAAAACTCCTTGATTTCCACTTCATGCGTGGCAACCAAGATGCCTGTCACTTTGTCTCTATTTGTGCAATTGTCGTATGTAGCTTCAACAGTCTGGGAAGTAACTTTTATATCAGAAAGAACCTTGTTGTATTCATCTAAAAACACCACAACCTTCAATTTATCTTATTTCTCCATGCACGTGACCACTTCTTCTGTAGATTCCAAGGCTAACGGCTACCTATCCATGGTAAGGACTCTTGTTAAATCCTCCAGGCATCCTAAGACAGATCCATACTTCTGCACGGGGGGTGCTAGGTCTGGATGCTTCAATACTATAGAATTATTATTAGACTCCACCTTTTTGTACACCGCGCACACCTTGGCCTTCTCATCCTTCAACTCACCCTATAACTGGGCATTGATTAGTTTCTCCTAACTAAGCTCCTTGGCCCTTACAGCTAGTTCTTCCTCTTTCTTCTTTAGGTCCTCCTCCAGATCCTTGATTCTATCATTCTTCCTAAATATTCTAGCTTCAATTTTGATGGAGACCTTGTTAAGTGCATTGCATAGCTATTCATCCGAGAGATGATGAGTGTTCACCACTAGATTTTTTTATGTTGGCCCTCTAACTGTTATTATTACCCTGTGGCTCACTTCAAATTCTAGCTCATCAAGATGGGAATCAATTTCTCATAAGAGCATCTTTCTCATCTGTGGGTATGTAGCCTTCTTGTCAAAATATTACATTTCTATGAGCTCTTCTGCTAGAATCATGCTTTGGAACCGCACACGAAACACTTTGTTGGGGTCATCAATATAACCCATCCCTAGCCTCTCCTCCCCTACACACCTTCCTCTCGTGCATGTGCCCTTAGGAATAATTACAGTTAAAATGGGGTCTCCAGTGCTACCATGGTCCTTTCCTATTCTCTCCTCCTTCTCTTCGTCCAACAATGGATCAACGTTGCATCCCAACTTCTCCTCCTCTAAGGTCTTGACGGCCTTTGTTTCTTCTCTCTCTACCACATTGGTCATTTGTTCCATCATAAGGCTTAGAGCCTTATGTGTCTGTGGAACATCCTCCTTAGTTCTCATGTCCTGGGCACCTCTCCCTTTCTGGCTATCCTTACGTCACATGAAGAGGTACCCCTGATCCTCTTCTCTACCTTCTTCTTCTGAATCATGTATGTTGAAAACAAGTGGCCCTTGTTCTTTTTTAGGTTCATCTTCCCCACTAAAATTTAATTCACTATCTTCTTCTCCACCTATGCGCTTGTCCAAACTTCCAGTTTCTTCTGAGGTGGTATCCTCTTATATCCTCTGCTTCTTCCTAACCAGGGATTCTAGTGTAGGTGACTCTGTTTCTTCTTCTCTCAAGGATTCCTTGTCTGATGGCTTTTCTAGCTCTGGAGTCTTTTCCTTGACTATGGGGCTCTTCTTGTGCAAATAAATGCTTGTTCTTACACTTGTCCCAAGGGAACCTATTAGCTATGTGTCCACCACACTTGGTATTCTCTTATCTAGCTCATTTTCCACCTTATTGGGTGTGGATATCTTCCTGCCAGTTGGATCCTCAGGAGTAGACACCATGTTTTCCAAATATGTTCCCTTTTATGATTTGGGTCTTATGCGGAGGTATACGCATGCCACGGATCCTCCTGTAATGGGTAGAGTCATGGGCCTTGTCATTTGAACCTCATACGACACATACCTCTCCATGTATGTGCACTTGTCAGGGTAAACCAACCCTTTACACATTTCCGTGTGTTCCCAGTCTAGATTACCAAGGTCTAGTTTTAGTTTCTTAGACTCTTTGAACCTGTTTACTCCTACTTGGAAGTATTGAACTATGAAGGAAAAGGGGAGCTTGCACCATGGGCTCCATGTCTCATCCATTAGTTTGAACCTTCCCATGAAGAAATGTTGATACACAAAAAATTTAACTTCTCCTTTACTGGCCACTGGCAGTTGTTCAGAAATTCTCCATTCTGCCCCAAACACATTTCTCAGGCGTGTATACCATTTTTATAGGTGCACCTTGTGCATGGTTGTCATGGAGTCACATGTGTATTTTTCAAATATTTTTGAGGGTGAAGGGTCCTTAGCTGGGTACTCTCATACGAACTTATCTGATGCATTAGGTATTCCAATTTCTAAAAACACAATTATTAGTAGGACATTACCGAACAGGATCCTGTAACCTTCCTTCGCACAGTTGACAATATCATCCATGATGAACGTAGAGAAGTTGTAGATGGTACCTTCTGAGATCTTCTTGAAAACATGCAACCATGGCTTATTGACCTAGGTCCATCTCTCATGTCCATTTAACTTTGTCACCAGATGAGTAGCCATCTTCATTACCGAGTCCTTGATGTCTGTGATAGCAAAGTACCTTGACCCCTTTTTGTAAGCATAGGAAGAAATAGCCTCCTTAATTACCTCTTTATCCCCTAGGTTGTCTTCCAAACCATCTCCTTCATAGATGAGGCCTATGAAATGTGAGATGAGCTGAGGGGTAATGCACATCTTGTGCCCTGTGAAATGGATGTAGTCTTCATGTATGTGTAACATCAACCATTGATATAGGTGCTCAGGCTTCCCAAAGTAGGGAAACTCAAATATTTGTAATAATCCTACCTTCTCCAACTTTACCTTCACATCATCATTATAAATGGGAAAACCCTCTGGTGTCCTTTTATTCATTGGGCGCACTAACTCTAGTGTCATCTCATTCTCAATTGTGCTCGTATGATGATTATAGTAATTCACAGACATGTTTCTCAGGTGGGACTCCCACTCCTTCCCTAGAAACACTCCATCTTGGTACTACATTTCTGCATATCACTCTCCATTTGTATGTGTGTCAGTTTCTTGTTGTTTACCCTTGCTCTTCTTGGGTGTGCTAACTGGTTTCTTAGGTTCCATTTTCTAGGTTCGATTCTTACTTCAATCACTTCTTGTAACTCTTTTCTTCCACTCTTTCCCACCTTAGATCTCAAATTTGTGAAGAAAATTACTTAAACCCATGTCATAGTTCTTCAAACCCTAGTTGGGATAAACCTTCACAAGACAACGCCTTCTCATAACTCTTTTACACCCGTGAGATCCTTTTTTATCTAGTTTGTAGATCCAAAATAGTCACTTACGCTTAATCTCTTCAAATTTTTCTTCACATGGATAAGTTTCTGGAAGCCCTAGTTTGCAAAATGCAAAAATCACTTCTTTCTACTTATACACAAAGTGAATAATGAAGTGCCTCGACCCTTTATTTATAATTTTTCCCTTTTTAAGCATTAAATGATACTTCACCTACCACCATGATTTTCACATTTAATGCAGCTTTTTCAAATAAAGTCTCACTTTAGCACTTTAACTCACATGCCCGACCATGCACGGACAATCTTCCAACCTTTTGGCATACAACCAATTTGTCTAGACATGAGACTCTGGTGTGCATGTCACCGGTGCCGAAGTCACTTCTTCTATCCTAGTTTTTTCTCTTGCCTACCTTGTGTTACTTATGTGCTTTTTCCTCCTTTGTATGTGTGATTTGAAAGTAACCTTATCTTGAAACCAACCATCCTTTTCCATCTTCTCTTTCCATGTAGCTCTTTCAAGAGGGCCATTCAACCGGGATTTTCAACACAACCTTCCTTGGCACTTTACCCATGCTCTTCTTCACATTACTCCACCCCACATTAAAATGATGTGAAGTCCTCTTCGCACTCAAAAATCCTCAAAGAGTAATAAGGGATACCAACATCCAAGTTGTAAAACAAAACAACACAAAAAGGGGAACATAAGAAAAGAAATTCATAAAGGAAATTCTAAACTAACTAGCAAAACTGCCTTATTTACAAACACCAAGAAGAATTATTTATAGTAGGGATTCAACCTACTCCCATTGAAGTGTCCAGGAAATTTTGTTCCATCCAGTACTTGTAACTAACATGTTCCTGAATCAAGGATGTATGATATTTTATAGGGACCTAACCAATGGACCTTCCAACTTCCTGGTATGGTGCAAAAACATAGAATCATACAACAAGACCATCTTACCAACCTCAAACTTCTTGTTTCTGATATGGTGATCATGCCATGATTTTTTCTTTACTTTTTCTATTGTTTTGCTCCACCTAGAAAGTGATCATCTTTCATCCAACTTCATCAGTTCATTAATTCTCTCTTCCAGCACTTACTCATAAGTCAACCCTCATGTGCACACTATTCATAGAGAAGGTAACATGAATTCAACCGGAAAAATAGATTCCATGCCAAACACCAATTGAAATGGTGTGGTTTTATTCAACCTTTTATATATTTTCTTGTAAGCCCATAATACAGCTGATACCTTGTCATCCCAATCTTGTCTTCCAACATCACAAATCTTGTTCAGGGTATGACTTAGTATTTTATTAAATGCTTCTGCAGTTCCATTTGATTTTGGGTGATAAGGGGTAGTCTTGTGATTTGCTACCATGAACTCTACTAACAGGATCCTCACAGTCTCATTCAAGAAATGTGTAACCCTATCGCTAGTTAAACTTAAAGGACATCCATACCTTGTGATAATGTTCTCCCATAAAAATATTTCGTTGTGGCTGCTGTGTAGTCTTTAGTTCAGGTTACCTCTGCCCACTTATTCAAATATTCCATGCACGTGATTACATAACATGATCCACTCCTATGTGTTGCTGGTGCAATAGGGCCTACGAAGTTTATTTCCCATTTCTCAAAAGGTTCAGTGCTAGGGATAGGGTGCAAAGGCATTTCATCTCTCTTTCTTGGCTTACCAATGTACTGACAATGGTCACACACTTTACAATAGTCCTTACAATCCTTATACAGATCTTCCCACTACAATACTACCATTAAAATTTTACACGTGGTGACATCACCTGCATAATGTCCACCCACACTTCCTCCATGTGCTTCCTCTATGATGCCAAGGTGTTCATTCTCTAGTACACACCTCCGCAAAACTTTATCATGCCATAACTTGTATAAGTCCCCACTAATCAACATGTAGGGCATGGCGTGTATGTCTATTTTCTTTCTTTCTAATGCCTTCATCCCTCCCAGTGCCAAATCTTCCTTTAGGAATACTACAACCTCTTCCAAATCTGAGGGTGTGTGCCATAATCTAAATAGTTATGCATCTGGCATATTCTCTTCAATACTCTCTACATCCTCCCCTGAATTAATTTTTGACAGATGATCAGGTCCAAAATTACTCTTTCCAGGCTTCACAACTACTGTAAACTGAGACTCTTGAAATAATAGCACCCATCGACATATGCACCCTTATAGAAGATGTTTGTTCACCAAATACTTTAACATGATGTGGTTGGTGTAAAATACAAAGGGTGTTTCCAGCAAATACTATCTGAACTTGAAAATCATGTAGATCATTGACAATGCTTCACGCTTAGTCATGGTGTAATTCTACTCTGCTAGTGTCAACTTCTTTCTTGAAAAACATAGAGGATGATCAACAATTCCTTTTCATGGCTGTGCAAGCACTGCTCCAATGGCGGTTCTTGAGGCATCTACATGAACATGAAAGGGCTTGTCCCAAGAGGGAAAACATAATATAGGTGTGGTGACAAGGCTATCCTTTAATGTGTGAAATGCCTTCTGTTGCATGTCTCCCTAATGGAAGGCACTTTTATGTCTAAGAAATTCTTCTAGATGCTCAGCGATCTTGGCATACCCCTTGATGAATTTCCTATAATAACGCATATGACCAAGGAATTTGTGTAATGCACTTTGGCTAGTAGGTTCCCCCAATCCCATAATAAATGTAACCTTGGAAGGATCTACTAGCAAGCCCTCCTTACATATGATATGCCCCAATAACATCCCAAAGGGGGTATCAAAGACAAACTTTTTAATGTTGAGGGATATCCTTAACTACCGACACCTCTCAAACATCATCCTCAAATTATCACAATGGTCTTTCACTAGTCTATACATTGTTCAATCATCCAGATAAACATGAATAAATTTATGGATGAAGTCCTAGAATGCCTGAACCACTATGTGTGAAAAAATAGTAGGCACATTCATCAATCCAAAGGGCATGACCATGTATGAAAAACTTCCGCATTCAGTGGTGAAAGTTGTCTTATCCTAGTCTTTCTTTGCAATCCACACTTGGTGCTACCTCAAAAATCCATCCGTAAAGGAATAGATTTCATGCCAAGCGACTCCCTCTAAAATTTCTTCTGAGAATGGGGTTGGAAAAGGATTGATGAAAAAAACTATGTTCAGCTCCCTATAATCCATGCAGATCCTAATCCACCCATCCTTCTTGATGTTGATTACCATCGAAATTACTCATTCCAATTCTTCCATAGCTTCAATGATCCTAGAAGCTATCATTTTTTCTGTCTTCCTTTACCTTTACACACAAATTGGGATTCATCTGGTAGGGTCTCTTGCTAATCGAGCGCGCACCATTCCTTCACTTTTTCTTCATCTCCCCTAAGGAATGGAAGATACATTTGAGCTCATGGTACCCATGCGGGAATAAATCCTCAAATTCACACAAAAGATAAATGATCTTAGAAACCTCCTTCTCCAACCAGAAATCTCTAATAATAGCTTCATTAGGTGCTTCTCCTAAACTGATGTTAACCTTCTTTATCTTCAAAGGCTCATGGTAGGCAGGCGCATGAGCATCTACACTTTCCACTACCTCACGCATCCCTATAGAATGGTTAACATCTACCATCTCTACTTCCTCCCCATTAAAAAAACTAAACTAATTTCCCTTTCTCCTTTTCTAAGCATGCACACTCAAGTTGTATCTCTTCTACTTCCTCTGCCTCTTCTTCAAAGCGCGCCTCCAAACTTGGTTCACCTAGCAGTTCCAATAGCCTATCTTCTTTCATAGAACTATCACCCATGGTAATACACTTAACAACCTATAATGCATTATCAACTGATGGCTTGGTACTTCAATATTCAAACATTTGAATAAGGTTAACTGATATCTCTTTCTAATTCCTTGTTTGGTGGCATGTCTCAAAATGTATGTACCATGCACACATAAAACACTGTAGTGTAGAATACAACTTGTGCACCCAAAGGAATGGCGGTAAAGATTCCACACCTTCTCTCCAAACCTTCTCACAAGCTCAGATGTGGAAAGAAGAAGGTTCCTTACCATGGTAGTCCTTGATGGCAGTGGGCACGTTTCTTCTAGAAAACTTGACAGAGAGATAAATTCTCACCTCATGCCATTCCAAAAGGCTCTCCTAATATGTATCCCACCACCGTGCCGCTATGTTGAGCAGGACATAGCTTAACCTCTCCCTCCATTCCTTCTCATCCTTCCACTAAGATTCCATCTTCTATTAAAAGATCTCAGGGAAGGCCCCTCCCGAATACTTAAGAAGCTATTTTCCTCCTAGGCATCGGACTATACATGCCTTTGTTACTTTTATTAACAATTCTCTCAACTACCATCTGATCAATTCATAAGACCAATGCACTCAATTATCACATGCTATACTAGTGGTGTAACTTACTAACTAAACATCCTCAAACTGGATAACTCTTTCGATAGGATGGATTATCTCTGGATCCCTGATTGAGCACACATATTTCCTATCCAGGACCTCTTCCCCCAAAGGTTTAGTATAGAGTGTCGACTTCCCATCATCCAAGGGTATAATAACTTGTTCCTCCTTATTTTCAAAGCTAATGTACCCATTGTTGAAACAAAGGATAGTATTGTTCTTATAACACAATGGATGCCCAAGTAGTGCTAGGAAATTTTCTACCTCAACAAGAACCAAGACTTCGAAGTCCCCAGTAAACTTATCTCCTTGGATAGTGATAGTTGCATCCTTTAAGACACCAATGGGAATTTCCTTTGTTTTGTTTTCCATATACAACACATTCAAAGAAGGCTATAATGCAGGTCTCCCCATCTGATGCCAAGCATCCAATGTGAGAATATTGACCTCCATGCCTGTGTCAATGAGGATATTACTAAGGAGCCATCCATCTATAAATGCATCCAGTGTGATCTCCTTGTCATATTCAATGATGTGAGGGGGAATATTTGCATGCAGGATCTATCTCTCGTACTCTTCTCTGAAGCGTGGTACCTTTTCCCTTAACCATGATCCTAGCAAGGGAATACCATTCTCTTGTCTTATCATTTTAGATACTTCCTTGAACTCATCCAAGTCATCCTTTGGTGCCTCGACCTTCCTCATTTTATCCTCCCTCCTAGAATGCTCCTTTAGACACTGGATTTTTCCTTGTAAACTCTAAATGACATCCATGGTATCCTTATATACTTACTTTTGATGTGCAAGGTTTGGGTAATTCCCATGAACTACTTCCTCTCTTGAAACTAGGTTCCTCTGCCTTGGTATTTCTTTTGCGTGCACAACCTCTACTCTTGTTTTTACTAAAACAGGTTCCAATCCTTCATCACGTGTCACTCACGACATCCATTGTGTGTTTTTCTTCTTAAAACTTATCGTTGTAGCACCCTTGTCTTTCTATTTCTGTTGGTTCATGTGCTTAAAAAACTCTGGGAATTCCTCATACTTGTGCTTCTTTCTGCACCATGAACACTGCAATAGGTCTAGGTACTCTCTTTTATAAAGTTCTATAGACCCACAATTAAAATAGGTTCCACATCAGAAATCACTCCTTCCTCCTCCATGGTTACCATGACCACGAAATCCTTCATGAAATCCCCTTCCACACGTGCCACCATCTACGTGCTCCTCATAGTGGAAATCATCTCCTTTATAACTACTAGCAATGCTAGTTTGGTGTACCACATGATCAATGGTTTCATGGATATGATTGATGATCCTATAGTCCTTAGTATCATGGGTTGTAGAGGTACAGATCTTACAGTAGAAAGACACATTCTTCCAAATTACACACTGTAACAAGGGGCATCTACTTGCATTATGGTCCCCATGAAAAATTTCATAGTCTACTATCACGGTGCATACTACCCTCCGGGGACAAATACCCTTGACATGCCCCTCCACTTCACAATATGTACACCATAAACCACTACGAGTCTCATGGGTTGAGTTTGAGGATAAATTCTTCAGCTACTTAGCCATAACAACAATTTGAGCCTCTAGGAATGGGCTAACTCCAGTATCAACACTACTAACAACCTCATTATGTAGAACATCTTCCAATGCCTCACGTAGGTTTGTGAAAGTTTTATGAGATAAGGCCCTTCTAAAAGGTGTGATCAATCCTCCAATAAACCACTGAGCATGTTGTGAAGGGTGAATATCATAAGATAACTTAGACAAGAGAGTTGTAAAATGTGCATCATACTCCCACACACTCTTTTCCATTCCCTATTGAATCTCCTTTAGGGTGCTAATGCTCTTCTATTCAAACTCAAGGATGTGGAATTCTGCCAAGAAGATGTTCTTTAAAGTAGTATAATCCACCACCATTTGATGATGTTCATATTTCCTATACTAGCTATGCGCACACCACTGCAATGTTTTTATAAATTGAATAGCCTTCCGCTCTGAGGTTGTGATCCCCTTTGCACATCATAACAACTCACATTTGTGAATATGTTCTGTAGCATCTTCAATGCCTCTGTAATTTGGCAAGTGTAACGACATCTCAAAGAAGACTTGAGGGGGTGGTTGGGGCCCTTGTCCTCTTGAGACAAAGCCTTGGTTTCCCTTGGTATTCGCTCTGCCACTGGATCCACAGGTCCACCAGGTCCTATGTCTCATGAGCCACTAGATCCACCAGAACCACTAGGTCTGCCAGGTTTTGTCTCTCCTGACCCACCAGATCCACCAGAACTAGTAGGTCATGTAGTAGTTATGCAAAGTTCCCCCAAGGTTCCACTAAATTATGTGTCAACAGTTTGTGATAATGCTCCACTACCACTAGTGTACCCCATGCCACTTCCATACCTGAGACCGAAGGCTTGTATACTTTCTCCTTGTCCAAAGACTCCTCTAAATACTAGAATATGTGTAGCCATAGAAGTGGGAACTGAAAAATTATACCTCCTAGGTGTAGATCTGTCACTTCCACTAATACCAACTGGGTCAATGATGCTCCTTCCTTGTTCTGGAAAACCAACTGTTAGGGTTTGGTCACTAGGTGGGTTTAGATACGTGTTAATAACTCTTATTTCTCCACATGACTAACTCTCATTAGAAACTGAAGGGGTATCTCTTACACACTTTCCAATATGGGTTAGCACATACTACTTAGGCTCTGTGTCTTCTGCATGAACCTTAACTCCTTCTCATAACGTCTGCCTCCATAGATCCATCACACTTGCATCCTTGCATCATCTAGAAATATTCATTTCACATGCTTCACTATACTTGATCCATCTCTCCTCCCTTTCCTTCTCCATCGTAATATCTGCCATCTTCCTCCACCCTAGCTTCCTCACCCAATGCTCAGGATGGTTGAGCCGGCTATTGGAAATTCCTCTAAACTCAAAGTAACAACCATGATCTTTATTGTGAGAGGGATAACATGTAGAAATGATCCTATAAAATCCTACAAAAATTAAAACTTAGTAACTTCTGGGAAATAATATGTGGAAATAGTGTACTCCAGAGTGTAGCTAGCCAACACACCTTCCCACCAATGATCCATAGCATGATTCCATGTTAGATTTGCATCGTGCAGCCTCTAGTATTATTCTTAGGTCCATATGTGTAATCTAGAATACTAGCTTGATCTAGATGCATATGTTGAGAGCCATTCATATAGCTCTACTGGGAAACAAAAGAAAAATGTTTCATATAAATCATGCTAGAGGTTCTCTTCTACCCATCTACATGTGTCAAACTCAGGTCCAGTGATGAATCTCTAAGAAAATTCATCATCATTACTCTTGAACCATGATTCAAGACTTTCCAAAGTTAAACGTTCTGTCATTAGTCATTACCCATATCATGATGTACGAAATTTCCCACTACAACTTCGAAAAGAGGTCCTGGAAATGAAACCAAGATGTAGTAATTTTTACCCTCATCACAAAAGAAAGGATCCCCATGCGTGTTGGCCTATCACCCAACAGGTTTTGGGTAGTTACCCAAGGCACGAGCAGGTTTCGAGTCTCTCTTTTATGTGATTTTAGTGGGAAACATCATCTATGATTCATGTTTACGAGATCTGAATGGAAGTAAAACATACAAGCACCATAGAGCTCAGAATGACTTCTAGTTCCTTCCAGTCATTCCAAACAAGAATTGTTTTAACAAATTTTATAATTATACCAATATAGAAAGAAGTTTTACAGACATCCATACTTAATCATAAACATAATTGAAAAGGAACTATGAGAAAGATGTATGTATTAGAATCATCAATGTTCATATTCATGTAAGTTGATAACCTCATTACATTCACAGAGCCATTACAAAGTATTACAGAGAAGAAGACCATTGTCATGCATTATATCTGGACTCATATGGATAGGCTCTTAAAAGAAATTTATAAACCCCATACCCCTAATACATCCTTCCCTAAAATTAATTACCCAAACTAACATAGTTCTTGCAATATTTCTACATAGCTCCAACCTCTATCTATCTCCCTTTATATATTTTACTTCTATAGGCACATGTATATAAAGGCTTTCTAGACTAACAACTCATCCTCCAACAGCCTCATATCTGATGCCAAGCATCTGAATGTGGTCCTCCATTTGAGCATGCTCCTCCATTCTTGAGCTTTCCACTTTTTACCATGGTGAGCTTCTAGAAGCTTCTACCGTAAGCCTTCTTCTTCCTTGGCCACCCTGTCACTAGGTTGGCACCTTATCCACTCCACATGCATAGTTGGGTCAAGCATTTCACATGTTATGCCAAAAATCCCAATATGGATAAGTCCTGAATCATTGGTTCTATCCACGTGTGCGCCACGGGTTTTCTTAAAGCCCTCCTTAAACCTTTGCTTGTGTGCTTTATCCTTGCACACTTTTCTTCAACTAGGCCTTGCACACCTATGCGCCTTTTTGTAATTTACAAATATTTAAGGGGACCAATAGGGATGGAAGAGGATGGGATGTAGATTGGTATGTTGATAGGATTACAAAGATGGATGTGGATCAAATTACGTGGCGGATGTATCGGGACTTCCTATCATGGCCTAGAGCAGACATTTTGCTAATGGGGATAAGGAGGACCAGGGTGGAGGAGATGAGTCCAAGTGGTAGACATAGGGACTTTCCTTAGGAGGGAAATACTTGAGGATCTCTAATGTTCATTTTACTTATTTTGATTGTATCTCAGCTTTAAGAGAGGACCTTTAGAGGTCAATGATGTACTGAGACACTTTATTTTGGAGATATATGATATATATATGATTTTTTTGTGTTCTTACATGTGTCATTTGTGTTACTTTCATTATGATTATTTAATTTATGTTCATGATGATGTGATTATGATTATATGTTTATGTTAAATCCGATGATGATAGTGAATGGAGATGTGGGATTAATGACATGTGATGATAAGAAAAAGTAGTTTAGAAATAGATGTGATGGATTATGATAGATAGAAACATGTGATTAGATGTGAAATTTATTTTGATAGATAGGCTGGAAATGATGGATGAGAGAGATGTTATGTGATAAAGAAAATAAAAGATAAATGATAGATGTGACAAATTAGAATAGAATTTCACTCGAAGATCGACGACCTATGGACACAAAAAATGTTGCATCATAGAAAATAATGTGTGAGGAAATGATGTCTGTAAGTGTTTTGGAGGTGATGTATCCTAGAAATCAGCAATACAATCCCATGTGTTCTGACACATCACTCAACCTAGACTAAGCACTCACCTGAAGCATGTAAAGGTACCAAGCCCCTCTTTAGGGTTGTTGTAGGATGTTAGCATGCTGAAAACAAAATCATTCAGATCTCTGACTATAGCATTTTATAGTGCATGTTTAGATCTAGATATAGACAAAAATAGATGTAAAAGATAACCATGATGAAATCAAGCATGCAATATTGAACTATAACCATGATAACACCTTAATTCAGTACATAATATCCATTATATTAAATTTAGTAATACACAGAAGCTTCCTATAATAACAGTAGTATACACTCATGCACGTATTAGATTTGGCAGCATAATCTCACTATAAATTGGTTCTCACACACTCTCTATGCTACACAGTTCAATACATATTTCTAAGGGTGGGTACTTTCCCTTCACTTCTTATCTAATCCCAAAATAGGTTACGTGTTTTTATTAGCCACACATTGTAACAAAAATAGGCTTATATGCAAGAATACTAACAATAGATCTCTCTTAGTCAACTATCAGTTTGCAATTCTGTCTTTAGCCCACATCCATGCAAAGCCCTTTGTAGCCAATGCTCCAAAAAAATCCAATGCATTTCATGCAAGTCTCCAACCGATTTTTTTGCTTGGCATGCTATCTCCAAAAATATCTCATCATCATGAAAACAACTAAGTCACAAATCTATCTATATTCTACATGCGTGATTCCTTCTTGATACTTCTACACCTTTGAATGTGCTCTGCTCTCTTGTGCGAACCTTCTATATTTCCTTTGCTAAGTTCAATATTTTGGCTGACCAACATTACCCCAAACTAGTTGCATTGCCACCCCTACAATGGTTTGTTTCCAAAATGAATCAAAGAATATGAATGGAAGAATAGAAAGAATTTTTATGAATAAGAATGTCTTTACCTTTCCACATCTTCTGCTTCAACCTGAAGAATCAAATCTGGATATTCTTCTTTTATTTCTTCCTTTAGAGTTTGCTAATCATTGAGCGCGGCCTTTTCCTTCTCTGGGATATCCACTCCAATTGATTTTAACTCATCTTTTACAATCTCTCCTTTCTCATTCTACAAGACCAACATAATGTTTGGACATGACAGTCATTCTACTTTCTAGCAAGTCCATCTTTTATGCAATGAGTTTTCCAAGATCATCCAACCTTTCCTTGTGTGGTTCTTGAGCTGCTATAAGGGCCTTGTGCTTCTTCTTAACAATTTTTAATCATTCTATGCCTCCCAATGTCTCATATTTCGTGGCCTTCAAGACTTCATTGCCTTCCAAAATTCTCCCAGTTCTTATAACTACTTCTATGGTTGTACAGGTATTAAGCGCTTGATATCCTTTCTTCAGTTCCTCCTGCAAACTTTGAAGTAACATCTCATATGATGTAATATTTATAATAATTGAAGCCTTTTCCCACTCTTCTTCATGTGTTGGATCCTTTGGTATACCCCAGCTCCTTCCTTATCTCTAGGATTGTAGCCTTATCAGTTAAATCTTTCTCCAAATCCACTCCTGAGGGCCTTAGTCTTGTACTTTTGAAATCAAGGCATATGTGATTCTAACCCTCTGTCCAGCGAAGTAGAGGAAGTACTCATGGAATCTACTCATCAACCATTGATACAATGGTTCATACTTCCCAAAGTATGATAGCTCGTACAACTGTAGAGTCCATTCTATTTCAGTAACTTCTCACTAGCGTCATCGCACATGGAATATCATCTATTGTGTGCTTGTTTGTTTTTGTTCTTAGCAACACATCAAGCTCCTTCTTATTATCTAATGTTTGATGGTTGTAATCATTGATTTTACACTAAAGGATGTGGGAATCCCATTCTTGTCCCACAATCACACCCTCTGGATATTGAATTTATGAGAAATTACTCTTGAGAGCAATTTCTGCTTCCACTTCGACCTTCTTCTTCCCTTTTACTCCTGCTACAAGTTCTTTCTTTGGTGCCATCTAAAAAATCTCTCTTTTCTTTCATCTGTAATTGAGCAAGTCAAAACCCTAGTACAAGTATCCATGTCATAGTGGAAATCGCATGCCCTATCTTATGTGTATTGTTTCTACTTCACTAAAACCATTCACCTATGGGAATGCAAGCTTCTCCTGTACACAAAACTTGTCTCCACATCTGGTTTTACACTCTTCACACCTCAACACAATTGCTTGGCTTGTTCAAACTTAGCCCTTTTAAAATTCTCTCAATGAAAATGGTAAAAATGAACTCGCATTCCATCGTTATATATGATTTCAAGAAGTTAGGGAATTTATTGCTCCTCCACCTACCAACAATCCTCTCATCAATCGTTCATTTTCATTATTTCTATGTGGTACATATTTGCGCCCAAGTTATAAAATTCTAGCGCACCCTCCTACCTTTTGGCTGCAGACTTCTCTTCAGCACACTTCCATGCACCTAAGTACCTCTTCATTGCACCTTCTACTAGTAGTCTTCATGGCCTCTACTTACCTTGTGTTATACTTAGTTCTTCATATACCTCCATATATGGTCCCCATGTCTAGAAGTAATCTTTTTTTTTCACTCCTCCCACTTGAAAATCACCAGTAGAATTTTGTTCCTTTCACGTGGACTTATTTTCAATAATTCTATACCTAGATATCAATAACCTACCCCACACTAAAGGTATGTGCAATCCTTTATGCATAAAAATTACTCAAATAGTAATAGCTTCTGGTGCATAAAAGCACTGATTATAAAAAACATCAACTAAATTGACAAAGCATAGAGAGAAAGAAGGAAACACATTAAGGAAATATAAAATTGAAAACGTGATCTAAATGACAACAATACCTTATTAAAAACACCAAGATAACTTATTTATAGTAGGGTTTTAGCCTACTCCCATTGAAATAACCACGTAATCGTATTCCATCAAGCGCCTCTAATTGAAAAGTGCATGTTTCAACTATGTGAGTGACAACATACAACCCAACCAATGTACCTTGATGTTTACTAGATGGTGTAAAAATTTAGAATCATAAAGGAGCACCATCTTTCCTATCTCAAGATTTTTATCCCTGATGTGCCTATCATGCCATGCTTTCTGCCTGGTCTTCTCTTGATTTTTACTCCAATGTGATATGGCTCATCACTCATCCAACTTGATTAAATTTTCAATCCATTTTTCTAATTCTTTCTCATCAGTAAGACCTCTAATGCATGTAATACACAAAGAATGTAGCATGAATTCTAAAGGAAGAACTGCTTCTACACCAAACACTAACTAAAATGGTTTGGCTTTTTTCAACCTTTCATATGTTGTTTAATATGCCCAGAGTACTACAAATACTTTATCATCCCTGTAACATTCCTATTTTAAGAATTTAGAAACAAGGGAATTTTATATATATATATATATATATATAATACTCTCTATTCTAAATAATCATAATTTAGAACACACATTCAATGTCAATCAATCTCAAAATAGATAACTATATGCAACTGTAAATGAATCAATGAACTACTGATATATCATGTTAACTCATTTGAAAATTATATACAAGTATACTTGGTTCTCTTACCCTATTCTGGGTATTAATGCATTCTATTTAAGAGACCTAAATGAATATTTGTTACTAATATTCATTTGAATCTTGTTTCTTAAATTAGGTGACATAGGACAACACAACTAGTAACTTGCGATACTTTGGCCAAATATTTTGTAACATACTATTCATGTTACTATTCCTAGATGACATACTCATCAAATGGAATATGTCCTTCACCCACTTCATCTATTATCTAGAATGGTCTTTACTGACTCTTGTCAATCCACTTGTTCAAGGTTTGACCCTACCCCATGTTAGGGATATAGTTTATTATAGAGAACAACTCATGGTGACTAAGGGTACTTGGACATACTCAATTGACCTAAGTCATTTGCGTGTGTCTAGTTACCCTAAGTCATCATGAGTTATTCCCTATAACAAATCAGGATATTTTAAACTTTCATATAAATTATGTTATCAAGAATCTCTCATATAAACTGTCATACAAATTCTTCTCCACCCACACGTGTGCGTTAAACTCAGATCCAGTGCTAAACCCTCATGTGTATTCTTCTTCTAGATCTTGTATCTACTCATCAACACTTGCTAGGGTCAACCGATATATCTTCATCATGAACCATCTTGAAAACAACTGAAAAAGAGGTCCCGACAACGGAGCCAATGATGTAGCCTCAAATTCACCAATACAAGCCCATGCACACTGACACATCACTCAGCCTAGACTGAGTTCTCACCCAAAGTGCACAAAGGTACTAGTCCCCTCTTTAAGGTTGCTGTTGCAGGATGTTTGCATGAAGTCTTTAAGAATTTAGATCTATGACTACTATATCGATCTATAGTGCAAGTTCAAATCTAGATCTAGAGAATAAAAGACTTAAAATATAACCATGATGAAATCAAACATGCAATACTGATCTATAACCATGATAACACCTTGATTAAGTCCATAATATCCATTATATTAAATTCATTAATACACAGAAGCTTCTTACAATAATATTAGTATACACTCATGCGCGTATCAGATTTGGCAGCATAATATCAATATAAATCAGTTCTCAAACACCCTCTATACTACATAGTTCATTACATATTTATAAGGATGGGGAGTTTCCCTTCACCACTTATTTAATCAAAAAATAGGCCGCATGCTATTATTAGCCACCCGTCATTACAAAAATAGGCTTACATGTAGGAATGGCAACAATAGATCTCTCTTAGTCAACTATCGGTTCACAATTCTATCTTTAGCCCACATCCATGGGAAGCAATTTGTAGCAGACCCTCAAAAAATAGCCAATGCATGTCACATAAGTATTCAACCGATTTGTGTGCTTGGCATGTTATCTCCAAAAATAACTCATCATCGTGAAAATGGATAATTCTAGAATCTATCTTTGTTCTACACTTATGATTGTTTCTCGATACTTCTGGGGCTTTGAATGCACTCTTATCTCTTATGTGAACCTTTTGTATTTTCTTCACTACGTGCTATATTTTGACTGACCAATAGGAGGTAAACAAGAAAGGGATCCAAGTAATACAATGCACATATGACTAAAACATGTGTTAACACATAACAAATAATAGTTAATTATATCAAATATCAAGGGAAAGCATGGATGAATGAAATTATGCTCCTATAGTCGACATGACTAAGGGGTGTAGATGTGACTTGTATGTGAGAAGAGGGTTCTCCATAGGTGGATTCCTTGAGGAATGTTTCCCAGCCCTAGGAGAAGGGGATATGTGCAAATGTATCAATGCGGGAAGTTTCCAATATAAGAGAAAGTTGATCGATGCGGGAGGATTTCTTAGGATGATTTCTTATGATTTTTTATAAAATAAAAGGATGATCAATGTGGGAAGCCTTCACTGCCATAGTATGATAGAGTAGCCATCCTTCAAGGGAGTGATCTAATTTTTTCTTTTCATTTTTATTTTTTTCTTTGTTTTTTTATACATAATGGCATGATATAAATGATAGTTTTCCTTCGAGGGATCAATCTATATTTGTATAAGATAACATGAGATATAAGCATCCATAATTTTGACATGGGGAAGATATGGGTATATCTAAGTAGACCACTTAGGAGGGGATGAAAAATATGTATAAGAGACACCCATGGACCCTTAGTGTGATTCCTAAAGCTAGATAAAAGGTTGATGGATATAATGATCATTTATTTCTCACCAAGAAGGGAAAAACTTATCCATAAGGAATATGCTATGGGAAGATCCGTGGTACTCATATTTAAGGTCAAAATTAGGAAAGTAACAAAAGACCACATAGTTCCAAATTATTACAATGATAGATGGAAGAGGATAATGATGGAGGAATGATCAAAGACATGACTAATTATATATATGTAGGTATGATAACAATATAATGGTTGTAAGTGCAATGCATTAAGAGGTTTTGTTTCCATTTTATCATCAAGGGAGGAAAAATAATAGGCTCTCGATCAATATTTATGCTCATTGATGTATGGTCGAATTTATTTGGGGAATAAAAATCTTCGTTGGTTCCTCTCTAGAGTAGTGATGCTATAGTTTTCTTTATGGACAAGGACACTAATATTGAATTCATGAGGTCTAAGGTGCTTGTTGTAAGCATGGTTAATTCGATATTTATACACTTTATGATGTTGGAGAGAAATAAGGAGACATTGATCTAAAAACTCAATTTGGGCTAGACAATCCTAAAGATATTCCTCGTCAAAAATAAATTCGTGAAGGGAAACATGCATGGAAGGAATATGAAATTTGAGGGGAAAAATAACTTCACAACCCTAGACAAGAGATAAAGGAGTAGCACATGTGGGGGTACGGATGTTAGTTCCATAATCCAAAAGAGTTAAGGGAAGCTAAAGGTGCCAGTTATAACCTACTTTATCAATAGTTTTAGATAGAATATTGTGCAAGATATTATAAGAAGATTCAACATGGCCATTGGCTTGAGGGTAGTAAGGAGAAGAGAAGCTAAGATTGATGTTAAAGGAATCGCTAAGATTCTTAAGGTGTTTGTTTTTTAACGACTTTCCATTGTCTATAACAAGCTTATGAGGGATGCTGAAATGGAAGATAATCTGTTGATAGATGAATTTGATGAATTGATTGGAATTTTTTAAGGAAAGTGGAATGTCATCCACCTATTTGGTGAACTATTTGGTTGTGGTGATTATTGAATGATGGTGCTGGGAATAACGGGGATTGATGATACCAATGAGGTCAAGCCCTTGTTGTCAGAAAGTCCAAGGTCATGGGCTAGATGTAAATCCTAACTATGAATATGGATAAGATTGTATTATTTTTAACATTTAAAACAATTCTTAACATATTTGCAACAATATTGATTAAGATAAGGAAATTAATAGCCTAGGTGAATAACATTCTTAGTGACAACTAGACACTAAATTTTTTACCACAGATATCATCGTGGACCTCCTGGATAACATGAATAAACTCAGAGGATTTAGAAAATAAATAAGGATGCCGTAAAATCCACATTTACAAAGGATTCCATCAAGTATAACATAACAGTTATCACGTTTAATAATTTCCCTTCTACCATTCTTAGAAATATTTAAGGGGATTTTAGATTAGGATAGGTAGTCAAAGATCTAATAATACAATAGGTTAGATGAATTGGTGTAAATTTGGTTGACATGAGGAATCTCATGGGTATGCAGTGGATGATTGAGATGATGAACAACAAAAATTAGTTTAGATTCTTCTTTCATCCAATGGATAAGAGAGGAGAGGGAAGACATTAAGTTAGTAAAATGATTAGATGATCACAAAATGGATGGGATGGAATATGAGTCAAAATATTCGAGGAGGAAGATGAAAACATCCCTATATTTGTGAAGGATGTCATTTTTACATTGGTAGGTCCCTATAACTTGATTAACTATGAGCTGAGAATCACCATAGATGTTTAAGATATGGACGCTAAGGAGGAAGGTGGTTTGAAGGCTTAGGATAAGGGCCTCATACTCAGTCATATTATTAGTACACTCAAAGTTAAAATTATAGGTGATAGGGATAAGGGTGCTTCAAGGAGGAATGATGATGACATCAATACCTCCACATTATTGACATTTGGATCCATCAAAGAAGAGGGTCATATTAAGAGGGGAAAAACTATGTTCAAGAGTAAAGATAGAGTCATCTGGAAATTATTCATGAGGAAGATGAGTGTCTGGAAGAAGGGATTCTACAAGTTCATCAGCGATGGCTTGACCCTTAATATATTTTTAGGAGATAAAATCAAGGTAAAACTTGGTCATGAGAATGAGCCAACGAGTGATGTAATCATAATGGTATGGATTAGAATTCATGGTTTTAAAAACATTGAAATTGGTTATGATGAAGGTTTTATGATTAATGAGATAATGGTAAATCTTTGAAGTAGTGAAGAGGGCACAACAAAGCTTCTGAAATTTTGTGTAGTGGGTATCATACTCAAGTAGATTACAACTTATATAATAGAAAACTTATTCCTTTCCTTTATCATCGCGGTGTGCCAACATGACACCCAGAGAATGATCAGTGATAGGGATGTAGAGATAGAAAGGATCCCCCTCACATGGAGGTGTGATCACAAGTTGAGAGAGGAGGTATTTTTTGATATCATTGAAGTATTTATGGAAATCAACATCCCAATTAAATTTGGTATCTTTATGAAGGAGGTGATGGAAATACTGATAATGGTATCAAAGTTGTGAAATGAATCAGTGGAAGGTTTTATCACACACCCTTAAGGAAACTAGGCACCTAAGGTAGGTAAGGTTTTGTTGTGCTCCAGTGAGGAACAAAGGATTGTGTGGAAGTAACTCTGGAGAAAGTATATAGGTTTGTGCCTAGGATGAACAGGATCGAGACTTAGTTGTATTTTAGACCACGATAAAATTTTTAATAAGGGACTCATGGAGATGCGGCAGGATCTAATTACAGATAAGGATAGAACATGGATACTTATAGCCCAATGAAGGAATATTATAGGATTTTTTTATTATGAAAGGATTAGGAGATGTAAAGTGGAGTTAGTTATGGTTAGTTGGAACTTTCATACTAGATACACTTGAGTATGGCAAGACATGATGACATTTGGAAAGTAATTAACTCTAAGTGATGAGTAGGTGGTGAGGACAAGATTCTTTGGAGTCCCTTATTATGTATTAATTTGCACAAAAAATAGTAGATGTGTGTAATAATGGAAAATTAGAGGCATGAGAGAATGGATGAGTAGAGGAGTGTGTAATTTTTGAATGAAGTATCTACAAGAATGTAGAGGGAGCTAGGAGACATATGTGTAATCACTATTGTAACTTTTGTAATGGAGCCATCATAGGAAAATACTGAAACTCTGTCAATGTATCTAGTCCATTTATGGAACTCTTAATGTATTTGGGTACTGTAAACATGTGTGAATCAATATATGATTGATTTTTCTAAATATCTATGTTCATGGATTCAAACCCTCATGTTATTCATAGTGCTCATGGTTTAGATCTGATTCCTTTATATTGTTATAATGTTTTCATTCATATTATGGTGCATGTGTGCTTGGATCTAGTTTCTTTATCTCTGTTATAGAATATATGTATATATGTCTATGTACTATTCCTCCATTAATTATGATCATTCTTGTAAATATCACATAAAGTAGAGGCTCAGTGCCTATGCACACCTTAGGTGAGTGCCAAGTTTAGGCTAGGTGATATGTCGGTGCATTTGGGAGTTAAAGGGTTAGGAAAAGTGACTACATCTTGGTTCCATTGTCGAGACCTCTTTTGAAGATGTTGCAAGAATGGTGTATGACGGAAAAATGCTTGACCTTGGAAAATTTGGAAACTTGGTTTAAGAACATAGAGGATAAGTTTTCATAGAGATTCAACATTAGACCTAAGTTTGATTCACATGCATGGGTGGAGGATCATTTATATCATGATCTCTATGAGACATTTTTTTCTACTTTCTAGTATAACTGTAAGGATGGTTTTCGACATATGCATCAAGGAAAATTTGGTATTATACAGCCCATGTTTGTACCCAACAAGACTATCAGGGACTTTATGATGTCGATCTGATCTGAACTCATGATGTTGATCATTGGTGGAGTGGTGTGTTGTATAGCTACATGTTGGAGTACACAGTGTCTACTTATTATTTCCTATAGGTTGGTGAGTTTGATTTCTTATTAGAATTGAGAGGATATTTATTACATTTTATTTGGTTAGCCATTAAGATCCTGATCATAACTCTTTGTTTAAAAGAGTTTCCTATGCTAGCTAAAATCATGGGGCATCGAACTTGGTTTAATGAAAGATGGTGGATACTATAATAGAAGTGGAAATAAATGGAGTCATCTAGTGGGATGATGATTAGTCCATTAGTGATACAACTAGAATTGCATGTGATGAAGGTGCATAGGACTTATGTTTTGATTGGGAGAGAATTTAAGGGAAATATGACTCATGTTTTCAAGGCACATTCGGTTATGCACCTAGAAGGAAGAAAGTTATCAAGTTACACTAGAGAAGGTAACCTTGATGTATTTTTGTGTTATATGGATGTCCAATGGACATGTTCCATGGAGTGGAGGAATATTATTGTTTACACCTTGTGTGGGATAGCAGTGTGCTAGTGGATGACACATTGGGATTATCTTATGGAGTGACACGAAGTAAGAATCACATTCTCTATTAGATTTCTATAGATAAATGCACCTTCAAAGATACACGACTATCATGGGAAGGAATCAGCCTTGTACCATGTTCAAGAATGTGGGAACGCCTAGGTGCACAAGTTTTATTCCACCTTGTAGGGTTGTGTGCATGCATGGTATATCCATTTGGAGTTACATCATTAGATAGGAAATTGTTAAGATTTTATGATAGGTATTATTCAGACCTTTGAGTATCTATCTTCTAAACCACCAGTGAATGAAGCCTTGTATGTAGTCAAGTGCCTTACTCTTGGAGATAGTTCCAAAGTTAAGGACCTCATTCTATATTTTCTAGGGGATCTTGAATTTGAGATAAAGTTCAAGGCAGAAGAAGAAGAAATAAATGAAGTACAGTTTGAGTGCGCCTACCTAGAAAAAGAAAAAGGAAAGATGGTGTAATTGATAGATGATGAGGAAGTCGATAACTTATATGTTGATCATACAGAGGGTACACATAACATATTGAATAGTATGTATGAGAATGTGTGAACCTACCATGAGCTATTAAAAACAAATAAGGTCAACATTGCCACAGAAGCAAAGCCAAAAAAATAAATCATTGGTGAATACTAGACAAACCAAGAGGTCTCAAAGATAATTGATTTTTTGCCTGATTTCTAGGATTTGTTCCTAAGTGGATACCATGAATTGAAGGGAGTTCATACCTCATTAGGAGAGATGTGGATTAAGTTAAAGGAGGATAAAAACCAAATTAGGAAGAGGCCTTATAGGATTAATCCTAATCTGTGCATGAGAGTTAAAGAAAAAATTGAAAAAATGTTGGAATATGGGATCATTAAGGCTATTGAAGATTTTTAATGGGTTAGCCCAATTGTGATTAGTATAAATAAGGCTATAAGGATAAGGATTTTTTTTGAATATAGAGACTCGAATGTTGCATGTGTGATAGATCCTTTTCCAATGGATTTTACTAAAGAAATTTCGTAAGGTGTAGCAAGGTGTGAGATCTACTCTTTTACAGATGGATTTTTAGGTTATCACCAAGTAAGGAATGTAAGAGAATACCAAGATAAGACTAATTTCACCACATAATGGGGAATTTTTCTTGTATGGTTCTACCATTTGGACTTAATAATGTACCTATTGTACTATCGTGCATTGTAGTGTAATCATTTCAAGACTTTATTCATAAATTTTTACAAGTTTACCTAGATGATTAGATGGTGTATGGGTTAGTCAGAGATCATTGTTACAATTTAAGATTGATGTTTGAAAGGTGAAAGAATTTAATTATCTCTCTAAAAATTAAGATATATTTTTTTTCTACTCCTTTCGGTACATCGCTTGGTCATATCATTTGTAAGGCTTATTGGTGGATCCTACCAAAGTTGTTGTTATCTTGGGTTTGGAGGACCCTATTAATCAAATTGCAGTGCACATATTCTTTGGAAATATGGGTTACTGTAGGAAATTCATAAAAGGGTATGCCAGGATATCCACACCCTTAGAAGACTTATTAAGGCATAAAGGAAGGTTTCACTAGGATTTGGTGTAATAGATGGATTTTGATACATTGAACGAGAAGCTTACTACTGCGCCAATATTGTGCTTTCCCTCTTGGGATAAGACCTTATCTAATCCTTTTGCACCATGTTGTCACTTAGCAATTGGGCACACTCAATTTTATTCATTAAGACCTTCTTTTGTAAGGACTTAAGGATGTCCTCTTCACGTCTTACCTACATGTGAATAATTGGCTTGCATTTTTGACAAATGTTTAATCCCCTATCTGCCAATATATTTTCTTCCTTGAGTTGGGTAAGTAAATCCTCCAACTCAAAAATTTGGGCCTCCACATTGATCTTGTTTTTCTCCTTCTCCTTAGTGATCTCTTCAACTATATGCCTTGCGCCATCCTTGATGTTGGTCAACAATATCCCCATTAAGTATTCTAGGTACTCTAATTAATCATTGTAATTTATCCTCACTTGGCTTACCAATGTCATAAATTTTCGCATGACCTTATTCACCAAGACACTAGCTCGATCATATACTTCCTTTGTTCGCTCTTTCTCACCCTTCAACCCTTGTTGTAGTCTCTATCTCCTTTTCCTTTTCATTTGCGACCAAAGTCCGGTTAGTCTCCCCCATGTTCAAAATTTTCCTTGCAACCTCTGAAGACATCTTATAAAACACGTTACACACATACTCATCAATGAAGTGACTTAGATCCACTACCTTATAGGTTTCTCCTTTCTTATTATTCAATTGAATGGTCTCTACCACATGATCATTGCCCATTAATGTAGGATCCTCTGCATGACAATGCATATTCCATCTTATCATCTTCTTCATCCTAGGTATTCCCCTATCTTGGTCCAAAATATTCCAAGCATGTATCTTCTCTGGGGAAAGGGTTCTCTATAGGCTCATGTGAAACAAATTCATGGGATTATTCATGAAGTCGATGTGAGGGGACATAGGTGTCCACTTCTTCCTCTCTACCTTGCACTTTGGGCATTTTTTGCTTGGGTTTTTTGTCCATACAATAAACCCTTTATCCTCCTTGATCACAAAAGATACTCCTTTACTTTTCTCCTCCGAGATAGCGGAATATATAGGTGAATTCCCTCACACTGGACTCTTTACAGGCCACTCCATATAATGTAATTTATCTTTGACATGCACATCAATCATTGCATTAGTATACACCTCATCCCTTATCTTATCCTTCTCCTCAATTTCTACCTTGAGTTCCTCTCTGAATGTAATGTGATCTTCTTCGAGCCTGTCTCCATCATAGAAATGAAGACATCACATAGTATGGGCATTTTCTATTCTGGCTCTTCCCCTTATGACTATCTAACTTCCTCTCACTCTAACTGTGAAGCCTAGGCAATTCCCTCTTGTGATATACCTACATCCCTGCTACTATTCCAAAATGTATAATACTTCCTCTTCTAGGAAGTGTTCATCTTCTTGTCACTTCCTTCTTTGTCTTCTTTCTCTCCTTCTACCTAGACCACTCTCATGGGTAGGATTGGAACCTCTCATGGCCTGGGAAAGGTGGAGTATGTAAATTCCACTTTAAATCCTCCCTACATCTTAGGGATTAGTGACAAAAACACTCAATGGATGAATCCCTTAATATTACATTGACCCGCAAATGAAGATCTAGGAAATCTGGCTCCAAGGTTTCGACGTACGTTGGCCTTGTATCATATTTATAGGTTACGCAAAGTGTTTGAATGTTATTGTCAACTTTTTCATCATTGAAGGTCATCATTTTTACATCCTTTAATTGATTAATGTCACACTTAATGTATTTAGAAGTTAATGTAAATGGGAGCTTGCACCATGATGCCATTTCTCCTTTTCCCATCATGAATTTTTCTAATCTAAAGTGTTGCATAATTGCAAACTTCACTTGTCCCAAACAACTTGTGGAAACTCATGTGGGATTTTTTATTTATTCTTAAAATATTCATGTAGTCTCTCATAAAACTTGTTCATCTTGGATTTTTGGTATTTAAAATGGTGCCATCATAAGTGAACTTGGAAAATTACACTGCAAGAGATGAGTGCACTAGTGGGTAAACCTACACATTTCCATTTGGCCCATCAGGAACACCAATTTCCTAGAATACAATCAACAATAGTATATATCCCCATGTGATCTTTTCTCCAACCTCATTCTACACATCTGCCTCCTTAATGATACTATTCATAATAAATTATGTGAAGTTGTAGCGTGCCCATTTAGATACCCTGTATGTAATGTAAAATAATATCTTATTTATATCTTTACATCATTATGATGCCCCTAAGTTATAGCTAATGATTCGAGTTATTACCCTTAATAGTAGGTCACCAAGGTCTGAGATAACATAGGCCCTTCCCCCTTCTCATAGTTCAATTACTTTACCAATTCCTCAATGTTTACAGTGGCACATAAATCAAGTGTCACGTCTTCACTAGTGTTTTGTAGTCTTGTTACTCTTCTAATCAATTGGCCTGTAAGTCTCATTATTCTCCTTGGAAGGTAGAAGACACCTTCATGCACCCATGACATTAAGCACCGAAATAGTGGGGAGGGTTTAGTGAACAAGGGAAGCTCCTAAATCTATAAAACCCCAATATTCTGTAACTCTTGTTACACTGAGTCATCCACCCTAGGGATTTCAAGATCATCTAACCCTGGAATGTCCTTAACTAGATCTGCCTATATCAACTTATCGTGTTCATCTTTCCTATGGTTGAATTCACTAATTTTTCACCTATAAATATTCAAACTCCACTTATCTACCTTAATCACACTTGGGAGGTATTTCATTTCTGAGTATACCTCCACAGGTTCCTCCTCCACCATTGGTTTCTTGGTTCGTTCCTTCTTCGGTGCCATATTTGTTTCTTTACTTCATGCTCTATGTGTTTTGACTCCTCCTTTTGATGAGTTTCATCAATCCTCTTCATTAATAATGTCAATCTAGGGTTGGTGTCCGATGGTTGTATGCAATAGGAGAAAGAGATCTTTGGAAAACAACTCCTTCAAACACAATCCAAACTTGCATAAATTAAAATCACACTTACGGAAATGGAAAAACACACTTACAAAAATAAAAATCACACTTGCATAAAGGAAATCATACTTACATAAAAGAAATTATTAAATTGAAAACAAATGAAAAATAAATAAAACATTTGCAAGCTCACAAAAGAAATTGTACGAAAAGAAAGATTGCATAACATAAAACCAGAAATTCACAACAAAAGGAAAATTACAGAATAAAGAAATGAACATAAAACATTGATCCATCTTCCTTCGAATGAGTGGTTAGCTCATTTCTTGGAAGAGGACCTAATTCATACTTAAAAACTTTAATTAAAAACCTACATAATATTGGAGAAAAAGAACGGATTTTCATTTATTAGTAAAAGATTACATAAAAGAGTGTGAAAGGTTACATTTATAGTTCATTCATCCAACCAAATCCTTTTTTGGGGGAATACAATCTAATCTTATATTTATTCTAATTTACTTAGTCCACACACCAAGAACTAACTACATATTCTTGGGTGGATTTATTCAAAGTAATAAATCCTAAACAAACTTAACTACAACATTCTCACTTACTCATGGAGAACATTTCTACAACTCAACCCTTGAATCTAGGAACACAAAATGGGAGATTCCTTATTCAACATTCCTAATAACTCATCCCTTTAATCTAGGAGCACAAAGTGGGAGAGTACTTATTCAACATTCCTAATATTATTCCACTATTTTCTCATCCTTGAATCATGGAGAGAAATTGGAGTGTTAAGTCCATGACTTTGAATTCTTCTTGGAACGCCACATGCATGCATGAATTTGGATTGCCACATATTTGGATCTATATTCTTAGTTGATGACGTGGAAGCAAAGAGTAGACTGAATAGTTCGGTGCTCCTTTACATTACTTTGGAACAAACCAACAAACTTTCACTAGCTGTGCGTTTCAATAGCTACGTGAAGAATTTCGATAGCTGAAATCTAGTAGAAATCTATGAAAAGTTGGGCCTTTCAGTTGTTGCATGAATACTTTCGGTAGTTGCAATATATGAACTTGGAGTAGAGTAGCTTATGACATGTTTTCTACACACTATTGCATTCCAACTTTAGAAGAAATATCAAGGTATAACAACAATTATATTGCAAATAGATTTATAAAGATATGATAAGATAAATCATATATTCTACCTTAAATATGTTATCTATTATTAAAACTAAATCTAAATTCACTTGAAACCTTGATTTTAAGAGAGAGAATAAGAGTATTATTTGGTGATATAATGAAACATATTTTGGTCTCATCATTTCGCCCACACTTAACTTCTTGCATGCCTTCATTGAAGCTACTGATCTTCATGTAGAAAATGATTTTTTCAATACTTCTGTATCTTTCAAATTTTCTTCTCATTTTTTCATGATAGCAGCAAACAAAGATTCTAGAATTAATATTTTTCTTCTTTCTTATTCATACTCTCATGAGGTTTTTCTTATATAATTTAGAGAGAATTTTTCCCCACACTTAGCTCTTTATTTTCTTATGAATTCTTCAAATGATTTGGAAGAGAGTGAGTCTCCACCACACTTAGCTCTATGCATGCCCCCATGCAAACGATTTTATTTTTAGCAGCTTATAGATCACAATTACTCCAAACTATAAATACTTCATCTACATCATTTGGTTTGTTACTTGACTTGATCAACACATGTAGGTCTCTGAAAAATTTATGTCTTTCTGTCTTTTTTTATTGAAGCTTTGTAGAACTGAATTTATTTGTAATTAAAACAACAAATAACAATATTTGAGAATAGAAAAATAGAAGGTACCATACCATACGTAGTAGTTATCCTTTCTTTCATCATGTTGTATAACTTTGATTTTTGTCTGCAGCTGAACAAAATAAATAGATATGAAGTCAAGGCCTCAGCAACATAGAAATTTTCAGTAGCAAATAATTTCGTCAACCAAGTTGTTCTAAGAGAAGCAGTGATATGGATCTAATAAAGACTTTGAAGTGTAATTTTTTGTTTGGGAAAAACAGCCATTTGCTGGTTTTCAACTTTCCCCTTTGTTTTTTTTTGTTTTTATTTAGTAATTAGTCAGCCAATAAACTAGTTTTCTAACTAATCACTATCCTTTTGATAAATGACAACATGATGGAAAATCAGGAAACAATCTTTCAGAATGTCTATAGCATCCAACCAGTTTAGAAAGTTGATCTAGAAATTGAGAAACAATGGTAAATTGTTCTAGGAAATGGAATGGTTTAAAGACTTCTTCATTTTTTGGGAATGGATGGTTTATTATGAGAGGTTGTGGGTAGGATCCCTAAATACAAATGGTATGTTGGAATTTCAATTAGCATATACTGGTCGAGACAGTATTTTTCTACGGTCATGAGAAGGATTAACATTGACTACAAAATTTCAAAGGAATTTTTAGTGGTTTCAGTGGTTGGTAAAATGACTTTCAGAAAAACTCAACAAAAAATGAGATAGAGAGGTTAGCATGGAATGAATCAAGTACTTAAAATGAGGAGTATTAGAAGAAGACTTGCATGCATCATAAGATTTTTTTAAAGAAAACAAACAGTCTTCAGCATGTTTTTTTTAAGCGGTGTGTATTTAAACTGTGATATCTTGGTCGTTTCTAAACAAAAATGAGTGATTCAAAATTATTTGGAAATCTCATTTTGTGTAGAATAAGACCCAAAAATTGTTTGAGCTATTTCTTTCTAAGTTGTGAGTAGTTTGCATTTGAAAAATGTTGTTATTTTTCACATAAAAACTCCTTATCAGTTGTTTTTCTTTGACATCCTCTCCAATGCCCCATTTCTTTTGTATTCATTTCTCCTCCCAGAAAAATGTTTGATTCAGAAATGATTCCATAAAAAGCTCATATTGTCTCTAGAACTAGACCCAGATATTATCTGAGATATTTACCCTACAAGGTGGCAAGAAGTTTGCTATAACTGGACACAATGATCTTAAACTTGACACAAGCAGAACTGGTGAAAACAAATGAATACTGGATTCTTTGAGGTCCTCTGCAATATCCGATTTGCTTTTCTCTAACTTCCCTTTCCTCAAGAAAATATAAGGAAATAGCAAAAATATGCCATAGAAATATTTTTCTCTACTAACCTGGGGAAAAAGTTAGTCATTTTAATGGTATTGCGGGTACATGGGGCTAACGGGTTTTTTTAATGGTTGCGGATTTTTACTTTTAGGGTTCCTCGCCCTCGACTTAGGTCTGATTTTTTAATGCTTTTATTTTTTTTATTATTATTATTATTATTTTTTAATTTGTGGGTTTATTTTTTATCGGGTCCTTTATTTTATTATATATATATAATATTTCCATAGTTTTTAAAAAAAAAATTAATTTTTTTTTTTTTTTTTAATTTTTAAATCCCAATTTTTTAAATTGATATTATTATTTTTTTTAAATAATCTGAAGCAGGTTCAAAGTCCTTTTATTATCAGCGAACTCTCAATGCAAAATTCTCGGGGAACCCTTAAATGGTCACAATGTGCCGCAGAGACCCGTGGTCGTTTTGGTGGCCATGGATTTGGCAAAGGTAGTGTTGTCGCAGGCAACAAAAGAATGCAGAGTTCTAGCATGGATAAAATAGGCATTTGGAGGCCCTAAGGTGGCCTCTTCGTACCCTTACCCTGCTAGATCCTCTCATGGGGATGGAACTCAACAGTACCTCATAATGCAAAGGGAACAGCCACCCTTAGTTGCTAATGTTGATTGTGACAGTGATAGAACTGTTCGCGATGTGTTCACCGTAACCGCTGATTCTTAAAATGGATCTGTACCCAATTTTGACCACTAGGAGCTTTGATTTTGAAAAAATTGGGACTTTGTCGAATAAGGTCTCTGACATCCCATATGCCACAATCAAACTAGATTTAAGGATATTTTACATGAGGTTGGAGCCTCAGGTGAACAGTGGGAGTGAGTCACATCACACCCATGACTCTAGCAGATTAAATACACAATCCCATGGAAGTAACAATTAAACCCATGAAGTCCTCGATTCAGAACGTTTCTACCTAGAGCATGCCCTGATCGGGAAATTTAGTGGGCTTTGGCCAAACCTAGCTACCCTTCATGACTGGATTACAAAGCACTGGATCCCAATTCAATCTAGTAAGTTAGATCTCTATCCATGTGCGAAAATGGTACATTTATTGTTGTTTTTTCCTCAATTAGGGATAAGGAAGTCATAGTTAAAAAACTTTGGGCTTTGCAATCCCACTACCTGGTTTTGAAACCCTGGTTCCCATCTTTTAACCCAATCACTGAATCCTTTGCCTGCAAACCAGTCTGGATTAGACTGCCCCATTTACCGCTCCATTTCTGGGACCATACTTGTCTAACTGTTATTGGAAATACTTTGGGTCATACCCTTTTCATTGACCCCCAAACCACTGATTTCACGCACACAACCTTTGCTAGAATCCTTGTTGAGCTGGACACATCCAAAAATCTACCTGTAAATATAGAGCTTATAGTCCAAAATAGAACTTGGACACAATCATTAGATTATGAAGGCTTGCCCTTTAGGTACAGAAAGTGTTTTGCTACCGGGCACACTGCTGAAGTTTGCAGAGTAGAAAAGTGGAAGAATGGAAAAAACAACTGGTGGAAAAATGCCCTTCCTGAACACCTGATTTTCGAAGCCAAAGAGGAGTCAAATACAGATACTGAAGATGATTTTGTCTTGGAAACCCCTCTTTCAGAAATTCCAGTTGTTGAATGCGCCAAAGAATCTCATTCCGTTGGTGGCATTAGGAAAGATACAAAAGAAGATAATGAATCCACTGTCCCAGTTGGATCTATGGAGGATAAGGAAAATACGCCTCCTTGTTTCAATACCCTAATTACGGAGGCTTCTATAGGCTGGATTACGGTGCTTAAAAATAAAAAACTATTCTCCAAGAATAACGCTTCTCCACCTTGCTAGTTTCTCGGTGATGCTCGGCTGTTCATCAATGCTTCACTTTCTTTGTCGAGCAACAACTATTTGATTGCTGTAAACCAGTTGTTTTTATGTTGATTTGCTGTTGGTCTTGGGTTTTATTCTGTGCATGTTTTTTCCTGCTTTTGTTTTTGTTCTTGTTCGTTGGGCCTTATTTGTTCACATCCGGCTTTTTGAGCCTTCTTGTATAAGGGTATAGTCCCTTTCAAAAAACTATTTGCCCTTAATAAAAAAAAACCTAAAGTTAGATCTCATCATTTACACCAAACTTTTATTTTAAGTCAAGTGATGATTTAGAATCTAATTAGAATTTGTTGTGATCTCTAGTTTTGATACAAAAATAAAAATAGAAGCAAAGGGACCATAAAAATGTTTTGGGATTTTTGTAGACATGTTGTAAACTTGTCCACCATACAATGGTTGACTATAAGTGTATTGATCTCTTAATTCCACACAATTATCACAAATAAAAACAAAATATGCAACAATTATTGAAATTTAAGAGTTTGTGGTATATATTGAAAGAAACACCTATCATATTTCAAAAGGAATATGAGCAATTTTTGTACGAGAAATAAAATTGACGAAGCCATGGGGATCATTGGTATGTATGTATCTAATAGTCTATTGTTTCACATCATAGAATGCAAACGTCCAAAAGCAACATGGGATAAATATGACACTTTGTTTGGGAAAATCAATGAATTCATAACATTACAGCTAGATGCCAAATTGCAATCTCTTTCACTCACTAAATTTTTGTCTATTGAGGACTTTCTAGATAAGTTTAAGTCCATTCTCTCATTGTTAGCAACTTGTGGTAAAATCAAGTAGGATGGAAAGTGTATTTTTCTCATTTTATCTAAGAAAAAGGGTCCATACCTAGTATTTTCTTCAGTTTTTATGAGCAATTTTTGTACGAGAAATAAAATTGATGAAGCCATGGGGATCATTGGTATGTATGTATCTGATAGTCTATTGTTTCACATCATAGAATGCAAATGTCCAAAAGCAACATGGGATAAATATGACACTTTTTTTGGGAAAATCAGTGAATTCATAACATTACAGTTGGATGAGGAAATTGCGATCTCTTTCACTCAAAACTGTAAATTTTTGTCTATTGAGGACTATTCTAGACAAGTTTAAGTCCATTTTCTCATTGTTAGCAAATTGATGGTAAAATCAAGTAGGATGGAAAGTGTATTTTTCTCATTTTATCTAAGAAAATCTATCTTTTAGGGTCCATACCAAGTATTTTCTTCAGTTATTTTATCCCACTGTGAATGCCTTGGGTGATACCTTTAAGATGCCCTCTTTTGAGACCTTTTGTGAACAAATCACTAGGGAACAATAAAAAAATTCTCAACTTGATGGTGTTCACTTAGTTCAAAGGAATTTGTTGTTCAATATAATTAATAAGAGAAAAGGTAAGACAAAGCCAAAGATATAACCCGATACCAAGATTCCAAAAACACTCAACCTTCCTTCCCTTGTTGTGGGTAGAAGGACCTAAGATGATGTCTATAATCATATCTTAATATGAATCCAATTATTTCTATATTGTGTTCTGAGGGTGAAAAGAACTTGAGAATCTGCCAAAACTTAAGGTTATCAAGACATTCTATCATTGTGAATTCCTTTCATAATGCATGAATCCTATAACAATTATATTTTACTTTATTTTAAGGCCAAAATGCCTAGTACAAATGAAATGGATGAATATTCCCCACTAGATCAAAAGTTTTTGATTTTGGCACTTGCAAAAAACCAAACAAAGAGCATAATAGTGATTCCAAACAAAACTAGTTTTAACTTAAATAAAAATAAAATTTACATGAAAGATAAATAGATTCATATAGATAACTTATTTTTTGTCTACCAATATCACTCTAATGTTCCTATAACACTTTCCAGATCAAATATTTGATACCGCACTATAGTGATCTTATCATATTGTAATACTAGATTTATCATATACAAAACAACAATATAAAAGATTGCATATGTATAAGAATAAAAATTAATTGCAATAAAGATTAGAACATAGCATATCCATATACTACACATGAAATGAAGTGTAAAATATTTGAAATATATGACTGAGACACTTTTTTTTGGAGGGGGGTTAAACTTTACAATCCTTACAATGAGATACATGATCAAATATTTACAAATGCCTTATATATATAACTATATATATATATATATATATATATATATATATATATATATATATATAATATATATATGCTCTAATTAGGTTTTGGGTGCTCTAATTAGGTTTTGGGTTATCCATAAAGATAACTAATCCTATCAATATGTCAATAAAAAAGTTATCACACAAATAAGTCAAAGGCTATGTGATTCTTATGTTGACTGCACATATCACATGACACCCAGACTCCCAATAAGATAAGGGAATAACATCAAAGATAATATGAACGGAGAATTTTATCCTCTTAATTGAGTCAACAACACTAGTAAAATTGTCAAGTAAATGAGTCTCATAATCGAATGACACATTACTATAAGTTTCATTTTCTACCATGTTGAAAATTTTATTTTTCACTTGATTGGTTGTGATTAGAAAGAGGGTTTGTGAAAGTGGGGGAAAATGTAGACACTTACAAATGACCCATATGCATTCATTGATTATTAAATTGCATGATTTTAACATGTTTGTATACTTTTCGGTTATTGGTTCAAACTAGGATTTGTTGGCACATTTGTTGACTTTTGATTTGCCCCTATACGTTTTCCTAACACCATGTAGATGTCATGTTATCTGTCATGTTTCAACTCTCTCATCTTTTCCTCCAACTTGGATTACGTGTGTTGAGTGTATGAATGCTCTAGGATTTGTCTAGAGTGTTGGGAAGCTCCTAATCCTTTTGATACAATCTCTAGTGGCTCTTTCCTATATGATCTTTGTTCATTATTTTTCACCTTTTTGAATTGTCCATACATATGTTTGGGTGCTAATAGAATCCATTAATTTGAAAGTACAATTTGTTTATAAGTACTCATTTTTATCATATAATACATTGCTCGAGAATTACAGATCATAATTATCATTCAATAATAATTACATATAAGAGGATTAAAGTGCAACTACTACTATCAGAGAATGAAGAAATCGTTAGAACATTCATTGAAGTATACAAGTTTATGTTTAACACACACTACAACCACTAATTTGTACATGCTATTTGAAGATAATCCAACAAGTGTGAGGTTTGTTGTTTTCAATATTGTTATTGTTAGGGGCTTAATAAATAAATAAAAGGATAAATAATAATTCTACATTGCAAGACCCAAAACATAGCTTATGGGTGGAAATTCCTTAAACAAGGCCTGATTAGGTCCCAATTAGAAAAACTGGAAAAACTAGACACCGCAAGGTACCCAAAAGTGTAATAAGTGAAAGTAGAGAGTAAAAATGTTGCTACAAGAAATCCTCTATTTGCTTGTCAAAAAAATTACAATGTTGAAGAAGTTAAGATGCAAATTTCTATGTGTATTGAATCCAACAAGTGTCACATATTCTTAAAAACAAGTGACATCTATCTTTCACTAGAATAGCTCCATGCAAGGAGACTATCAATGGAGTGATATTAAAATATGTTAAAAAACACCAAACATAATTTGATCAACTGCTAGAAATAGGTGTGCCATGATCCAAGAACAACCAAGGCAACAAAGGTGGACACAAGATCCAAATAAATAGGAGTGCCAATCCAAGAAAAGAGCCAATTAACAAGGCAATGTGCACAAACCTTAACATAAGAAGTAGTATCAACACCACACCCTCCCATACTGCAGAATGGGTTAGAGTGGCTAGATCAATATGAGTTGTCAAAATCAACTACTCGAACAGTTTGATGACTAATATTGGGCTACACTAGAAATGCTCCCACATAAGAGAGATCAACATGCCCAAAAAAAGTGTCTAAAATACAGATCCAAAATATCTCAACAAATAAGAGAGATATAAATGTTATATCCACTCATAGATACAATAATGTCATTACCTAGAAAGTGTAGGACGGGGAGCTCAATTGGGCATATGGTGTGTCATCCATCCAAGCCTTATCACAATCTTACCCTCCCAAATTTGGCTCTGTATATTTGAGTGCATGTAAATATTATCCAATAAGTAACAATACCTTTTATGCTACCGTAGAAAATGTGGTTTTCATATAGTCACCAATGTGTTTTTCTTAATAAGAAGATACACAGGTTTCAAAAAAAAAATCACCTTAATCTGAGCTGCAGATCAAAATTTATGAGCTCTACAAGGTTTTGCTATTAAAATAATATTTTAATGTTGATCTTCTTTTGAAGAGACCCGTATGTAAATGAAGCTCACCACATGACATTTGTTATTCCTTCAAATCATATCATATTAATGGAGTTTGTGGACCCATGACTAGAGGATTTGGATGGTGCAAGCTATTCATGGTCTATTCTTCACATGAGAAATGCTATTTCAGTGGGCCAAATTAAAATTTCCACCAACAAATTGAAATCTGAATTGTTTAAGAAAGACAAAAAAAAAAATGTCAAATTGAATTTAATAATAGTATATCTTTATAAAAAATAATTGTTTCCAAAGGTGTCTTTTATTAATTATTATGAGTATAGATATTGTAGATAAAATATTGAGTGACAGAGTCAATTTCAATGTTTTTATTTTAGATTTAATTGTATAAAATATTAAGTACCTAATTAGGGTATCATCTTTTTTTGTATTTGTGTCTCATTGTTTGATAGTAAAGACTGCATCCAAAACTAAAATACCTATGTCGGGTAAAAGAATGCATCTTTCTAGGAAGGTTCACGCTTATATTGGATGGACTCAAATAATGCACTCATAGGGTACCTATCTGTGTAATTGGATATAAGATTCATTCATAACTGATCATTCTAGAGGGTAAAAGAATGCATCCAAAATTACACTCTTATATCCAATGTTTTAAAGAAACCATAAATCTAACTGTCTCAAAACATGATTAAATAAAAGTCGATAATAGGGTTTAGGCACCATTAAAGATCCAATTCTAACTAAAATATATAATAATGCATGCTGTAAACCAGCTATCTATGTTCCATATACATGAAAAAAATAAACCCTTGCTTGCAAAGAAAAACTTACTAGATGTCTACATCATCTATGGCTCTGATACCATGAAAGGAACAATAATAATATTGTTCCAAGCCGCGATCTCAGATGATAATAACACACCACATTAGATTTGCAAAGCAGAAGAGCTAAAATACCATATATGGAAATCCATCATAATCCATAATGCTCAATACATTACAATAGAATGACTTTAATTATTCAATAAGAAAGATGCACATATAGGAGGAGGGAAGTGCAACTACTACCTAAATCAATGGTGAAGAAATCCCACTAACTGATACTGGTAGTTAAGTTAACTCCAAAAGACTAGTAAGCTAACTCGACATAACTGAGAAGCTAACTCCACACAATAGTACACCTAAGCAAGCTAACCCAACAAGTGTAGGGCTAACACAAGTGTAAGAATTATCTTGATAAATAAATAAAAGGATAAATAATAACCTACACTAACATCCTCACCATTTACAACCTCCTAAAAAATAGACACCACGCCACCGCGACTCTTACCCCGCATTGACATAGGAGGACTTCACAACCGCATAAGGGGAGCTTCGTCGTTCTTCAACCGCCACTAGAGCCAAGGCAGAGCCATTGCTATGGGTTATATGTTTAGGGCAAGAAAGAAGAGCTATTTTTATGTACTAAACGTATAAATTACTTTATTAAATTAGTTCTTACATTTGACATGTTTTTTTAAAAGATCAATTTTTTTTATTTGATTAGAATCCACTATGTTCTTCTCTTGTTCTCTTAAACTATCTTGCGAATCAAAAATAATCTCGATCTTTCATTTTTTTTGTAATATTTTGGGTGCATATAGAATTACTAATCATTTATTGTTAGGAATATTATGATGTTGGAAGACATTTACCACACGAAGTAAAAAAAAAACTAAAAACAAAGTTTGCATGCGGTTCTTTGGTTTAAAAAAATCATAATTTACTAAATCACCTAAAATGAACAAATCACATTATCATTACGGGTTTGGATAAGGGTAAAACCCGTGCGCTTTAATTGTGGTAAGTGCTTGGACATAATTCCTAAAAATCATTATGAGGAGTACAAAAAAACCCCAAAGTAGTTGTCACATTAAGGAAACTAACCAAATAATGGGTACATCGCCCCCATTTCCCGCACGACTAGTAATTCCCATAAAGGGATACCAAATATTATCCATATTGAAATCTTCATTCATATAGATTGTGGAGTATAGTTTCTATTCAATATTTATTCTTGTATGCATACTAGTTAAGAAATATGTTGATGAATCAATGGTCTATAATCTCGAGGAACTTTATTGGCATCTGGTCCAACCATATCCTATATTATATGTGTGTACCAAAAATTTTACAAAGTAAAAATATGTCCTGGTTAAAACCTTGTTTTAGTAATAACACAAGAGAAAACTCAGTCCAAATTATGTCGCATATCCTTCATCACAAATTGTACGAAGAAAAACTTTATCCAAGTTAAAATCTTATTTTGGTAATAAAACAAAGTGAAAATCTATCCAAGTTGCACAACGTAATTTTCCATCACCAATCATACTACTTTCATAATTTTGGCTTCCATTATAAAACAAAACAACATGAAGTCTTGCAAAATTCACATCAATAATTTTTCACACTTGATCTTATTTTCCAAAAATTTGATTGATTGTTGAGATTATGTTGTTATGTTGTATCAATTGTTCATAATTTCCTTTAAAACAACATCAAAACCTAGGAAATTCAACCACTTACAGATGTTATGCTAGCAAAAATTCATAGAGTTTCCTTGATAATATTTCATCATAAATCTCAAATGCTTTGAAAATATTCACCATGTGGTTGTTATGCTACTCATTTTGATTTAGACTCCTTATTGAATATACACAACCATCCAAAATCTTTGTAAAAACCATTCTATAATGGCTGCATTTAAATTTTTAACACATAGGAGGAGTGCATCTATACCCATCATTTGATGAGGAAAAAAGACTTTTTAATCATTATTTTTTAAACCCTTGATATTTCAAAGTCACATTTACTAGATAATTAATGAAGTATAGATCTGACACAAGTAATACAAAAATGGAAATTGAAACCGAGAAAACATATAATTAGCTTATTTCATAATAATACCGAAGTATGACGAGTTGAAAAATTGATGAAATGGGAGGGAATACTGTTGTAACCAAACTTAAGAAATGTGGAATTACCGGAAAAAGATGGACTAGGGGAACCTAGACTAGGTCAAGGGTCTTTAGGCACCAAAGATTTCTTATGGGTCCCTGTGACTGTGAAAATGATCGAAATGAAAGAATTTTATTGCAAACATAAGATGCTGGACTAAACCACCTCATTGTTTATCTCCTACATGTCGCACTAGGTCCCCAGAACTTACACCTTGTAGGGGTACAAAACAAATGATCTCTTGCAACTACCTCTCAAAACACATGGTGGAATTCATAAAAACAAATAGTATACAAATAGGGCATTCATATCTGACATTTAGTGAATCACCCAACAGAGTAAGAATGGAGCATGAACGGATCATCACACTTTAAGCATCTCAAACTCCATGTAGTCTATGTTTCCCATAACTGTGTCGAATTCTCAAGCCCATGGAAGGACTATTGTGCAGAGATGCTATCAATGATAGTGAGGAGATAGCTAGAATGTATTGATGTATGTAGATCAAAAGTAGATCCCAAAATAGCAAATTCCCTAAGTGATATGAGAGTAAGTAAGCAAAAAAATCTTAAGTCCCTTGTCCCAGTGGAATTGTAAGAGTATCTGGATGCTTTGATGTTCTTTAAATGCCTTTAGATGCATCTTGTTATCAGGGATGAAGTGTGCACATTTGATTCTCCATAGGATATTTGAATATGTAATTTGTACTTGTCTACAATGGGACTATATTTTTATTTAGTGGGTTCCTCGAACCGAGGAAATTTTCCCTTCAAGAGTGGGTTAGTTCCTCCATTGATGGATTTCAAGGATAGAAACTCTTGAAATGTGTATGACGTTTGAATTATTTCCTGAATGAGCTAGAAATAACTTTCTATAACATGTAGATAATTAGGCGACTACATCTCTATTTTTCAAGAAAATATGGGATTTTCCAAAGTTGAAATTACAACAACACACACTGTGATGATTTCATAGAGTTCCAAGAGCTGATAATTTAACTACAACCACTATTGGTATCTAAGATAATTACACTCATCCAAGGTATTGGAGTACACAATTCTTTCTTATGACTTTTAAAATAGTGAAATGGAAATATTCAGGTGCAACACACTTCTAACCTGCTGTAACACATTGCATAAAAATTATGAATTGAAGTGAGAACCATAGTCTTTTTTTATCTCAAAAAATCCTTTATTAAAGATGATTTTGGCATCACAAGTGTGCAAAAATAATAGAGCCCCCCCCTCATACACTTGCAAAGGACAAGTATAGAATACAAGAATCCCAGATTCCTCAAGCTCTACTAAAATATGGATCACATTAATCTAAGAATTTTCCTCATACATGCACAATCTTTATTCCTCGAGCTACTAGTTACATAATTTGGTGTCAGAAAGATCCATAGGGAGTTATTAATGTCATGTGCAATTTTAGAAGAGACACCAATTGCAAGTGAGTCTAGGTCCTATCTTAGTCAAACACATTTTAAAGTTGGAACGCAGATGCTTTGGGAAGAATAAGGTACTTTTCGAAGGATAATTAGATGCTAAAGCCTATTTTTATCCTGGATAAATCCATAAAAGCTAATTTTAAGTCTATTTTAATCGGCATAATAATGCACTGAGTCTTGTAGGATTACATGATCATAGGATAATCAACAATGGAAGTTTGATCCTCTGGTTTGGTGGGAAACCCATGTAGCTGATTGTGAAAAGCATATACAACATACATAGGTGATTGAGTACATTGGTTATAAGGTTTTGCAAATAATTTACCTTAGAGCTAACTTATCACCCTATTGGCCTTACAACTGACATGATTTATAAAAGTTAGACTGTACTTTCATCATAGGCATAGCATTGATAACTCTTGGAAAGGTTACTTAACCCTACATAAATGTACCATATTCAGACATAACCATGGTTCTTAACCCTATTTGAAAAGTAGGATAAAAAAACCCTAACCAGAGAATCATTTGGGAGGATTTTGCACTCACCTTTGGTGGATTGAAATCTCAGATAGGAGTATCCCAACCATGGCAATGAACTACACTAGGTAAGCCATTATTGCTACTTTAATGATTTTGAACTAAATTTTGTTGTAGATACATAGCCAAAGATGAGATCTGTCATCTTTTTTTTAGTATCAAAATTACAACCGTCATTGACGAACACTAGCAGAGCTTCTACTTTCCTTTGTAAACATGCCAATATTTCTATGTAGAGCTCTGCATCACAATTTCCTAGGCATTTCTAGAAGTGAATAATGATATTAGTGGAGATATTGACGCCATATCTTTGAATTCTACTTCCGATTTTTCACATAAATGCACCAAACTTGTTTTAAAGGCTTCCAAGAAACCTTCATTGCCACTGATTAAAATAGAAGGAGAGGATGGAAGCCTCAAAATTGTATTTATGATTCAATCAAATCATTTATAAGGCTGGAGATGAATGACAACTAACATGTATAAAGGTATTGTACACCATTAAAAATGTTCTGAACCTAAGATTTGTTCCAATTTGAATCCAATTTGATCTATTTTTATCCAATGCAAAGAGATAAAGGAGATAGAACTACATTCTGATTGCTGGAGGATTGTTCCTATCTCTAGTGCAAACCATTACGTAAATTGTTATAAATTGTTCCAATTTTAGAAAAGATTCACCTAGTGACTTACAGACATCCACATCCATACCCATTGCGATGGGTGAAGAGGGGTGTATAAATAAAAGTTACAAGAAAGTGTAAGTTTTAGTTTGGGATAAATTTCAAATATATTAACATAATAGAGGTTGATATCATTCCACTTGATGCATTTGACGTTGTCCTTAGAATTCCTTATCTGTATGCCAGGGATGCTATTTTCACAAGGAGGGAGAAATGGTACAGATGGGTCAAGGACATAGTCAGTTTCAACATCCAGGCACACTAGAGAAAATCAAAGAAAGCTATGGTAAGTGTCAACCAAGAACAAAGACTTATTCAAGAAAATCATCATTTTTTTTTACTTTTAGTGGAAGAAAATAAAAATGGACTTGGGACCACAAATATTTTTGATGACACTTATCATTTTTTACAAAAGAAGCCACCAAAGGAACTGCTCATTCAAGGAGAATAAAAAAATCTGTTATGTAGTCACTATACCTACCTATGGATTCACTGGACCTGATCATGAGACAATAAGGAGAAGAGGAGATATAAGGAACAATGGTGAATTTAGTAGTAGTGTACATGAAGAGGATTTAGCCAATCCATTTTAAGAGACAAAGAAAAGTAAGAAGGACTAAACCACTATAGTATGGTACCTTTGTCATACTTGAACATGTTAGAAAAGAAACCTTCAAGCCATACTTCATGCATATGCACATGATAATAAGTTACAAGAGCTTGTACCTAATAATACCATATATGCATGAAAAAGAAGGAAACATGTAGAATATTCCTTACCAAGAGGATTGTATTCAAGGAAACTCAAAGGAGGATGTATCATTGGAGAAAAAAACTAGAGATATACAAGAGTCTTGGCAAGTTGGACAAGAGAAGACACCAAGGTAGACCCAATGGTACTCAAAGGAGTAAGAGAGGAGTTGATTACTCTACCAATCCCCGACTAAGCTTTTGTGGGACCAAAAGCCTCCTAAGTATGGGAGGTATGATCTATAGCAATCTAGAAAAACAAATCACTTCATGAGTTCCATCAGTATGAAGAAGGATAATTGAATAAAATGAAGTAACTGGGGTAAATGGAGGTTCTAGGTAGAACCACTACTCTATGCAGAGTGGTAGTTGTAGAACCACCATCCTGTAGGAATAGTAATCCAGAAACCACCCCTAGCTAGGGAAGAGATCCTAAAACCACTGATCTTCTCATGACGGCATTCTTGACACTTCTAAATAGAAAAGAAGAATGGACAATGAATGGATACAAATTTTAAGCACCTGATTATGTGTCCTCCCTCCCTTACCTTTCCCATCCTTCAGTTCACGAGAGGACATGAGAGAAGGCTATAAATTTATTTTTGGACATGGGAGGAGGCGCAAGAAAATTTTATTTTGGAGATCCATACAGATCTAAGAGAAAATTTATAAGTTCTATGAGAGCAAGTGAGCAAATTTATTTAGTGCTAGAGTGGAATTATAGGAGAAGGGTGTAGAAATAGAGAAAACAAGTATAGGAAGGGAGAGGTTTACATTTTTTCCTCCATTTTATACTTATTTTAATTCGTACTAGTCTATAATTGACCAATAAAAGTGGTGAGAAAGAGTGTTTTTCCCTTCACAACTAGTTTTCCTCCATTGGGGGTTTCCAAGATAAAATTGTTGCCATTTGGAGTTTGAATTATTTTCTATTCTCTACAATATCCTTTCTATAACACTAGATAACCAGTCACTAAGATTTAATTTTCAAGAAAATCTAATCTTTTCTAAAGTTTAAAGTAGAACAACATAATTGTGTGATTTCATAGAGTTCTAAAGTAGAATTTTATGGATCACTTCTCTAGGTTGTGCACGAGAAATTAGAATTCTAGATTATTGAACTCTAGGAGTCTATAATAGAACATATGGATGAATTCGAGGGAGTTTGTGCAGTGCTAGTGGTAGTCATAGGGGAATTCAAGAGGAAGGTATAAAATTTTACACCAACCCAAGTACCCAGTGTAGTAGGGGTGGTGAGAGGAAAAGCTTTAGTAGAGCTGGAATCAAAGAAGAAATTGAAGGGTGAAATAGATGTGGAGTTCCCTGAACTCCCCTGGTTAGTTGTCTAGACTATTATGTCATGTAGGATTTTCACCTTAGCTTATTTTTGGATTAGTGGGATTTTGTTTGGAGAAGTGTGAAATATTTTTGTGGGTGGTATTTAAACTAGTGTGGGGTAATGTTCAACCCCTAAGGATACTAGGCACCTAAGGCTTGAAAGGTTTTGTTGCACGCTAGTGAGGCACAAAGGCTCATGCGGAAGTAAATTTGGGGAAAGCACGGAGGTTCACACCTAGAAAGAATAGGCTGAGGAATTTTCTTATATTTTGGACCATAGTCAAAGTTGTAATATGGGACACATGGAGATGTGACTAGATATTATTGTGGATAAGGCTAGAATATGGAGAATTACATCCTAAGGAAGGAATATTGTAGGATATGGTTATTATGAAAGGATTAGGAGTTGTAAAGTGAATTTAGTTATGGTTTGTTGGAACTTTCATGCTAAATATACTTAAGTATGGTAAGAAATGATGATATTTGGTAGGTAATTCACTCTGAGTGATGAGTAGCTATATAAGGAAAAGATTCCTTAGAGTCCCATGTTATGTATTAATTTGTATGGAAAAGAGTAGAGGTGTGTAAGAATGGAGAATGAGAGGCATGAGAGAATGGATGAGAAGAGGATTGCATAATGTGTGAAGGAAGTGTTGGTCGTCACATTTTACACCTACATATTAGATATAGAAGACCCAATTCGTTTGTGACAACAATGGAACCATCCCCAAGTTTTGGAACATTGCGCACTTAGGACATATATCTAGAGAAGGAAAGTTCCTCTATCTAATTCTACTGTTAATGTTACTCCTAGTGGTGAAAAGGAAATCTTGACAAAAAATGCAAAGGGACCAGGGATAGAAGGATAACATGAAAGGATACCTACACTAAAATGTGATAGCACAAGAAAAAAAGGATGAACATTATATGTTCTAATAAAAAATGAAGGAAAATGCATGAAAGAAGGATAAACACGTGTATCAAAACTTAAAACATATTTACCTAATCAATTTCATGGAACACAAATAAATAAGGAGTTGGAGGGGATGTAGAATGGCACAACGAGGATGTAATGCAAAAGAAAAGGCAAGAAGAAGGAATGAAAACACATTAGAACAGAGAATAGTCACAAAATGATACTTCTATTATTTCTAGAAATTCATAGAGCTATTAAAATGGTGAAAGAGGCTGATATCCACATGCAAGATCTAGATCTAGAGGTCTACGATTCAAAGTACAAAAAATAGGAAGTCCTTATAAAAATCCATAAGGATAAAAAATTTCCAACATTAATAATGAGACCAGCTCTTACATTTATAGATTAATCCATGGAAGAAGAAGAGAAGAAGGGGAGAAAACCCAAATTTGAAATACAACCACCAACAAGAAGTATTTATTCATATAAATCTTCTTGTAAATCTATCAAATACATTTCCCTAAGTTTGTTTAGCATGTTGGAGAAGAAAGGAGGGTGGATCATACCAAATTAGGTGGTTGAAGCAATCAGATCTACTCATTAATTCCCAGAAAGATGTTTTCCCATTTCTCACCTACCAAATCTACCAAGAATTTGAATTTGAATATTTAGCATTGTAGCCCATGTCATCATCTATTAATTAGGACTAGGTGCACATCGATCAGAGCTCTGTAGAAAAATATATGGCTATCAGAATAAGTCAGAGCCATATGGGCATATAAGAAATGTGGTGTGTGTGGATTAATTGAAGAAATCATCCACGAGTTCATTTTATTTTTCATTTCTACCATGTGTCAATCATTGGTTGGTTACGAGGATCTGACATCCTGTTGACACACTTTGACTGGTCGCATGTGGCACACTCAAGCATGTCAAATGATAACATGGCACATAAAGGTGCAAAGGAGAGTGTAAAGATATGAATGTGGAAGAATGAGGTACATGAAGAAGACAGATTGAAGGCACACACAACCTGTGTGAGGAAATAATGATATTTTTTTAGCGGAGAATGCATGGTTAAGGAATAACTATTACAAGATAATGTGTGGAGCGCGTGAGAGGGCCAAGGACTTAGTTGATTAAAGCAAGTGGAAGGCATGTGCACATGAAAAAATATCTTCTAAGAATAAGGTCAATGCGTAGAGGATGGATGTAAGGAAGGAGTGAAACAAATAGGAAAATGAAAATGAATGGGGAGAAGGGGAAGCACGTGGGGAAGTACAACCAAGGGCACATGCAACCTTATAATGAAGATCTTAGAGCTAGAAGATGTATACAAGTTGTCCAAATAACTAGGAGAGTTATTTTGATAACAAGAAGTGTGTGAAAGAATGTAGAGGGAGCTAGGAGAGATATGTGTAATCATTGTTGTAACTTTTGTAATGAAGGCCATCATAGGAAAATGCTAAAACTCTATCAATGTATCTTGTTCATTTATAAAACTATTGATGTATTTGGCTATTGTAAACATCTATAAATCAATATGTGATGGATTTTTCTGAATATCTATGTTCATGGGTTTAAACCCTTGTGTTCTTCATAATGCTCATGGTTCAAATATGATTCCTTTATGTTGTTATAATGTTTTCATTCATATTATTGTGCATCTATGCTAGGATTTGGTTTTTTAATCTTTTTTATAGAATGTATGTATGCATGTATGTACATTGTTCCTCCATTAATTGTGATCACTCTTACAAATATCACATAATGTATGGGTTTGGTACCTAAGTGTTCCTTGGGTGAGTGCCCATTTTAGGATGGGAGATATGCCTATGTTCTTGGGAGTTAAAGGGTTAGGAAAAGTGACTACATGTCTTTAAAAATGAGGTGATTGTAATATTGACAATGATATGAGAGTTGTGAAATGAACTGGTGGATTGATTAGAGGTGACCTTAAAGACTCAAAATTTTATTAAGGTTAAAAGGAGGAGCAATCTCAAATATATCCTTAATTTTAGAGGGGTCAACTTTAATTCCCTTGATATAAACAAAGAAGACAAGGATCTTACCAGTTAATACAATGAATACACACTTGTCTAGATTGAGGCCAATAAGAAAGAGGATAATATGTCAAAATAGGAATTCAAGGATTGAGATATGGTCATTTCAATACTTGGATTTACCTAAAATTTAGTTGAAAGAATTTTCCAGGGTTTTATGGATAAGGTCGTGGAAGATGTAGGCCATCACACACTAGTAAGTGGTCCTAATGTTATTCAAGGTGAAAGACATGACATGATAATAACAATTTCCCCAAGGTGTGATGAAATAGGTCTTATGTTGGTCTTCTTAAGGAATGAGGATTTGATTATAACCAAAAAAACCATCCATAAGAGAAATCATCTCATTTCCGACCTTGAGGTCAATGAGCTGGTCAATGTTGGGAAGGGGAAATTCATCTTTGGGACAAGACAGATTCAAATCTCAGAAGTCAGTGTATATGTGGAGTTTCCTAGAGGACTCAGAAATGGGTATGGTGTTAGAGACCCATTGCAAATATTCAATAGGTTGAATAAAATTAGCAGAGAGAAAGTGTTGTAACTCTTCTTTGACAATAAGGGTTACACATGGATGCATGTGACACAGTTGATCTCTAATAGGCTTAAAATCTAAGATGGTGACAATATTATGGACAATGATGGAGAGGTCAAGGCCTGGCATATCATATTACAACCATGCAAAGGCCTGGATATGTTTGGATAAGAAGGAGGTAAAGGATTAAAGCTCTTGAGGATCCACAAATTGGCCCACCTTAAGGATGTGGGTTTCCTGGGGAGTTTTGATATTAATGTGAATAGTGGACTTGTGTAGAAGGGTGGAAGTGTTAGCAAGAAGGGAATTTTTTATATAAGAATCCTCAACCCCCATGTAAGAAGGAATGGATTCATCATTGTTGCACTAAAGGATTTGAATGGGAGGGGAGTCTTCCCCTATCATTTTAGGATACTTGAGAGGAAAGGACCATGTTTTGTTTTCAACCTAATAAATGACCAATCGAAGGTAAATATTGGAGACTAAAAAGTAGCTAGGGGGAATGGATACAATATCATATGGATCTATGAGATATTTATATGGAGAGAAGGGAGGTGACTCAGTATTGGTGGGGGAGGATGAATAAGTGCATGGAGAAGGAGTAGAGGGATATTTGGATCCCATGCCCAATTTCTCACAAGGTTTGTGAGATTTTTTTGAAGGAAAGGTCATGGAATCCTTGTTCATAATGTACCATAACAAACCCCTTCCACGTAAAATGTTGAAGATATGTGTGGGTGAAGGATGAATTTATGACTAAGACAAAATAACCAGTATATGGTTTAGTATGAGGGTGATCTTCAAAATGAGAGGAAATGCGATCAAGTTTTTCATAGACTAGATTGGAATTGAGAAAAGAGGGACTAAATGATATGACATTCCCAACATTACAATGATACATAGGAGCCTTATCTGGATGGCCAAGGCAGTGGATCGAAGGAAAGGAATTAAGGGTGAGGATTCGATACTCACCCAAGGTAAGGCACGACATCACATCATTGAAAGATCCATCATGTGGTAAGTTAGATGCAAGCACAAAATAACTATAGGATGTTTCAGAATAAGGGTTTGATTTAGGGACAACCACATCATTTGGGTGATAAGTCATACAAAATTCCTTTAAAATAGGGGAATCATCGAGGAGAGTGTGAATTTCCCTTGATATTCATATTTAATATAGTGGTGAAGGGTAGATGTGACATAACACATAAATCAAATCTAAGGGAATCCAAAAAAAAATGATACTAAAACTCCCCTTTACAATGTATAATATATCATAAAGAAGTTTATGTCCAATGTGAATGTGAAGGATAATTGTGTCCACTGCATGGGTGATAGTTTCATTGTAGGTGTGAAGAACTAAATGAGAATAAATGTTAATGGTGTTACAGAGTTTAAGTTGATTAAAGGTATGGGAAGAAATTATGTTGATACTATTACCATTGTTAATCATGTATCGACAGATGAATATGTTTTTTATGATAACTGCGATGAAGAGGGGAAGATCATTCTCTTTGGGAAGAATGTCAGGGATTTTAGAATCCTCAAAGGATATAGCGGGGGAAGATATAAGAGAATTAGATAGAGCCATGAGGTGTTGAGGCACATCAAATGATATGAGAATATACTCTAGGGATTCAATAAGAGACTTTCTATGTTGGGGAGATCTTTGGATGGGTTCATAGAGGGACATATTGATAGGTTCTTGTTGCAACTATTTCACATCGGTCTGTTTGATGGAAGAAGGATTTGGATTGGCCAGGATAAACAACTTATATTTAGAGGAAGGAGGAGGAAATGGTAGAGGATGAGTGGTGGGGTTACTGGGAGGATAAGTGATGAAAATCTAATGTTCTGGTGAAGGTGTGAATGATGTGAACTCTTTAGGAAGAGGGATGGACAAAAAGTTCTTTGGTTTGGATTGGGTTGTTGTTTTTGAGGCATGTGGGCCAGAACAAGTTATTAACCAAACATCATTGATGATCAGGGGGAAAATACTTAGAACAATAATATTCTAATGATGGAATGGTGGAAAAGGTATGTGATGAATAGAGGGACTTATGTACTTTGGTAGATTGGGTAGATGTTTAAATGGTTATGGGTGAGGAGGTGGATAGGGTAGATTGATCTGTTTCAAGAAGAAGGTCATCCTGCTTGATGATGTTATGAAAAATAGTCTGGAGTGCCTTACAATTTTTTGTGTCATGTCTAAGGGTGTAATTATATTCTCATATAAGATTTGATTTGAACCACAAGGGCTTCTTACCATGTGGATAAAATTCCTTGATAGGAGGGAGTGTGATGGCTGAAATTTGAAGCAAGTTTTGAAGGACCTCCGCATATGATTCAATTAAAGTGTTGAGAGGTGCATTGATAGAATTTTTAGGTTCCATCTTTGATTTGGAATAAAAGGTGAATGTTTGACATGTAGGCATGTGAGATGATTTGGATGTTGTTAGTTGTGCTTTAGTGCTTCTAGGTTTGGATATTTTGGATTCAAAATTGGTGATGTTTGATGTTATGGAAGAAGAATTGGATCTTAGAAGAGTGTTATATTTTTTGATTTAGATTAATTGGTTGGTCATGGTATTTTGGATAAATGTCCCATACCTAAAAGATATGGGGTTGGTCCTGAGATAGATGATGTGGGATTGAATTATTTCATCTTACGTGGGGGAACATCTATCTTTTTTTGGGGATGAGAAAGGGACATTTGAGGACATACACCAAGGGCCTTACATTTTTATTGTGAAGAGAAACCCTTGGGAGGGATGAATAAAATCTCAAATGGAGGATTGAAATATTGTGATGTAGGAGTAGGTGTTGTTAGAGGGAGTAATTTATGTTTGATGAGGTCCAATGTTGTAGATTGGGTTGATGTGGGGATGTATGATGAGACATGGAATCAATTAAAGTTATGGTTAGTTGAAGTTCTTTAAAAAAATCTTCAAATGATGAGATAGATGTAGAAGGGGGAGATCACATATGTGAGGTCACAATAGTGGATGTGTTTAGTGGAGGAAAAATTGTGAAAAGAGAAATTGGGATAGACACTTAGGGATATTTGATGTGGTAGATGATAACAGGATAGATGTAGGCATGATAGTGGTTGTAGTTAAATCAGATGTGAGTGTGACAAGTGATGGAGGAGATGTAGATGTATAATTAATAATAGAATTTTATATGGGTGGGAATAAGACATGTGTAGAGATGGTAATGGGTGTTAATGTATATTTATATATAGGGAAAATGTCCAAGGAAGAAGTGGATTTGGTAGTTAGAAAAGTGTGTGAGGTTGTTGGTGAGGTTGGTTCTTGATCAATGGTGTTGGCAGTGTTGATGGTGTTAGTGGTGCATGGGAATTAGGAGGTTGGGATGTACGAGTATTGGTTTGATTTTTTGGCACATGATTAGGGAATGGTTGTTTAAAAACATCAAGTGGTTGATCAAGAAGCGTATTGGGATTATCCACTTGAATATCACCTTGGTCAATGATTTTTTGGACAAGATATTTAAAGGTTTGAATTTTTCTATATCATGTCCGCAAACTTGATGGTACTTACAATAGTGATCTTCATGATATCAATCTGGTTTAGTTCTTGATTTGTCTAATGGTCAAATGGGTGCATGTATGATGAGATGGACCACCATAAATTTAGTAAATATCAAACTGTAAGAATCTCTAAGGGGAGTGTACTTTGGTGGTGTTCTAGGATCTCTTTGTTAAGGTGATGTGCAAGAAGTGGGCAGGGAAAAATATTTAACTACTATGGCATTGGTTGCATTTTTGGATTTGTCATTATGTGTAGAAGGTTTAGTAAACTCAATATCTGGCTTGTTTGATCTAAGCTTAAGTTGACCTTGTTTAAGGGAACAAGTTTCAAGTTTAAGGTCCATAGTAAAGGCTTCCTCAAATATATGAAATGAATGGATCTTTAGGGTGGATGAGATAAGCTTCGCGTAAGAGCATGAAAATAATTTGATGAGCTCTATCTAAGGAAGGGAAAATGACAATTGATTTATGATTCCTCACCATTGTGTGACAAATTCTATGATAGAATTGTCATCATATTTTCAAATGGTGTATAAGTATTTTATGGTGACCTTGTGCACAATATTAATTGATAAGTGTTCTACGAAAAGTTGCGCAAATTGGGTGAATGAGAACAACGAGTGTTACAGGATGCCATTGTATTAATATAATGTAGGACTTGATAAGGACATAGGAAAAGTGTGAAGCATGAGGTATTGGTCATGGGAAATGAGCTAGCACACATGCCTAAATGCATGAAGGTATCATTGGGGATCTTCCTTACTGTTAAATTTGGTAAATTTCAAAATTTCCCAATGAGGAGGATAGGGTTTGGTAGGGACCGACGGATGGATAGGTGTAATGAAATTACTTGTATAATTCAGATTATGAGCAGCAATAGAACACCAAATAACACAATATTTCAGAACAATGATATCAATATATAATTAGAATATCTTCACCACTTCGAGGGGGTAACTTCCAAACCATAAAATAAGACTCAAATGCTCTAATGATCATGAACTACTACCTATAATCCCCTATATATACTATTCCTATGCTATGGCCATCACCAATGCCAACCTACTAAACATTAAAATATCAATGATATAAAAAAAGATATGGCAAGCCACAAGTCAGCTACTCATGTCCTAATACAAGAAATAGGTGAAGGGCGTAGCATACTATTCCCCTTTGAACTAACATTTTCCTCAAAGTTGAATAATATTTGATGTTACTATAGAAAAGCTTCATCTTCCCAAGTTGTATTTTCTATGCTCATATTCTTCCACTTGATCAGATATTCCTTAATGTCTCTAGTTCTCATCCTCTTACTGTAACATCTTGTTCATGACTATTACTATGACGACTTCCACTTTTGAAATTGAAAATGTTGACATGTGATTTGTCTAAGGAAGGTTTATTATTTTGACGTTGAAAATCATGTTTGCAATGGATAAATTATTGTTGTTCATGGATTCATTTTGTTGTGTCGCTATTGCTTGGAAATGAAACCATCCTTCCTTGTGTTCCATAAAGTTGTGAACTAGTATTGTTGTTTACATACTTAGTTAATAACAGTAAAACCTTGGATCAATTCCATTGATCCAAGGTATGCTTCCTTTTTCTTACTAGATGAGTTGATAAATCGACATTCTTAAATGGAAGGTAATAAGGAGATTGAGTGTTTGTATGTTTACAATTTTATGGATCTTTCTTTTGAAGTCCTTTCTTTATATTTTCTAAAAATTATGGACTTGGATATTTTTGTTAATAACTTTTAAGACGTTGAATGGCGTAAGAAGGATAAGGACCTACTACAAGACTATTAAAGGTAAAACCTTAGTCTTAGATTGTTAAGATCTATCCTAACTGGGTACTAACCTAAGGTAAACTAGATCTACCTTATATCTATTTCTAAAATATTCATGTTGCACCCTAACCTAAGTTTGTATACTGAATTGAGTCTGGGGTTTTGAAATCACCTAAGGTAATGTAAGACCTATCTCTAACCTATTACTTGATATTGAACCATTATGGGTTATGGCTTATTCTTTGTTGGTAATGTTTAAAGGCCTAAGGTAAATACTTTTTATGTAGCATATGGTCTAATCTTAAACTAATGTCTATCTAACCTAAAAATGATAAGATGAAAGGGGACCTATGGGTTACATGGCAAATGAAAGGTTGGTTTCGGTGGTTTCTAAGGTATTAATGTGGATTTATTTCATTCCTTACATCCTAAATTTTCCAATATTGGTGAAGGCATAAAAATATGGTGGGATGCCTAGCTCGTATCATTGCTAAATTTAAAATGAATGGGAATTTTTTAATTTTACTTCACCAAATTTGAAGTGGTGGTGGCGTAAGGAAAGAGGGGAGGATAGCATTCAATGCATTCAATAACCTCAGGCTTAGTGGATGAAACCGCCTAGGATTTAGGTAGGTGGAATTGGGGAAAGTTGTTGGTCATTTTGGTCTTTCTGGTTTTTGCTTTTCATGAGAGTTTAGGTTCTTCAAACCAGCAAGTCTGTTTTTTGATCCATTGTAATATTGGGTATCTTTGAGCTATTTTTGAACCTATAGAAAGGTAAAGGAAGCTGGGAGATTTTACTATTGATGTTGTTTGAAAAGAGTAGATTCTTGAGAAGCTCCGCTAGAGATCTTCTACAAATCAACAAGAAATTTCATCAGGCATGATAGGCTCTTCTTATTAAATAGTTCTACTTTTTACTAAATGTCTTCATTAAAAGAACTCTTCTCTTAGAGATGAATGGTTTTGTGGAAAATCCTTGGTGTATTTTTGGTTGTGATCTTCTGCTTGAATTTGTTGTATGGAAATGATTATTATGAGTTGTTCTTGATGAATGTTTGAGTAATTTTGCCTTATTTTTTCTGAAACTGGATTGTGGCTAAAATCATGTGAACTTCTAATTCCTGTGAAAAATAGATAAAGGGGAAAATATTGTTGATAAAGAGTTTATATGGGTTTATCCCCTTCGTTGAATGAAAGTAGGAAATAAGAGGTCTTTTGCTGAAATGAGTGTTGTTTCGAACCTTGTTAATTTGTTGTGGTTATACTGAATCAGGTATTTGGATTTAACACTTTGTGGATTTAGTTTTTGTATGGAAATGACTATGAAATTAGAATAGTTTTTATGAGTTTTAAACGACTCAATTTTGTGACAATTATGTGGTTTGATTTGAATGATTAGGTAGATGTCCCTACTAAGTGAGGATTTCATTTTAAACTACTCTTCCTTACATGAAGTGTGATAAAATGCAATTTGGTTTCTTCTGAGACTTTGTGATCACAATTTTGTCTTCACACTTGCATGTTACGAAATGACATGTTATTTACTCCTACTTTTGGTACCCATATATGATTGTTTTAGAAATAACTTTTCTTATTTGAACTTGAGATTATTTTAATTTTTCTTATCTGAAGGATTTGAGTTAGAGCGTATAGTTTTTCTTTTTTTTGAGCTCGATGATGAACATATGTATTGGGGATTGCAATTATTCTTTTGTTCCCATTTGTATTTAAATATGATCAGACTCCCTTCCCTTGTATCTAAAAATGATTTCTTCCATTCCTATGGAATTGGGAACATGTTTTTACTTGATTGTAATCTCTTAATTGTTTTCTATTTGGGATGAATAAGCTTTGTTGTAGTGTATAAAGCTATCAATGTTGGATGAATTTGGAATTTCAATTGTTTCTTGATACTTATGGTATAGTTGTAGAATGAATTCATTTTATATTTATTTAGTGGTAGTTAGTAAGCTATTGAGGTTGTCCTTGTTTTGCATTGAGAGAAATACACCGTTGTTAACTAATTTGCATGTTACATTTTTTTATAATTCGGTTCTTTATTTGAAAGAAGTAATGAGAACCTCTCTCATCTTGATCATTGACTTCTATTTCACTCTCTCTCTCCTTTCTAATTTGTGGATTTCACTACTCTTATCCTTGTGCTAGAAAGGGAAGTTTTGATTTTTATCTCTTTGTCTGTTTATTTCTCATCATTAATTCTCCTTATAAGAAGCCGACTGGTTCGGTGATGATAGTTGAAGGAGATTGTAGAGTAGATAGTTAAATGAAACACTTTCATTTATTTTTCTTCTCCCTCGTCAAGGCTTGATAAGGGGGTAATTAATTGATGTGTGACTATCTTCAGGTGAATGTAAATAAAATTTATACTTTACAAAATATGTTGATGTTGAACATGAAACTTGAGCTACTGTTGTCTTAAATTTTGAGTGATATATTTTAATCAGGAAACTATTATGTAGGATTTTTTTTATTCTTCCTAAATTTTTGCGTAAATACTGGATGTGTTGGTTCTAGTTATTGTTGCTGAAGTACATTAGTGCTGAATATAGGAGATCATTTCTTCTCAAAGGTTTTTCTATTAATTCGAAATCATTAGAGTTAATACTTCTCTTGATTGGGATTGAATGAATCAGGAATTGAACTATAGATAACTATAGTATGAAATAGATAAGTAATTTAGATGTAATATTACTTATCTGTTGTGATTTTTCTTATGAAATTATTGATTGAAGAGTGTTGATTTGTTCATGATCCTTACTTAACGAAATGAGGTAACTCTCCCTATTCTTCTTTTGGTGATCCTTAATTATTTAGGAGGTATTTATCTGTATTTCTTTTCTATTTCATAAAAGTAGGGTTCTTTATATGAGATAGTTAAAATCACATCATTTTAATGTTTAGTGCTTATCATGCTCAATTTGACGAACTGACCCATGCTAGCAATTTTTGTAGATGGATCCGTAAATGGTAAAAGGGTACAAGTTATTTTATGATGCTTCCTGTGTTTATTTAAAGGTTGCATCTTTAATGAGTAATTATTACTATTTTTGAGATGTAATTGAAAAGGGAAAAGTTGTAAATTTAACTTAATTTTATCAATGTGGAATGACATGAAAGATGTCTGAAGGGTCTAGACTTGTAAAATATGTATTTTTTTTATAAATAAAAAAAGGGATTGAGTGATATTGATATTTGATGTGCCATTATATTTTGGGCTTACTACAAAGGGGATTGTAAACTTATTCTTATTATCTCGTATTCATATATGTTTGAATTATTTTAGATGGACTCAAATGAAATAGAGTAAAAGAGAATTGATACTCTACTCTTCTCTTAAATGCAAATTTTAAGTTGGCATGCATATATGAACACTCAAATAGGTCAATATGGTTTATAAATTGACATTAAATAGAAGATTAAAATACATATGAATTGTTGTATAAGTGAATTTTTGCAATGGGCCCTAACTAATATATGTTAAAGGAAAGACAATTAGTCTTCAGAATAAATATTTCGTTATGATATTGTTGGGTATCATACTCGAGGAATATTTGAAAAGAGGGAATTTATACCTCCTCTTAGTAAACCTTAATCCTAAAATAAGATGACTGAAAATGGAAATATATATAAGAAATGGACTTCATCTTAATGAAATATATTATAAAGAAATCAGAATCTCAATTCAGTCATGGATAAACTTGGTTAAGCCGAGTAAGTTAGTCTTACTGTTGTAAGCTCATTTGGATTATAAGTCAGAAACTTAAGTTAAGAAACCAAAGAATGAAACACAACCCTCCAAGAAGAGGGATTGGTTGCAGGTTAATTCACGTGGCAGTTATAATTCATTTATGGCTAGCAACCGTAATGATCAAAGAGGTTAGAAATTCAGCAAGGTTGTTGAAACTAAATCTTAAATTAATAAGATAAGAAAGCATTTAACCTCTTAGCTGGTTATGTACTTCTAGATGAGGTGATTTCGTAGGATGTTGGTACATGCCAACTACAATAATGTGTCCATCATGAAGAAATATCTTCATGAGGACACAATGTTGCATCTAACATGTCACAATACCCTTTCTAAATCGAGATCATCTAAGTTTACATAAACTTGGACTTGACTTGATTACACTCTATTTCAGATTAGGAACATGATTTTGTATAGGGGAGGACTCCTGATGACTGAAGATAACTAGACACACATGTAATCAGACCTAGTTCTATTGAGTATGTCTATGTACCCTTAGTCATCGTGAGTGGTCCTCTATACTAATCTATGTCACTAACCTGGGTTATTGTAAAACCTTGGACAAGAGTACTGACAGGAGTCAGTGAATACCATTCTAGATAATAGATGAAGTGGGGGTGAAGGACATATTCCATTGAAAAGTATGCCATCTAGGAATATGATCATTCAAAGCATGTGAAAATCTTTGGCCAAAGTATTGCAAGCTTGCTTATTGCATTGTCTTACGTCACATAGTTTAAGAAGTAGGATTTCAGATGAATATTGGTAACAATTATTTAGATAGGCCCTTAAATAGAACACTTCAATACCTTGAAAAGGGTAAAATAACCAAGTATACTTAGTAAATAATACATTGAGTTAACATGAAGGATCGATAAGAAACCAAGTCATGAAATGAAAGATCGATGAAATTCTGAGTCATGAAATGAGATATCAACAGTTCATCGAGTCATTACAACAACATATGGTTATCTATTATGAGATCAAATGGCATGGAATGTGTGTTCCATATTATGAATATGAGAATAGAAAACATTAATCTAAATGGAATGTGTGTTCTAAAATAATAATTATTTAGAGCAGAGAACATTATTAAAAAAAATTACTTATTTCTAAAGTCTTAAATGGTAATGTTACACTTATTACGTGTTTGTAGAATCTTATTTGGCTCCAAAATTATTATTCCTTCCTCATCAAGTTATGGTAACTCTTTCTAGGATTAAAATTTATTTCTAATAACCTTATTTAAGAAATAAACATGGAATAATGGGTATATGCTTGAAGATGGAGGAAACTCTAGTTTATAAGCAACACTGCTGATTTTCTGTAGAACTTGATAAGGGCCATAATATTTAGGAGAAAGTTTGTTTTCATTTTTCTATTACTTTAGGGACATCTACTTGTAAGGCTAGAGATGTACAAAAACCCAGTCACCAATTCCAAAATGTATTTTACTACGGTGTTGATCTTCTTGTTTTTTCATCTTGTTTTGTGCCAATGCTAAATTCTCCTTTAAACTAGCCAAAAACCTGATGTTGATGTTGAATGTGTTCCTCAACATCTTTGACATTAGTTTACATGATCAAGGAAGAAGTGATAGAAGGTAGAAGGTAACCATATAATGCTAAAAATGGGGTCATTTGAGAAGAGGTATTAAAATATGTGTTATACCACCATTCTATAAGTGGTAGCCATTTAATCCACCTTTCCTACTTATCTGATACAAAACAAAGTAGTTATCCTTTAAGTATTTGTTGACCACTTCCATTTTCCCATAATTTTGGGGATGATAAGATGAACTGTGAGCTAGCTGAGTACCCAAACATGAAAATAATTCTATTAAAAAATTACTTGTGAAAATGGGATCACAATCACTTATAATTATCTTTGGGATTCCATGTAGCCTTTGAATTGTCTCCAAAAAAATAGTTGTGACTGTACTGGATGCAAATGGATGTGATAGGCAGAAAAAATGGGCATATTTTGTGAGCCTATCCACAATCACCAAAATAACATTATTACCATCTGAACAAGACAATCCAATGATGAAAACTATGGAGACCCCCTCCCATCTCTAGTTAGGAATTGGTAAGGGTTGTAACAGACTTGGTGTCTTAATTTTTTCCCCTTTGTTATATTGGTACACTAAACACTCGGATACAAACTTTTGTACATCCCCCTTGATTCCTTCCCAAAATAATTCTCTTTTTATTATATGATATGTCTTCAAAAACCCAAAGTATCCTTCAATAGGTGAGACATGTATCTCTACAAGAATCTTATCCTTCAACTTAGAATATTTACTCAAGTATAACCTTTCCTTGTACCATAGTGCATTACCTTTCCACTCAAATTTGTTAGATGTTATAGAGACTTGCTTGAAATTATTTATTAGATATTACGTATCCTTGTCTTGATCCCATTCCAATCTTGCTTCATCCACCCAATCGGCCGTCAACATGGAAATTCCACATATTAAGACATCTTTGGATGTATCCCTTCTAGACAACACATAAGAGATTACATTTTCTTTGCATTTTTGTATATGATTTAAAAATCATAACACAACCTTTTTTTTACACACTTATTTTGTTCCTCATATGATAAACTTTGCTCCAAAAAGTATTTGAAACTATCATTATCAGTTTTTACCTTGAAGTATCTACCCATGAGATAAGGCATCCATTGCTTGACCGCATGAAGAATAATCATCATTTATTTCTCATAGACAAGTTTGAGTAGATATTTTTCTTTTAATTGGTGACTCTAAAATGTAATTGGTCTTCCTTCCTGCATTATAACTACTCCCAATCCTGATCTCGAAGCGTCACATTCAACAATGAAGGTTTTTGAGAAGTTGGAAATAGCCAAAACTGGGGTGTTACACATGGCTTCCTTCAGTTGCTCAAAGGATTTAGTGGCTATGTTTGTCCAATGGAATGAATCCTTCTTTAACAATGTAGTGAGTGGGGTTGATATTCTACCATATCCCTGCAAAAATCTTCTATAGTACCCTATTAGTCTTAGGAAACCACAAAGATTTTTTAGAGTTTTGGGCCTTGACCATTCCACCATAGCTTTGATCTTTTGAGGATCAAATTTGAAACCTCATGGGATACAATGTTACCCAAGTACTCTACCTATTGTACACCAAAAGAAAATTCGGATGGATTTCAATAGAGAGTATGTATCTCTAAAAATTCTAACACTTTATTTACATGTTCTAAGTGTTCTTCCCATGTCTTACTGTAAATCAATATGGAATCAAAGAAAACTAATACAAATTTCCTTTAAAATGGCCTAAAAATTGTGTTCATCAATATTTGAAAGGTTTAGGGAGAATTTGTAATACCAAAAGGCATTACCAAAAACTCATAATGGCCCTTATGAGTCCTAAAATCCATTTTATAAACATCTTCCTCTATTATTTTAATTTGATGGTACCCCAAACAAATATCTAATTTTATCCTTAGAAGATCAAAGCTATGGTGGAATGGCCAAGGCCCCTTCTATAGAAATAACAAACATAGGTGAGTCTAATAGGTATTCCCCCATGGAATTCTTGATACTATGGAACTTTCCTGTGCACTTGATTGTCCCATCATCCACAATCATAACTTGAATTTTTGGAGTTGGGTAAATAAAAAAATTGAGGTAGGAAGCTAACTTACTATTTAAGAAGTTATGATTACTCCCCAAGTCAATCAACATTTTCACCTTCTATTTTTTGAGATATCTAATAACCTCAAGTGTTTGTGTAGACACTAAAATTAAGTCACACTCCCCTTTGGTACCTCGACATATACGCACCCTTTATTACATTTACCTAGCCATGACCCCCCTTTACCCCACTAATATTAATTTAATTAATTTAATTAAATTAATTCATTATCCTCACTATATTTATTATTTGAATATTTTATTTAAATAATATCCACACATATAGTTCACTTAAACACCTCACCAAGCCAACTCAACCTAAGACCTATTCTTAGTAAGTTACCATAACTAACTAAGACTTACCCAAACCCTAAAAATCAATGCCTACATTCCTTCTAACCACATTCCCGCATGCTCACAAGAAGCTCCTAGTCTAATACGTGGGATAATGACATGAGATCCAAATATATCAAGAGGATATTCCTAGTCTAGTAAACCTAGGAAATCCCGCCTTGACCGATGCTGGTTACCCCTAACCGTTGTTAGTTAAGCTAGACCACCATCGATTACCCTTTTAACCCCTAAACTACCTTATTCTCAAGGTTGGAAAAAATTTGGAGAAGCTTGATGAGAAATAAAACATCTAAGAGAGATAACACATCTTTAGAGAGAAAATTCTAGTGAAAAATCACATGCAAGGAAGGAGATTGAGCATCTTCCCATGCACAACCATCCCAGCCATGATCTAATCTATCCAAGCAAAGAGGAGTGTACATGCAGCCCATGTAGAATGTTTTCTTCAGTTGGTGATCACTTACAACCTTTAAACCCATCATCAACACCTCCATCCCTCACAAACAGGCATTTAGAAATGGAATCCAAGTAAGTATAACATCATACTTTCCTGGTTTATTTCATTTCATCATCATTTTATCATCTGTTGTTTATCTTTCCCCCTATTGACCTTATCTGACATTTTCACCTCCATATACCCATTAAAACCTTACAAAATTCTACTCTATTAACCCAATATTTCACCCTGACTCACCAAAGTCCTTTGTGCAATCACAAAGGTGACCAAAAGCTTGTTCTGTGACATCTCTAGATCTCACAGTAACCAGAACCAGTTACACCTAACCACCGTCGGTCACCCCTGAGTGACACCGGTCTCTATATTTTCCCACACAGCCTAGAATGGATACCCACCCACCAAATTTCATCTTACCCCCATTCACCTATGATCTACCTGAGACATCTATCAAACCTACAGAGACCCAGAACTAATCATTTGACCTCTAGATTCTATTCTAGATTATCTTGTTAGATTACATCTATTTCTTATTGTGTTTTTAAGTGAGATGCCTAAATCATTTTAAATAACAATAGGATTTACTTTGTTTACAACATTAAATTGTTTAAAATAGTGGACTGACAGCCATCTAGGAAGTATCACACTTCCCAAATCTAGCATACACTAGGAAATTAACTCCCCATATTGTTTAATTCTTTCTAGTGGTCTTTTTTTCATTACAAGTAGTTCCTCCTAGCCAAAAGGAAGCTCTCATGATCAGCTATGGATCCGGAAGTCATACATGCACAACAACCAATCAACCAACATTTGAACAGGTATTCCTCCTACGCCCGTTACCCTATCTATTTCATCAACACTTTAAAGAATCGATCTAAGAATCAGGTGAAATAGTTTGAGGAATACTAATACCTGATAATGCATGGCAAGAAATTGTAGGTTGGTGATCCTCTACTTCATCTTCTACTGGTTCCTCATCCTCTCCTCTAATTTAAGCTTCCTCATTATCCTCATTACCTCTATCAATATAGAACAACTTCTTCTTAGCATATTTGTGTCCCGGTCCATATTTTCTATCATAATTAAAACATAATAATATTTCTCTTTTTTCTTCCATTTTCTGACGAGTCATTAAAATTGTCCTAGCGAATAAAGGGGAACAGATACTATGGTCTCTAGTTTTAATGAAAGGTTACCATCTATTATAAAGAAAATTTTCCCCTACTCAATGTGCCATGATAATAGAATCAGAAATATTTAGTGGATTAAATAGACATACCTCATGCTCAATATGGTCCTTAAGACCCCAAAGAAATAGTTTATTCAAATTATCTTCTAGAATATTCTCCACCCTTAAGGATATGTTTTGGAATTGATGCACATAATATTTGACTAATCCTATTTGTCGTAACTTTTCTAATTGAATAAACTATTTCTCTAAAACACTGGAATGATAGTGCAATTGTAACTCCTCGGTAAAAACTATCCAAGTGACATTGAGACCATTCTTCTGCCTCTGATCACATAATTATTGATACCAAATGAATTCATCTGGTTCAGGATAAAGGGATGCCAATGTCACTTTTTGTCCTCATGGTGTTTTATTTAACTCAAATAGCTTCTCCATTTGATTTATCCAATTCAAGGGATCCTTACAATTAAATTTTTACCTATCCACTTGCAGCATCATGTGTTGTAGTTACGAATAAGTTGGATTCTGATTGGGCTGGAAAATTGATCCAACATGGTTATTTTTTCCATGATTTTGAACTGAAGTTCCTCGTTGGTTGATATGGGATGGATTTGGGCCATATTGTTTACCCTTTACATGTTTCATGATATCATCTAACTGCTAATTGATTTGGTTTATGTCTCATTTAGAGGCCATCTCAGATTGTACATTTCATAGCTCATACTCAAGTTGTCGCACCTTATGATCAACTGAGGTAAACTCTATTACTTAGGAATCTATATTTATTCCTTATGACACCATCTCTTCAATCACTACCCCCTCTTTATTTGGGGTTTTACCAAGAGTGACTAGATTCTTTTTTTCTCTTGTGGAAGGTCCCATCATGATGTCAAAACTTAGGGTTTAGGGTTTTGATACAAATTCAACCAAACAAGAAAAACAAAGAGAAGATACTAATGCTATTTTTTTGAGAGATTTATGAAAATGTAAAGAACGCTAAAAAAATCCACAAAATTTGGTCTAGGGAGCGTTTTTATCAAAATACCTAAATTTGTAATAACTTTTTCAAATGATATAAAAAAGGTTGGAGATTTCTAGATATTTTTAATTGAAATCATTTGCGACTCTGGTAAAATAATCACCCAAAAATTTGATGTGGTTTGTAAGATAGAGTAGAAACAAAAAATTAGGGTTTTGCCCTAATTTTGGCCTAGATCACATCTTTGATACCACTTGTAATGAAATTACTTGTATAATTCAGATTATGAGCATCGATAAAACACAAAATAACATAATATTTCATAATAATGATCTCAAAATTCAATTAGAATAGCTTTTCCACTTCGAGGAGGAAACCTCAAAACCATAAAATATGACTCAAATGCTCCAATGATCATGAAATACTACCTACAATCCCCTATATATACAATTCCTATGCTATGGCCATCACCAAGGCTGACCTACTAAGCATGAGAAAGTATAAATGATATAATAAAATGATATGGTAAGATGCAAGTCAGCTACTCATATCCTAATACAACAAATATGTTAAGGGCGTAGCAATATTTTTGTTATAAATATGTTCATAAGAGAATATGACCTTAGGTTCCAATGTAGGGGCTTTGTGGTTGTCTAATCTACTCATTAAGGCATGTATGGGGTCATTTGAAGTGGTTAAAGGGGAATTAGATGGTGGTGGTTTCATGATGTGAGAAGTGGTTTGATAAGATTATTGGTAAACTTGTGAATGAGTGGGTGTTTGAGGGATTGTTGTATGTGGTGTAGTTTAGGTCATTGATTAGGATTTGATAGGTTATTGTAAAGGTTGATGTTGAGACACTAGAATGTTATGTGATTTTTGAGATTGGGTGATTTATTGTGATATGGGGATATGGACTTGTTGAGGTATATGATTAGTAGGGATATGCATGTTGATGGGTTGAGATTATTAAGGAACTGGATTATAGACTAGGTAATGGTTAAATGCTCATAAGATGAGGTTGATGGGTGTTGGTAGACTCTATTTGGGTGGGATTAGGAGGTGATGAAATTTTCATGAATGTGGGATGTGAGAGGTAAATATTGATTATGTTGTTTGTATGTGAGGGGTAAGGGTTTGGATTGTTGGAAAGATTGGATATGGATACTGATGATGATGGTAGATGTAGAAGTTATAGGGAGAGAGGAATTGATAGTTTTATTGATGGACATAGATTAAGAGGGATGGGTGGGACTAGTTTGATGTTCTTATGAGGTTGATAATTGGTGGAAGAGGAAGGATCAAGCTCATGTTGGTCCATGGAAATATTATTCACGGAATTAGGAAAAAACAACACAAGTTGTGAAGAAATAAATTGGATTGTTTCAGGATTGGAATGATAATTGTAAATTTGTTTTATAGGTGTCCCACGAATAGGAAGTTGGGTTATTTTTCTAATAATATAATCATGGAGGGATATGGGATTAACATCGAGGATCTCTTAGAACTCCACACTTACATGAGGGATAACGGGAGACCTAAAATATTTGTCTAACATTGTGGATTGGGGGTACGTTGGTCTAAAGGGAATGGATTGATGATGTTGAAAGGGACTGGAATCATCATGTCTAGTGTTTTGGAAAAGTGGATTTGGAAGAGATGGGTTTATGATCAAAGGTTGTGTGACAATATGAGAAGTAACCAAGGGTATGGATGAAACAATGCTAAAAGAAGAGGTCTTGATGCAATATTTTGTTCCATATTCCTAGATAAAGACCGTGTGATAATGGACATGAAATAAAACAAGAAAAAAATGACTATACTAGCTAAAGAAAATATTAAAACATGCAATGTTTTCTTTATCTTGATTAATTATAAAATGTGATGAAGAAAAAGGGGAGGTGGATAATAAGAGTACCTAAGAAATGGAAATCTAAGGATGGTGTAGACACAAAAATTCAGTCACACTCCCCTTGGTCCCTTGTCAAATAACCAGCTCAAGTATACTCATCTAACCATGGCCCCTTCCACCCCAAATTAAAATTAATTTAATTAACTTAATTAAATTAATACCCATCCTCATAATATTCATTACTTAATTATTTTACTTAAGCTAACTTCCACTCAATATCACCTATAAGTTAATTGATTTAATTAAATTTATATATATCCTCACAATATTTAATATCTAATTACCTTAATTTCTACCCCACCACCTCACTTAGGCACCTCACCTAGACACCTCATCTAGCCACATCACCCTAGACCTTTTCTTGGCATGTTTCCATAACTAACAATAACTAAGTCTTACTTTTCTTAATGAGCTAAGAGTTGGTCTAACCCTAAAATCAATCCCTAAAATCTCTCTAACCACATTCCCACTCATTAGAATGGAATTTTCCATTCTAATCCATGAGAATAAAATAACTGGGCCCAAGAAATCAGGAAGATCTACTCATTTTAGTAAACCTAGGGAATCCTACCTTAACTGACATTGGTCACCCCTAAACCGACGTCGATCAACCTGTAACCATCGTTGGTTACCATTTATTCACCGAAACAATCTTGTTTTTCTTTTGGCACATTATGGGAACAAGGAAAGGAGATCAAAGCTGCATGTAAGTGAAACCAACATCATTTCATGTATCTAGACATCTAGAGCCATCACTAGGACAAATTTTGGAAGCATTGCAGTCACGAAATCATTCTGGGAGCCACTACTACAATATCCAACACCATTCTTCTGATCAATAGTCACCTCCATTCCACCATAAAAATATGCATCACAGTAAGTATATCTCTACCAACATTATCCATTTCAACATAGTTAAATTTTTTCATTCTTGACATTATTTTATACTTTTCATGTTCATTCCTCCATTTCTTAATAGCTTGTAATCTCTCCATTTCTCCTACCCACACCACCAAATCACCATTCCGACCTAGTATCCATTTCTAAGTGTACTTGAGATATCCACATACCTTCTCATCCACTCTCTTAACCTAATTTTACCTTAGATCAAACTCTTCCATTTAATCTATTTGATTTTCTTTTATCTTAACCATACCAATGCCAGTTATCCAAAATCATCTTCGATTCTACATAAAATAACATCGATCATACCCGACCGACTCCAGTATTTGTGTTTTACACCTTGACCAAAAATAGAACCAAAAATCATCCTACTAATTGACCTAAACAAATCAAAATCTTACCCTGACCAGTCCTAGTACCTTGACAGATATCTCATCTCTCAGACCCAGCTATAGCCTAGCCTATTGTGATTGGATTTCCTTATTGTAATTTAATGATATGTCTAAATCATATCAACTACAATAGTAATTTACTTGTTTCTCACATTAATTTGTTTTAAACAATGGATTGATATCCATCTAGGGAGTATCACACTTCCCAGAACTAGCATACGCTAGGCAGTCCACTATCATATACCATTTAACTATCATCTCGTGGTCTTGTTTTCTATTACAGGTAGTTCCTCCTAGCCAAAAGGAAGCTCTCACATTCAGATGTGGATCAAGAAAACTTTAACAATGATGATATTCTTACCAAAAATCACAAAAATTCAAAATACATACGTTCTTAAACAACATCCTACCTAGAAGAAGTTGTAGGTGATCACACGATCACGACAAAATGGGCACCCAGCTCGCTACTCTATCGAGTCATACTTTAGAGAAAATCCCACCCCCACCATAACATACCTGCAACCTCACCTTTTAGATCTCCTTCTTTGTAGGAAGCTATCCTCACCAAAAAATCCATTTCACAATTCATGTGTCAGTCCCTAAATAGAATAAGCTAAAAAAACATAATAGGAAGCACACTCCTAGGATCACATTTTCTTAGTGTTTTTGCTTGGCTTGCATTTTGAGGTGAGAGATCATGTTTTTCACTTTCTTGTTCATCATTAAATGCTCCTTATTATAGATGGTGTATTCTAGCTTCACTTGAGTGTTCCTGGGCCATATCATCATCATTCTCAAAATTCTTCATCTGATTCTACATCAAATTTTAATTCACAACCACTTTCTTTCATCACTATTTCAATTTCACAGTAACCCTCATCAGTTACCTCTGACAGCCATCAGTTATACACAACTGACATTGATTCCATGTCATTTTTCTAACCTTATTAAAAGGACATTTTTCCTCACTTTCTTCCACTTTTCACAGCCCCTGGCACTATCATTATTCCCATTGACATTTTAAACATCCTCAGATTTGGCATACCTATCAGATTTTACCTTCTACCTCATTGTTTACTCACTGTCATTTTCTACAGTAACCAACAGTGGTTACCTCTCACTGGTGTAAGTTTTACCTAACTAAAATCAGTTAGCATGTTTCACATTCTAGCCACCATTTGGCACTTAATCCACTTTTTGTTTCTAGATTCACCTGTTCCTGTTATTCTTTGTGTCATTTACAAAGAAGCATCCCTACCTAATCTGTACTAGTTCACATGGTGCTGACCCGAAGAAAAGAAAGCACCCTCGTATTTCACGCCAATTGTCAACCACTCCCTCCTAGTACTTCACCACCTTCTATTTTATCACCATCCATGGATCCCATCCATCCTATTACTATCGCTACTGGAGATGATGAGTTCACATGACTCCTTGATCAGAACCCTATCGTCTTGTAGTTTTACCTTTCCCACTCATCCATGCGAGATGCCTCGGGTTAGTTGTTATATGGCAAGGCCATATCTATCCCTCCAACTCTCACAGCCACTCCTGCATCAGCCCCATTTGGCTCTGTGCTACCTACATCCACCTTACCCCTAGTCATTTCACAGTTACGTCCTATACTCACTATGATTGTTACATCTACTACCTCTGTGGCACCCATTACATCCACCATACCCTCAACGACTACCCCAAACACAACCTCATCCACCCCTAATGTCTCCCACATACCCGTAGCTACATTACCACCTCTAATGTTAGTGACCCCTACCCCATTTCAGAACGTGGTTCTTTCCATTCCACAATTCTTAGCCCCTATTGCCACTAGGGTTACCATGTCCCTTCCACCCCCATATACATACTACCAACACCCTCTTGTTTCATCCATTATTCATTTAGGGTACGTACCTCCTATTTCACTGCCTTCTTCTCCACCACCCTACATGGCAGCCCCATACACTAGAGTGTCACCCCTGTTATATGCCCAAAACTAACCTTCTTACACTACAGGAGGCATCCAATCATCACAACCCACCAACGACCTAATTAAATTGATGTTGGACAAGATGCAGACATTGGAGGCATCGGTTTTCGGATACCGCAATACTCTCACCTATGATGAGATTTGCAATGAGCCTATTCACCCATCCATTCCTATCTGTTTATACCTTGTGCATTGGGAAATTTCTAAATTCAATTGTTACAATAGCAAAGAAGACCCGGAACAACATTTGCAGTCATTCAAACACAAGTGTTATCTAATCAATCATGATGATGCATTTCTTTTAAGAACCTTTCCCATGTCCCTCACTGGACCTGCATTAGATTGGTTTAGTGGGTTACCTAAACACTCTATATTCTCATTCAATCAGGTAGCCCAAGCCTTATTGGATCATTTCTCTATCAATATTGTCAATAAGGTTACCATGACCAATCTATATTCCACACATCAGTATGAGGATGAATCTATCGTAGTTTTTTTCACTCACTGGCACAGCCTCATCAATCAAATTACCTTCCAACTTCCACAAAATGAACTCAACGAGCTCTTCACATGGGCTTGTGCTAGACATATCTCCCTGACCTTGCAGGTCCAAACCTTCCGAACATTCGATGAGGCATTCACTATGGCACAAAATTTAGAGATTCAGGCCATCAAAGAGAAGAAAATCCAATTATACAATAAGAATTTAGCATTCAAGTTGAATTATACCTATTATTCTTCCAAACACAAACCAATTATTCAAAAGCTAACAGCACCGCTAATGCAGTGGTACTTAAGGCCGTCCCAACTCATCCGTCAAATCAGGCTACACCCTCATCTAATCTCTCACCTATCTAGACTTTTCAATTTAGATTACAGTAGCACAGATATACCCCAATTGGGGAACCTTACTCTTATGTCTTAGAAAATCTTATAAAAGCTGGAGCCATCACCCTTCCACCTATAAAACCACATACTAGTTTTGACCCTACTCACCCCATTCCCACATGGTATAAAGAACATGATTTCTGTAACTATCATCAAGTAAAGGGTCATAGTGATGAAAACTGCATCACTTTCAAAAATATTGTCCAAGAAATTATCGAGAAATGTGAGTTAACTCTAGATAATCCCAACGCCACCCCTAACCAAAATCTACAAATACTCAAAAAACCATTTCCCAACCATGCCCCTTCATCCAATCAAACTGGTGAGACATCAACTCACAATACCCATACCTACGAGGTTCATGCTATCTTTAACAAGGTATCTGTTACCTCCCAATTACCCCATATTCCTTCCATAGAGGAGATCCTAGCCCAAAATCCTCCTTCTGCATTGGAACCAACAACCCTTATTCCTTCACTAATAAAGGAACACCTTTCATCTCCTTCATCACCAATGGAGGGGTCTTCCACTAACATTGAGCCCATGTCACTCCTAGCTTCACCGCTTAGAGGACGTTTACTTGCAGTACCTCCTCCACCCATAGAGGAGCTCCCATTATCTCCTCCACCAATAGAGGAACACCCATTGCCTCCTCCACCCATAGAGGTGCACCCATTTGTTCCTCTACTTATAGAGGAGCTCCCATCATCTCCTCCACCTATCATAGACCCAGTTGAGATACCTTTACCTCTTGGCGAGCATTCTCCATCAGCTACCTAGAATCCCGTCGACTTACTTTTGGCTCTCTTACCCACGAAAGTTGAAGCTAGCCAATTCCCCATCTCTAAAACACATTTTATGGGAATTACCATTATGTCCTCACCAACTCCACGCACAAACATGTCATTCTCACATTTGGCTGATCACTTAGATTATGTGGATAGGGATTTACTATGGGGGAGCCTCTTACTCCTTCTCTCAACATAGATGCAGAGATCCCTTGCTAATACCTCCAGTATCTACCTAAACACATTTCGACCAATCAAACCAAATACAACCACCTCTGTCCCAACCCCTTCAACGATACCTGTTAGCACTCAAACCACACCCTTACCCATAACCCGACCTACATATAAACCAAAACCCACACCTATAATATTTTCCTCAACTAAACGTATTACCACTTTAGGGGTCACCCCGACTACCAACCTTACTCATCCACCTATTAAAATGGATTTAGCTATATCCCCCAATGTCAATACCACACCTACTCTAAAACATAACCCAAAGAAACAAACTCATCGACCTCATACCCTGACTACACCAATCACACCCATACTTGTCCCATCTTTCTTAATACCTCATCTACCCAACATGGTCAAGAAACCTTCACCCATCCATAAACCAATAACACAACAACCCATTCCTTCCTCACAAACCTCTAACCTACCAAGGCACACAACACGACTTACACCCGCACCTACAGTATTTTTACCACCAATACCTCCAATACCCTTAGCTATTGCTTCACTACCCACTACACTTCAGTCATTTCCACACCCCAAGAACGACCCGCATCATCTACCTTCACAGCATCCCCGTTATCCCCATGGGTAACTCAACCTCTTCCTCCATCTGATTTTCCTTCTAGACCTCATACACCCACATCAACTTTACCCAAGAAGGTGCAACCCAATAGCAAAACCCTACTCCCCCACAATAAGGTAGTTAAAACAACCACACACCCTCCTACCCATTCATCTATTGTACCCCTACCCAAACTAACATGACCAATACCTAAAACCACATCGGCACCTAAACTCCTAGCTCGACCCATTCCTACTCTTCCAAAAATAGTTCATCAACAATAAAGCACACCTACACCCAAACCCACGTTTACTTCCCATTATGATCCACTAGTAGGATCCTATGCCAAATTTTTAACCAACCTCCTCGAGACCTATTTTATCACATTACCACCACTCCAAACTTACGACCCCCTAAAACCCAAGCCCAAAGGGTTTGATGATACTAAAATTTGTGCATACCATCATGTGCTAAGGCATGATGTGGAGAACTACAAGGCCTTGAAAACCATCCTTATATAATTATGTCCACTAGAAACCAACTTTGATGATGATGACCTTCTTCACGAGGATCCTGCTTCACCAACACCCATTCCCACACTGCCCCTCAACAACTACAATCTCCACCCTCATAGCTCCTAGATCCACTCCCAATATTTGAAATTAACATGGTTTGCATCAGAGAACTTGCCACGCTACCACCCCAATGTAGTTGCACCCAACTCACCTCACAAGGATTTTCTTCTCCAGTAGGTTTTTCCCCTCATGTCATTATACCACTCATCCTACACCTTCTCCATTTTCTGAATCCCCTCAAATCAACATGATACAAGTCACTACATGTGCGCAGAAGGGTAAAGAAAAGGTAGCTGACCTACTATCCAATCCTATACCCAACATACCATCTTTACCTATACCTAAAATAACTATCCACAGCCCCACGTACCCCATTTCTAATGGCGTCACACATCGCACCATGCTCAAATAATTACACCAATCTCCCCTCAAAATGTCCTTATACAACCTCATCAAAACCTTAGAATCCCATCATCAAGATATCATGGAGGTTCTTCAATCTATTGAGGTTTTACCCAATGATCCTACACCTGTAGCCTCCATTATCACACCCCATCATGTAGCCTATCTCACCAAATTACCACCTTCATCTTCACCCCATATTGTTTAGCAAGTGGCCTCTCGTAGCTTCTCAGAGGAAGAGATCACGCCACACCAAAATGATGACCCGGACCCAACCCTCTTCATCTCCATTCACATTGATGACATACGGGTATGTTGTGTGATGATTGATGGAGGTGCTAGCATTAACATCATTTCATCCCATGCATTTGTTCAAATGCACATACTTGACAATTACATGCATAAACATCCAGTCATGTTGCATTCATTCAATGATTCTATCACCTCCACACTAGAAATTGTCATCCTCCACATTCGCGTGGGCCCCCGCACTATTCCAAAATTATTTTAAGTTTTGGAGGGGGAATTCTAATATAACTTGTTGCTTGGTAGACCCTAGATCTATGTCATGCATTGTGTTCCTTCCACTTTTCATCGTTGTGTAAAGTTTGAATGCGGAGGACACACTTATACCATTTTGACTAACCCATCACCTTTCAAACATGTAACATGCTTTACCAACCTAATTATGTGCTCATACCTGTCAAGCCGACTACCTCCATAACCACTACCAATTCATCTACACCTCCACCTACTAGTACAGTTGTTTCTTTCACCGCACATACCTCCTCCATTCCTACAACTGCTACAACCTCCATGGCTGATCCATTAGCTTTCTAATCCGTTAACTCTACCTCTGCATCAACCTCTGACACATCATCCATTATAGCTACCTACTTACCAACCACTAATCCCTTAGAAGGTGTTTTTCAACCCCTCACTCTGGGGGAGTACCGCCTATATAGTGTCAACACATTCCTTACTCCACAGGAGTATGGAAGCCTTTAACAACACCCTCGTGATGATCACCATATAGGATAATGCCTCATTTATGGTCCTCCTCATCTTTGTACTAGTCTCACCTATAGGGGACTTGATACTACCACTTACACACGTGAACCACCATCACAAACCCGCCCATTTTCCACCAACTTCCAATCACTTACCAATCGTCATTTTTCCCACACCTTCCTGCACCGCTGTGCATGTAAGGGTTTTGGTTTTGGATTTTATGAGAAAGGCCACCATACTATTATTCCATGCACCACCTAAAAACATAATGACCGTAGTGGTATCGGCTTCCCCAAACCTCCTACCAAATGGGCCCACATTGAACTCATTGAGGACCCTAGCCCATCTCCACCTTCATCTTCATCAACACCTTCACCCGCTCCACCTTCATCACCACCCTCACTGATGGAGTTGATGGATCCTGAATCTATCCCTTCTAAATTTTGTTTTCATAAACACCATTTCCTTGGGGCCTTTAAATTATCAATGCAAAGGCAAGGCCCCTTCTACTCTTCCATTCCTGTATCTTGAAATGATCGATGATGACACACCTATAATTAATTTCATTTAATGTCAGGATGATGAATCCATACTCACCTACCTTCATGTAGAAGAATCATATATGCATCGGTCATTACCCTCTAAGATGCAAACCATGTTGAATGGATTGACTATCGAGATCAACATTCCTACTCAGGATGACCCACACATCCTAAAGATCGAACAATATTTAGATGTTCCTAAATAGGAAGCCATCACTTCTTTTCTCCAAGATCATAACCATGATTTCACTTCGTCTTACATAGACATGCCCGGTATTGACCCCACAATAGTGGTCCACAATATTGTAACCATTCCCAATTCCAAACCTATCAAACAAAAGCTGAGGAAAATGCACCCTTGCATTGCTCTTCTCATCAAAGAAGAACTTCAGCACCTTATTTCCATTTCTTTCATCTTACCCATTGATTATCCTCATTGGATTTTTAACATTGTCCCTATTACTAAACCAACAGGGGGACTCTGCATTTACATAGACTTCCGTGACCTCAACCTAGTCTACCTGAAAGATGACTTTCCCTTACCCGGTATTGATCAACTGGTTGACCTCACTATTGGTCATGAGATGATATCACTCATGGATGGCTTCTCGGGTTATAACCAAATTTAAATTACCCCAAAATATCCACACAAGACCGCATTCATCACCCCTTGGGGGACCTTCTACTATCAAGTCATGCCTTTTGTCCTTAAAAACGTTGGTGCCACATATCAATGTGCTATGAATTACATCTTCCATGATATCATGCATCACATATTGGAAGATTACGTGGATGATCTCTTAGCCAAATATAAACGTCACTCTGAGCACCTTTCCATCCTCAAAACCATCTTTGATTGCCTCATTAAATATTACGTCCGCCTTCAGCCTAAAAAGTGCATCTTCGCAGTTCTCTCAAGAAAGCTCCTAGGATTTATTGTTTCCCTCCATAGTATAGAAGTTGACCCTACTAAATTCAAGGCCATCCTTGAAATTCCTCTTCCTACTAACCTTTTCCAACTCCGTATCCTACAAGGAAAATTGCAGTCCATTCACCATTTCATTTCATAATTATCTGATCAGTGTCAACCATTTCATCATCTGCTCAGGAAGGATGTCTCCTTTAAATGGAATGATGACTGCCACAAATATTTTGAGTCCCTAAAACAATACCTTCTACAACCACCTGTACTCATTCCACCTAAAGATGATTAACCTTTAAACCTATACATATCCACTATTGATCATTCCTTGGGATCCAGAGCCATGCTCACTCATCGCAATGAACAACACAAGGAGTAGGTGTTTTATTACATAATCCATACTCTTTTGGACTATGAAACTCGATACTACCATCCAGAAAAACTTTGTTTAACCTTATTTTTCATTGCTACCAAACTCTACCATTACCTACTTAACCACAAACCCTATTTCGTGACCAACACTGATCCCTTACAATTCATGTATGCCAAACCTTATCAAAATCAGTGTGTCGTGTGATGGCTTATGCTTTTAGTTAATCTTTACCTCAAATTCATTCATCAAAAGTTCATCAAGGTCCAAGATATCACTGATCAACTAGTTGACACACCTATTTATGGGGATCAACCCTCTAATTTTTAATTTCCTAATGAGTCAATTGCTACTCTTTCCCTGGACAAACCCCCTTACCAAATGACACTGTTCTTTGACAATTCCAAGTGTTAGCATGGGGGTGGGGATGGTATTATCCTCATTCCTCTGGATGGAGAACCCATGACTTTGTCTTTCAAACTAGACTTTGAATGCACCAACAATATTTCTAAGTATGAAGTGTTCGTACTAGGTCTCCAAGCCACCTGTTCCCTAGATGTTAAATCAATCCACATCTTTGGTGATTCACAATTGGTCATCAACCAAGTCAATGGTATGTACCAATGTCATAATGAGATACTTCAAAATTATAAACATCATGTAGACATAATTTTGACCAACTTTGATCGTTACACCCTTCAAACCATCCCACGTTCAACCAATAAATTTACTGATACCATGGTCTTCTTAGCTTCCCAAATACCTTCTTCACCCGTCGATTCCAAAATCTTTGTCACCATATAATGCCTCCATTCACCTTCTTATTTACCTCATGATGTTTACTCAATAGGAACTGACACCCTTGACTTGAGTGACCTTTGGTATAAACAATACTTTGACTACCTTTCTCTCTCCATCATACCTCCTGATCTCACCCGTAATGGAAAATGCACCTTACTTAAAAAGGTCTCTTGTTTTGTCATTCTGGGGGGACTCCTCTATAAGCGCAGCTTTAATGGTATTCTCTTATGATGCCTCACAAGTTCGGAAATTCCTTATACCATTAAGGAGGTTCATGATAACATATGTGGAGGTCACTTTGGTGGCCTTGCTATTGCTAAGCATATTCTTCACCTAGGCTATTACTGGAAAACCCTTAACCATGATTGTTGCGACTATGTCAAACATTATGTAAAATTTCAACAACATTCCATCCTTCATCATACACCCAGTCATGCCTTATAGGTCGTTTGTGACCTTTGGCCCTCTCTCAATGGGGTTTAGATCTTGTCGGACAAATCAATCCTCATTCTTACTAACTCCATCAATGGATCATAAATGCTACCGAATACTACACAAAATGGGTGGAAGCCATACCACTCATCTCAATGAAAGCTGAGAAAATATGTGATTTCATTAACCATCACATCATTTGCTACTTTGGTGTCCCTCATTTCCTCATCATTGACAATGGAAAAAATTAAAAAAAAACATTACAGAAAATTTGTGACACCTTCAGCATTCAGCTTAGTTTCTCATCACCTTATTACCCACAAACCAATAGACAAACCAAATCCACTAAAAAAACCCTCAACAAAATTCCCATGAAATTAGTTGATGACACTGGGAAGGATTGGAATATGCACATTCCTTTTTCCCTACAGGCATACCGCACTAGTATTCACACTTCCACTGTGGCCATACCCTTTTCGTTGGTCTACGATACAGAGGTTGTTCTACCTCTCGAAGTCCAGATCCCCACACTCTGCATTTCTCTCCATGACAACCTCACTAATGATGACTTTCGTCAGGACCACTTAGCACAACTAGAGTTATTAGACAAATGTTGTCTTAATGCTCTAGATCACCTTCAAGTTTACCAATAACATATCAAACATGCTTATGAAAAACATGTTCATGAACGAACCTTTCAAGTCGGTGACCTTGTCTTGAAATAAAATCAACACGTAACCAAAGAAAAAAAAAGTAAACGAGGAAAATTCACTCCTAATTAGCGTGGACCATACATTGTAACTCATACCTATGGATCAGGTGCCTATCGATTATCCTCACTTGATGGTAAACTCACACCTGAGCCCCTTAATGCATTGCATCTTTAACCATTCTATTTTTGACTCATCATCCTACCTCACCCTTTGTCTCTTTACATTCTCATCCCTTGAGTGCTATCCACTCCATACACCTCCCTAATTATTAAACAAGAATCATGTGAGTACCCATCACTTGTTATCTTCTCTTGAATATGTGTACCATGGCATTACACATAACATGATTCTCATGGATACTTTTCATCTACCTTTAGATGAGATCCCATGGTCATTCCACCTTTCCTTTTGAATAATATTCCTATCCTCCACCTTGGTCTTGACCATGATTTCAAAGACCTCATATGGGAGTAAACTCCTTGAGTAAAAATTCTAATAAAAGATGACTCCCTCAAAAGGACATCTCCCTCTCAAAAAATTTGCTGCTATAGATAGACTTCTCCTTCAAAGGACAGCTATGTGATGCTTTAAAAAAAAATGAGAGAAATCAAAGCTTCCCGCATTGATCAGCTTCATGAAGACCTCAAGGAGTACCATATTAATTATCTCGTATAGACTTCCCGCATCGATCAGTCTATCAAAACAAAAAAAAATTTAGTCATGGACTTTCCCATTGTGACCTAGGACCCCTTGCCCAAAGGCCCAGTTACTCAAAACATATAAAATTAACTACCTTTCTCCCTCCTTACCATTTCCACTCTCATTTCCTCAACTGCCTCAAGGGACATCTTGGAATTTAGCAATTTGGTGATCATGTGACTACCGTCATCATAGAACATGTCAATCATGCAATGTCTTTAGGTTCATATGTTCCTCACCTCCTTTAAGGTATGATCTATTTGGTATGATCCTACCCAATCAGGTGGCTTTATTGCCCCCCACCTCTTATCTTTTAACCATCTTTGTTTACATTTTGATTACTTTATATAAGTCTTGGTCCTCAACGATTACCTTTGAGGTAATCCTCCTCTTTCACCATAATCACCTTCACCCACATCCTTTTACCTATAATCTACCCACACCTATTAAACCTAAACCCACAACATGCCCAAAAACCAACCAACTCATTTTTATATTCTTCCCTAGCTCATGGGATAACTACATCGGCCTGAGGTCTCTTTTCGCTAGGACTATGTAGGTATAACTTTAAGGGCACGAGGCCCTTTGAGGTTATCTTAGCCATTTCCTACCCTAAAATAATTCATAAACCATGCCTAACTCACCATTTACATCACATTTCACTTAGTTCCCCTTTTCTAAAAATTTTGGAAATCAAGCCACATACATAACAAGTTGCTTCCCATAGCATACATTTAATACACCTACCATCTCTCTATCATCACTATGCGTAGATTATACAACATTTCACATATGACCCATAGTATAATTCATTCCAAAAAAATAATGAATCATAACTAAACCTACTTTCAACTCAACCATGCCTAACCCAACCTGACTCAACCATGCCTATAAATTGACTCAATCCATGCCTATAACCTAAATCAGCCATGCCTAAACCAACCTGACTCAACCATGCCTATAACCTGACTCAATCTATACCTACACCAACCTGACTCAATCCATGCCTATAACCTGACTCGATCCATGCCTAAACCAACCTAACTCCATCATGCCTAACTCACCTAATTTCAAACCACACTAAAGTAACAAATCCATATCTCATCTAATACAAGTCATAAACCAATGTCTCATACACATATCAACAAATCAGAAAATACTATAAATCTCATCATACAAATCAATAAATGTGTATCTCAATATACATGTTTATCTCATCCTATCCATCATCTAAAATATTTTAGCACGCAAGCCGATATATATAGTACAAAATGTCATCGAAACATAGGCTGGCCTCATATATACAAAAAGAATGAATGACTCAATATAAAATATCTTCGGAACACAGGCCAGTATATGCTCAAAATATACAAAAATCACTTGTACATCCTCACTATCTTCTGCATGTAGGCCAGTATGTGATAAAAATACAACTACCTTTAGCATGCAATCTGGCATATATATCACAAAAATCACTAGTATACATCAAAAATTAGGTGACAGCATCTCAGGAATCTCACCGATTGTCCTCCATCTCTTTATCACCTGAATCTCAGGCTCTTGTGTCCCTACTGATACCTCACCTAGCACTGGTCACTGTGCACTGGTGGATTCTCCTTGATCAGACCTCGGAGCTCACTAACCTCCAGTGCTCTCCACACTATGTGTGTAGGATCTTATCCTCTCAATGGATGGCTACTGTGCTCTATACTCAGCATAGGATATGAAGTCTATCCCAGCCACCATGAGCTGATCTTAATAATATCTTGCTTCACCTAGGGCATCTCGTAACCTAGATACAGGAACAATCTATGGTGGTCCCATAGGTCTTGGCCCCTATACCTGCCCTACAGTGACCTACCCTACACCATCTTGTGAACTGGGACAGCTCCATGTGCCTGTGATGGTGCCCCCTACACCTATTCCAGTATCTAGGCCTGTAAGGCCCCAATCTGTGCCTGGGTTGTGGCCAACTCACCCTGTAAACCTACCACTTGAGCTAGTAAGGATGTCACCTGACCATATCTATCTCCATCTCTTTCTCCTTCGTCTCCTCCATCCTCTCCCTCCACCATCTGGGCCTGCAGACTAGCAACATGTACTCATAGATCTGCTACCTCTTCCTCTGACCCCTCCAGCTGTTTCTACAGTATACCTATTTGGGTAATCAGTGTCGCTACATTCCCTTGTAGGGAATCTCTCTGCATTGTAATGGTAGCTAAGTCAGGTTGCCTCGGTCTAGGTGGTATGGGTATTAACTGAGCCACCTATCATTACTTGTACCTATCTATACATCCAACCTCATATATCTGTTGATCCAGTTGCTCCTCTTCCTCCCCTATAGGAACTATAGGTTGTGGTAGAGGTAGAGGCCTCTCCACGTCATCTCTACAATATTGTGGGAAGGACGGAGGAATATCTTGTACAAGCCGTAACTACAGTCAAACTCTATCTACCGGGATCAACTCATCCTCCCTAGCATAGTGACCATTTATCCACCTCTCTAGTTGGAGCTCAACTAGCTCCTCATGTATGTGCCTATATGAGGGAATCCCACATATGGCCTCTAGATAATGTCCACTCTAGATAACCCCTCCAATAACTGACAAAAATGGGCCACATCATATGTCAGCCTATCTGATCTCTGCTCTCCTACAACTAGTGCCCATCTCCTATATCCCACTTGCACAAATCTAATTGGGAATACATCTACTTAGGGCATACCTATATGTCACATGCACACTATGTGCTCGTATGCTCAATAGTGTAGTATAAAGGTATAACATAGGATAAACCTTCGTAACTGCCCATATGCCCACAACTCTCGGTAAAGCTACACTAAGAATGTTGGTGCCCAGGAAAAATGGGTCTCCTCTACCATCATATCATAGAGCACCCCCATCAGTGATCAGGGAAATCGTCCACCCTCTACATCTGGTAATGCATAGCTACACATTGCCTCCATCAATAGAACCACTAGCCTCGTCTCATCTAGACGGGCTAGGTACATCTCTCCATATCTCAAAATGGTGTTATGGAATCTCATATCTACCGCCCCCTCATAAAAAAATATCCCAATCATATCCTTTAAGGCCTTAGAGGAGATAGAGTAAACCTAGGCACCCAATATGGGTAACCACAAAATTTGAAACATGTCCTCCAGGGTGATAGTCATCTCACCTATCAGAAGGTGGAACGTGTTGGTCATAGAGTTCCATCTATCAATGAGCATGACCATCAAGATGGGCTACCAAACAACATGTTGGTAGCATTGAATCCCACTCAATCCCATTGCCTCCATGTGCTGCAACTCCAAAGGGGTCGACAAACCATGAAATGTCACCAATAGAGGTGGAACCCTATCCTGTATGTGTAACTACACTCTCCCTTGCATCTAATCTAAGCATGGCATTAATGCCTATTTACCATGACCATATTCACCAATTATCATTACCCTCCACCCTATTTTTACCCTACCCATCTCAACTACCTAACCTACATCACTTTTTCACCCTTGAGCTTAAAATCCTGATCGGTATCAGTTTATTCTAACCAACTTCGGTCACCTTTAAACCGGCATCGGTCACCTGATTCATGACCGCTACTGGTTCATATTTACTGAACATGGTTACCACTTAACTAGCATCAATCACCTATTTTGTGACCGATCTTGGTTTTACACAACCGATGCTGGCCAATCTTGACTGACGCCCGTCATTGTCATGGAAAATTCCTCGACTTCCCAAGCCCCCCCTTTTTTTAAAAACTCTCCCACCTGTCCCTTTTACCACACCTACAATGACCTACACTACCCCAAGACCCCTACCCACCCCACCTATACAATTTACTACCCTCCCCCCTCTTTTTTTCCCGTTATTCCCCCCATATCCATATTTTATTTTTAACCACCCACAAACAACCAAAACCCACAAAACCCTACAAATAACAAATACCAAAACCTCTAATCTATCTACTCACCAATCTATAGTTAGGCACTTACCTCATCACATTGCCACTATCTCGGTGACATGTCTAGCTACTGTGCCAGTGGTCCGCCCAATCCCTCTCCAGCCTCAGCCATCACAAAATAACTACTTACAACCTCCGACCAATCAACTCTCTCACCTTGATCCCATGGACCCACTACTCACCAACCCAACCCTTGTTGTATCAGACTGCCAGCTCACTGACTCATTTCCTCCAAAAAAAATTCTCTCTTCTCTCTCTCTTTTTTGTCATTTCTTCACTTCATAAATTTAAAATGAAAAATAAAAACGTGGATTTTTTTTTATAACCCACCTGACCTAAATAACGTCGATTACCATTGACCAGCATCGGTCGCGTACCCTACCTAACCGTCACTATTTTTCCTATATCGACATCAGTTATCCATGACTGCCATTGGTCACCCTCACCTACAAATTTCCCTTACTTTTCCATTTTACCCATCCTTTACCTTTCTCCTTTACCCCATCCAACCTTTACTCAACCCATTACCTTACATTTCCTAACCTAATCACTTCCTACCTCCATTTTTCCTCCTTTGGAGGCTTCTTATTCTTTTACCCCTACCTTGGCCTTACCCATGCCATGACCTAGATATTTGGACCTAGACCATCGCTAGTGACCTTTTACCTCATGTGTTCATTATTCCTTGTGGTATTATTACCTATGTTGATTGACCTAATGACCTTACCTAGCCTATTGTCATGACCATTTATCCTGACCCTACCTTTGGTGTATCGGAACATACCTAAATGTTCCTACACCTAACCTACATTATGTTTCCTTACCATATCATATACCTTGGATACCAGATTCACTTCAAACTTGTTTGGATAAACCTATAGACATTAGATGATGTAGAGTTTTCATGCTCTTTAAATCGGTAGTGTGTTGCAGTTTATACGTGTGCATGGGTTTGACTATTACTACCTTTGACCCTGAACCATTCGCTATATTTCCAGAGTATACCTCTCACCCTTTTCCCTTATACCCACTTTCCTTTTCCCCACATTTTCCTGTTATCAAACCACTCACCACTTGAGCCTGCTACCTTGTCAATTCCTGGTTTGAGGGGGATCACCTTCACCCACACATGGGGCAACCACATCTTATTTTTAGTTAGTGTTGCTTACCAATATAACCTATACAACAAAAATGAGAAAAATGTAGACACTAAAATTAGGTCACACTCCCCTTTGGTCCCTCGACATATAAGCACCCTTTATTAGATTTACCTAGCCATGATCTCCCTTCACCCCACTAATATTAATTTAATTAATTTAATTAAATTAATGCATTATCCTCACTATATTTATTATTTGAATATTTTATTTAAATAATATACACACATATAGTTCACTTACACACCTCACCAAGCCAACTCAACCTAAGACCTATTCTTATAAAGTTGCCATAACTAACTGAGACTTACCTAAACCCTAAAAATAATTTCCTACATTCCCTCTAACCACATTCCCACATGATCATAGGAAGCTCCCAATATAATCCAATAGATGAAAACATGAGATCCAAGGAAATCAAGAGGATCTCCCTAGTTTAGTAAACCTAGGAAATCCCACCTTGACCGATGTCGGTTACCCCTAACCGTCGTCGGTTAAGCTGAACTGTCATTGGTTACCCTTTTAACCCATAAACTACCTTATTCTCAAGGTTGGAAAACATTGGGAGAAGTTTGATGAGCAAGAACACATATCCTAAAGATAACACATCTTTATAGAGCAAATTCCAGTGAAAACCCGCATGCAAGGAAGGAGATTGAGCATCTTCCCCTGCACAGCCATCCCAACCATGATCTGATCTATCCAAGAAAAGAGTGTTCATGCAGCCCATGTAAAAGATTTTATTCAGTTGGTGATCACTTGTAACCTTCAAACCCATCATCAACACCTCCATCCCTCACACATAGGAATTTAGGAATGGAATCCAAGTAAGTATAACATCGTACTTTCTTGGTTTATTTCATTTCATCATCATTTTATTATCCATTGTTTATCTTGCCGCCTATTGATGTTCTATGACATTTTCACCTACATATACCCATTAAAACCTCACAAAATCCTACTCCAGTAACCCAATGTTTCACCCCGACTCACCAAAGTCATTTATGCAATCACAAAGGATACCAAAAGCTTGTTCTATCACATTTTTAGATCTCATAGTAACTAGCACCGATTATACCTAACAGCCATTAGTCACCCCTAACTGACACTGGTCTATGTATTCTCCCACATGGCCTATAATAGAGACCTACCCACAAAATTTCTTCTCACCCCCATTCACCTATGATATACCTTAGACCTCTATCAAACTTGCAGATACCTAGAACCAATCATTTGACCTTTGGATTCTATTTGAGCTTAGCTTGTTAGATTAGATCTATTTCTTATTGTGTTTTTAAGTGAGATACCTAAATCATTTTAAATAACAATAGGATTTACTTTGTTTAAATCATTAAATTGTTTAAAACAGTGGATTGACATCCATATAGGAAGTATCACACTTCCTAGGTCTAGCATACAATAGGCAGTTCACTTCCCATATTGTTTAATTCCTTCTGGTGGTCTTGCTTTCATTACAGGTAGTTCCTATTAGTCAAAAGGAAGATCTCACGATAAGTTATGGATCCAGAATTCATACACACATAATAACCCATCAACCAACATTTGAACAGGTATTCCTCCTACACCCGTTACCCTATCTAGTTTGCTAACACTTAAAAGAAATGATCTAAGAGTCAGGTGAAATAGTTTGAGGAATATTAATACCTGATAATGCATGGCAAGAAATTATAGGTTGGTGATCCTCTACTTCATCTTCTACTGGTTCCTCATCCTCTCCTCTAATTTATGCTTCCTCATTATCCTCATTACCTCTGTCAATATAGAAAAACTTCTTCTTAGCACATTTGTGTCCCAGTCCATATTTTCTGTCACAATTAAAACATAATAATATTTCACTCTTTTCTTCCATTTGTTGAGGAGTCATTATAATTGTCCTAGTGAATGAAGGGGAAGAGATACTAAGGTCTCTAGTTTTAATGAAAGGTGACTTTATATTACAAATAACTTTCTCCCCTGCTCGATGTGCCATGATAATAGAATCAGAAATATTGAGTGGATTAAATAGATGCACCTCATGCTCGATATGGTCCTTAAGACCCCAAAGAAATACGTCATTGAAATTTTCTTTTGGAATATTCTCCACCCTTAAGGATAGGTTTTGGAATTGATGCACATAATATTTGACTGATCCTATTTTTCGTAAATTTTCTAATTGAATAAAATAGTTCTCTGAAACACTGGAATAATAGTGCAATTGTAACTCCTTAGTAAAAACTATCCAACTGACACTGATACCATTCTTCTGCCTCTAATCACATAACCATTGATACCAAATGAATTGGTCTGGTTCAAAATACAAGGATGCCAATGTCACTTTTTATCCTGATGGTGTTTGATTTAACTCAAATAAGTTGTCCATTTGATTTATCCAATTCAGGGGATCCTTACCATGAATATTTTACATATCCACTTTCAACATCATCTGTCTTGGTTACTTTCTGATTGGGTTGGAAAAGTGATCCAAAATGGTTATTTTGTCAATGATTTTGAACTGAAGATCCTCCTTGGTTGATATGGGATGGATTTGGGCCATATTGTTTACCCTTTACATGTTACATGATATCATCTAACCACTGATTGATTTGTTCTATGTCTCCTTTAAAGGCCATCTCAGATTGTACATTTCATAGCTCATACTCAAGTTGTCTCAAATTATGATCAACTGAGGTAAACTCTATTACTGAGGAATCTGTATTTATTCTTTCTGACTCCAACTCTTAAATCACTACCCCCTCTTTATCTGGGGTTTTACCTAGAGTGACTAGATTTTTTTTTCTCTTGTGAAAGGCCCCATCATGATGTCAAACCTTAAGGTTTAGGGTTTTGATACAAATTCAGCCAAATAGGAAAAACCAAAGAGAATATTATAATGCTATTTGTTTTAGATATTTATGAAAATGTAAAGAACTCTGAAAAATTCCACAAATTTTGGTCTAGGGATCGTTTTTATCAAAAACCCTAAATTTGCAATAAATTTTGCAAATGATATAAAAAAGGTTTTAAATTTTTAGATATTTTTAATTGAAATCATTTGCAACTCTAGTAAAACAATCACCTAAAATTTTTATGGGGTTTGTAAGATAGAGTAGAAATAAAAAATTAGGGTTTTTGCCTTAATTTTTGCCTAGATCACATCTTTGATACCACTTGTAATGAAATTACATGTATAATTCAGATTATGAGCAGCAATAAAACACCAGATAACACAATATTTCATAATAATGATCTCAATATTCAATTAGAATAGATTTGCCACTTCGAGGAGGAAACCTCAAAACCATAAAATAAGACTCAAATGCTCCAATGATCATGAACTGCTACCTACAAACCCCTATATATAATATTCCTATGCTATGACCATCACCAAGGATGACCTGCTAAGAATGAGAAATTATAAATGATATAACAAAATGAAATGGTAAGCCACGAGTCAGCTACTCATATCCTAATACAAGAAATATGTTAAGGGCGTAGCAATAGGTTTGTTATAAATATGTTCATAAGAGAATATGACATTAGGTCCCAATGTAGGGGCTTTTTGGTTGTCTAATCTACTCATTAAGGCATGTATGGGGTCATTTGAAGTGGTTAAAGGGGAAGTAGATGGTGGTGGTTTCATGACGGGAGAAGTGGTTTGATAAGATTATTGGTAAACTTGTGAATGAGTGGGTGTTTGAGGAATTGTTGTATGTGGTGTAGTTTAGGTCATTGGTTGGTAATGGATAGGTTGTTGTAAAGGTTGATGTTGAGACATTGGAATGTGATGTGATTTTTGAGACTGGATGATTTGTTGTGAGATGGGAATATGGACTTGTTGAGGTTTATGATCAGTAGGGATATGCATGGTGATGGGTTGAGATTATTGAGGAACTATATTATAGACTAGGTAATGGTAAGTGCTCATAAGATAAGGTTAATGGGTGTTGGTAGACTCTATTTGGGTGGGATTAGGAGGTGATGAAATTTTCAGGAATGTGGGATGTGAGAGGTAAATATTGATTATGTTGTTTGTATGCGAGGGGTAAGGGTTTGGATTGTTGGAAAGATTGGATATGGATACTAGTGATGATGGTATATGTAGAAGTTATAGGGAGAGAGCAAGTGATAGTTTTATTGATGGAGATAGATTAGGAGGGATCAGTGGGATTAGTTTGGTTTTCTTATGAGGTTGATAATTGGTGGAAGAGGAAGGATCGAGCTCACGTTGGTCCATAGCAAGCTTATTCATGGAATTAGGAAAAAAAAAAACAAGTTGAGAAATAAATTGGGTTATTTCAGGATTGGAATGATAATTGTAAATATGTTTGATAGGTGTCCCGTGAATAGGAAGTTGTGTTACTTTTCTAATAATATAATCATGGAGGGATATGGGATTCACATCGAGGATCTCTTATAACTCCACACTTACATGAGGGATAACGGGAGGCCTAAAATATTTGTCTAACATTGTGGATTGGGGGTACATTGGTATAAAGGGAATGGATTGATAATGTTGAAAGGGACTAGACTCCTCATGTGTGGTGTTTTGGAAAAGTGGATTTGGATGAGGTTGGTTTCCGATCAAATGTTGGGTGACAATATGAGAAGTAACCAAGGGTATGGATGAAACAATGGTCAAAGAAGAGGTGTTGATGCAATATTTTGTTCCATATTCCTAGTTAAAGAGTGTGTGATAATGGACATGAAATAGAAAAAGAAAACAATGACTATACTATTTAAAGAAAAAATTCAAACATGCAATGTTTTCTTTATCTTGATTAATTATAAAATGTGAAGAAGAGAAAGGGGAGATGGATAAAAAGAGTACCTAAGAAATGGAAATATAAGGATAGTGTAGACATCAAAATTGGGTCACATTCCCCTTGGTCCCTTGTCAAATAACTAGCTCAAGCATACTCATCTAACCATGGCCCCTTCCACCCCACATTATAATTAATTTAATTAACTTTATTAAATTAATACCCATCCTCATAATATTCATTACTTAATTATTTTAATTAAGCTAACTTCCACCCCACATCACCTTTAAGTTAATTAATTTAATTGAATTTATATATATCCTCACAATATTTAATATCTAATTACCTTAATTTCTACCCCACCACTGTTATCCAAAACTCACCCTCAAGGTAATTTTGATAACATGCATCAGATTATTCAGTCCCGAGCAAGTAGATTGATTCAAGGCCCGAAATCATGTTTTTGGTGCCCCCTCGGCTTCCCTCTAACTCTCCCATCCAAGAAGAAATCCCAAAAAGTTGAGAAAATGGAAAAAATGCAAAAAATAAGGTTGCAGGACTGTTTTAAAGCATTTCGGGTCTGAAGGGTTCAGGTCGTACTGAGGTTCATTGTACCAAGCTTGGGGCCGAAAAAGTAAGAATATCGGCTAAATCAGACATTTTTGTCCCAGGTGGTCCGCAGGATAGTTGGAACATCGGGATGCGAGGGACACAAAAATTTAAAATGGTCGAAAGCAAGAAAAATCATCTAAGTATTTTGTTTCACGCGGTTTGGGACATCTGGGACAAAAGTACGTGTGGGACACGAATCGGCCAATTTTCCGAAAGACAGTCCATTTTGGGCAGTTTGGAGATATTTGTTCGGGACAGCCGGGACAAAAGTACATGAGGGATGCGTGAGACGTGAAAAGGTGAAAAATCCACAAGCAGGGACAAGGAAGCCCAAATCGGCCGATGCGGGAGAATGTGTCCCAGGAAGTGGCGGGGAAAAGAGGACTTAGAAAATTATCCAAGTTTCAGTCAAAGTTTTCAAAGGTAAAAGTTTTGGCCCGCTGCCCCCGCCATTGAATGGAATCTTGACACATGTCATCCAAGTGGCAGAGTCCAGGGGGGAAATGGGAAATTTTCCCAAAGTGAAAAATGCCAAATTTTTGAAGGGCAAAGTGCACCCCTCAAGCCTGAGCCAATAAAATAGTGCCACGTGTCCAAGTGGCAAAAAATTTTAAGGAAGGGCCCGAAAGAAATTTTCAAAGGGTGAGCCCACAGATGAATTAGATCCTGACATGTGTTATCCAAGTGGCAGAGTGTGGGGAAAATTTAAATTTTTTTCCAAAAACCAAACGAGTAAAAAATTCAAACTTTTTGCCCGTCGACCCGATTGGGCCCTGTTTTGCACTAAAACTTCAAATCGCCATATCTTTCGATCCAGAGCTCGATTTTTCACGTTATTTATATCAATGGAAAGATGGTGAAATCCTCTATAAGATTCTATGGTCATTTTTTCATTTTGATGGAGTTTAGAGAGATAAAATTGAAAAAATCCTCTAGCACGTGGTAATGGCCATAAATGACGTTTCAACAACCAGTTTTAATGCAAAATGGGTCACATTCTCCTTCAGTATGGCCAAAAATGTCAGGGCATGGATCTGTAAGGATGCCCATGTTGTTTTAATGCATCTTCATTCAATGAGGAATGGCTCCCACATTTTTACATGTTTTCTCTCTCCTGGGCTCGACCCATGCATTGTAAAAGCCAGATTTGGCTCATTTTTTGGGGGGAACATTTCTTTGGATAGAAAGCTTCTTCTTTCACCTTCAACAAGTGATTTTTGCAAGTATCAGACCTCTTGATGGTGGTAATAGGTTTTCTACCTTTTTGATGTTGTAATGCAAGGATTTTGACAGTGGAAATGACAATATATGCTCTGTGATCAGTTTTAGGCCCTTTGGTTGTGTTGTTTGCTTCATTTCATACTTTTAATTACAACTTATCAGTTTGTGCATGATGTTTATGTTACATTCCATGATCTGTGTCTATCTGTAGAACTAGAAGTGTTCACCACTCCTTTTCTGGTGTATCACCGCTTTACTGTAGGCTTTCATTTTATGCATTCTCTCTCCCTGGTCCCTTGGAAATTTAGATTAGAATAGTTAGTTTCCCCTGCATTAGAGTAGATTGTGGCAGGTAGTTTAGGAGCAAGAACTAGCTTTCTCTGGAGGTCTATCTCAAGTAGCAAGTCCCACAACTTGGAGATAGTACCCATGTTATCCAATCACACCATGAGTTCAAGTATATGCACTTGTATAAACATTAGGGTGTTGTGATTCAATGATAAGAGTTTTCGTACGCAGGGTGGGATGTTAGAGGTCTCATTTTCATCACAACAAAGTTGATGTGCATCTGCTGCAATTTTCTTGCTTAAAAGAGCTATAAATTGCACATCTGGCAACTCCAAGGGGAAGAATCAACTGGTTTTAGCAGTGCAGGCCTGAAAAACTCATGAGAAGAATCACTACAAGGTCAAGAGCTAGAGAAGAAGAGGTGATGTTTGAATATCTATAGTTATATCCAAGAAGAAGGCAAAGAGGAAGAAGGATTCAAAGGTCTCCATCTCCACCAAACAGAACTCTCTCAACTCCTCCACCTAGTAGGCCTTTCATTCAATCAACAAGGGTTCTAAGACCAATTAGAATGGCACAAAACAACCCCTATGTCAATTTCACTGGCAGCAGCCCACTTGCTCTCAATGCACAAAATCTAATCCCAGTTGCAGCATTAAAGAACATTATGTACTTCACTAGAGAAAATCAGACCACTCATAGTGATCATGTTAAGGATATTGCTAACATTTTTGTAATCCATAAGATCAATGAGATGCAAGTTGCTGTCAAACTACTGGCATATTTACTCAAAGGGAAAGATTTGCAATGGTTCAGGAGTCTTGCGTTAGGTTCTATTCAAAATTGGAATCAGCTATGTATATCCCTCCATGAGTAGTTTGGGGAAAAGGGAGACAACTTGTCCCTTTTGGAGCAGCTAACGACTATCAAAAGAGCTCCCAATGAGTAGCTGACTGATTTTAATTTCAGATTTCAAAGGACTTGGGAGAGAATTCCAGTGGCAGTCAGGCCAACAGTAGAAGGTGCTTTTCTATATTACCTTAAAGCTTTAAATTCTGATATTTCTATGTTGATTCAATCCATGGGAGGCACAACTATCCCTGTTGCTTATAGCATTGCCATTAGAGCTAAAAATTGTTTGATTCAAGCTGGAAAGCTAGCTCCTAGGCCTCCAATGCCATTATATCCAAGTTTAGAGAGCCCAAGTACTAGTCAAGCACCTGTCTTAGCTCCTATTCCCACTCTTAGAAATCAGAATTCAAGTGAAGCTTCTACCTCATCTTCTAGTGCCTCAAACGAACTTCAATAAGTCATGAAGCAATTGCAAAATCTAGGCAATGAGCTGGTTACACTCAAGAGGCAGCAAGCCCAAAGTTTTAGACCTTCTTATCATCCTCAAGCTCAGCCTAACAAGCAGCCATATCAGCCTCAAAGACCACCCAATCTAGCTATAAATAAAAATCAAGCAAGGCCTCCTGCCAACAGACCATTTCAGCCCGATAACCCCAATGTTGCATCCACATCCAGAGCTTTGGTACCGGTGAAAAATAACATGGCCCAAGAATATGATTGGTGTTTCCCATGCAGTCAGCCAAATAACCAATCAATGTGCTTTAACGGTGCATTAAATTAGGCTCTTATGGTGTAAACCATTGGTGGGTCGCAAGAGTCTAGCCATGAAGAGGAACAACAACAAGAAGCACCTCAGCAAGAAACATCTCCGAACGAAACTACTCTTGTCAATTGGCAGGCTGAAGATTTCTATGGTATGAATAAAATACCCTCTCAAGGTGTTGCAGCCAACACAAGGTCAAAAAGGAGAAATTTGGGTGAAGGACAGCCATTGGCTCCAAGTAATTCACAACCTTCTACCACTCCACAAGCTTTTGGCAAACAAAATGTAGTCCCAAACATGCAAGGAGCACCCAAACCAGCTCCTAAACCAACTCAGATGTCATCCGCTACTGCCCATGTGCAAGGAATGAGTGCGCAAGCTAAAGGACAACAGAGGGATGCTTCATCCCCATTCAACATCATTGATCAGATGAAGAAGACAAACGTAAACATATCAATGTGGGAATCACTATCCATCCCAGGCCAAAGAGATTTGCTATAAGCTGCCATGAAGGACTGGCCAACTTTGAATCAGCAAGTCCAAATGCAAGAGAAGGTGCTCACAAATGCTGCCCAGCCTGGAGGGAATCATAGAGGATAGCAAGGTAAAATGTTGAAGCCCCCTCCTTTTTATGTTTCATTAATCATTGGAAACCAATTGGTGTATAATTGCATGATTGATTCCGGGGCAAGTAGCGCAGTGATGCCCAAGCAAATAGCTGATCAGCTAGGACTTCAATATGAAACCATATCCAAAGGGGTAGTGCAGTTGGATGGGACAACAGTAAAAATAGTTGGGGTGATTAGAAACTTGAGTCTTACCTTGCATGCATGTCCAAATGTTGTTGTTTTACAAGATATATCAGTTATAGACCTTCCACCACTCTTTGCCCTATGTTTTTCAAGAGATTTCACAGCCAAGATCAGAGGATATTTGTCTGCTAATTGGTCACACATGCTATTCAGATTGAGGTATGGAACCAAAGCTACAATTAGGTCTGAACCTATTGCAAACTTCCACATTGAGCCCTACACTCCAAGTCAGATCAATGCCAACTGTTCAGCATTTGATCAAGAAGATCACGCAAGCACTGATGAAGCTGACACCAAGGTTGGAAGCATCCTGAATCTAACTCTTGATGAATGGGCAAACAAGGTGCATGCTTTTGATCCTTATCAAGAAGTAGAAGAATCTGAGCTAGGATTCTATTGCATACATGAAGAACATCAGCCCATTTCTAGCATCACCAAGCCAGACCACAAGGATGACAATGAAGTACAGCTGTTTTTTGATGGATCAAGGAGTAGACAAGGTGCCAGAGGGGGAGCCATGCTGGTTTCACCTCAAGGAGTAAATTACTATTCAACTTTTAGATTTTAGTTTGCATGCTCCAATAACACTGCTGAATATGAAGCCTTGGTGCAAGGGATGCATTGGGAAATAAAGAGAGGAATAAATAACTTGCAAGTCTTTGGTGACAGTGAATTTATTGTAAATTAGGTCAAAGGGTAGCATGCTGCCAAGAATGATCTACTCAAGTGCTACAAGAATAGGGTGTGGAACCTCATTGAATATTTTGAGGGATTTGGCATCAAATCAGTTCCTAGGAAAGAGAACTAAGCTGCTACAGGCTTGCAGCAGTTGGGGCAGCCTTTGATATTGCAGAAAGCATTCAAAAGGACAAGGTACAACCAAACATCCATGGGATTGTGAGGCCTTCAGTGTTGGATAACAATGTAAGTTGGCAAGTGTTTGAGAATGACCAGCAAATCATCCATTTCTTGCAAGAAGAAGCTGAGTTCTCAACTAAAAATCAGGAAAAATTGGAACATCAGTATGGTGATCAAGTGGTACAGATGAGAACTAACAAGCTGCCTAAGGGACTTATCACTTTGGAGTCCATTTTCAATCCCAATGATCAGTTTAGGAAAGAGAAATCAAACATTCAGGTCAAGAGAGAAGATTCAGTATCCATCTTGGTGGAAGAGAACAAACCATTGCAAATTGGAAAGATGACAACTGAACAAGAAAAGTATGAGTTCATATAGGTATGTCAAGAGTTCCCTGATGTGTTTTCTTGGAGCTACAAAGACTTGAAAGGTTTCAATCCCAAGTTGTCTTAGCACACCATTGAGTTGGATCCAAATACTAAGCCCATCAGGCAGAAACAAAGGCCAGTCAATCCACACATAGAGCCTCTCATGAGGAAATAATTGAATAAGTTGATTGAGTCAAGAATCATATTCCCAATAAAGCATTCTAGTTGGGTCACCAACTTAGTTCCAGTCAGAAAGAAGAGTGGAGAGATCAGATTGTGTGTTGACTTCAGAGACTTGAATAGAGCATCTCTCAAGAACCATTACCCACTCCCTTATATGGAGCAAATTTTACAAGTGGTGGCTGGCTCTAAGATTTTTTCACTACTTGATGGCTACTCGGGCTACAATCAGATTATGGTGAAGGAAGAAGATTAGTTCAAGACAGCCTTCACAACCAAATGGGGAACTTATGCATACAGGAAAATGTCATTTGGGCTGTCCAACGCTGGAGCTACCTTCCAAAGAGCAATGGACATGGTGTTCAAAGGTTTGATCAACAACGTGGTGCTGATATACCTTGATGATATCACTATTTTTTCAAAGAATGCAGCAAACCACCTCTCTCATTTGAGACAAGTCTTCCAAAGGTGCAGGAGATTTGGAGTGTCTTTGAATCCTAAGAAGTGTATCTTCCTAGCACATGAAGGAAATCTCCTTGGCCATATTTTCTCCAAAGAAGGATTAGTAATTGATCCAGAGAGGGTTGAAGCCATAAGAGCACTACCATTGCCAAGCCACAAGAAGGCCCTTCAGAGTTTCTTAGGGAGAATAAACTTTGTTCGGAGGTTTGTCCCAGATTTTATAGCCCTTGTCAAACCTATCACCAAAATGTTAAAGAAAAGCATGGCTTTCAAGTGGACAGCAGAAGGCAAGGAGATTTTTGAAGCAATCAAAGAAGCCATCTCTCAAGCACCAACTCTCATCAACCCAGATTTCTCCAAGGATTTCATCCTCTATGCATTTGGGGGTAATGATACCATTTCTGCCATTTTGGTACAGCAGAACAAGGGCAATGATGAACAACAAATTGATTTCTTTAGCCAAATCCTAGATGACTATGAGGTGAGATATTCTTTTATTGAGAATCATGTATTTGCAGTAATCAGAAGCTTGAAGAAATTCAAGCATCTAGTCTCAAACAACAAGGTTCAGTTGTTGGTCTCTCATGCGGGAGTAAAGGAATTCCTCCTCAACAATGATTTGAATGAGAAAAGGGTAGGTTGGATCACTCATGTCATGGAGTATGACATTGAGATCAAGGTCACCAAGCTGGTAAGAGGAAAAGGATTGTGTGAGCAGCTTATTCTGGGCAAGCAAAAGGGAGTATGTAATGAAGAAGAGGCTGTTTTGACAGTTCAAGACAGCCATGTGCAAGGCAGCACTCAAGAAGAGGATAATGTTGTCCCCACTCCTTGCTGGACCCAAGGTATAATGCACTTCTTAAGCACGAGCCTATGCCCTCCAGAGATGAACAAAACCCAAAGAAGACACTTCAGATTGCAGGATGTCCCATATGCCATAGTAGATGGTGTTTTGTTCAAGAGAGATGTGAATGGAGTGCTACTGAGATGCATTAACACAAATCAGATTCATAGGGTGTTAGAAGAGTTCCATGGTGGACCAACTGGTGGTCATTTTACACCAAGAGTGACAGCCCTAAAAATCATGAAGGCTGGTTATTATTGGCGAAAGATTTTCAGTGATTGCTTCACGTGGATCAAAAGGTGCAAGAATTGTGCATTCTTCACAGGTAAAGAGAGGCTTGCTACCCTCCCATTGCATCCAATTTCAGTTGACCAGCCATTCATGCAATGGGGTTTAGACTTCATTGGAGTCATTAATCCCAATTCAAGCCAAGGGTATAAGTGGATTTTGACAGCCACAGACTACTTCACCAAATGGACTGAAGCAATAGCACTCAAGGAAGCAAATGAGTCTAGCATCTTAGACTTCTATGAGGGGATAGTAACCAGATTTGGCATACCTGCTACAATAATATCAGATAATGCATTAACGTTCATTGGATCCAAGGTGACTGAGTGGGTTGTCAAGAAAGGGATCTACCTAAGTACTTCATCAAACTACTACCCTCAGGGTAATGGCCAGGCTAAATCTACAAACAAGAACTTGTTGAGGATCATTAGGAGGACTCTTGATGAGAATCAGAGGTCTTGGCATACCAAACTAAAATCAGCCTTATGGGCTGATAGGATAACTCCCAAGAGATCCACAGGTAACTCTCCATTCAGGTTTGTTTATGGAAGAGAGGCAATCTTTCCCATGTCACTTGAGTTGCCAACATTGGAACTCATGAAGCAGTTAGAGTTGCTAGATTTTGGGCCCATGGAGGTGAGATATGTAGAATTGATGGAGCTCAAAGAGATCAGAGATCAGGCATCCCAAGCAATGGAGAAGGATCAAGATTTGATCAATAAGACCTTTGATAGGAAGGCCAAGAGTAGATCTTTCCAAGTTGGAGATCTAGTGTTAAAATGTTATGCAGATAGAGAAAAACTCGGAAGGCATTCAAAATTTGATGCCATTTGGAGTGGCCCATACATGGTCAAAAAGTATAAGGACAACAATGCCTTCCAATTGTCTTCATTGGATGGCGAAGAACTATAGATTCCAGTCAATGGAATCCATCTAAAGCATTGCTACTAAAGGGAAATTCTCCACCTTGTAAATATTAGCTTAGGTTTTCATTCCTCCAATTTCTTGTGCACATTGTTTTGCTATAAGTTGTTTTTCTTTCCCTAAGTGCTTTGGCACAAGCTTGCTGTCCCTGGAGATGTTTTGCAGCCCTTTCTTCCATCGGGTGATATTCCATCTTCCTCCTTGCAACAATCTAAGTTAGTTGGGGTTCCGAACAGGAAACTCATGACTCCATGCCCAATGGATGCTTCAGGAAACTGGTAACTTCATCTAGCAGGTAGATGAACCTGCTGAGTCGCCAAAATTGTTATCCAAAATTCACCCTCAAGGTAATTTTGATAACGTGCATCAGATTATTCAGTCTCGAGCAAGTAGATTGATTGAAGGCCCGAAATCATGTTTTTGGTGCCCCCTCGGCTTCCCTCTAACTCTCCCATCCAAGAAGAAATCCCAACAAGTTGAGAAAATGGAAAAAATGCAAAAAATAAGGTTGCAGAACTATTTTAAAGCATTTCGGGTCTGAAGGGTTCGGGTCGTACTGAGGTTCATCGTACCAAGCTTGGGGCCGAAAAAGCAAGAAAATCAGCTAAGTCAGACATTTTTGTCCCAGGCAGTCCACGGGATAGTTGGGACATTGGGATGCGAGGGATGTGAAAATCCAAAATGGCTGAAAGCAAGAAAAATCATCTAAGTCTTTTGTTTTACGCGGTTTGGGACAGCTGGGACAAAAGTACGCGTGGGACGCGAATCGGCCGATTTTTCGAAAGACAGTCCATTTCGGGAAGTTCAGAGATATTTTTCTGGGAAAGCCTGGAAAAAAGTACATGAGGGACGCGTGAGATGAAAAAAGGAAAAAAATCCACAAGTAGGTATAAGGAAGCTCGAATCGGCCGATGCAGGAGAATGTGTCCTAGGAAGTGGCGGGGAAAAGAGGACTTAGAATATTTTCCAAGTTTCAGTCAAAGTTTTCAAAGGTAAAAGTTTTGGCCCGCTGCCCCCGCCATCAAATGGAATCTTGACATGTGTCATCCAAGTGGCGGAGTGTGGGGGGGAAATGGGAAATATTCCCAAAGTGAAAAATGCCAAATTTTCGCAGGGCAAAGTGCGCCCCTCAGGCTCGAGCCAATAAAATAGTGCCACGTGTCCAAGTGGCAAAAAATTTTAAGGAAGGGCCCGAAAGAAATTTTCAAAGGGTGAGCCCGTAGATGAATCAGAGCCTAAAATATGTCATCCAAGTGGTTGAGTGTGGGGAAAATTTAAAAAAAATTCTAAAAACCAAACGAGTAAAAAATTCAAACTTTTTGCCCGCCGACCCGATTGGGCTCTGTTTTGCACTAAATCTTCAAATCGCCATATCTTTCGATCCAGAGCTCAGTTTTTCATGTTATTTATATCAATGGAAATATGGTGAAATAATCTACAATATTCCAGGGTCTTTTTTGCATTTTTATGGATTTTGGAGAGAGAAAATTGAAAAATGCCTCTGACATGTTGTAATGGCCAGAAATGATGTTTCAACAACCAAGTTTTAATGCTAAATGGGTCGCATTCTCCTTCAGTATGGTCAAAAATGTTAGGGCATGGGTTTGTAAGGACACCCATGTTGTTTTAATACATATTCATTCAATGAGGAATGGCTCCCACATTTTTACACATTTTCTCTCTTCTAGGCTCAACCCATGCATTGTAAAAGCTAGATTTGGCTCATTTTTTTGGGGGAACATTTCTTTGGATAGCAAGCTTCTTCTTTCACCTTCAACAAGTGATTTTTGAAAGTATCAGACCTCTTGATGGTGGTAACAGTTTTTCTACCTTTTTGATGTTGTAATGCAAAGATTTTGACAGTGGAAATGACAATACAGGCTCTGTGATCAGTTTTAGGCCCTTTGGTTGTGTTGTTTGCTTCATTTCAGACTTTCAATTACATCTTATCAGTTTGTGCATGATGTTTATGTTGCATTCCATGATCTATGTCTATCTACAGAACTATAAGTGTTCACCACTCCTTTTCTGGTGTATCACCACTTTAGTGTAGGCTTTCATTTTATTCATTCTCTCTCCCTGGTCCCTTGGAAATTTAGACTAGAATAGTTAGTTTCCCCTGCATTAGAGTAGATTGTGGCAGGTAATTTAGGAGCAAGAACCAACTTTCTCTAGAGGTATATCTCAAGTAGCAAGTCCCACAACTTGGAGATAGTACCCATGTTATCCAATCACACCGTGAGTTCAAGTATATGAACTTGTATAAACATTAAGGTGTTGTGATTCCGTGATAACAACCACCTCACCTAAACACCTCATCTAACCACATCACCCTAAACCTATTCTTGGCATGTTTCCATAACTAACAATATCTAAGTTTTACTTTCCTTAGTGAGCTAAGAGTTGGTCTAACCCTAAATTCAATCCCTAAAATCTCTTTAACCACATTCCTGATCATTAGAATGAAATTTTCCATTATAATACATGAGATTAAACTAACTAGGCCCAAGAAATTAGGAAGATCTACCCATTTTAGTAAACCTAGGGAATCCCACCTTAACCGACGTCGGTCACCCCTAAACTGACATCAGTCAACCTGTAACCATCGTCGGTTACAATTTATTCACCCCAAAAAACCTTGTTTTTGGGTTCTAACATTTTGGGAGCAAGGTAAGGAGATCAAAACTACATGTAAGTGAAACCAGCATCCTTTCATGTATCCAGACATCCAGAGGCATCACCAAGATATATTTTTGAAGCATTGCACTTACGAAATCATTCTGGGAGCCACTACTACAATATCCAACACCATTCTTCTGATCAATAGTCACCTCCATTCCTCCATCAAAATATGCATCATAGTAAGTATATCTCTACCAACATTATCCATTTCAACATACTTAACATTTTTCATTCCTGACATTAGTTTATACTTTGCATGTTCATTCCTCCATTGCTTAATAGCTTGTAATCTCACCATTTCTCCTACCCACACCACCAAATCACTGTTCCCACATAATATCCATTTTTAAGTGTACTTGAGATCTCCACAGACCTTCTCATCCACTCTCTTAACCTCATTTAACCTTATATCAAACTCTTCCATTTAATCTATTTGAGTTTCTTTTTTCTTGACCATACCAATGCCAATTATCCATAATCATCTTTAGTTCTATATAAAATGGAATCGGTCATACCCGACCGACTCCAGTCTTTGTGTTTTATACCTTGACCAAAAACATGCCCAACAATCATTCTATCAATTGACCTAAACAACCCAAAATATTACCCTGACCAGTCCCAGTAACTTGACAGACACCTCATCTCTCAGATCTAACTATAGCCTAGCCTGTTGTGATTAGATTTCCTTATTGTACTTGAATGATATACCTAAATTATATCAAATACAGTATTACTTTACTTGTTTCTCACATTAATTTGTTTTAAATAGTGGATTGATAGCCATCTAGGGAGTATCACACTTCCCAGAACTAGCATACGCTAGGCAGTCCACTATCATATAGCATTTAACTATCATCTTGTGGTCTTGTTTTCTATTACAGGTAGTTCCTCCTAGCCAAAAGGAAGCTCTCACATTCAAATATGGATCAAGAAGTTAGAATACATGTAACAACGATCAAGCAACCAACATTTAATAGGTATTCCTGCTTTTCCCTTACCCTTATCTATCTCGTCATGTCGAAAAGGTAAAGAAAATGGTGAAATATTTTGGCACGCTTGGTGGGACCCATCAGGGTTCTTTTCCATTTATTCATTTGTAGGTGAAAGTTGTGTGTTTGTTTCACTTTGAAAAGCTTCCACATTAATTTTCTTATTTGGAATCCTTCTCCTTCTTTCTATTGTCTAAAAACAATTGTAGTTTTGGTGCTTTTAAAAAGAAAACGTCTTCCTTTCTTTTGCATTGCATTAGTGAAAGAGCATCCCTATTCCTATTCATATCTTGCTACATCGAATATTACACTTTGATTTGGGATTAAATCACTTTTATTTCATTCTGATTTGTCGCATTATTAGCTCACATTAAAACTGAGGTCAACCTATGTGCTGGAAGTCATGACTAGCTAATGGTTGACATAAAGAATCGTAGAAAGCTCAATTTTCTCTCTCTCTCTCTCTCGCTCTCTGTCTTACAAAACTTAAAAAAAATCAAAATATTCACATCTTTCTTAAACAACATCTTACCCGAGAACATATTTCAGTGATCACACGATCCAGTTGGAAGGTAATTCGCAGCTCATTGCCTATGTCGAGTCATCATCTCAGAGGACGGCCTGCCCCCACCATAACATACCCAAAACCTCTCCTTTTAGATATAATTATTCATAGGACACCTTCCCAACCAAAGAATTATGTTCTAAATACAAACATTCAGTCCTAAATAGCATAAGATAAACAAACATAAGAAAATCATTGTTAGGATTGTGTTCTTTCTTAGCATTCTTCTTGACTTGTGTTTTGAGGTGTGAGACTATGAATCTACATTTTTCTTCTTCCTTACACACTCCACCATCATATTTGGAGTACTCTGACATTGTCTGAGTGTGATAGGGCCAAATTTCCTCATTTTCAGGTTTCTAAGTTTGATTCTTCACTTAATTTAATTCAGAAAACCAATTTTATTCATTCCTTTCTAATTTCACAGTCACTAAATTTGGTCCAGCGACCATCAATAGTTCACATCTGATCATTTTCAGTTAAACCCTAACTGGTGTCAGCTTCTGGCTTTCTATTTACTTTACTTAGAATATATTTCATCACTATTTCTTTTTTTTTTCTAGCCCCCAGGGCATAATCATATTTCTCCCATGTTGATACTTATTTTCATACACAGTTATCACAAGTACACATCCAACATTCCTATTTCATTTTTTGAGACTGGTATCTTCCACAGTGACCAGTATCAGTTTCAGAAACCATCATTGGTGTTCTTTCAACCATCATTAGTCATCCTGACCATCATCATTTTTCCCTTAACCATCACCGGTCAACCTAACTATCATCAGTTGCTTGTGTATGATTTTCAAAATCTATACATTGACTAGATTCACCTCCTAGACCCCATTATTCTCTATTTATATTGTTTTCTATGTCATCTACAGAATATAGTCTTACCAGGTTAGCACTTGTTCACATGGTGTTGACTCACATCCAGACTAATGCCCTCATATTCTATGCTAGTCGTTAACCACTCCCACCTATTCCCTCACTGCCTTCCATCCTGTCACTCATGGATCCAACCTTTCCTACCACCATTTCTGTAGGTGATGAAAAGTTTACATGACTCATTGATTAGAATCATGTGGCCTTACAGTTATACCTTTCTTACTCTTCTACCTGAGACTCCTCAGGTCAGTTGATATACGACATACCTATATCCATCTCTCTTTCCCTTATTCATGTATCTTCATCATCCCCTAATAATATGGCATTACCCTCACCTGATTCACCCCCGGTATTTTCACAGCTAGGCCCCATACCCACCATGACTGTTGCATCTGTAGTTTCACTCACACCTGTCGTATCTATTGTCCCCTTGTCAACCACCTAGACCATAACACATTCTACACCCATTGTCTGACAAATAACCGTTGCAGCACAACCACCTGTGGTGTCGGTGACCCCTACTCCATTCCATAATCTCATCATCTCCATACCACAAACATTACCCCCAATCGCTACCACAGTCATGATGACTATCCCACCTACATACACCTATTATCAAAAACCCCCTATCTCATCTATCACCCATTGTGGATATGTTCCTTCTATGTCGGTTCCTTATTCTCAACCTCCCTATTAGGTTTAGTATCTACCTCATTATGCCACAGGAGGTGTCCCTCCATCACTACCTACCAATGACCTCATCAAGTTGATGATGTAAAATATGTGGAAACTAGAAGTATCAGTTTCCGGCTCACACAATTCCCTCGCCTATGATGAAATTTGTAATGAACCTATTCCCCCATCCATTCCTATTCGACCATACCCCTCGTATTGGGAAATGTCAAAATTCAACCACATTAATAGTAAAGAAGATCTGCAACAACATTTGTGGTCCTTTAAACATGGGTGTTACCTGATTTCCCATGATGACGCTTTACTTTTGAGGACTTTCCCAATGTCCTTGACAATACTTGCATTGGGTTGGTACAGTGGACTAACAAGACACTCCATTTACTCATTTAATCAAATAGTCCAAGCCTTCCTAGATCACTTATCCATCAACATTTTCTAGAAGGTTACCATGACTGATCTTTATTCCACACGATAGTATGAAGATGATTCTATCACTGAATTTTTCACTCACTGGTGCAACTTCATTAACCATATCACATTCCAATTACCTCAAACCAAGCTTATAGAACTATTTAGCCAGGCACGTGCTAGACACATCTCACCAAACCTACAGGTGAAAATTTTTTACACTTTCGATGAGGCATTCACCATGGCACAAAAATTGGAAATTCATGGTATTGAAGAAAAGTAGATTCAACTACGTAACAAGAACATGATGATCAAATCAAATGATACTTATTCATCTTTGAAACCCCAAAAAAATATTCAAAACCCAAAGGGTCTATTAGTTCTATAGTTCTAAAATCCAGTCCCCCTCATCAATAAAACCCAACCAGACCCCCTTCTAATCTTTCTCCTATCCAATCTTTCTAGTTCATAGGAGAACAGTGAAAGTAAACTTCTCTAGGAGAATCTTATTCTTCTATTTTGGAAAAGCTTGTTAAGGCTGGTGTTATTACCCTTCCACCTATAAAACCACATACTAGTTTTGATCCTGAGTGACCCATCCCGTGTGGTATGAGGAACATGAATTTTGCAACTATCATCATGTCATAGGTCACAACGACAATAACTGCATCACCTTCAAGAATATCATCCAAGAAATGATAGACAAAAGATATCTAGTCTTGGATATCCTGAATACACCTGCTAACCAAAACCTACATATCTTCAAGAATACATTCCCTAATCATTCCCCATCTTCCAACCTAATGGATGATACCTCAAAAAATGATAGCAATATCCGTGAGGTCCATGCTATTTTCAATGACACGCCAATTTCTTCCTAATTGCCTCATGTTCCTTCCATAGAAGAAATCATAGCTCACACTCCCCTAGCTGCACAAGAATCTATTTCATCTACTCCTCTACCCAAAGAGAAAACCCCTTCATGTTCCCCTTCACCTATGGAAGATCCTATAATCATCATGCCACCTTTGACCCCTTAAAATTCTGAGAATTTGTCAGTGACACCTCTCCTACTCATAGAATGTGTAGGTCAACCACCTACACCAACACAAGGAGAGCCCACTTCGGCTGGCCCATCCTCTACCACCGCCTATAGATGACCATTCACCATCAGACCTTTAAGATCATGTTGATCTACTTTCGGCTCTCTTACCCAAAAAGTCTAAGGCTAGCCATTTCCTTGTATCTCAAACACATTTTACAGGGATTGCCACTCAATCCACGTCAGCCCCGCTTACAATAGTACCATTCTCATGCTTGGCCGATCGACTGGACTATGTCAATAGAGACTTACTCTGGGGGCATCTTCTACTTCCTGTTTCAATACAAATGAATTTTTCACTAGCTGACACCTGCATTATCTATCCAAGGGTGTTTCGAGAAACCAAACCAAACACAACCATAACTATTGCAATACCTCCCACTACACCACTCATGGCCTAACTCACACCTCTACCCATTTCAAAGCATGCATCTACACCCAAATCCATGCCTATATCATCTCCCTTACCTAAACCTACCACTACCTTAGGGGTCATACCTAGCTAGCCTTAATCACCCACCCATCAAATTAGATTTAGCTACATCTTCCAAAACTAACACCGAACTTAACCCAACCCCTAAAAAGAGGATTCAATCTCCTAGGTCTCATACCCTAACCTCACCAATCATGCCCTTATCACCTTCACCCTTTCCTTCCATCGACCTCACCCCTCAACCCTAGCCAAGAAACTCTCATCCACCTATAAACAAAGAACGCAACAACCCATTTCCCCATCACAAACCTCTAATATACCTAAGTGACCCACACAACCTCTACCCTCACCCGTAACCTTGTTACCACCCATACCTCCACTACCATCAATAACTTCTTCACTACCCATGATGGTTTCTTCTCTTTCACTCATGCCTCCTTCCAAACCCACATAACCTACCTCCACATCACCTCAGCTAACCCCGTGCGTAACCACCCTCTTCAACCATCTACTTTTACCTCCACATCTCATGCACCCGTATCACCTTTACCCAAAAATATGTAACCTAAAGATAAAAATCTGCTACCCTCCAATAAGGTAGTAAAGCCAACCAAACCTTCCATTTCCAATTCATCTACCATGCCCCTACCTAAGGAGATATGACCAATACCTAAGACCAAACCACACACCAAAATAGTAGTCTAACCTGCCCCCCTCTTTTAAAGACTCTTCCTACATAGTCAGCCGCACCTGTACACAAACCCACATTCACCTCCCATTGTGATAAATTAGCAAGGTCCTATGCCAAATTCCTAACCAACCTACTCGAAACTTTTTTCATCACATTACCACCTCTTAGACCTTACAACCCACTCAAACCTAAAAAAAAAGGGTTTGACAAAACAAAAATTTATACCTACCATCATGTGCCAGGAAACGATGTAGAGAACTGTAAGGATTTAAAAACTACTCTTGTCCAATTGTGTCCTCCTGAAGAAAAATTTGACGATGATGATATTCTTAACAAGGACCCCATTTATCCTTCACCAATTTCCATAGATCTTCCCTCATTGCCTACTTAGTGAAAAAAATATCCACCCCCACAATCTTTGATCCATCCTTGAGATTCAAAAATAACTTGGTTCACATAAGAGAGTTGGCCAAACCACCAACCAAATTTCAATGTGCCCTACTCGTCTCACAAGGCTCATATCCACCTCTAGGGTTTTTTCCCTCTTGTTGCTATACCTTCGATGACACACCTTCTTCATCCACCTCCCCTCAGATTAACATGATCAACATTTCCACCCATGCTCATAAAGACAAGGGAAAGGAGAAAGTAATTTCCACATCAACTAACCATGTACCCAATATACCGTCCACACCCACACCCAAAGTCATCATTCGAGGTCCTGCATATCCCATTTCTGATGGGGTCACACATCACATAATTCTAAAACAACTACACCAATACCCCTTAAAAATGTCTTTATATGACCTTGTCTAGACCTCAAAGTCACATTGTCAAGCCCTCATGGAGGTCCTTCAATCTATAAAAGTCTTAAAAAATGACCCCACACCCATAGCCTCCATCATTACCCCTCACCATGTAGCCTCTCTCACTAGGTCGTCACCTTCCTCTACACCTCCACCCACTCACCAAGTGGCCACCCTCAGCTTTGTAGATGAAGAGATCACTCCCTTCCAGTCTGAGACCTCGACCCCACTCTTTTCATCTCAATATTTATAAATAATATACACATATGACATGTTATGATCAATGGTGGTGCTAGCATTAACATCATATCCTCCCATGCGTATGACCAAATGTAAATACCTACCCATTACATTCATGGTAACCCTATTATGTTGTGTTCCTTCAATGACGCCATGACCTTTACACTAGGTATCATTGTTCTCCATGTCCATGTAGGTCCCCACACCATCTTAAAAAATTTCTATGTCCTTGAAGGGGAGTTCTAGTATAGCTTGCTGCTTGGCCAACCTTAGATCCGTGATATGGGTTGTGTCCCTTTGACATTACATCGATGCCTCAAATTTGAACATGAGGGACATAATTACACCATCCTTGTTGATCCCTCACCTTTCAAGACCTGTAACATGCTATATTGACCCAATTATGTGCTTTTACGAGTCAAGGCATCCACCGCCGTAACCACTTCACCTCCACCCACGAGCCCATCCACAAAAATTCCCACTACTTCTGCTGCATCTAACCTTGATATCCTTATTATAGCTATAGCTTCTACCGCTAGTGCCCCTATCTCCCCTTGATTTAGAGAGCCATCCATACCCGGTACCCACATACCAACTCATGATCCCTTAGAATGGTTTTTTCAATGCCTCACTGTAGGGGAATAACACCTATATAATATCAATACCTTCCTCACCCCAAAAGAGTATGAGAATTTATGTGAACACACCGGTTATGACATTCGCATCTGTGAAATTTTACCTTATGGTGCTCCCCACCTGCACACCAATATAATGTATGGGGGACTTGGTATGGCCAGCTACAAACCTGAACCTCCATTCCAAACCCAACCATCTTCATTGGACCTACACTCCCTCACTAACCGTCATTTTTCTCACCCTTTTCTCCACCAGTACGCATGTAAAGGATTTGGCTTCAGTTTTCATGAACAAGGCCACCACACTGTCATCTCCTGTACGTCTTATAAAAACAATGACCGTAGTGGCATTGGTTTTGACACTCCACCTTCTAAGAAGGTTCACATTTACCTTACCTAGGATGAGAAATCTTCCCCCTCCCATTCAACCAAATTACCATCCTCACCCATGGAGTCCACAAATCCTTAATCTATACATCCTAAATGTTTATCGTAAACACCATTTCCTAGGACTACTGACCTATCAACGGAATAGCGAGGCTCCTTCTTCTCTCCCATTCATATATCCTGACATGATCGATGATGATATGAATTCAATTAATGTCATTTAATGTCAGGATGATGAGTCCATCCTTACCCACCTTGGTGTAGAAGACTTATATTTACCGGTTGTTACCCTATGAGATGCAAAACATGTTGAAAAAATTGACCATCAAAATCAACATTAATACTCAGGACGACCCACACATTCTAAAAATTGGCCAATCCTTAGATGCTACTGAACATGAAGCCTTCACCTCTTTCCTTTGGGACCATAGAAATGCATTTTCTTGTTCCTATTCTGATATGCGTAGTATCGACCCTGAAATTGTGGCTCACAATATCGTAACCATTCTTGATGCCAAATCCATCAAACAAAAGATGCGGAAAATACATCCTCACATTTCTCGTCTGGTCAAAGAGGAGCTTCAGTGCCTTCTCTTGATTTCCTTCATCCTACCCATTAATTATCCCCAATGGATTTCTAACATCGTTCCTGTCACGAAAGCGATAGGGGGACTCTACATTTTCACAAATTTCCATGACCTCACCTCACTTGTCCCAAAGATGATTTCCCACTACTAGACATTGACCAATTAGTTGATCTTACTACTGGCCATGAAATGTTATCACTCATGGACAGTTTCTCGGTATACAATAAAATATTGCTAGCTCCCAGGGATCATAAAAAAACTACCTTCATCACACTTGGGTACTGTATACTATCGAATCATGCCCTTCATCCTCAAAAATTCTAGTGCTACTTATTAACAAGCCTCGACTTACATCTTTCATGACATCATGCATCGCATATTGGAGGATTACATAGATGATCTACTTGCCAAACCCAAGCATCGAACTGAACACCTTCATGTTCTTAAAGTCATCTTTGATAGCCTCATCAAATATTATGTTCATCTTTAACCAAAAAAGTGTCTTTGTGGTACTTTCTGGGAAACTCCTAGGTTTCATCATTTCTTTGCATGGCATAGAATTCGATCCTGCTAAAGTCAAGGATATCCTTGAAATGTCACCACCCACTAATCTCCATCAACTTCATAGCCTACAAAGAAAGATGCAATCAATTAATCATTTTATCTCTGAGCTTTCTGACCGCTGTTAACCATTCCATCATCTTCTCAAGAAAGACGTTTCATTCAAATGGGATAATGAATGCCATAAAGCCTTCGAATGCTTGAAATAATACCTCCTTCAACAACTGGTGCTCATTCCTCCTAAGGATGACCAACCCTTATACCTATATATTTCCACCATTGACCATTCTTTAGGTGTCATGCTCACTCATCACGATGACAAACACTAAGAGTAAGTGGTTTATTACATAAACCATACCTTTCTTGATTAAAAAGCTAGATATACCCACACCAAAAAAATTTTCCTAGCCTTAGTTTTCATTGCCACCAAACTCCACCATTACATACTCAACCACAAAACCTTTGTCATTACTAATACTGACCCGTTACACAATATGTATGCCAATCAATGTGTCATATGATGGCTTATGCTTTTGGCCAACCTCAAACTTGAATTCATCCATAAAAATTCCATCAAGGGTAAAAATATGACCGAACAATTCACTGATGCACCTATTTTCAGGGATCAACCCTCTAACTTTTACTTTCTAGATGAGTCTATAGCTACCCTTTCCCTAGATGAATCTGCTTACCAAATGACACTCTTCTTCGATGACTCCAAGTTTCAGTGTGGGGGTGGGGCTAGTGTTATCCTCATTTTACTTGATGTTGAACCTATGCCTTTGTCTTTCAAACTCAATTTTTATTTTACAAAGAATATTTACGAATATGAAGTACTGATGTTAAGTCAATCAACATCTTTGGTGATTCCAAGCTGGTCATAAACTAGATTAACGGTATATACCAATTTCGTAATGAGATAATTAAAAAGTATAAGAATCATGTGGACATACTTTTGATCACTTTTGACCATTACACCCATCAAACCACCCCATGTTCTACCAATAAATTTGAAGATACCATGACCTACTTAGTTTCTCAAATACCTGCTTCGCCCACCGACTCTAAAATCTTCTTCACTATACAAAGGCTACAATCACCATCTTATTTACCTCGTGAGGTCTACTCTATCAGAACCGCTTCCCCTGACCCAGGTGACCTTTGGTATAAGCAATACATATACTATCTTTCCCTTTCCATTTTACCAGCTGACCTCACTCGTAATGGACAACGTGCCTTTCTTAAAAGTGTCTCCTGTTATGTCATCATGGGTGGTCTTCTATACAAATGCGGTTTCAAAATCATTCTCTTACGCTACCTTACAAGTTCTAAAATTACTTACACCATTAAGGAATTCCATGATGGAATTTTTGGAGGCCACTTTAGTGGTCTCAGTGTCGTAAAATGCATTCTTCACCTAGGCTATTACTGTCTAACCGTAAACCGTGACTGTTGTGATTATTTCAAATGCTGCATAAAATGCCAGAAACATGCTGATTTCCACCACACCCCTAGTCATGCCTTACTGGTTGTGCGAGACCTTTGACCTTTTTCTCAATGGGGTTTGGATCTTGTTGGTGAGATCAACCCCCATTCTTCACAACACCACCAATGGACCATAACTGGTACTGAATATTACACTAAATGGGTAGAAGCCATTCCCCTCATTTCCACCAAAGCCAAGAAAATATTTGAATTCATCAACCATCACATCATCTATCGCTTTGGTGTCCCTCACCACATTATCATGGATAACAGAAAATAATTCAAAAACAAAACCCTACAAAAAATATGTGATGATTTTGGCATCCAACTTAGTTTCTCATCACCTTATTACTAACAAACCAATGGTCAAGCCAAATCAACCAATAAAAACCTTGAACAAAATTCTTATGAAAGTGGTCAACGATATTGGGAAGGATTGGCATACACACATTTCTTTCACCTTATGGGCTTATCATACTAGTATTAACACTTTGACTGCTGCCACCCCCTTTATCTCTGGTCTATGGTACTGAAGGTGTCTTACCTCTTGAACTCCATCAATCCCTCTGCATCTCACTACAAGACATGCTCAACAACGGTGAATTTTTCCAGGATCATTTGGTGTAACTTAAATTATTAGATTAATGTCGTCTCAATGCTCTTGACCATCTCCAAATATACCAAAAATGTATCAAACGTGCCTATGAAAAGAATTTTCATGAATGAACCTTTCAATTCGATGAGCTCATCCTGAAGGAAAATTAACATGTAACCAAAGAGGAGAAAAGTAAACAGGGAAAATTTTCTCATAATTGGCTTGGACCCTATATCGTTACCCATGCCTATGGATTAGGTGCTTATCGTTTGTCTTCACTTGAAGGTAAACCCAAACCTGAGCCCCTTAACACCTTACATTCTTAACCATTTCATTATTGATATCGAGTCCTATATCACTATTTTTTTTGTTGATCGCTCATCCCTTGAGCACCATTCACCTTCCATATTACCCATTTTGAGGATCCATGACTAAATAAGGATCATGTGATTACCCATCACCTTTTATCCTTGTATTCAATATTAGTACCATGGCTCTGCTCATAGTATGATTCTCATAAATACTTTTCATCCTCTTTAGGATGGAATCCCATGGTCGTTCATCACTCGAAACCACCTCTTTCATAGGTAATATTTGTGTACTACGGTCTTGTCCTCTAATCAAGAACCTGATCATCCTCTATAGTCTTTTCCATGACTTAAATGTCTAAAAACAAAAAGGGATACAAATCCTTGAGTCAAACTTCTAGTAAAAGATGACTCCCTTAAAAGGAACATCTCTTCTTTATATTCTACTATTACCAATAGACTGCTCCCTTGAAGGATAGCTATATATAGTAATTACAAAAATATAATAATTATTCAAAAGCTTCCCGCATTGATCAACTTCATGAAGATCTCAAGGAGATAATATACCCATCCCATATAGACTTCCTACATCGATCAGTCTATTATTCAAAAAAAAAAGAAAAAGATGAAATTTTTGTCATGGACTTGCCTATTTTGGATTTTGGGTTTCTTGTTTCAAAATACACATCGTCATACACTAAGTTATGCTAAACCTACCATTCTCACCTCCTTTCCTTTTTCACCTAAATTCCTCGTTACTCAAGGGACTTACCACAAATGTGACATTTCATGATCATGTGACTTTTCTTCACCCTTAGAATAGTCCATTATGCACGGATTGTAGGTTCTTACGTTCATACACCCATTTGGGGTATGGTAGACTCATTAGGGTTCTTATCAATTAAGAAACACTTTTAACACCTCTTGTCATTCACCTTCCTCATTACTTATTGATTATCTTATACAGGACTAGATCCTTGGCACATGTATTTAAACATCACTCAACCATGCCTACAACTAAAATCAATCATGCCTATGAATTACATCACCCATGCCTGGCACCTATCAGACCATTATGTTATTTTAACCTAATCTTCCCTAGCTTATGGGAGAACTACATTGGCCTGAGGTCTCTTTTTTCCAGGACTATGTGGGCAACACTTTGAGGGCATGCGGCCCTTAGAGGTTATCTTGACCACTCTTTACCCTAACCAATTACCTCTACCACTTTTCTAGTCACATTCTACCCTAGTTAGTTTCCTTTTTATATCAATAATTAGAAATTAAACCAAACAAACAACAATTACTTAACATCTTTACCATCATCACTCATACATTCATTTCATCTTGTCTACCATTTCTTTACCATTATCAGACATTTTCCTAGAAAACATCTTAACATGATCCACATCATCATTAATGGCAAAAATTAATGAATTAGAAACTCAAACATACCTAAACCAACCTAAACTCAACCATACATAAGCCAACCTAAACTCAATCATGCCTAAGTCAACCTAACTTAATCATGTCTAATTCAACCTAACTCAATCCATGCCTATAACCTAACTCCATCATGCCTATAACCTGATTCCATCATGCCTGAACAAACCTAACTCCATAATTCCTACACAACCTTGACTTTAGCATGGCTAATCTACCTGATTTCCACCTATATATATATATAAATGATAATTAAAACATGTACACCATTCATACTATAAACACCATCATCTATAAATCACAACATCTATATAAAAACACATGTGAACATATATCCCAATAATAATGACGATCATCTCAAATCACTCATGTACATCCTCACCATCTTCAGCACACAGGCCGGTATATCATCAAAATCTCAAAACTCTTATGTACATCCTCACTCTCATCAGCACATGGGCCGGTATATATCAAAAATAAATAACTATACAAAACTAGAGGTACATACAGCTATCAGATATCACCCTACTAGATATCCTTCATATCTATCTCACTTGTCTCCTCCTCCTCCTCTTCCCCTGTATGACATCAAACTAGAATCTCACCACCCATCATCGGTCCTGGCCAGATCTCTTCTGGTACCTCACCTGGGACTGACCTCCATGAACTGGTGGCCTCATCTTGACCATGTCTTGGACCTCAATGGCCCCATGTGCTCTCCACACTATGGGTGTGTGACCTCGTTCTCTCAGTAGAGGCTTTCTATGCTTTGTACTCCCCATAAGATAGAAAATCTTTCCCTACAGCCATCAAAATATCCTAATAATACCAGACCTTGCCTAAGGAATATCTCAACTGGCCTATCGGTACTGTCTGTGGTTCCATCGGCCTCAACCCTTGTACCTATCTCTCGGGACCCTTTTCTGCTAGTACCTATAAAGAGGGACCCTATCCCTATGCCCGTGCCTGTCTTGAGGTACCCTGTCTTGGTCCTTCCTATATTTGAGCCTGAAGGGTCATAACCTGTGCCTGTGTAATGGCCAGCTAGCCCTAAAAACCTATAATCGACACCTGTAGGGAGGCCACCCATACCCCATCTCCATCTCCACTCTGTGTGGGTACCTATCCCTGTGCTACCTGGTCCTGTAGTGTGGCCACCTATGCATATAAAATAAAAAAATGCCTCCATCAATAACACCATAAGCCTAGTCTCCTCTGGATGAGCCAAGTACATCTCCCCATAGCTCATGTTGGCGCTATGAAACCTCATCTCCACCAACCCCTCACAAAATACTGTCAACATTAACTTCTTAGATGCCTTTGAGGAAATCAAATATACCTACATCCCTACTATTGGCATCTGAAGGATCCTGTACACATCCTCCATGGTGACCGTGATCTCACCCATCGGTAGATGGAATGTGTTGGTCACCGAATCCCATTTGTCGATGAGGGAAAACATCAAACTCAGCTGTTGGACTACATACTGGTAGTGTCTGACCCCAATCCAGCCAACCTCTGTAACATGTAACTAATCCTCAGCTATCACACCTCCTCAAACCATCACGAGAAAATGCAGCACCCTATCTCATATCCACAACTGATCTCTCTCCTGCATCCAACAAAACATCACATTAATACACCTTGATCATACCCACAATCATTCTTTACACCTCACCTACACCTATTACCCTTCCTCTTTTTCCCCTTGCAACTTACCTTCTTATCACATATTCTATCTACCCACCCCAAACCTCACCCACTATCACTCAAACCATACCTATTTTAACCTCTTACCCATGCTATGTTTTTCATCAACAACATCTTCTTTGCCCACTATCTATCTCACCCACCAACCCTAGGGATCTTTTGGCCCCTTCTTCCCCATATGATGACTGGTACCAATTACTCCTAACCAACCATAGTCTCTCCCAAACCAACATCGGTCACCTTATCTGTGACCGATACCAACTCGACACCACTAACATCAGCCACCCCTTGACCGACACTGGTCATTTTCATGCAAAAATATGTGACATCCAAACACATTTCTTCCTAAAAAACACCCTTCTTTTACCTTTCTACCCACCCATTCCTACTTAAATCTACCCTCAACTCCTCCCCACCCCATGTTCACCTAACCTCACCTCTCCCCATTCCTTTTTTACCCAATTTTCCTTCCCAAATTCAATAACCCCTTTTCCCCCCAAAACCCATTTTCCTTACCTGACCTATATACCCAATCTACATCAGAAAAAAAGGCAAGGGATTGAATCTTACCTCATTGTGCTACCATATCCATGGTGGCATGTTGGGCTGCTGCATCGGTAGTCCACCCAATCCCTTTCCTGCCTCTACCATGTCAAACACCAAATCCACTCTTCCAAACCTCAACCCAATCATAATCGATCCTCTCGTGCTCGTAGACTCATCTATCTGGCTCCTCTAACCAACTAGATCTCTCCACCTCAGTAGGATATCATCCCTCATCCTTTCCTCCCAAAAAATCACAACTCATTCAGCACTTTGTCATTTTCACAAAATTCAAAACCCTACAAATGAATCAGTATTCTATGAATTTTTTCTTTTTATATACCCATGTCGACCTTACCGACATCGGTCCTATGCCCTAGAGAACTATGATTGGTTATACCCAAACTGACATCAGTCATCTTCCATAATAAACCATGATCAGCTTACCTAGACCATTGCTAATTACATATGACCGACATCAGTTACTTGTCATACTCTTTCCCATACCCTTTCCCCATTGTTGACCCAACTTCACCAACCCCACCACAATTTTTCCTTACCCACCCTGATCGTAACCTACCTCCAAGCCTACATTACCTATACTTATCTTTAATTACATTTAGGGACTTATTATTTTACCTGTACCTCAACCCTACCCATGTCATGACCTAGCTACCTGGACCTGGAACATTTTTACTGAATTATGACCTCATATGCTCATTATACCTTAATACATTGTTACCCATGTTGTTTGAACTAATGACCTTATTTTTCCTATTATCATGACCGTTTATCATGACCTAACCTTTGGTGTACTGGAACATACCTAAACGTTCCTACACCTGACCTGCGATGTTCTTCCACACCATATCCTATACCTTGGATACCAAAATTGCCTCAACCTTATTTGGATAAACCTATCAACCTTAGATGATGTATAGTTTGCATTCTCTTCAACCTGGTACTGTTATGCAGTTTATACGTGTGTGTGCATTTGACTATTACTACCCTTGACCGTGGCCCATTACCTAGATTACTTGATCGAACCTTTACCCCATTACCCCCATTTTCCACCTTCCTCTTCATCACATTTATCTTTTATCAAACCACTCACTAATTTTGTCTTCTTCCACATCAGTTCCTAGTTTGAGCGGCATCACCCTCACCCACACATGGGGCAACCATATCTTATCTTTGTCAGCGTCACTTACCAATACAAGATATGCAACAAAAAGTGACAAAATGTAGACACAAAAATTGGGTCACACTCCCCTTGGTCCATTTTCGAATAACTAGCTCAAGCATACTCATGTAACCATGGAAGCTTCCACCCCACATTAATATTAATTTAATTAACTTAATTAAATTAATACCCATCCTCAAAATATTCATTACTTAATTATTTTAATCAATCTAACTTCCATCCCACATCACCTTTAATTTAATTAATTGAATTAAATTTATATATGTCCTCACAATATTTAGTATCTAATTACCTTAATTTCTACCTCACCTAGACACCTCATCCAACCACCGCACCCTAGACCTATTCTTAGCATGTTTCCATAACCAATAATAACTAAGTCTCACTTTCCTTAAAGAGAAAAGAGTTGGTCTAATCCTAAAATCAATCCCTAAAATATCTCTAACCACATTCCCGCTCATTAGAATGGAATTTTCCATTCTAATCTGTGATAATAAACTAACTGGGCCCAATAAATCAAGAAGATCTACCCATTTTAGTAAACTAGAGAATCCCACATTAACTGACGTCAGTCACCCTTAAACCGACACCGGTCAACTTGGAACCAATGTCGGTTACCATTTATTCACCCAAACAGACTTATTTTTGGGTTGGCACATTCTAGGAACAAGGACAGGATATCATAGTTGCATGCAAGCAAAAACAACATCCTTTCATGTATCCAGATATCCAGAGCCATCAACAAGATAGATTTTTGAAGCATTACACTCACATAATCATTCTGCGATCCACTGCTTCAATATCCAACACCATTCATTTGATCAATAGTCACCTCCATTCAGCCATCAAATTCTACATCAAAATAAGTATATCTCTACCAGCATTGTCCATTTCAGCATAGTTAACTTTTTTCATTTCTGTCATTAGTTTATACTTTACATGTTCATTCCTCCATTGGTTAATAGCTTGTAATCTCGCCATTTCTCCTACCCACACCACAAAATCACCATTACAATCTAATATTTGTTTCTGAGTGTACTTGAGATCTCCATAGACCTTCTCATCCACTCTCCCAACCTCATTTTACCTCATATCAGCCTCTTCGATTTAATCTATTTGAGTTTCTTTTACCTCGACCATACCGATGCTAGTTATCCACAACCGTTGTTGGTTCTACATAAACCAACATTGGTCATACCCGACCGACACTAGTCTATGTGTTTTATACCTTGACCAAGAACAAACCCAACAATCATGCTACCAATTTACCTAAACAACCTAGAATCTGACCTTCACCAATCCCAGTACCTTGACAGGTACCTCATCTCTCATATCTAACTATATCCTAGCCTGTTGTGATTATATTTTATTATTGTACTTAAATGAGATACCTAAATCATATCAACTACAGTAGGACTTTACTTTTTTTCGCATTAATTTATTTTAAATAGTGGACTGACATCCATGTAGGGAGTATCACACTTCCCGAAACTAGCATACGCCAGGAATTCCACTGTCATATACCATTTAACTATCATCTTATGGTCTTGTCTTCTATTACAAGTAGTTCCTCTTAGCCAAAAGGAAGCTCTCACATTCAGCTGTGGATCAAGAATTCAGAATGCACACAACAACCATCAACCGACCAATATTTAACATGTATTCCTCCTTGGCCCTTACCCTTATTTTTTTCATCATTTCGAAAAGGTAAAGAAAATGGTGAAACATATGTTTTTAGGTAGTTTTTGATGTGGAGTCTTTGATATACCCTAAGGTATGTGAGGCTTAAGTATGTATATGATTTATAATGCATCCAAAACACTGCGGTGGTTTTCCTATTGGGTGATGAAATCCCAATTAGGTCCACCTGGTAAGTGATCCAAAAATTGACCGAAAATTTTCCCTCTATCACATACCTCTATAGGCATTAAATTATTTTCCAAAATTACCCTGTTAAAATAATTTTAAAACAATGGAATAATTCAAGTACACTGTACACAAGTTTATAACAGAGTTTGGAAGAATTCCTACGTCTCTGGGTACCTTCATAGAACTGATATATTATCAACTTCAAAAGACTATAATAAATAATACAATCTAATCATGATAATATTGAATACATAAGAACAATAATATTTAGACCAAGTAGCAACCCCAACTGATAGATTCAAGCTAATATTCTCCTTTAGGAAAAATTTCCTTTGGTTTGTTGATTGGTCTTCTGGATGGCTCCCTAGTCGATTCTCCAGGATTTGCATTCTGAAGTTTGGCGCAAATGTGCCCTATTGGGTAGTGTTGTAATAACTCCTAATTACAATTTTTTCTCTTATTAAAATAATAGGTCTTATCTCTCCATATTTCCTATAATAAAATAGGTTGTACATCTCCATAATGTCGCTATGATTACCATCGAACTTCACCAGTCATCCTTCTCGGATCACGCTTAGAGTATGTCTTCTCGTAGAGAATTCAGAGCTACAAAATAATATTTCACCTATTAAAAATAAAAGGACATAAAAATAATAATAATGCCTATAATGAAAGTGCTTACATATTTACATGCCTATAATAATAGGCCTTAGCTCCAAATGTGCCTATAATAATATAAGACTTATTTTTTCACAAATATGGACCTTCACATTTTATTCTGGCCACACATTATAACACAACCATAGTTTCCTATTAAAATAATAATAATAATAAGACTTACAAATATTTCTCCAAAATATTCTCCCCCTCCTTTGAGCTCAAATAAAATAGCTTAGAGTTGTGTGTGTTTACAATGTACTCGGGTCCCCTATTTATATTGATAAGGAGCTCAGAATATAAGGATATTTAATGATATCCATGGCTTGTTTTTTAAAAGATCCTGTAATAATCCTCAATGGATTAGGACTAGAAAAATTTTCCATGGTATAAGAGTAATTTAGCCACAAAATATTTAATCCACTTCAAATAATAGCCTTAATAGGCTTTGAGCGGGTTATAAGGGATTAATTCTTTTTTAAGCTTTTGAATAAGCTTAAGCCATTTTTTTTAAAAAATAAACCCTAAAATAATATCCACTCTTCACTTGGATGAAGAACATTTATGTGGGGAAAAATACCACTTTATATGAAATCCTTTTTAATAGGCTTTATCCACCAAAATTTATTCTGACATGGACTTCTCCTCTTTGTTTTTTAATAATAGATTATAAAACCTTTTATGTGGGTAAAAATCATAAACCCACCTTTAATGCCACATGCATAAATAATAAATCCATGTAGTCACATGTGTATTTTCCATGTGTCAAATTCATCTATGCAGCTATGCCACATGTCACCATGTCATTTTTTCATTTTGTGTATCCTTCAGTTGTTGACTACCATTTAACCAAACTTTGACTGATCATAACTTTTGCATACATACTTAGATTTGGTCTGTTCAAAATGCATTGAAAAGGTCTTGGTGAGCTCTACGCAATGGTGCTAAAATTATGTGATTTAAAAATCATCCATTTTTTTGTTGACCAATGTTGACTAGTTGTTGACCAACCTTTGACCATCCACCAGATGTGCATACGAACTCCATTTTTTATGTTCAAATAGTCGATAAAAAGATCTCGACATAAAATTCTACATTGTTCCAATCCTGGGAAGTTTATGGAGCATATTTACTCAGTATTGACCTCTGGATGAGTAAGGGAGTGTGTAGACACCAAAATTGGGTCATACTTCCATTAAAACCATGTTCATTAACTTAACCATATCCTATCGATTCATATCCCCTAGTTCACATGTTAATTGAATTAATTATCTTAATTAAATTAATTAATATCCTCACTTAACCACCTAACTCAAATGACCCACTCAAACCTCATTAATGACGTAAGACCAAGTCTAAGCCAATCCTAACAAACTAGGACTTAGTCTAAACCTATAATTAACTCATATTAACAAACCTAAAAGGAATCCTACTTATCTTTCTATGATCCATCACTTAAGAATCAAAAGAAGTTTGGAGATCACACCAAAAATAGCAGCAATCTATCTATTTTTGGCCAACCTAGATATTCTCACCTTAACCGATATCAGTCACCTAACCGTCACCAGCTAGGTTAAATGGATTTCCAAAATCATTTGCCTAGGTTGGTCATTACATTTAGGATCTCATACAAATAGAGACTTGGAGCACTCAAATTTATGAAGCCTCGAGAAAAAGAAAACACATGGGAGCACTACCAACAACCATTTTGGCTTTTATCATCTTCTTCATGGTAATGGATTCCCATAGAGAATCACAGAGGTTTGAACTACCATGTCACGAATGCAATGGAAATTCTCTCTGTATCTCTGTCATAAGTGTCCTTATCACATATGTTCTCTAAATATAATTCTCAGTAAGTACCTAACACCTCTTCATTTATCTCTAGTTTTCTTTAAGTAAGATTTATCATTCATCTTAGTAAATTATCTTTCTCCACAGGAGTACACTTACTTCCTCCCACCAACCTATCACCCTACCATACCTAGACATTTCACCTATTTTTATCCTCTTCTAATCATCCATGATTCTTTAAGACCATTTCACAACCTCACCCTCACCATTTCCAAAGGTCTCCGTGCAATCACAGGGAGTTTGAAAACCAATTTTAAGAACTTTCTACTAAGTGCCCCTTCCGACGCCAATTAGCCAATCGACATTGGTAATTATGCCTAACCAGTATCAGTCATATAACTGACATTGGTTACTATGTCTGGAAATATAGCTATGAAAAATGAGCTAAATACTAACTTCTCAATATCCAAGATCCATTCTTAATCTTTACCAGACCTTTTCCACAGCCTGTACCAGACCTATAACACAACACCAACCAATCACCTAACCTGTTTTTACCCTAATCACCTTTTACCTAACCTTTTCTTATTTGTTGAATGAGATACCTAAATTTTTTCAATTCTAATAGAATATTTATTTCATGTATATTTTGAATAGTATAAAAAAATTTATATAGAAAGAGGATTCATAGCCTATTCAGGAAGCATCACGCTTCTCAGATCTAGATTCCACTAGGGAGTCTACTCATTATTTTTTCAACTCTATCTGGTGGTATAGTTTTTCATTTATAGGTAGTTCCTCATAGCTAAAAGGGATCTCTCACAGTCAACTTGGACAAGGAAATCATAATGCGTGCACGACCTTCAACTATAGTTACAAACATGTATTCCTCAGCCTATTACCCTTATTTGTTTCATCCAATTTATTAATAATCCGGTGTGTTGGTACCCAAATTTGTTCTCCTTTTCAGTCTGAGTAGCATCAGAGATATGACATGAAGCTAGAAGTTAAATATATCATGATGTATGTTATTTTCTAGCTGGGGAGGTGATCTAACTGGCACTCAGATCTATGGAGAGATGGATAGCACTTTGAAAGGATTTGATCTGACCCTCACTATTTTAGGTTGTGCCTTTTTAGCCAAGGTAAGAGAACCTATATTGTAACCCCCAAATGGTGAAGGAGATGAATATATCCCTCAATTTATGCCAATAGTATGAAAAGGCCTTGGTAAAATATGATCAACACTCCAAATTTGAATTTCACAAGTTGTCACTCCCAGATCATGGAGCTATTTTAAATGTAAGGCAAGGACTACTGAAGACATTTTAAAATCCTGATTTTCCTTGTACATTTTTATAGATGGGTTAGATCCTTTTGTTGACACATAATGCAATGCAGGGGTAGTATGGGTAGGATTTTTTTAGAATGAATTTTTCGTGGGATATTGACAAGACAAACTGGGATATATCAGATCTTTGACAACCTCTACAATACTTGAACAACTATTAGATAAAATACTTCAAATAATCAAGATATTATTTCAGCCAGAAGAGGCATACATGGAATCCCAGGTTGCACTCTTCACACAATATTTGAGAATTCACCACAAAATCTTGAAGTAAATAACTCAATCAAATACAAAAATCCTTGATCAAACCATGCCTAAGGTGCCCCCAAAGGCTTACAAGCAATCTCTGTAGTCAAGGAAGGTTAAGTGATTTTAAATTTTTTTATCTCCTTATCAGATGAAGGATCTTTTGAATATGAGATTGCAAATGCCACTAAAATATCAACAAGAAATGAAGATCCTGTGTGATTTCTAAAGACTTTGAATGCAAGATTGCAACAAGAACAATGGAAATTATCTACAGGCATTTAAAAATGACAACAGACACCATATTGCCTAGAAAAAAAAAGATTAACTCAAAATATTGTTAGATTCATCAACATGGGAGAGTTTCATGAAAAATATCAGATCTGTGTGATGACTATACACTTGTATAGATGAAGATCCAACACAGAAGAAATTATCTTGTTTCTTTTGGTGGGTTTCTGAGAAGATGAGCTTTTTCTCATAATTTTCTCATGATTTTAATTTTTTTCCTGGCCTCTTGCATGTCTCAAAACATGCATTATATATCTCTTTCCACATTTGATCCTTCTTTCCCAAGAAAATAATATGCCAAGGGATCAATTCTATTACAAAAATTCTTCATGATTCAATGAAAATGACATCAAATAGAAAAACATTTGTAGGTTGCTAGGTGTGCCCAAAAATATTAAATCATTACAAATATCTCGATCATTATCCATACTCAAGGCACGTTTTTCATCATTGAGGCATGTAAACACCCTTTACTCATCATTTTTCATCTTTTTACCTTTTCAAATTACCTCTGCAACTTTTAATTTTGTCATTTCACATTTTTACTCGGGCTGAGGTAAAAAATTACTTCAAAAAAATATCAAATCAAAGAATTAAGCCATGAAAGTGATGCCAATGATCTTGGAAGGCCAAGACAACACAAAATCACTATAAATTTGACAAATTTTGATGCAAAAATCATGATTCCAATCTTCTTGGAGCACCCATCCCATGGCGGTCAAAACAAATGGATGCACATCAACCATCAATCTTATCCATCTATTAATCTTGGCCCTCCACGTGGAAGATACAGACTTAGAAATAAACTTGAGTTACCTTTTTAAATTTTTGGATAAGGCAGGACACGTGGTAAAAAATGATTGGAAATCAATTCGGGCTTACTTTTTATCTTTTTGAATTTTTTGAAAAAATGGAAAAATTTGATGTTTTTCTCCACCCCTATGCCGTTGAAATTTGGAGCTGACATGTGGCACATGGTGGGTCCCATTGGAACCGCACTTCAATTATACGCATTTTGACCCTTTTTGGAAACTTAGAAAATTTTCACTTTTTGCCCTGCGGGCCCGCACGTCCAATTTCTCCCTTACCACATGTCTCCTTGTGATTTATCATGGGCCAGCTCTCCAAATTTTGATTTTAAGCCTTTTTTGTAAAAGTAAAAAATTCTCTCCTGCCTCCGCCAGCCCAATGACCCGCTCTGTCCTCTACCACACATCACTCAATGATTCACTAATAGGCCAGCGCTTCAAATTTTGATTTTAACTCCTTTTGCCAAAAAGGAAAAAATCCTTATTTCCCTCCATGACCCGTACTTCCCTCTAACCCTTCATGGACACATTCCCACCTATGATTCATTCATGGGGGCACACTAAAACATTTCATTCTGAACTCTTTCATGAAAAATGGAAAAAATTCCCTTTTACCTCCACCGGCCCACTGACCCACTCTATGCCTACCGTGCTGCCATGTGTTCTCCTCTGATTGGAGTGGGGATAAAACTTATTTTGAAACTTTAGAGAATTAGAGCTTAAAAAACTCTAAGTCCCCCTTGGCCCACTCCTCCCTTTTTGGTTTTTTAAGACATGTGTCTACTTTGGATTGGATACGGGGCTTTTGACCAATTTTTGAATTTAAAATTTTTACAAAATAAAGTCTAATAATTCCAAGGGAATCTGACCCCCTACCAATTAGAACATGCCACGTAGGTAAATTTGGAAAAAAGGGGTCCCTAGGCCCGAAAATGCCCCATTGTTTGAAAAGGAAAGAAATGAAAAGTTACAACACTTCCCCACTTTTCCTCAGCCAATTAGAAGCTTCCATATTTCCAATACCTTCTGAGGATGAATTTGATGGGAAAATGGCACCCATCTGACTGTCAAAATGTAAAAAATTCCAGGGATGCCCTAGAATTCAATTTTTTCACCAAGGATGGAAAATTTTTTGATTCTAAATCAATTGAAGCATGATTTCCAAAAATTTTTGACCTTGGGATAGGATTTTTGATTGCACACAAGTATGATTTGATCAATTTTGATTTTTCCAAGATTTGACAAAGGAAAAAATGATATAGCCCACAAAATTGGAAAAACTAGGGCACAAAAAAGGGCAAACCTGGATTATTCTTCCAAATTAGGGCAAAATAACAAGCTTGTGAGAATTTTTAAAGCATTTAAACTAGAGGGGAAGAAGTTCAAACCATCAATTCAAAGGGTAAAACATATTTTAGCAGATATAGATTTGAAAATTTTAGGGAAACATGGTGCAAGCTCAAAAATGGCACCAACATCACCTCTTTCTTTGGGATGGGCACTCCGAGTGAGTGCCACAAGGACAAAATGTACACCAGGTGCCAAAATATTCCATTTGGGAAAGGATTCATGAGCCAAAATCACCAAAAACTAGCTGAGAACCTGATGAAAATGGTTGTCACATAGTAAGGTAAACCACCAAAACCAACAAAACACCAAAAACAGAGCAAAAACCAAACACTATACACTGTACAAGCTGTGCATAACTCAAATTTGGGGGTTAATCCAAGAAATGCTTCAAATGCCTACCATTAATAGGCAATTCAAGTAATTCCCTATTTAAATCTTTGAGAAAAAAGGTATGCTCACTAATTATGATATCAATGGTGTAAGGGCCCATCCATAATGCATCAAATTTTCTATGTTTTCCCTTATCTTCATTTCAATTGTCCCATAGCGAAACCAGATCTCTAATATTGAAAGCCCTAGGAGTGACCTTCTTGTTAAAAAATCTCTTCAATTTTTTCCTAAATCTGACATACCTTTGATGGGATGCTCTTCACTCCTCATCAAGCTCAATAATACGATTGATCCTTGATTCATATGGGCCAAGCTCTTAATCTTCCAACTATTGGGAAAACTAAAATGAAGATAATTGTAGGTGTAAGGGAAGAAAATCCTAAGTTCTATACACCAATTCAAATGGGATTTTATCTGTATCTCTTTTAGGAGTTATCCTATCATCCCAAACTACAAATTTCAATTGTTCACCCCATTTCCTCTTGTTTTGCTCCAAGGTTCTTCTAATGATCTTCAAAAATTTCTTATTGCTGGACTCAACCTGTCCATTCCCTTGGGGGTTATAGTTTGAAGAATAATTTAGATTGATTCCATATTCATTGCACATTGCCATTAAAGGTTTGGCTCTAAAGCACATGGCATTATCAGCTATAATCTTGACTGGGACTCCAAATCTACATATGATTTGATTTAACAAGAAGTCCATAACTATTTGGTGTGTTGCTTTCTTGGTGGGGATTTCCTCTACCCACTTTGTAAAATAATTAGTGGCTACAAGGATCCACTTATGGCCAACACTAGAAGGATCTGAAATCTCACCAATGAAGTCCATCCCCCATTGCTTGAAAGGAGCTTCAATTGATACTTGTTGCAAAGGAAGGGAGCCTGAAGCTTTTAGTCGTCTAGAGAAATGTTGGAAACTATCACATTTTCTAACCAGATGGGTTGCATCTTTGAAGAGAGTAGACAACCAATAACCAGATCTCAAAATATTATGTGTTGTTACTCTTCCAACAAATTTTCCAACACAAACTCACCCATGGAAATCAACAACTATCTTGGGAGATTCATCTTCAGGATTCTTCCAAGCCATCCCAAGGTCTGTGATGATATATTTTTGAGAATCCAGCTTGAGGGATCTTTTTTATTATTATTCAAGTGACTAGGGAAGCATAGGTGTCTGAGGTAGAAGATCACATCTTTGTACCACTCAGAACTTACCAAATTTACAAGAACATCTACCCTTTCTTCCTCTATCTGATTCACTTCCACATTCTGCAAGTTGCTCTCAGCCATGAGATTCGTAAGACCCAAACCTCTTACCAAATTTGTGGTTTGGATGTCCATATAATACTCCTATAGTTTGTTCACCCATCTACATATTTTTCTTGAGACGTCCATCTCTGATAAGATGTCTTTCACCATGGTGTGGGGAACATAAGAAACAACTTTTGAACTCAATATATAAGGCCTGAAAAATTTTGTTGCTTTCACCAAGGAAAATGCTTGTTTCTCCATGATTGTATACTTTAGCTCAGCTACTTGTAAAGCTTACTAAAGAAGGAAATAGGCCTCTCAGCCCCATTCTCATCCTTTTGCAGAAAACCAGAAGTAATGGTCTACTCAGAGGAAAATGAAAAGATTTGGAAAGGCCTCTTATAGTTTGGGGTTGCTAAAACAGGTGCATTTTTAAGTGCATCCTTAATTCCTTCAAAATCTTGAATGGTAGCCTCCTCCCATTTGATAACTTGGTCCTTCTTTAGCATGCTTGTGATTAGAAGAGTTAACTCAGCAAAGTTGGAAACAAACCTTCTAATAAAATTAAGTTGACCAAAGAAAGATTGGATGCCTTTCTTGGTTCTTGGGATAGGTACTTTGCTGATTGCTTCCACTCTCTCAAGGTCTATCATAACACCATCTTTTGACACAATGTGACCAAGTAGCTTGGCCTTTTACACACCAAAATGACACTTCTTTGGATTAAGAGAAATGCCATAATCCCTACATATGATCAGCATCTTCTCCAAATGCTGCAAATGATCACCTCCCTACCTTGAAAACAAAGTCACATCATCTTGGTAAACTACAATGAACTCATTGATGTAGCCAGTAAAAGTAACATCCATTTCTCTTTAAAAAGAGGCACCATTATTCATCAAACCAAAGGGCATCCTAACAAAAACATATGTTCCCCAAGGAGTAGTGAATGTTGTCTTAAGTCTTTCTGATTCTTTGACAACCACTTAATTGTATCAAGAGAAACCATCCAATGTAGAAAGCAACTCAAACCTTATCACAAGATGCAACATATTTTCCATATTTGGCAAGGGATAGTTTTCCTTTAGTTAAGCACTATTAATATTTTTGAAGTCTACACAAAGTATGATATCCCCATTCTTCTTTCTGATTGGCACAAGGTTTGCAACCCATAATGAATACCTTGTGGGCTGAATGATCCCTCCCTCCTTCAGTTTCTTCAGTTCATATTGCATTTTCATTGAGAGGAGTGGATTGATTGGCCTTTTCTTCTGTCCAAATGTTTTGGCATTTGTTTCAAGAGGAATATCATGTTGAAACATTGACTATTATCTTGATTTCATGAGATCTAGATGAATCAAGCATTTCATCTTGGTCCTAAAATAGCTTTTCAGTGTTCTTTAAGATAATTTAGTGATGTTACAATTTTCTTATGCCATGCACTTACCTAACTTTGAGGTACACCTGAAAATTATCAATTTATCTACCCTACCTGCCTTTTGGATCACTTAGACATCTTTTGCCTATGATATAGAGTTATTGTCAACTTCCCCTACCTAGAAGTCCTCCCTAGACCTGTACCTTCACTCTTTTTCTCTTCACAAATGTATAGTATGATACAATGACATATATGTTACTTTTATTGCAAATATATACCAATCTATATAACTGAATTTTCAAACCATCACATTCCCTTTGCATAGACTCCTTAATCAACTTGAGCTTGAAGGATTAGAAAGCCTTGTACCAATCTTGTCACAATTATCTTAGTCATAGCTAGACCTAGTATAGCATTTGTAATGTTAAATTTTTCAATAAGTGTATAGACCACTGAACGCTAATTTTCAAATCTAGAATCTTTCCATCACTTTCATAGTTGACAGTATCCAGTATTTTGATACCTCAATCATGAAACACAATGTCCTAAACTATATCATACATTGATATCCTTTTCAGATTCCTTCATGAAGAATGAATGCACCATTATAGGCTCAGTTTCATCACCTTCACTACCTGTATGCCATGACAATTTTCTCCATTTGTTTGACATAACAGCTCTGAATTATCTTTTTGCATACAATTTCTATGACATCACATATAGTGCCATGACCTCATCATGATCTATCCTTTAAGACTAATATAGGTCCCTCAAGAATATCCAACAATGACTTCGTTGAGTCCATTCAAACTGAATTTTCAATGGGGGAACATAATCTTCCATGAGTAGGAGACAAGCATAATTTTAAACAATACCATGAATTCTCAAATTTGGATCAAGCTCCATTTAAATAGCAACGTCCAAGGAGATCACCATGCTCTACCTCCTTAGGCATGAACTCAACATTTGTCCATCATGTCTTTATTTTCCATAAGCAAAAACCAATGAAATTCTCAGACATTTACATCAATAAAAAAACATTTCACATAGGAAGCACTGACCTTAAGTCACTCAATTAGATGCAACACATAATTTCTCCACACACCTTGACAAACCATGCTCACTTTAATGGGAATGGTGGAAAAGACATATCCATTTGGACACTCCCTCCAACACTTAGAGCCTATCATGTATCTTGAAATAGTCATAACTCATTTTTGAAGGGAAATCAAGAAGCGACATACTTCCAATTTTAACACACACAGAGCCTCTTCTATAGATGCATAGATGTACTACCTAACCTTTCACACATGCAACAACCGATTATTCTCTCTCTGAGTCTATGGCAATGCACTTTAGATAGGATGTTGTCAAACCTTATTAGACTTGGAAAAACATCAAATACATGACATGTTTAGAGTCAGGGACTCCACTATGATGCACCAGAATCACCACCTACAATTGTCAAAACCATGTCATCTTATCTTCTCTAGGATCAAAGTTGTGAATCATGGATTTCAACTTTCAATTGGGAATCAACTTATTATGTCCCCAAATATACATCAGGTGACTCTCCAAGAACACCTGAAACTACTAGTCATGCTTCAAGGTCAACAATGACCTTGAGGTGCAGTCTTTGAACACCATTTAAGATTTCTTCCTGGAGTAACCACTAACCCTTATTTCAACCTTCCTCAAGCCATTTCACAATGCTAGGTTCTTATACTTGAATAATTCTCAATCATCTCCATGACATGGAACACTGACTAGAAAAATATTCTAGGCTCACATACATTGGGCTTATGTCATAAGGGACACTCTGTGGAATAGACCACACATTGGAATGAAAACATAGAAGATTCATAATAAATGGTAGTGGATCCTTGGCAGTTTGGGCATGAGGAGGACTACACATTTTTGTCTGGGACAACAGAACTTCTGACAGGTAGATACTCTTCTTAGGAGCTTACTTTTGAGAATGCTTGATAGAGTCAATAGAGTCATTTAACATAGTATTGAGAACCCTCAAAATTCCTTGAATGAATTATTTGAAACCATGTGATACATGTAGGATACTCATTACCATGCTACAACAACCCTTATCTTGATCTTTTAATCTCCTTATTTTCTATGTTCAATCTAATATGAGTCCATGACCACCATCATAACATGTTAATCATCAAAGCTCTTAAGTACTCTAAGTCCTTGCATAATGTAATTTCAAAATTTTTCAGCTACTTCCATACTTCAAGAGCATGATCGTCAAGACCTACTTGATACTCAACTCATGACACATCCCTTAAATTTGTCAATCACATCATGACAGGTAATACTTCAGTAGATGTACCTAGACTCACTTGTAACACTACAATGATAGCACATGATGAAGACTTAAAAGGTCATAAAGAAGCCATCATCACTTACTTATTTGTCAACAAAAACACATGAAATTGGTCCATTTCACATGTTGAGAAATGAGGTAGATATTGGAGTTTATCACACGAATCCATATGATTTTTTTTGTCTTATTTACTTTCCTTCAACCTTATTCCGCTAAAACTTGGCAATGAGAGGGTCATCTCCTCAATCTATTTTCACGTTGTGTAAAAACAGAGTTGAATATTTCTCCTCCTAAAAATAAGAGGAACAAAAATATCTCTCAGATTCTCATTTGATTAGGTCTACAATTTTATGTAGAGAATCTATAATGGTGTTATGTTCATTGCCACAAGTCTGTGATGCTTGAAAATATTCCCTTCTTCAAATACTTGCCATATCTTCAATGACCATTATCTGTTGTACAGCCCCTGGATAGAGAGTTTTCACTACTAGCTTCTAAGAGGAACAAAAACCTCTTCTCAATTTGAGGTCATTTCAGAGCTCTAAAAATTTATTTAGAGCGATCTCTCTGTGTTGAGGTCTGCTAGTACTGCTACTTGAAAATATTCTCAATCTTCAAATGCCATGGTGATATCTTGTCAAAACCATTGGTTGGGTTCTATGTAAAAACAAAGGTAGTAGGTTTTTCCATCCTAACAAATGAATCAGGATATTTGATTAGACAAGATTCTTATCAGAAGGCCTCAAATTAACAAGAAGCCTTCTGCAAAGTTTTAGTTATAGAAGGTTGTGCATTGAATTCATGTGAGTCCTGATGCTAGTTATGTGAGTCCTGCACTAGTTATGTGAGTCAAACTCAGTTCTATGAAATCTAGGATGAGTCCTGTCACTCTATGTTTTGTGATTCTTGAAATGCATTATGTCATATGAGTCCATGTTCTCAATATCTTTATGAGTGATGTGAGCTTTGTACCAGTCCCTAGTATCCTCTTAGCTCATGAATGGAGTAAATACACTTGCTACAGTACATTCAAGAGATCAAATGACCTGTTTCATACATAATACTGCACTCATAACTTATCAATAAATATTAAGAAATGAAAAAATTGATGACTGCTAATAGAATTGTTACCCTAGAATATTTTGATCAACCTATTGTCTGGCTATATTTTGGGACAGCATTTGGATAACACATCACAAACCTCTAGGAAGTCATGGGACCAAAGGTCCCCTTCATTTAACAATTGGAGCTCTCATGCAAGATCCATATTATTTATTCTAACTGATCTTGGATGTGAAAAATAAAATTATTTTAGGAGTATTAAGATCTAATTGCAAAGCTCATGAATGATAGCTAAACAAGATCTGGTAATAAATCAATAAGATGCTGATTTTCTTGGAAAGTTGCACTCGAAGATTAAGTGACACAGAGGTGTAGATTGGATAAGGATAATTATCATGTATAGCTACGGTAAAGAGACATTCACTGGCTAAGGAAAACTAGTTTGATCATAGGAGCTCATTGAATCAAAATCACTATAGAAGCAGAATGATAATGTTCTACCATAAGGTTGATCACAATTTTCAGCAAATGAAAATAAATTTACATACATGTCTAAAAATTAACAAGGTAACACAAAGTCTTCATTCCATAATTTGAGTTCCTTAGTATTTGATAGACAATTTCTTCGCCAAACACAAATTTCCACAGGAAGATATATCTTCTTCATTCAAGTTATTCAAGAGATTAGCAACACAAAAATAAATGACATAAAGACAAGACACTGGTGAGTTATTCCATATCAAAATCAGCATTTGAAATGCTCAATACAAAAAGTACACCCTAGTTGTGCATATGCACAAAAATAATCTCTCAAATCCTTTAGCCTGTAGGCATCCCTCTCTATTTATAAGCATCCATAAAGAAAACCTACAAATTCTTAGATCATTCAATTACATTTCACCCAATGTGTATGAACTACTAGGAAATGGACAAAAGGGCTAACAAGAAGTTGAAACCTTTTCTTCCTTGAAACTTGTCCCATTGCTTGGAATGCATAGATATTTAAAGATTCTAACAATTTATAGTAACCTCAAATACCTGAATACAAAAATTGTGCCAACTATTTATAAGTAATTGACTTTTTCAAAATACACTTAAAGTAAGGGCTTTCAACCAAATTAGGTACCTTTTACAAATTTTCTCAGATTACTTATCTTGGTACCCAAATTTATTCTCCTTTTTAGTTTGAGAAGCATCTAGAGATATGGCATGAAGCTTGAAGTCAGATAGATCTTTATGTGTGTCATTTTCTATAGCTGGGGATGATGATCTAACTGGCACTCAAATTTATGGAGAGATGGATAGCACTTTGAAAGGATTTGATCTGACCCTCACTATTTTAGGTTGTGTCTTTTCAACCCAGGTAAGAGAACCTATATTGTAACCCCCAAATGCTGAAGGAGATGAAGATATCCCTCAATTTATGAAAATAATATGAAAAGACCTTGGGAAAATATGATCAACAATCCAAATCTGACTTTCACAAGTTGTCACTCATAGATTATGGAGATATTTTAAATGCAAGGCAAGGGTTACTGAAGACATTGTATAATCCTGATTTGCCTCTTGCATTTTTGTAGATGGGTTAGATCCTTTTGTTGACACACAATGCAATGTAGGGGCAGTATGGGTAGGATTAGTTTATTTGATTGAATTTTTTGGTGGGGTGTTAACAAGACAAATTGGGATTTATCAGATCTTTGACAACCTCTACAATATTTGAACAACTATTAGATAAAATGCTTCAAATAATTAGGATATTATTTCAACCAAAAGAGGCATAAATGGAAGCCCAGGTTGTACTCTTCACACAATATTTGAGAATTCACCACAAAATTTTGAAGTAAAGAACTCAATTAAACACAAAAATCCTTGATCAAACCACGCCTAAGGTTCCCCAAAAGGCTTACAAGAAATCTCTTCAATCAAGGAAGGTAAAGTGATTTTAAATTTGTTTATCTCCTTATCAGTTGAAGGATTTTCTGAATATGAGATTGCAAATTCCACTACACTATCAACTAGAAATGGAGATCCTGTGTGATTTCTAAAGAATTTCAATGCAAGATTGTAACAAGAACAACGAAAACTATTTGCAGGCATTTAAAAATGATAACAGACACCATATTGCCCATAAAAACATAGATTAACTCAAAATCTTGTTAGATTCATCAACAAGGGAGAGTTTGATGAACAATATCAGAGTTGTGTGATGGCTATACACTTGTAACTAACTCACATACATGAAGATCCAACATAGAAGAAATTATCCTGTTTATTTTGGTGGGTTTCTCAGAAGATAAGTGTTTTCTCAGAATTTGCTCGTGATTTTCAATTTTTTCCCAACCTCTTGCATGTCTCAAAACATGCATTATATATCTCTTGCCACATTTGATCCTTATTTCCCAAGAACAAAATATTCTAAGGGATAAATTTTGTTATAACAATTCTTCATGATTGAATGAAAATGACATCAAACAAAAAAACATTCGCAAGTTGCCATGTGTGCCCAAAAATATTAAATCATTACAAATATATAGATCATTATCCATCATGGAGGCACGTTTTTCATCATTGAGGCATGCAAATACCCTTTACTCATCATTTTCATCTTTTTACCTCTTCAAATTACCTCTGTAACTTTTAATTTTGTCATTTCACATTTTTTCTCTAGCTGAGGTAAAAAATTACTTCAAAAATATCTCAAATCAAAGAATTAAGCCATGAAAGTGATTCCAATGATCCTGGAAGGCCAAGAAGACACAAAATCACTATAAATTTGATGAATTTTGATCCAAAAATCGTGATTCCAAGCTTCTTAGAGCCCCCATGGTGGTCAAAACAAATGGATGCACATCAACCATCAATATTATCCATCTTTTAATCCTATCCCTCCACGTGGAAGATGAAGACTTGTAAATAAGCTTGAGCTACCTTTTTAAATTTTTGGATAAGGCGAGACATGGTAAAAAATGATTGGAAATCAATTCAGGCTTACTTTTTATCTTTTTGACATTTTTGAAAAAATGGAAAATTTTGGCTTTTTTCTCCACCCCTCTGCCCTTGAAATTTGGAGCTGACACGTGGCACATGGTGGGTCACATTGGGTTCACACTTCAATTCTGTGCATTTTGACCATTTTTGGAAAATTAGAAAATTATAATTTTTTACCCCGCAGGCCTGTACCTCTGATTTCTCCCTCGCCACGTGTCTCCTTGTGATTCGTCATGGGCCAGTGCTCCAAAATTTGATTTTAAGCCTTTTTTGTAAAAGGGAAAAAATTCTCTTATACCTCCACCGGCCCACTGACCCGCTCTATCCTTTGCCATGTGTCACTCGATGATTCACTAGTGGGCTAACAATTCAAATTTTGATTTTAACTCCTTTTACTAAAAAGGAAAAAATCCCCATTTCCCTCAGCAGCCTGTACTTCCCTCTGACCCTTCATGGACATGTGCCCACCTGTGATTCATTCGTGGGTGCATGCTAAAAATTTTCATTCTGAACTCTTTTGTGAAAAAGGGAAAAAATTCCCTTTTACCTCCATCGGCCTACCGACCCGCTCGAAGCCTACCATGCTGCCACATGTCCTCCTCTGATTGGAGTAGGGATAAAACTTATTTTGAAACTTTAGATAATTAGAGATTAAAAAATCTAAGTCCCCCTCAGTCCGCTCCTCCCTTTCTGGTTTTTTAAGACACGTGTCTACTCCAGATTAGCTGCAGGGCTTCAGACCAATTTTTGACTTTAAATTTTTTAAAAATAAAGTCTTAAAATTACAAGGGAATCCAACCACCCACCGACCCCCTGCCAATCAGAACATGACATGTAGGAAAATTTGGAAAAAACGGGTCTTTGGGCTAAAAAATGCCCCATTGTTTGAAAAGGCAAAAAATGAAAAGTTAGAACACTTCCCCACTTTTCCTTAGCCAATTAGAAGATTCCATGTTGCCAATACCTTCTGAGGATGAATTTGATGGGAAAATGGCACCCGTCTAACCGTCAAAATCTAAAAAATTCCAGGGATGCCCTAGAATTCAATTTTTTCACTAAGGATGGTAGATTTTTCAATTCTAAATCAGCTGAAGCATGATTTCCAAACATTTTCGACCTTTGGATAGGATTTTCAATTGCACACAAGTATGATTTGATCAATTTTGATTTTTCCAAGATCTGGCAAAGGAAAAAATGATATAGCCCACAAAATTGGAAAAACTAGGGCACAAAAAAGGGAAAACCTGGATTATTCTTCCAAATTAGGGAAAAACAATAAGCTTGTGAGCATTTTTAAAGAATTTCAACTAGAGGGGAAGAATTTCAAACAATCAATTCAATGGGTAAAATGTTTTTGAGCAGATATAGATTTGAAATTTTTAGGGCAACATGGTGTAAGTTCAAAATGGGAACCAACACAGTGAAACATAGTGTTTTGATGTGTGAATTTGATGAGTGTGTTTGGATGTCTGTGAAGAAATGTTAAATGTAGTTGATTAAACCCCTACTTACACTATATTTACAAGTCAGAATGCAAGAGATTAGCTTTTAATCCCAAGACAAAATATGGAATTTCGATGAGAACAACCACAAAAAGAAAGAAAAATGTGATTCAAAAAGGAGAAAAAAAGGAATACTTGGCTTTCTCTCTTCCTTTTTATCTAATATTAAAGATAAGATAAGAAAATAAAATGATATCAAAGCAACCAATAAGCCCAACAAGTACAATAAAAATAAATTCCCTTACATGAAATGTTTGTGAAGAATAAAATAAATATGGAAAATGAAACAAAACGCAAGAAACTCACCTAAGAAAGTGGTCCCACTAAGCATGCCAGTATGTTTGATAAGATTTCCATGCTACTTGTTTTAGGTTAGTAAAAAAAAAAGGAGAAAGTAAGAAATATTGAAGTATGTTAGGGTTTAGGGAACCTATTGATGTGGATATGGTTCGTGCACACAAGAAATGATCCACCTTGCAATGATACTTCAACCTGCATGAGAGAAAGGACTCAAGAAAAAAAATGATTAGTAATATCTATTGTGAGATTCCAGGTAAAGTAGGCTCCAAGAAGTAAAATCTTCCTAGAGAGGATGTCATCCCATATGATGATAAAAAATAATGATGATCTAATAATCAATTAAATGTGGATAAAATAATATGAAAAAGTATCTGATAAGCTAAGATAATCCAATATAATGATTAACAATGGAAATTCTAGAAATCTAAAACAAACAACTTTTAGTCGATGAAAACCCGAGTACAGAAGGAACAGTCAGAGGTGACATGAGAAGTGGTTACGTCAAACTATGTATAAACAAAGATAATATTGATGTAAAGTCACTAAAGATGGTGTAAAACACATGGGAGAGATAAAAATGTAACAAGGAGTAGATATGGATATGGAGAAAGGATCAGGTCCACGGTGGCTGGGGATAGCTGAGAAATTTGAATGAAAATATGTGTAAGATTGGGTAAAGGTATGCAAAATTATGGAAAGTATCTATCTAGTGGATAATAGAATGGTTATAGAATGCTAACAGTTTAAATAGGATGCCACATGGATAGAGAAGATAAAAAATGTATCAGATAGGATGAAATGTAGAGAAAATAAGGAGGGTGGATAATATTTAGAAAATGTAGGCTATGGGTCGATGACGATTGGGTCCAATCAATGACAACTAGACTAGATGATGAGACACTAACTAGAAAAAAAGGATAAGCTGTTGGACCTGATGATGACAAAAGCTGAGTGAAGGCTGAAAAATATCTCAATGAATACCTAAAAGTATCTACAAAACAAAATAAATGCATGTTTGAACGAAATCTCCACAAAACTCTCTTAACTCGAAGCTTTAAGTGCCAAGGATAAACAATATATCACAACTAATGATAAGAAATCCAAGAACAAATCAAAGGGTAATACTTGCAAAGAACATATGAGATCGAATATTTTCCATCCATTTGAGAAGAGGGGTAGGGGTGATTAAATAGCTCAGGGAAGGTTTGACAGTGACCTGGGTCAGTCACCAAAAATTGGGGTGAAGAGACTACCACTTGTATTTTGGAATGATAATGGAAGGTAGAAATAGGATTTGAAACAGATAAATGGTTATTTTGAGGACTGTCTATGTTAAAGAGATTTAAATGGGTGAAATCTAGTGGAAGGAATCTTAAGAAAGGATAGAATGAGTGGGGGAATCCTAGGGAAGGATTAATGATGGGTAAGAGAGGTGGGAATCCCATGAGGGATGATTTAAATAAGGGTGATTAAGATAGTTAAATGTTTTGGGATGGGATTAGGATTAATTAAATTATTTTAGGATTAATGGGATTAATGGGAGTTTATAAATGTGGTGTTGAGAATTATAAAAGATAAATGAGATAATGAGGTATGGGAAAAAATTGGTATAATTTAAGATGGAAAGGGTATGATTTTAAAAATAATAGGGAAATAAATGTGTTAGGTGAGATTGGAATGTGAACGAGGTATGAAGGCATAGGGAGGTTCCAAAAAGAGGTGTCTACACTTTCCTTGTTACTCTTGTAATTCATCAAAACCTCTACTTTTTTCTCACCTTCCACATGCTCTCTAAATTCTCGAAGTAATCTCTATCAACTTCTAGACTTAAATAGAAATTCCCTACTCTTTCTTTACTAACACATTCATATGTATCCACAAACCTTACATTTAACTTCCATGATCTGTGAAACTTCCATCTCAGTCAAAAGATAAACATATATAAGACAATATCTTTTTTTCACTTTATCCTCTAAACCTCATCACACGTTCATACTTTTAAATATCCCCAGGAATTTACATATCTTCATTGTTTCACATCAACTCACTATATTCAGAATTCTTAACCACCCACTATAGTTTGTTCTATCTTGTATGTTTCATAATAGATCTCACTATTCTCTCTTAATTTTTGCATTTCACAATACTCACTCATAACTCCCTCAACATCTATAAACAACAAAATCAACATTAAAAAAATGTGTCATTTTACCTATCTCATTCTCTTTAACCTTTCATAGCTCCAGCAACATTTTTCTACATTTTGAATTATAAATTCACCATTTTTTATTATCTGACTCTTCAAGTTCACCTTTTTGAGTTCAAAGACTTTTGAACTTATTCACTTTGCTTGACAAAGACCAAGTGTCTTATCATATTCTTTATTTGAGTCAAAAGAGAGGAATACTCAAGCTTACAACATCTCAACACCTTTGAGATTCTTGTTTCAGTGGAATAAGTACCCCTAACTGATGTCCCATGATCTTTGAGTTTCAACTTCACATGGAAAGTACACTAACTCAGCCTTTAAATTTACCATTCCATTGTTTTGATCTTCAAGAATTGGTTTCATTAGTTTACTATCATTATCATATGTTTTAAAAAATAGAAAAATCTTCATCGAGCTCTCTTTATGGACAATATGATCATTCTTGTATGTTTTCAGACATCATTTTGAAGGAAAAATTACATTTAGATAGTCCATTTTGACAAGAAATAGGTTTGTTGACCTATAACCTTCACATTGTCACATGATCACCATGTTTTCTAGCTCAATTAGGACCATCACAGAGTTTATTATCCCCTTTTATATCATTTTAACGTTTTACATGAACATGTTTTGTACATACTCCAGGAAATTACATCAAAAACATGTTTATAGGACTATACAGAAATAAGAGACAACCTTCATGAAAAATGTCAGCAAGAATTCTTCAAAATATCAATGGAATTACAAAATTATTTTTGTAATGCATTCATATTATTCAAACATAGAAATCTTCAAATTTTTAGAGGATTGTTTTTAGTAAAAATCAATACTTGACTAATTTTCCCATTCAAACCCTAGGAGAGGGTTTTGACACTTGTGTAAGCCTTAGAGTGATAGAAATATCATATATTTAACATTTCTCTATTTTTTTTAATATTTCAATCCCACAAGGTCTGAGAAACACTTTTCTAACTAATTCAACACTTATTTCACCTTATAACAACTCAAAACACTCCCAATCATACATTTTGATAGTGCACAGTCTAAAGGAACTGGACTCCTTATATTATGTTTTGATTATAGAAACAAAAATAATGTTATGAAAATTTAGATGAACTTATTGAAACATCATATACCCTATTCCAAAGTAAAACCCAGAGCTACTTCATACCAAGATCCAACATTTGTTTTATCAATTATGTATAAGGAGTATCGTTGGCACTTTTGATAACAACTAGCTTAATGCCCTTTAAAAGAGACATCTAACCTGCTCTATTTTTCTTGGTGGTAAGATTAAATTCTTAAGGATGACCAAACCATTCCAAAATATCTGAAGATATCAACCAGTCCTTTAAAAATAGTCTTAGCCACTTAGACTACAACAGATGAAAGGTGATTCAAGAAGACAAGCTGGAGGATAAGAGTCATTCCAACATTTTGACATATTTGTACCATTTATGAGATAAAAAAAAATTGACATGAACTTGTAGAGAATGTAAATATTTCATTTCAATCTCAAACTTTGATCTAACCATCACCTCTATGGCTATAATGTCCTACTATTCTAGAAGAATGCAACCTATGCCTTATTGAAAGAGATTGAAGAGAGAATTTATTATTGAAGTTTATTAATGACTCAAAAACATGGTTTCAATATTGAATATATCTTAAACGTAATATAATATCTTAATCATCATATTTAAATCAATACTTGCCACTTTTTCCTTCATTGATTCAAGGAGGTGTTTGGCAGTGAGAAAAACATAGCTAGAAAAATGTTCATAACTTCTCTTATACTTATCCATTTTTCCTCAAAAGTTTTGTAGTGCTTTAGGATTAGAGTTCTCTACAAAAATTCCTTCTATTATTTATCTGAAAAATGCTCCATATTTTTTTCTTGGGTGCTATGAAGACAGAGGATCTCAAATTGCATTCCTTAATGAAGCCAATCTTAGGAAAAATTAGCATAACTTTCTACATACCTAGATTCAAAACTTGTATGAAATTTGGCATAAATCACTAAAAGACAATTCTCTACACATACTTCATAGTGTTGGGTAGCCATAATTTTTCTTGTATAATCTCATGACCTATCTCATTTTCTGTGACTCTACACTATCCATTTCTCAAAGGCCAACTTTGGTGTACTTTTTAAGTTTTGTCTCCAGGAGATGAAATACAATATTTTTGTATGCTCATACATGTCCTATGGAAACTGTTACTAGGCTTATCACATGCTTTACCTGGTATTTTTCCATGACCTATACCATTAGCTTTTACACCTCATTAGGCTCTATAGAACTAGGCCTAAATAAGCTAGTTTCAACTGATACTTCCACTAGATGACCTCAGACCCACTCCAATATCTCTTACCCAGTGTTAAAACCATCATATATGACATATAGAATAATTGATTCAAGTATACCAACCATTTCCATACCTGCTATAGAATCCTATTTCATTGACCAAGCCTGCATCACACTGAAACCATCTTGAATGCTTAATAAACCAATGATGAGAGGCACTACCAATCACACTTCATGTCTATTTGACTAAATCCTCACTTTAACATTCACTCTTTTTACATCAATGCCACTTGACATTAATGATAACATAATGATCGGGGTTCAACAATCTCCCCCTTTATCATTGATGGAAACACACTCAAAAACTTTAATGGAAAATACACACACCAACAACTTTATAATCACCATTCCTAGTTTCTAGACAAATTTTATCCCCATTTGACATCTATGACAAAAGTTTCTTGTCTACTTTACATGATACAATGACAACTAAAGACAAATGATGCACGAGAAAATAAACTTACTTGTCCACAAGCTCCCCTTAGAACTATGGTTCTCTCTTTTATGAGCTCCTGTGCCTAGCCTTGAGTGGCCTCTTCTTCACTAAACTAAGCTACCCCTGAACTGATACTCTCCTTATTTTTCCTGTCATTCATATTTTACATCACTTTCTAGGACATTATTTTGCTTAACATCACAAAAACTGCCTCTAACATATGTCATACTCACTTTTAGGACCATGATCCCTAAATGAAAACTTCAATCAATCTAAGACAAGATTCTACCAAGCCTCTAGAATGTTCATACTCATCATGAATCATCATACTTATGACTCCCCATAATCCAATGATTCTCCATATCTCTAGTGAATGACATGAAAACATTTGAGTTCTTAGCTTGATTTTCATCACTCATGGAGTAAATGGTCATTATTATTCTACCCTGAAGCATCATTTTAGTGTATACCACATGTCTTAACTTTCTTTACAATTTCCTTGTACTGATTTCTTACTCAAGTCTATACCTTCTTTCTTCTTGGTTCCTAGTCCTCCATGTGTCAGGTACTTTTAACCTTGCCTCTATGAATTTTATTGGGAATGTCAAAACATCAACTATAATGATACCCTTTAGGCCACTTTGATAGCACTTGAAACACTTCTTCTCTAAAGATTCAGTGCATCACTTTCCTAGTCTTGTAGACACTTATCTCAATCTTTCTTATCAAAAATAGATGCAAAAAATCAGCCTCATATCTCCCCCCTGATTCCTATAACTTCTCTATAGATGTTCAAGAATAATCTTCTTGATCCAGGATCTTACATATTTAGCCACTTCATTAAGATTGGCCACCTCTGGTTTTAGATTCTTCTACCCAATTTTATTCTTTGCTCTAATCAGATTTCCAGCTTATACAATTTCAAGTTTTAAACTTAGATGATCACAACATGATGTATTCAACAACCAAAATCATCCCTTTTACTAGCTTGAGTTACACTAGTGATTAGATTCACATGTGGGTGTGCATTCAATGAATGGTTCAAAACACCACCTCAATTATTTCAATAAGACTATCATGATGTAAAACCTTAAGATCCAATGATACTAATCAACCAATATTTCATTTAACATTTCATAGGCACCCAAAAAGTTTTAAAGGATCCACTCTAGTTTTTGTCTACCCCTGAGGATCATGACATCAGCCCAATAAAGCTTCCAATCACCCACTCCACATAAAACTATCTATACTTCTCATGTTGCATTATTTCTTTCTAGGTCCTTACTAGGTCTATCAACATACACTATCAGCAATATATTTAGTTATATATGGTTTCTATGCAAAATAAGAGGATTTTATAGCACCCAATATTCTCTTTTTATTCCGTAAAAATTTCATGAGATGACTCTAAGGGAACAACATAGTTATTTTGTTAATTGTTTCACTAAATTATCCTCTAACTCACTGTATTTCTACTCCTTATAGCTCCTCATCATACTCAAGATTGAGATCAAAGAAATTAGCAAGTTCTAACTCTAGGACTGCTCTTACAATCTATCTTCATTAAATATGGCTGTTCTATCTCCGAAGACTAAGAGTCTGATGACATGTTAACGAGTTTTCCTATATATTCAATATCTTTTGATCTAGGCCCATTAAAATGGTTAAGCCCTAGCTCAGCTCCCCCTAAGACACCCTTCTAAGATCCTAGAAGGTTAAAAGTCTAGATATTAACTTTCCTTTGTGAAACTTCCCTTTCAAGGAACCATTTTATGACCTTTGGACTGTGTTTTGGGAACTTTACTTCCCATGTTGGATTTCACAAAAATATCTCAGGATTAGACCCTTAGGGGATTAATCTTCATTACATAATACATTTCTTCACATGAGTTTCCCTGATATCTTGTAAATGAGCTCAAAGAATTCAAAATGTTAAGTTCACTCAAGTCCTATAAACTTATGTCTAGCATCCTTTACACTACAACCCTTATTGTAGATTTTCCATGACCAACTTCAAATGTTTTTATTGAAAGTAATTTCTCATAAAATTTGATTCTAGACTAAGAAATTTTCACAGTAAGTTTTCGTTTTTATGTTTTTCAAGAATTATCCTTACCAATGGGCTATGAGCTCTTGCAAGCCCTCATATTATGTATTTCAAGCCTTTATCTTCCTCCAAGAGTATGCACGTGTAATACTGAGTAGTGAAACACTTTGACTACTCACAGTAGGTAGGGACTCCATCCTTGGAATATTTCACCTTCACATTATTACCTAAATATTGTAAATTGCATACATGACTGGGATATTACATAAACTTTACTTAATCTAACCTCTTCAACTTTTATATTGTTTCTTACATCTAGGTCCCTATGCTTACACTGGTATGTAGTGAAACCTTTATCCCAAGATCTTGATGTATCATTAATAAGGACCATCTACTCTAAATGACTTCTTCTCACTTCAGGTTTTGAGTCAGGAAACCCTCATGATGTAGTAACAGACAGTGCATATATTTCAATGAACTTGAAAACATTTCTTTGAATAATTACATAGAGGGACACACTTATAACTATTTGAAAGACCATGAACTCACACTTTTGATGCTGAAGTTGATGCCTTCTAGACCACTATGACATACCAGTTTTGTCATCTACAAGTCACTGTTAACACTGAAACTTTTATGCTTGAAGATCTTCACACATGTTTGAGATAGATGTTCAATGACCACTCAACTTACTTGATATTATTCTCACTAAGCTTAATGGCACCAGAGTATTGAAAAATACTTTTGATAGTTATTGAACATGATGAAGGTACTTTAACATTTCTTTGAATGACACACACAAAAGGAATACACTATGTAACCATATTGTATGTGATACATTATACCAGATTACTAGATACCTTTCAATAGGATTTTACTCCCTTAAGAAGCCTCTCTTATATGACAACAAATTTATGAGCCATGACTTAGTTATGATGACAATTTGAGAAAACAAATTAGACTTTAAGACCTCTTGACCACATAATCTAGGTATGAATACTCAAAAATAAATAATTTAATATCTTTAATGTGCACAAATATATCAAAATGAGATTAAAAAACATTCTTTAGATTGGACATACCTTAACAACTTCATGAAAACCCCAATCAACAACAACTGATAACAATTACCTTTTCAAGAGAAGATTTGACTAGTTTAGTCAACCTTATCATGAATAACACTTGGTTAACATATTAGTATATTTCTGACAGCCAAACCATTCTTAATTTATCTAGTGTATACCTTATAGAATACTAGAGAAGGAACACCTTTTGTGATATCATCTCAAAACAATAAAAATTCATTAAAAGAAATTGATGACTTTCTCTTTCCTTTTTAAAATTTTGAAACATTATTGAATTACTTTCCTACAATTTTTTGTATGATAACATCATCTCCTATGTTCTCACCTACTAATTGAATGTCTTATAAGAACACGTGCTTGAGATCACACAAGTTTTCCAACACTTCTTGAGGTAAAATTACGTTATTCTTGGCACTAAAATTGTCTTCATTTTTCTTGCCTTTTCCATCACATGTTGAAGTATTGTTAGTTCTTACTTCTTCTATGAATTTTTCAGATTGGTGTGTCTCATCAACATATTACCTTGTTTTCTTATTATCATTCTTTAATTTCTCAACTTATGAATGTGATTACTTGATCTTGTATATCCATTTAATCTCTTTCTTATTAGGAGTTACTTTAGTCATAGTTACCTTTGTCTCATCTCTAGGATTGGTCTTCATATTTTGATTCTTCTTAAATTTTAATTTGAATCCATGCCACTTGTTATTATATATATGATACTTATGGTAGTGTCTTGCAAAATGACCTTGTTTATCAAAAATGAAACATAAAAAATAGTTCCCTCTCCTTGAGTCTTATTCTTTCCAATACTGACTTATTGGTTCCTCTAAGAAATGTCTTGCCACTTGATATTTTTCTTGTAAATTGAAACACTCTATATTATTCTCATATTCAATTTTACAACTTCTCCATGGTTTTTATATATCAAATTCCTTCATGCAATTCCTAGATCTATGCCCAAACACATGAAATGGAAAAAAAATATCCATTAAATAATCTCTCATACCTGAAAACATTAGGTTGTCTAATTGGTTTAGGCCTTCTTGAATTGGTCCCTTTAGTTATTTTCATGTTTTTATGTCTACTTGAACCAGCTTGGTTATCTTCACTCTTCTGTTTAGTTTATTTCATGTAGCCTAGTCAATTTTTATCATCTATTGAATTCTATTTGTCCACCATCTCATTTAGAGCTTCATAAATCTTTTCTAACTTTCCGTACATATGCATACTTTCTTTTACTTTCTGTAATTCAGATCTCAAGGATATCACCTCTTATTTATGTCTCATATAGGTGTATTCTTCGGCATGCAGAGATTTTGACACTGTGTCAACCATGGATTTCAGCTCTGTGCTGATTTTGAGATGCTCTTTTTCTTTGTCTATGAGAGATGTTGAAACCATCTCTAATTGTGCCTCAAGATATTTTATTCCCTCTACATATTTCTAATTTTTCCTCACCTCAATAATTTTTATCTACTCTTCATACTCTTTCAACTTGGTATTTTTTTTTTGTTCTTTTTCCTTTGATATTTAATTTCATATAGAGAACCTATTAGTTCTACTTTAAGATTTACCTTTTCTTCCTCTTCATCTAATATTTCATCCTCAATGACATATTTGTATCTTGAAATGTTGCTGGACATAAATTCAATAAAAATTCTTGTGATTTAGGTAGTACCTACTCCAAGCTGTTAGACTTGATTTTAGAGTACCAGGATTTGATACCAATTGTTAGAAACTTGGAAACTGAGAGGGGGGAAAATCAGTGTCTTATTAAACTTTTCACATATTTATAATTTACCAATTTTTTTGATAAAATCACACAAGAAAATGAAAAATAGACAACACGTAATGTTTTAAAGTGGGAAACTCAAAATGGGAGAAGACCCACTAAAATCAGAGAACTAGTTTTGAAAAATTTGTCTTATGTGTTACACTGATTTCAAGATGAGCTACAACTCAAATTTATAAGATAAAACCACAAGAATATAATCAAGCTACAAATTTATGGTGCAATAAACAATCCCCACATTAATTCAGCCAACAACCACTGACCTTTTGGAAGCTACAACCTATAAGGAAGATACAACTCCTTGATTATAATGAGCTACAACTAAGTGTTTATACAATATTTGATCACTCTTAATCTTGGATGAAATACTTATGATTATAACCTTAAATTTACACCTTGACCTTACTTTTTACTCCTATAATTTCATCTAAACCTTAGCTTGCTACTCACATTCCACTTTCTTTATGAATTCTTGAAGTAATCTCTGTCAAGTAATATACTTTAAAATAAATACCCCGCTCTTTATTTACTAACACATTCATATGTATCCAAAAACCTTGTATTCAATATTCATGATCTCTGAAAATTTTGTCTCAGTGAAAAGAAAAACATATGCAAGCCAATTTATTCTTTGCACTTTATATTGTACTCCTCATCGCAATTTAACATTTTTAGATATCCCAAGGAATTTTCACATCTTCACTATTTCAAATCAACTCAATGTATTCAACATCCTCAACCACCTGGTACATTTTTTTCGATCTTGTATGTTTCATATTCAGAGCTCACTATTCTCTCTTGATTTTTTCACTTCATAATACTCACTCCTAACTCCCTCAGCATCTATAAAAAAAAAATATATATTAAAAAATGTGTCCTTTTACCTACCTCAGTACCTTTAACCTTTTATATCTACAACAAAAATTTTCTACATTTTGAATTAGTAATTCACCCTTTTAATTATATGACTCTTCAACTTCACCTTTTTGAGTTCAAAGTCTTTTGAACTTATTCACTTTACTTAACAAAAATGAAGTGTGTTTTCATTTTCTTGATTTGAGTCAAAAGAGATGAATACTAAGGATTGTAGCATCTCAAGACCTTTGAGCTTCTTATTTTTGTCAAATAAGGAACCCTGATTGATGTACCATGATCTTTTAGTTTCAAAAACACATGGAAAGTACATTAATTCAACCCTTCAATTTACCATTCTAGATTTTTTATCTTCAAGACTGGGTTTCATCATTTTACTATCACTGTGATATGTTTGAAACAACTGAAAAACCTTCACCTAGTTGTTTTTGTGGAAAAATTGATCATTCTTCTATGTTTTCAGGAGACTTTTTAAAGGAAAACTGCATTTACATAGTCCATTGTGATAAAAAAACTTGGTTGCTAACCTACAACCTTCACATTGTCACGTGATCACCATATTTTCCAACTAAAATAGGACCATCACAGATTTTAATATCCCCTTTAGTATCATTTAAACATTTTTCATGAACATCTTGTGTATATATTCCAAGGAATTGCATCAAAAACACATTTATAGCACTATACATAAATAATAGACAATGTTCATGAAAACAGTCAGCAACAACTCTTAAAAATCTAAATGGAATTAAAAAATTATATTTTCAATGCATTATTATTCTTGAGAAATAAAAATATTCAAATTTTTAGAGGATTTTGTTGGCTAGAAATCAAGAATCGAGTAATTTTCTGATTCAAACTCTGGGAGAGGGTTTTGACCCTTGTGCATTATTGAGAGTTAGAAATTTCATATATTGGACATTTCTCAATGGTTTTTGAAGAATTTAATCCCACAAGGTCTTAGAAACACTTTTCCAACTAATTCAACATTTATTTCACCTTTCAACAACTAAAAACACTCTCATTCATACATTTGAACAGTGCATAGTCTAAAGGAACTAGTGTCCTTGTCTTAGTTTTGATTCTAGAAAAAAAAAACGTCCTTAGAATTTATATGATCTTATTTGAAAATCATATACCCTATTCCAGTGATAAACTAATATCTTCTTCATACCAATATCCAAGAATAATTTTTTTAACCTTGTAGGGGTATTGTTGGCACTTTTGATAACAACTAGCTTAATGCGTTTCAAAATATACCTATAACCTAATATATATTTCTTGGTGGAAAGAGTGAAGGATTGAGGATCATAAAACTATTCTAGAATCTTTGAAGATATCAATCAGTCCTTTAAAAGCATCGTTTTCAACTTAAACTAGAACACATGAAAGGCAATTCAAGAAGACAAGTTTAACGTTAAAATTCCTTCCATAATTTTGACATATTTGGACCACTTATGAGCTTAGAACCATTTAACATGAAATTTTAGATAATTTAAATCTTTCATTTCAATCTCAAAATTTATACAACCATCACCTTTATTGCTATATTGTCTTACCATGCTTGAAGAATTCAACCTATGCCTTACTGAAAGATCTTGAAGAGATAATTTATTATTCAAGTGCATTAAATGACTCAAAAACATGGTGAAAATATTGAATATCTATTAAACATGTTATAATATCTTAATAATAGGATTTTAAATAAAACTCGCCACTATTTCCTTCATTGACTCAAGGAGGTGCTTGGCAGTGAGAAAAACATAGCTAGAAAAATACTTATAACTTCTTTGATACATATCCATTTTTCCTAAAAATGTTTCCAATACCTATATATTGGATTTATATAAAAAAATTAATTATATGATTTATCTAAATAAGTCTCCATATTTTTTCTTGAGTGCTAAGAAGATAAAGGGCTCAAAATGTATTTCTCGATGAACCAGTTTTAGGAAAACTAGCATAACTTGCACAAACATTTTCAAAATTTGATGAAATTTGGCATGGATAACTACAATACACCCATATAAATTCTCCATATGTTATTTATCCATAGGTTTTCCTATACCTATCATACCTATCTCATTTATATCAACCTACACTACTAGTCCTCAAGGTCAATGTTGATGAACTTTTGAAATTTTCTTCCAGGAGATAAAATACACCTTTTTGTTTCTCATATATTCCTTATACACAACTCCTATGCTTATCACATGATTTCATTATCTTTCCATGACCTCTACCATCCTTTCACATCTCATTTGGCTCTAGAATTGGGTCTAAATGAGCCACATATAACAACCATGTCCATGCCTCTAGTGGAATCTTACCTCACAAACCAATCCTGAAGAACATTGAAACTATCATGAAACCAACTTTAATTCTCAATAAACAACTCAATATCCACAAAAAATCAACCTTCGTGTCCCTTATAGAGCCTCACTTCATTACTCACTCCTTTTTCAACAATATCACTTGACATCAATAAAAACACCAATGACCAGGGTTCAACAATGTCCTCATATGAGGGGGGGTATCTTTTCTACAATTGAATTTTTTTGAGATATATTACTGTAGTGATAAAAAATTTCTTTGATGAAATACAATATACATTTTCACTTTTCAAAGTTCTTGTGTTAAGATGGTTACAATGTATAACCATTAATAGGCATTGAGATAATTTGTTTAATTTTCCCTTGTCAAGAGTTTGAAAGATATGAATGAAATATATTTTCTTATGATCTTAGATTATGTATTTCGGGTTCTATATAATGATCATTTGATTGATGGATTATATTTTTTGATACAATTTTGTGTGGTATTACTTATCTAGAATACACTAGATCTGTCCTTACCAATTGAGCTTTGGTTATTTGTTTAATATTGTTTGTGAGCATTTACTTTAAAATATTGGATGCAATTGTACAATCCTTGTTGTAACCATTTTGTTGATGTATTTTTGTAATCCTTTGAGTGAATCTTAGGCGTATGTGATCATAAGTAATAAACACTTTACTAGAATACTTTCATAAGACTTTATGTTAGGTATTTTAGATATTGTGTGGAACATTTGTAGCAATTAAGTATAAATGAATGAATATAATCTTTTGATGAAACTATGATTATTTGATAAAGTGTTCCTTATTTTCTAGAATGGTATATTACCTAGGTGAGTGTTGATTTTTGTGTTATAAAAGGATTTGTTTTCATATAATCCCCCATCTTTATAAATACAAACACATTACAAGTCCTATCCTACCATACTAATATGTATTTGTCCTTATATTTCTTTATCTATAAATACCAGTAAAGGGATCCCTTAACCTTAATTCCCTCATCAAATATATTTAAAATCAATAGAATTATACAATCTATAGTAACCTGTGTCTAGTGTAATAAGCATATGCATCACTTTATGTGACAACTCGTGAGAGTGAAGTGTTTTGTCAATCACCATATTTATCCTAGATTGATCCTTAATTTGAAGAAAATTAAGGAACAAAGACTTTGTTTCCCCCTCTCCATTCAGGTCACCTTGTGGGCCCTCTTAGCTTGGTTCAAGGGAAGGCAAAAAGTAGTAGAAAATGACCATCCACTTTGTACATGTCACTCAGTTACCCCAAAACTTAGTCCCGAATAGTTTTTAAAAAAAATCCTCTATTATAAACAACTCCTTCAACAAATTTTATCATTCTCGAAGCCTCCCAAACCGTTAGTACTTCTTCTGTGCCCCAAGGGGGTGTAAGATTGAGTACCTACACACTTATGTTACCATTTCAAGAGAATATTTCATAATTTTAAAACATATAAAAAGTCTCTAATGAAACTATTGGATGATAAGGACAAATTTAAGTTCATAATTATTTCCTTTACAAATCGTTGTCAAAATATAGTCTATTATGAATGTATTTTCCCAATATTTTCTCAATATAACTAGAATTTCCATTAAAACTGATCTAAAAATAATTATCAACCAGTTTATAAAATTTTAATTTAAATATAAATTTGAGTTAATCTAAACATATAAGGTGCAAGAAATTAGTAGCGGCTCCATCTTTTGAAATAAAAAATGGAATGAACCAATGCAAGTTTTTTTTTAATATTGGTAAATAGTTTTTTGAAAGGGACTATACCCTTGTGTACAGAAGAAGGCCTAAAAGCCGGAATAAGAGAGAGGAGCAGAGAAGTTGTAGCAGAGCACAAAAGTTACAGCAAAGAACAACGAAGCCCAGAAACAGCTACACAAACGAGACTTAACAGCAAAACAACAGCAAAAAAACAGCAAGCCTACAGCCAAGAAGCAGTAATAAAAACAATAAGGTCCAGCAAAAGTAGTCGGGACTACTTCTTGGCCGCTTGATCAATACTCGTCTTTACTCTTTTCCAAGCATGATACATGCCCAACGTGGTCATATGAGCAGCATCCGTCTTATCGAGCTCCTCTCTGGTTCTTTTGCTCTCTTTCTCATTGCTCCAAAGTGTAGCCAGGACACCGCTAAGTTGTGAAACACTTCTTGCATGAGATGAACTCCTCGATGGCCCTGAAGGCTACAATATTATACTCATGCCTAGTCTTCATCTTCCCTAGGCGGGAGTCTAAGGAGGTCAGTTTTTTGTATATGTCATCAATCTGGCTATTGCCAATGCTCCCTTCCCCCTTAATGCTTTTTTTACCTTTTTACGTAGCAAGGTTTTTGACCTCATCCTTCAGCAATTTAAGCTCAGCCTCTAAGGCCTCCAATCTCATAGAAGGGTTATCCGTTCAATGCAAGTTATTTACTATTTGATTGATTTATTCTTGAAACTTTGTAAATATGGAAGGAAAAATATATCTCTTCAATTCTGATCCTACCAAAAAGTTACTTCTAGAGTTAGAAAACACAAATCTAAGAAGGAAATAAATTTGGAATCCAGTGGGTGGTTTGAGATCAAAAGAAAAAATAGTTCTGAGTGCTGAATTCATTTAGTGGAAGATTATTCTAGCACATCTGACAGCTCTGAGTTAGGTAACCCTCAAGATGACTTGTATACTTTATTTCAAAATGTTTCAACATCTACAAGTAACCAATGTATTCATCATATTCCTCCATTGTTTGTTCTTAAAAATAAATTATTTTGTTAAATTGATTCCTTGAAGGATTTATATTTTTGGATCATACTCCCTTGCATCAAATATCCCCATTTCTCCATCATTTAAATCCTGAAACACCTCCAACAATCAATATGGCACAACCTCCACTAAGGCCTCTTTCTTTGGTTAATACCTATATACCAATAAGATTCCATGGGATGGTGGGCTACCTAAATGAAGTACCCCACGAAATAAAAAAAAATATTGCCTAGATTTCAAGGGAATAATGTCATAAGTGGATATCATCATATTATATTGTTTCAGAATGTTATGGATGACTTTTAAGTAGAACATGAAGATGTTTATATCAATTTTTTCATATACACTTTAGAGGAATATTCTAGGGAATGGTGTAATTCATCACCTAAAAATTCAATCGATTCCTGGACAAAAATGAAATATTATTTTAAGTTATATTATGATGATAATACATATCCTAGGTTTCTCTTGATGGAGTCTGAAAACAAAAAAATTAATCCTAATGAACCTATGCAAGATTTTAAAAATGGGTTTAGTAAAAATTTAACTTCTTGTTTGATCAAGTACTCATATGTATTTGACAAAAAAGAATCTTATTATCTAAGGGATAAATATCCCAAAAACTTGAGGAAGGATTTCTCTATGGCTACCAAATTGAGAACAATATTAAAGAAACATGGAAACATCCAAAGAGGTAGGGTGCTACGTTGATTAATCTTGAGAAACAATTGGCCAATAAGTAAGTGGACTTGGAGGAAGTGGTTAAGAATTTGACTAGAGAAGTTAAAGAAATTTCCTAAAAACTAGCTAGAGTAGAAAAAGAATTGGTTCCAAATCCTCAATATTAACATCAAGCCCAAGGGAAGAATAGGTTTATGAATCATCCCAAGGGAGATTACCTAGATGAGAAAAGAGGAAAGGGGCCTATTTGTTCATGGAATAAGAAACAAGATTGTAGAGAAAGTAAAGAATTACTAGATCCATTGACATCAAGGGTATCATTATTGTAAGATAATTATATCATTGAATGGTGTGATCTGCGATACTCCCCTTATGAGCCACTTATTGAAGATAGTGATGCTACTAATGAAGTTGGTTTTGGTGATATATGCATGATGGATTTCCTTGATGATTCACAACATGGAGCTACTTCAACTAATCTATTATATGTTAGAACCATGGAGAACTTTTGGACTTGTATAAATACAATATCTTCTTCCCCTTGTACAAGAAATGTTGATATAGAAATGGTTCAGTCATTTGAGCTCCCAAAACATGATTTTGAATATCTAAGGGATTTAATGATTAAGAATTATGATGGTGGAATCCCCTCTGAAGAAGATAGGAAGCTATTGATGAATTGTTTTGTAGGTTAAGAGAAATATTTTCACCTAAGAAGTAGACAATTCAAATGATTTGTCCCTTCTCCTAAACCCAAAATACCTCTCTTGACCAATATCCATAAATGTGGTCCCAATAAAGATATGCCTGATAAAGGCCATGCCAATACTCTAAATCCAAACACCTCTACCTTTGCTTAAGAAGTAAAATACAACATGTCATCAGAAACAAAGGTCACATTTCCCCCTATTTTTGACTTTCCCAAATATGTAGCATATGACATTGCCCAAATATTGAGCCAAATAAATATTACTTTCCCAATTTTGGAATTACTGAAAATTCCTTAGCATAGAAAATTATCATTTGAGTATTTAGGAATAAAATAAAAAATAGTTGTTAATGAAAGGGAAGTAAATAATGTTGTGATTCTTCCTGCTATAGCTGAAATTGAAATAAAAAAAGAGTAGGAAGGTATGGAGGAACCCTAAGAAGTATGTTTGGGTACTTCCTTGATGGAATAACAAATTGATATAGACACTTTCTTTACTACCTTGATTTTCAATGAACTACTCCATAATTGTATGTTTGATTCAGGAGCCTCATGTAATATAATGCTTTTAGAGGTCATGAAGGCATTAAATATGAAGATAAAAAAGACTTTGGGACATGTTATTCCATGGATTCAAGAGAAGTAAATTTTATTGGGTATGTGAAATTTTTAAGACTACAACTAATAGCTTATCCTAGAAAGTATTTAACTATGAATATTTCTCTAGTTGATTTCCCTACTAAATGCGGTATGATTTTATCAAGGAAGCTGGCTGCTAGTGTGGGAGGTAGTGTTAAAATGGATATTTCTTATGCCACTATACCATTGGAAGGAAAAATGGTCAAATTACATGGAGAAAAGAAAATGACACATCTTATTGAGGATCTCATGAATTCTTCTTATGAGGTATTATGTGTTGATACTGATTTGGGAAACCTCATAGGTTGTGCATATTTTGAAGATCATTATATGGATACAGATGCAGATATGGAATATGTTAATGTACCTTGTAATATTATGTTTTATGGAAAGTGTTCTAATGTTGGAAATAGATCTGGAGTATTTCTAACTTCTCCAAATTGAGATTCTTTTAATTTCTCATTCAAATTGAGGTTTGAATGTACCAATAACATTTCCAAGTATAAAATGTTATTGCTTGGTTTGAAATTTTCATAAAAACATGGGATTAATGATATAATTGTAAATGGAGAGTCTAAATTAGTTTTGAAACAAATCATAAAATTGTATGAAAGTAACAACCAAAGGTTGAAGCAATGAAAATATGTAGCCTGGGATTTGATTAAGACTTTTGATTCCTTAAATATTCTATATCTTGAGATAGCTCAAAATGTAGTAGTTGACAAGCTGGATGTCCTTACATCCTAGTTTGAAAATGATATAATATCTCCTTATATCAACTATGAAGTATAAATATTGACTAGACCATCAGTTCCTGATAACATACAACATTGGCATACCTTTGAAGATGATGGTCAGATACGAAGGTTTCTCAACTGCAAAGGTGAGTTCACCAACCAACTTATTGATCTTGAGCCAAAGATTACATTATGTGATGGAAAGGAAACCCTCTTTAGAAAGGATATTATACAGTTGACAACAAATATTATCCCAAGAGGACTCGTAAGTCTTGAGTGAAATTTTTAGAATACTGACAGGGTCATAAATAAACGTATCTTTATTTATAGGGAGGTGAAAGAATGTGTCTTAGGGACTCAAAAAAATCCCAAAAAGAATGGTTAGGATGTATCTTGAGAAAATAATAAAAACATGCTTCCACAAAGTTGCTAAAAAAGCATTAGGATTATTTGTGTAACATATTTGACAAACTGTTACTTTGATTTCATTTCATCTTGACATTGAAAACATGACATGGTATTTTTCTTAGGAAGGTGTACTCTTATGAATTTTTGAAATCATGTTTACAATGGATAAATTATTGTTCTGAAGAGATCCACTTTGTTGTGGTTCTGTTTACTAGAAATCAAGGCCATTCATCTTTTTGTACAAATTTAAATAATTTAAAGAAAAAGGATTTAGAGCTTATGTTGTTGTTGTCTTAACTCATTTTATGTTGACAGTAAGACCTTGGATCAATTCCATTGATCCAAGGTATGCTTCAGTTCTCCTTACCTGAATCATCTAGTTGAATTGGCATTCCGAAATGGAAGTTGAAGAGGGAATGAGTTGTGTTTTATTTATATACTTAAAGGATCTGGCTTCAGGTGTCCTTGGTTTACATCATGTTGTAATTGACCAGCCTGGGCCTTCTTGTTAAATATTTATAACACTGAATAGTGTAATAGGACTAAATACCTATTATTAAGCTATTAAGGTTAACACCTTATCCTAAGTATTAATGTTCTATACTATTGGATTTCAACATACCTAGGACCTACCTAGGACTTATTACTAAACTACAAAGGTGACACCCTAACCTAAGATGGTATGGTTATGGTTGAGGAATTTGGATAAATCCTATGGAAAATAATATTTTCCTAAAGACTAAGGTCAAATTCTAACATAAGGATAATCTAGCCTAAACTAATACTAAACAAAAAGGTACCTAAGGTCTACTTGGCAAGTGGTGAGTCGGTGGCGTCAGTTTCTAAGGAATTTAAGGGAATTGATTTCTATGTTTACATCTTTAAACTGTGGGATTTTGCGGAGGTGCATGGATTTAGGGGGATGTCTAGCTAGCATCATCACTAAATGGATTCGTATGCATATTTTAAATTTCAAAGACTTGCCAAATTTGGATGGCGGTGGAGTGGATAAATAAGAGGGAAACTGGAAGTCCTTACATTAAATGACCTTGGTTGTGGTGAAGAAACCACCTTGGAGAAGATGCAAGTGGATTTAGGAAGGGTTGTTTCCTAATTTTTTCTTTGCAATTTTTATTCTGCATGAGTTTTTGGTTCTTCGAACCAACATTTCTATTTTTGACCCAATGATATTTTTGGCATCTCTGAGATATTTTTGGATATGTCGGAAGAATAAGAAGGGTAGAAAGTTAGAGTTGTGGAGGTCGTTTTGGAAAAGGAGATATTGGGAAGGCTTGGCTGGAAATCTTCTACAAATCACTAAAATATCTATCAGGCATGATAGGATCTACCCATTAATTTTTTCTACTTTTTTCATAAATGTCTTCATTAAACGAACTCTTCTCCTAGAAATAAATGACTTTTTATGAGATGTTTATCTTTCAATATTGTTTGTATTCTTCACTGTAATTTCCTTCTTGAATTTACTGTTTGATGAAGATTTGATCAGGGTTGTTTCTTTATTGGCAAAATGAACGAATCTGGCTTTAACCATGTTTGAGATAAATGTTGTCAATTCTTGTATACTTATATTGTCTGTGAAAAATGGTTTAAGGGAATGCACTGTTTGATAAAAGGATACCCGAGTTGGGTTGTTTTCCTTATTTGGTGAAGGTATGAAATGCGTTTTCTTTTTGTTAAGCAGGAGATTATTTCAAATAATTTCTTCATTTGATCAAACTATGCTTAATTAGATAATCTGATTCAAATTTGGGAGTCATTTTTGGTTGGAAAACAAATGTAACATGTTTTACTTCTGCTGATCTTGAGATATTATTGAATCTTTCTATGTCTTGTTGAATTGTACTGGAATGGATAAGTAGGATTCAATGTTTTGAGTTGTCCTTGTTGGAAAATAATAGTAATCATGATTAACCCTATTGAATGGAAACATTTTAAGTCTTATAACTCTGTTGGATTGTTATGGAAGAAGTATGTTTGGTTTTGTTCTTCCTTTCTTAAGACTTGATAAAACATGTTTAGCTTTTGCTTGAAGCTATATGAATTCATTTTTGTTTCTCACACATGTGCATTATGGGATGATTACTAATGACTTATATGGCTTTGGGATCTGAATGAATCCCCTTGATATAATTTTTTTGATGGTAGGATTGAAATTTACCCCCCTATCATGATTTGAAAAGGTTTATCAAATTTGTTTATGCATCTTTTCTAAGTGAGATTTTGAGCTTCACGATTTACCTTATTGGTTCATCTTATTACATTTTACTGGTTCCTTGCATTCAAGTTTGATTTTTTATGATATTGTAGAGATAGGATATCTAAGTTGAACTATGGAATAGTCCAGTCTTGTCTATCTTAAGAAAATGGGTTGGAGCGTTACAAGTTTTCTCTTCTCTTCTGAGCTCATCTTCGAACACCCGATTGGAGTCATGTCACTTGTGTTGTTTCCCTCGTGGATGAATCTGGGTTTGGTTTTTACCTTCTTGAATCTAAATATTTCTCCATTGACTCTTTTGAAATAGGTAATCTGGGGTGACTTGAAGATAATTTGAGACAGTCAAACTTGTATTCACATATCTTCGTTTATGTCTATTATCCTTTGAAAAAGAAATCAAGACTGTTGAATGAAGATTTACTTCATCACTACTCTTTCTCTCTCTTGAATTGTAAAATTAGGGAAATATATATATACTGAATTTATTAAATAGGGATGCATTAGAATGTTTAGTTTCCATTTGTGAACTATTTCTAACTTCATTCATTCGTATAAATCCTAGTGGTCGTAGTTTTTGCACTATTCTGGCAATTCTTATTCGAATATTGAGAAAGCTTTATCTTCAGTCTCTGACTTGCATGTTAAATTCATATACCTCGATTAATTGCTAATGTTTGTTGGATATGGGAGATCTCTTTGATAAGATATTCCTCAGTATTTTATTCTAATATGTATTTCTTTTCTTAGAAAAAGAGTAATGAGATCTTATCTCATCCTTGTTGATGACACCCTTTCTCTCTTTTCTAAGGTATTCAATATTGTTTTCTTCGATGTCCAAAGGAAGTAATTATTTTTTCTCTCCCCTCTTGTTCATTATTTCATGATGTTACTCTTGTGTTAGGAATAGTGCAGTTCAGTTGTACCGGTCTAAATGAAAAGGGGTAGAGTGGATAGTTGGAGGATATATCTTTATTTTCTTCTTCTTCCCAAATGCTTAATAAGGATGTAATGATTTTGATGTGTGACTACTTTCATGTGCAAGTAAATGGAATTTATACTTTACCAAACCTTTTGAAGCTTAACATAGAACTTAGGCTAGAGTTGGCTTTGAATTTGGATGTTGTATTTTAAATAGGAAACTCTTATTTTAGGATGTTGTTGGATCTTCGTAAATTTTTTCATAGAGATTGAATGAGCTTGACCTTAGTTATTATTTGATGAATTATGTTAATGATGAGTATTGTGGATCATTACTTCTTTAAAATAAATCTATTTTTGTGAATTATTGGAGTTAGTATCATTCTTTGATTTAGATTGAAAAAATCAAGAAATGAACTATAGATATCTATAGTAGGAATGTGATAAGTAATTTGGATGGATTATTACTTATCTGATTTAATTCCTTATGAAATCATTGACCAAAGGTTATTTTGATTACATCATGATCTTTACTTAATGTTAATTTGATTTATCACTTTGTTCTCCCTTTCATAACTGTTATTTCTTTATGATGCATATTTTTGAGATGCTTTAACTATTTCATAAAATTAGAGTTGGTTTAATGAAACAATTAGTTGAAAGCACATCATTTTAATTCTTAATTCTTATCATGCTCAATTCAATGAACTGACCCATGCTAGCAATTTTTGTAGATGGACTTCATAAGTGATAAAAGAAGAAAAGTTCTTTTATGAAGTTACTTTTGTTTACCTAAGACTGGATATTTTATGAGGAAAAATGATTCATTATTGAAATGTATTGTAAGGGAAAAGTTGTATTTCTTATTGAGTATATTAATGTTGTTTGACATGAAAGATGTCTGAAATGATTGGACTTGTAAAGTGTGTATTTCAATTTGATGAATGGAAAATATCAAGAGTTTACTTGTACTTGATGTGTCACTCCCTTTGCGCATTATGTAAAGGGAATTGTAAGCTTATCTTATTCTTTCTTAATCATATCTATTTTGAACCTTTTCAGTTTGACTTAAAATGAAATAGGTGGATAGGGATTTTTATGCACTATCCCTTTATTAAATGTAACTTATCAAGTTGGCATTCATAGCTAATCATTTAACTAAGTCACTATGGTTTATTAATTGATGTTAATGGAAGTGCAAATTCATTATGATATCTTGTTTAAAGTAATAGGTTACAATGAACCCTAATTCTTAACAAGAAAGAGGAAGATGAACTACCTCTTGATCAATACCTTCATTGATATAAGAGAAGTGAAAAGTAATCATGAACCCTTAATAAGTAGACTTCATCTCAATGAACTCTAACATAAGGAATTTGATTTGGAACTTAATCAAACTAGGAATGTTTGATTAAAATGAGTAAACCTTAATGTTTGTTTGTTGTTTCTGTTTTAATCAACTGAACCCTAAAGTAAGAAGTTAATTATTATAAGGTAATTTGGATGTTTCTACAAAAAAGTAACAACTCATTTATGGGTGGAAACCTTAGGGGTTAATTAAATTGTAATTAAACAGGGTTGCTTTAATTAGACATTAATTATGGATAAATAATTAAGTAATTAACTTCTTTCTTGGGTATGAACATCCAGATGGGTTGATTCAATTGGATGTTCACACACGCTAACTATAGTATTGTACCTTTGTTAAGAATTAGGTCTTCATGAGGATAAAACGTTGTAATTGAAATGTTGCAACACCCTTCAGAATTGGATCATCTAGATCTACATAAAATCAAACTTGGTCTTAGTTAAAATCTAGGTCAGGTTAGAAGTATGATTTAGTATAGGGGGTAACTCACAATGACTTAGGATACTAGACACACACAATTGACTTAGGCTGATTGAGTATGTCTATATACCCTTAGTCATCACGAGTGGTTCTCTATAAAAAAATATGTTGCTAACCTGGGTTAGGGTTAAACCATGAACAAGTGTACTAACTAGAGTCAGTGAAGACCATTCAAGATAACATATGAAGTGGCGTGAAAGATGAATTCTATTTGATGAGTATTTTGTCTAGGAATATAAACATGAATAGTATGTGACAATATTTGGCCAAAGTATTATAAGCTATTGGTTTTTTTGTCCTATTTCACCTAGTTTAAGAAGTGGGATTTCAAATGAATATTGGTAACAAATATTCAGGTAGGCCTCTTAAATAGAACACTTCAATACCCAGATAAGGGTAAAACAACCAAGTATACTTAGTGTACAATACATTGAGTTAACATGAGATATTGGTAGTTCACTGAGTCATTTACAGCTGGATATAGTTATCTATTATGAGATAGATTGGCATGGAATGTGTGTTCTAAATTATGATTATTTAGAACAGAGAACATTAATATACATAAAAAAATTCCTTGTTCTAAAGTATTAAAATGGGAATGTTACAATTTGAGATGGTCTTACTTTGAATTAAAGGCATAGCAAGGACAAATTATGAAGAGAAAATTAAATGCTACATCTTATTGAGGATCCCATGAATTCCTCTTATGAGGTATTATTCATTAATACTAGTTTGGGAAACTTCATACATTGTGCATATTTTGAAGATCATTGTATGGATATAGATGCACATATGTAATATTTCAATGCACCTTGGAATATGATTTTTGATGGAAAGTGTTGTAATGTTGGAAATAGATCGAGAGTATTTCTATCTTTTGCAAATCGAGATTCTTTTAATTTCTCATTAAAATTGAGGTTTGAATGTACCAGTAATATTTCTAAGTATGAGGTGTTATTACTTGGTTTGAAAGTTTCATAGAAACATGGGATCAATGATATAACTATAAAATGAGACTCTATATTAGTTATAAAAAAATCATAAAGTTGTATGTAACTAAGAACCAGATGTTGAAGCAATGCAAACATACAACCTGGGATTTGATTAAGATGTTTAATTATTTTAATAACCTATATCATTAGAGAGCTAAAAATGCAGTAGATGACAAGTTGGATGTCCTTACATCTAAGTTTAAAAATGATACAATATATCCTTGTTGTAGCTATGAAGTAGAAATATTGACTAGACCATTAATTCTTGATAACATACAACACTGACAGACCTTTGAAGATGATGTTGAGATACAAAGGTTTATAAATTGCAAAGGTTAGTTCATAAAAATTTTTATTGATCTTGAGTCAATGATTGCATTATGTGATGGAGAGGAAACCCTCTTTGGAAAGGATATTATACAATTGAAAACAAATACTATCCCAAGAGGAATCGTAAGTCTTGAGTGAAATTTTAAAAATACTAACAAGGTCATAAATAAATGTATCTTTGCATTTCGGAAGGTGGAAGAATGTGACTTAGGGACTCAACAAAATCCCAATTTTTTTTGGCTAGGATGTAGCTTGAGCAAAGAATAAATACATGCTTACACCAAGTTGCTAAAATCGTATCAAGATTGTTTGACATGGTCTTACTCTGAATTAAAGGGCTATTAATGACTTTGAAGTAGAACATGAAGACATGTATATCAAGTTATTCATACATACTTTAGAGGAATATTCTAGGAAACAATATAATTTGTCACCTTAAAATTCAATCGATTCCTGGACAAAAATGATGAATTATTTTAAGGTATAATATGGTGATAATACATATCCTAGGTTTCTCTAGATCGATCTTGAAAATAGAAAAAAGAATCATAATGAACAGATGCAAGATTTTGACATGGTCTTACTATGAATTAAATGCCCATCGAGAATATTTATACCAACATGATATACCTCTAGATCCTATTACTAAACATTTAAGGAAAAAGAAGAGGCCAATTAATCCAATCCTAATAACTTACATCCAAGAAGAAATTTCAAAAATAAGGAATGGTGAGATAATACAACCTACCAGATATTTTTCATGGGTTTTTAACTTAGTGTTAGTTAGAAATAAGAATGGGGACATAAGTATTTATGTGGATTTTAGAAATCTGAAAAAAGCATCAATTTAAAATAATTACCCATTTCCTAATATGGACAACATGTTGTAGAAGGCAACACGATCATATTTGTTATGTACATTAGATGGTTTTCTCTAGATATAACCAAGTGGAAGTGAAAAGATATGAGAAATTTAAGACTTATTGTACTACTCCATGGGGAACATATATGTCTATGTGAGGATTCCTTTTGGATTGATGAATTTTGGAGAAAATTTTCAGAGAGTTATGGATGGGGCTTTATTTGGTCTTATCAATGACTTTATTGCAATATATCAAGATGATATAAGTGTTTTCTCTAAGAAAATGGGTGATCACTTGGGGCACCTTGAAAAAATGTTTCTCATATGCAACAAATATGGGATTTAATTAAATCCAAAGAAATGTTACTTCAGGGTATAGAGGGAAATGTTTCTAGGGCACATAGTATCATAAGGAGTCATGATAGATATTCAAAGGGTGGAAACAATTAGTACGGTTCCCATTCCCATGTCTAAAAAAGGAATTTGGTCTTTATTTGGGAAAATAAACTTTGTTAAAAGATTCATTTCATTTGTTTTTGAGATTACTATCCCTATCACCAATATGTTAAAGAAGGACTAGGTCATTAAGTGGGAAGAAAGGGTTACCCAAGATTTTGAAGCAATAAAGAAGGAAATGAAGACTTTCCATGTATTAACTAGCCCTGATTATAAGAAATAATTACAAATGTTCTCCTTTTCCTCAGAAAATACAATTGGTTTTGTGTTGCTGTAAAAATATGCGGAGGGGCCTTACAAACTCATTTCCTTCTTTAGTAAGGCCTTGCAGGGAGTTGAGATGAAATATTCCATCATGGAGAAACAAGATTTTTCCTTCATATTTTAGACCCTATATTTTTATCTCCAAAATCATAGCTTATCTACCTCACACAATTTTAAAGGAAATTCTATCAGAAATGTGGATGTCAATAAAATGATGCATATGGGTGAATAAATTACAAGAGTATGATATGGATATTTAGACAACAAAATTAGTTCGTGGATTAGGCATGGAAATATTTATGGAAAAGAGAAATTTGTAGGTGGTAGATATACATAACATTGAACAAAATGGGTGACATCCTCATGAAAAGGTGAACAATTTAGAATGATAAAAATATACAATCTATTATTTGATGAACTTGAACTATCCTATACATTTAGATAAAAAAGAAGGAAACTAATTTGGCTTCAAAAAAATATATCTTGACTAATCATGGGATAGCTTGGAAGAACCCAGAGTGAGTTTTGTTAAGATGTATTATTGAAGAAGAGGCCCCGAAGATAATTGTAAAATTTCATATGGGAGTGAGTGGGGCCATTTTACTGGGAGAGTAACTACTCACAAGATTATGAGAGAAGGATATTTGTGGCCTTCATTATTTAAAGATGTTTCCTTGCTAGTTTGATAATGCATAAGTGGTCAATTGTTTTCTGGAATATTGAAAGCTTTTAGAGGCCTATGAATGCAACTGATATCCATAAAATCCCCTTTCAAGCAATGGGGAATGGATTTTATTAGAGAAATATTAGAATCTTCTAGTTTTAGTCATAAATGGATACAAGTAGCAAATAATTACTATACTAAATCGGTTGAGGACATTCCCACAAGGAAAACAACCCATTAAGTAGACATGGAATTTCTTCTGAACAACATAATCTACAGATTGGGTGTGCCTTCCAAGCTAGTTCATGATAATGCCATGAGTTTTAAAGCAAAGCCATTAGTATCTATGTGCAAGTAATTTGGTATAAATTTGGCCTATTCTTGGAATTACAACCCTTGGGGAAATGGCCAAGTTGAATCAAGTAATAAAATTTTCCTTAAGATCCTTAGAACGCCACTGGAAACTAACAAAAATAAATTGGGAGAAAAAATCAAGTTTGCATTATGGGAAGAAAATGTTATCACTAAAATGTAGACTAGAAAAATTCCATTTGAGTTGGGTTATGGAGTACAAGGCCTTTTTCCATTGCACTTACAACTTCTCTCTTACCATTTTATGCAATAATTTTCAGATGAAGGAGAGTTCATTCCAGATGAAGCAATAATAAATCAAATCATGAAATTAGATGAAGAAAGAAGAGAGTCTCACCAAAAACATATAAAGTTGAGAGAAAGACTCAAAAATAATATTTGAAATGAAGGTAACTCTAAGAGATTTCAATGTTAGAGACTTTTTCTTGTTGTGGGACAACAAGCATGCAGATAAGAGAAAACATGGAAAATTTGATGCCGTGTGGATACGACCATATTCTATTGATATCATAATTGGGAAACATACATTATTTTTGAAATATTTGGAAGAAAAATTGATGGATTTTCCTATCAATGGCAAGTACCTCAAACACTTTTTGGACTAAGATAAGTAATCAGGTATGACCTTGTACAATGTATAGTTTTTTATGTAATTTTTTTTCATTTCCCTTTTTATGTTTTGGTCTACAATGACGAAGTTTTGTGATATGTCTATGTTATGTTCTATATCTACTCAATAAACCATGAATTTTTTCCCCTCACGACTCCTTTCCCAATGTATTAGGCACATGTTCTATTTGTTGAAGTAATTTCTAGTTTTTATGGTACCCACTCGAGGTGTGCATCCCTAAGTCAGAGAATATGTTCATGCTCATTTTGAGATCACACCTTGATTTATATTGCTTCCCTTGAAAAAATTTATCCTATTTGAAAAAACTTTGTTGTGTGCAATCTATCAACTCTATAGAAATGTCCATGAAACCAATTACCCATAAAATCAAACAAACCTGTGTTGAGAAATGATGTATTTATGCAATAATTCACATGTAAATGTTCCTTAGTTTATAAATACAACCATGAATATACTGCTTCAAAGTAATCATGTCTTAAATTCAATGTCTTAAATCTATCACCAAATTTTTCCTCATGTTTATCCTGAGTCCTACCCATGTGTAAAATGTAATTATTTCTCCGCTTCTCGATAACATGGAATTATCTGGGAATATTGTGTGATGGTGGAACCTTTTTGATTATTTGAAATACTTTGTAAAAATGCAAAATGTAAAAATGACTTCGGGGCCCAACACGAGAATATTCCAAGGAATATTATATGAAAATTCATTCTTACAATGTGCAACTCACATGCAATATGTCAAATGTAAATAAAGTTCCTCCCACACAAAGGACATGTGTTGCAATGATGTAGTGTCATAGTATCGGAAATCTAATCAACTAATACACTTTATAGTGTTACAACTCAAAGGAAGGAAAGAAAACTATGGTTAGAAACTCAGGCTTTGACACAAGACATATCTCATTTCATCAAAACAAGTCAATATTGGGCAAAGGGGTCAACTTTATAGTTTTGCATTCATGTAATTGTATGAAAAAATAAAAGAGCCTCCTAATCCATGAATCTCACCAAAGGAAGACATGTGGATGGTTCTCATTTAAATGAGAGAGAATGTGGATCAAACGGTTGAGATTGAATGAATTTATGGATTCCTCCATTAATGTAACGCACATAAAAAAATTAAATATTTAAATTTTTTTCAAATGTTTCGATATCCACACTTTCAAATAGAGGATTTTTTGAAACCTATTGAAGCCCTAGGGTTACAAATTTTCATCGCAAGTAAGAAGGAATAAAGTACAGAAACAAGTTTTTGAATGAATCAAATGGAATAAGTCTACATGTGTAAACTAAACACTAAGAAATGTACAAAAATAGGTAAGTCCCTTAAATGTTGGATCGTTGTGTAAATTTTAAGCATTCCTCACAATTTGAGTTCTTATTCTTACACTTAGATAATTTCAAACCCTTTTTACAATAAAAAAGAGATAATTGCAAGTAATTTCCTAGGGAAAGATGAGGACAAAGAAGAATGGAACCTATGTCACTTCAAGTATCATAAACAACTTGGATAAAGTAATAGACACTAATTTGTTGAACTTGGACCTAGACAATTTTTTAGAACTACTACATGCCCCTAAAATAAGTGATTACATGGTGGTCATTGATGTCAATAATATTTTCACAGTTCCATATTTCCTACCTTATGTGCATTTCCCAGAATTGCTATGGATTTTTTCCAAGAATTATGACCCACAATAGAGGGTGGTTTTAGATGGAGGTGGTGAAGGGGTGCTTACCTTAATACCCGAGGAATTTCAATTGGTGTTAGGGTTTCCTAAGGTTTAAAATCCACTAGATATTGACATAAACAAGGAATTAAATATATATATAGTTATGAGCACGTTGAGTATTCCAAGGTTATGAATTCCCATTGGTTGATAAAAGAGATGAGAGCTTATACTAGAATCCTAAAGAGATTGTTGTTTCTGAGGTTGAAGATATTATCACTTTACTGAGTAGGATTGCAGGTCTTAAATAATTTTATGGATTCCATGATTGGATGTGTCCATATAAAAGTATTATTTTGGAAACCCATGAGAAAATTTGTTGGGAAATATTTATAGCCACAACTATTCATGAATAACTCTTCAAGATGGTTTTAAATATCAAATCAGACATTACTTTTAACTATGAATTCTATATGATGTCATATTTGATCTATAATATTGCATCTCATAGGGAATTCCATGGCCTCCCAATATCAAAGAGCTTCAAGAATTATAAGGTGTATGATGTTTACCCTCAGTTAAACCTAGATAATTAGAAGGGGAAATTTATAAAGGTAAATGATGCATTTTTTTCTCCAGCCATGTGCCTCTTTAGGATAGAATGGGAATAATTTACACTATCCACATAAGCTAAAATAATGATAAAGGAATATGGGTGTTACTTTATTCAATATAGGTCATTTACCTATATAAGGGTAAGTGTATATGAGAGATAAAAACTGATGCTCCCCAAGTATCTATATGATAAATGGGAACTCATGGAACTCTCAAGAAAATTGACCAAAATATACAAGATTATTGTAGGAAAAAACACAACAAATATCAAGTTTCCTTTCAAGATAGGGAGATATTCTTGCCCCAATATTACAAAATCAATACTATTAGAGGATGAGATGAGAGGATTCTAACTGGATAAATTTCAACCTATGCTAAATTATGATATGAGATGGGCTATAAGTTCAATCCATTAAAGCTCATATCAACATGAACCCTGTTATGAATATTATTAGATGTAATGTAGATATTAGGAAGAAGTTAGGTTTAGATTTTTTCTAGGATGACCCTTAGGAAAATCGTTGACTACAATATTTCATTTATACCCCAAGGTTTGAATTATGATAAACTTATAATAATTCAATATTACCATGATATGAAGTTATCATCATAAACAAATGTATCATTGAATTGGAATGAGATAGAATCAACTAGCTTACATATTAAGATAGCTCCTGTGATGAGAAGAACATTGTCATGGTTGACAAAAAAAGGCATGGATTTGTTTCTAAAGAATACTAGGGTACTAAGGGAGTAAAGGGAATTAGGGATATTAGAGGAAGATCTTACTCCTTTGAGAGAGAAACATAATAAAATATACACACAAGAAGGAAGATCCCCTCATCTACCATCCAATAGGCTAACTACAAGGATTATTGAGGAATGGACTTTAACTACAATAAAAGTGATAAATCCTATGTCTATCCATATCCAAAAGGCTAAAGGAATGCTACCAAAGTCCATGAAGGACACACCCATTACTCAAGAAGTTCCATTACAGACTAAGGGGAAAGGTATATCAAAACCAAGAACTCCATTAATAACTTTGCCTAGGTCATCAAGTATAGAGAAGAGAATGAGAGGAATTATATTAATTATTGACCCACAATTTATGGTATAGAGTGTTGAGGGTAAGGAGTAAACTAAGTCAAAGCATTTTAAAAGGGCCAAGATTTTTCAACCTCTAGAAAGAGATATCAAAACTTTAAGGGAAAATAATATTATCATTTCAATTCAAAATACTTCATTTTAAGTGAGTAGGATATATTTAGGAACTTTTAGGGTTAGATTTTCTACTATTGAAAAAAGTTGAGATATATTATTGTAATACTACAAAATTTATTTCATGAAAGATAACATCATTTTTCATTTTTCAAAGTTCTTATTTTAAGATGGTTGCAATGTATAACCATTAACATGCATTAAGCTCATTTGTTTAATTTTCCCTTGTCAAGATTTTAAAATATATTAATGAAATATGTCTGCTTATGAGCTTAGCTTATGTATTCTAGGTTCTGTATAAAGAGCATTTGATTTATGAATTATATTTTTGATACAATTTTGTGTGGTATTGACTCTTCGAATTATAGTATATTTGTCGTTAACAGTTGAGCTTTGGTTATTCTTTCAATATTATTTGTGAGCATTTACTTTAAAATATTAGATACAATTGTAAAATCCTTATTGTAACCATTTTGTTTATGGATTTTCATAATCCTTTGAGTGAATCTTAGGCGTATTAGATTAGAAGCAATAAACACTTTACTAAAATACTTTCATGAGCATTTATGCTAGGTATTTTAGATATTGTGTGGAACCTTTGCCCTAATTAAGTATCAGTGAATGAAAATATTCCTTTGATGAAACTGTGATTATTTGATAAAGTGTTCTTTATTTTCCAGAATGGTATATTACCTAGGTGAGTGTTGAATGTTGTGTTATAAAAGGATTTGTTTTCATATAATCCCCCATATTTATAAATACAAGAAGATTACAAGTCATATCCTACCATAATAATCTGTATTTTTCCTTATATTTCTTTGTCTATAAATACTAGTAAAGGGATCCCTTAACCTTGCTTCCCTCATAAACTATATTTAAAATCGATAGAATTATATTGTCTATAGTAACATGTGTCTGGTGTAATATGCATATGCATCACCTTATGTGACAACTCGTGAGAGTGAAGTTTTGTGTCCATCACCATGTTTATCCTTCAAATTAAGGAACAAAGACTCCATTTCCCCTCTACATTCAGGTTATCTTGTCGGTCCTCTCACCCTGTTTCAAAGTAGAGCCAAAAGTAGCAGAAAAATTCGATCCCCTTTGTGTGTTTCACTTAGTTACCCAAAAACCTGGTCCCAAAGAGTTTTTCAAACAAACCCCCATCTCAAAATGTTTCATACCACAAAGTGTATCATCCTCAAAGCATCCCAAATCCTTGGTAATGCTGCTAGGCCCAAGGGGGTGTAAGATTGAGTACCAACAAGGTCAACGAGTGATCTCTCGTCATCCGCAAGTGATAGGGTCACACAATGAAGTTGTGAATTTTTTTCATCTTTGTGTTTAATTTTTTCCATGTGAAAATAAGAACAAAAGTACGTTCCTATTCAAAATTTTAATGTGTGATAAATTTCCTATATTTTTACCCTAAATGTAAGAAGGTGATGATAGCTAAAAGAGTACTATAAAATCATAATGTATATGGCTATTGGTTGACCACATGTGAAATCATCATTTTTTATAGGTTGTTGGTAAATCAAGTGTAAAAATATCTTGGTAGTTTATAGGTTACTGGTAAACCAAGTGTAAAACCATCATGGTTATTTGTAGGTTGGTGAGTAGCTTAGTGTAAAACAACCATTTGAGTTGGTTAGCACTACATAAGAATTTTTTCCCCATGTTCACACTAAGGGGGGAATGTTAGGAATATTTAGTCTAGTGCTCACATTTGGTAGTATTATATTATGTAATATTATAATTAAAATGAGTTAACATAAAATAACTCATTTAATAATATAGTAGTTTAGATTAAATAAATACAATCACCTATTGAGTTATCTAATTTTACATGAGTTGTACAACTCACAAGAGATTCTATGAAACTAGGTTAGATATCCTATGAAGGGATTGAATATAATGTGGGATTGTTAAACTAATATGAATGATGAGAGAGATACTAGGAGATATGATTGAGGATGAATTGTAACTACACCTTTGTAGGAGTTAAAACATTATAACATGTATTATCCATCAATGAATAAATTATCCTGACTAAAGAAGAATTTAAATATTTAATTATTTGATGTTCTTTCGAGTTCATTAAATTTGTGTAATATAATACCAAAAATACAATTCCATCTATTTTATTTGAATAAAAAACTAACCTAAAACTTCAAAATGCAAATAAACTAAGTCTAAACTACACATTTATAAGAACCAAGGTTAAGAAGTGAGAAAATGCTGAAAAATGAAAGAATGTGATGTACCAAAGATAAAATAGGGTTCAAATTTGACCTGTAGAGACACAAATGAAACCACACATGCAAGAATCAAAGAGAAACATATATTTTTACATGATACAAGTAAATAAATTCAAAAGAAAGTAATATCGAAATAAATTCACATCAAATATGTTACATTTAAAGGAATGAACCATAATTATATATCACTTAAAGCATTTTTAGTTTCATTTATAGAGAATTTTTTTGTAAAACCTGCTAAAATTGCAGTTACTAAGGTTTAAAGTTATGGAAATTACAAAATTCTAAGGAAGAGCTCTGAATCCAATAAAGAAGTACCATTTTCATGTAAAAAACACTTACATTTATATAAGAATGTGAATGGAAGAGAGAAAGAGGGAAAATTTGAAGTCAACTGAGTAATGAAAAAAATTCACCTACTTAGGACCTCATGTTATCATTTTTGTAGTTTTAAGCACAAGAATACTTCTTTTTTACTTACACATGCTATCATACTTCCTATATGGAAGCATGTGAGTCATTAAACATTAAATTCTAATTGGTGCAGTGGTTCGATGCCTGATTCAAATAAAAATGTTCTTTTTTCTCATCATTTCATGTTTTCATGGTTCTCCCTTAAAACCAAATCCTTTTATGCACTTTTTTAGTATAAAATGTATACCTTTTTAAGACAAAAAAAGGAAATAGTTCTCATGTAATTTTTATATCACCATCAAAGGATATGCCCAAAGAACTATTTATATCTTATTTGATGGATTATGACAATGTTTCATGGCTTTTGAACTTACTAATTTTTATCTATACACTTACATATCCTTTCTCCACATGTCATTGAGGTCTATTACTTCATTACATAATATTTATTACCTATGAGCATGTTCATTCATTCCATGGGCTACTTTTCTAAGGATATTGAATGTTTTGTGGTATATGAATCTTCACTAACCCATATAATATTATACCTAACCTGCGTGGCTACTCTTTGTTGTGTGAATTTAATAATTTTTTCAATTATTATTTTATGCTCTCACTATGTTGCAAATATATTTACATTTATTGTGTGGAAATTTTACCCATGACCATGTTTCTTCATTCCACATGTAAGGATAAATTATAGAACACTATAATGGAGATCCTATGGAACACTAAGATAGTGTTTTATAGCTTCCAAACTTAGTCACCTTAAACTCCTTACCTTTAGTTCACAACGTGTTCTCTGTGCATCACGTATTCTCCTAAGTGGACGTCATCCTTTTATTCTTTCCACAAGACATTATTAAGCTCAAATTTTACAGCCATCCTAGATCAGGATGAAGTAGGTCATTGAGGCAACAATGGTACTATCTCTAAGTTGTGGGACCTTGTGCGCTTGAGAAATACCTTTGGAGAAGGTCTGTTCCTCTACCTATTTCTACTGCTACTTCTAATCCTAATACTAGAAATTAAATTCTAAGATAAACATGCCAAGGGACCAATGATAGAAGGATATGCGAAAAGGGAAAAATAATTTAAGGGAGGTGATAGCATCAGAAAGAAAGAGGATGAACATGATCAACCTTGACTGAAAACAAAGGGAAATGTGTAGAGGAAGGTTATACACATGTAGCACTAATCAAAACACTGTCACATGATAATTTTAATGGGACATAGTTAGAAAAATAGATGCAAAGGACATGCGAAGGCACACTAAGTACTCAGAGTAAGGGAAATACAAGGAAGAAGAATAAAAACAGGTGAAGGAGAAGAATAGCCACAAAACAATGCTTCTATTACTTACAAAAGTACACAATCGATTAAAATGGTGTGTGAGTCCTATATCCACGTGCAAATACTAGATCTAAAGGTCTGCAACTTAAAATGAAAGGTAATACCTATACAAACTAAAAGAGTCCAACCCTTTATAATAAGCAATACTATTACATTTATAAAAGGATGAAGAGAATAGGAAGAGAAAGAGGGGGGAACTTGGATTTTGAATTTCAAACACCAATAACAACATTGAAGGCCTTTAAATATACCTATAAAATTAATAAATACACCTCCCCATGTCTAATCTAGCTTGTGGAAGAAGGAAGGAGATGAGATCTATAGAAAATATGGTGGTTGAGTTTGCATTATTAGTTGAAAATTGTTTCCCTTATTCTCACCTACCTATTCCTACCAACATTTGAATTTTAATGCTATACAAAGTAGCCCATGTCAACAAATTTTGAATAAGACAAACTGCACCGTAATTTGAGCTCTACAGCAAAATCTATGATTTTATGATGTCTAAAGGAAATTCTAACATACAATGACACATGACGCAAGTAGAATGATTGAAGGGTGGAAAATTATATACTTGTTGTTTCAACCATGTGTCACGTAATGGTTGATCATGGGGATTAGATACCTAGTTGGCATGCTTTGATAGTTTGTGTATGACACACTCATTTTGAAAAGTTTCCACGTAGCACAGTAATTAGCGTAATAGAAGGTGCAAAGCTGCATACGCAGAGGGGATGAGCATAGATGAATAAATAAAAGAGAATGGGGCACAAAATTAATGTGTGTAGGAGGAATGAGACATACTTTTAGGATATGATTATGTGGGAAGGGTAGCATAGTAATTGGCACAATAGAAGGTGCAAAGGTGCATACGTAGAGGGGAGGAGCATGGATGAATAAATAAAAGAGAAGGGGCACAAAATTAATGTGTGCGGGAGGAACGAGACATAATTTTAGGATATGATTATGTGGGAAGGGAAGAAACATCTAAATGATGATGGGTGATAATGAGGAAAGGGGCATACGAGAATTCCAGGGACTTGAATAATTTTTGGAAGTAAGTTTGAGGTGTGCATGAGGGCTGCAGAGAGTGGGTACAAGGGAAAAATGGAACAGATAGAGGAAAATGAAGGGAAGATGGAAGGAGCAGAAAGGAGGATCACATAGAAGCATGCATGGAATTACAACTAAGGATCAGTTGCAAGAGGAAAACTAAAGTGTGTGTAGCCTAGAACAAGGAACTTCAGAGCCAAAATGGGGATGTAGTTTTCCAAAATAACTAGGGATTTATTCTAGACACCGGTTTGGTGAATTTTGGGGCCCTCTTCCTGTTAGATTAAGGAGATCAATATCCTAGAGGGTCTATTGGGCATGGAGTCAGCCTGAAAATATGAAATTATGATCTAAAAATTTGGAAACACGACCCCTTGAAGTCACTTGAAGCACTTCCTGAGCTCTATTCTAAGTCCTATAAAACTGTTGAAAACTACTCAAAGATAACTTGTATCTGGAAGTAAAAGAAGAGTGCACATGAGGAGCACGTGAGAAGAATTAAATATATACAAACAAAACAATATGTACGTGTTGGAGGAATTGAAACTACACTACTATGAACAATGATGTAGAAGATTTAATGGAAGGGTTTGAGATAAATCCCATTGACTAGGATTGATGGCGTGCCTCCATCATGATGAGAAAACTCAAAAGGTTTATCCTTCTTACATGAACTGATGATATATGGGCCACTTCAAATTGCATCAAACTTTGAATGGAACCCTAGTTTTACTCTATCAATATCCCACTTCAAGACTAATTCACCAACCTTAAAAGCTTGAGGTGTAGCCTTTATGTCAAACCACTTCTTCGTTGATTATTGGTGTTGTTCTAGCTTTCTTATCATAGAGTTACTTAATTAATCAAGTTCAACCAGCTCTTCCATTCTAATTTCTCTCTAGTCTATGCCCTCAAACTCTAGTTGTTGGGTAAGCTCTAGTGAAGGAAACTCAAGAGAAAAAGGAAGTCGAGATTACTTTCCATAAATAATTTTATATGGAGAAGTACTTATTTCCATCTTCACTGTGATTTTTTCTTCCTTTAGCATGTGTAAGAACTTTATGTGCCACTGCATCTAGTTGATATTCATTTTCCACTTCATGATTCTGATTAGGTTCTTGTAAGTGGACTTAGCCAATCCATTACCCAGGGGGTAGTAGTTAGAAGAATTATTTAAATAAATTCTATGTCTTAGCGTTTAATCGTAAATTTTAGTACCAAGGAAGGACTTTGCATTGTTAGATATAATTGGTTGAGGAATGTCAAACCTTTTTACTATGCCCTCGATAAAGTCAAAGATGACTAACTCAGTTGATTCCTTGAGTGTGACAACTTATGTCCATCTGGTGAAGTAATCTATGGCGATCAACAACAATTTTTTCCTAATGCTTGAATAAGGGTTGACCATGCCTATGAATTCAAGACCCCATTGTGTAAAAGGATGATCTTATTGGATTGGTTGGAGGGGAAGCGGTGCCAATTTCTTCTTTCCTACAAAGAAACTTTATTATTTACAATTCATGACCCACTTGTGCATGTTTGTGAATAGTGTAGGCAAAAAGTATCATGTCTTGATGATCTTCATCATTGTTTCCTTGGAAGATAAGCTTCCACCAAAAAAATACATCACAAAATTCTTCAATAACTTTGTCAATTTGTGTTCCATCAACACACCTTAGAAGCACGCCATCAAGGTTTCTTTTGAAGAGAGTGCCATCAATCAGTGCATATGGAATAGAATGTAGTCTGATATGTTATCTCTTTGCTTTGTTTGAACTAGGAGGATATGCACCATCAGAAAGTAATATGATCATGTCGTTCATCCAACTATGCACATGAGGATATGTAGTTTGTTTAGGTTTAACATGTGTGAGTTCTTCATCTAGAAACAATTAAGTCTCCTTATCATTTTGTGCATCCTCACAAAGCTAGTTGAAGAACATGCTACCTCTAATCACCTTTTTGGATTTGATAGTCACATCATACTCCATGATTTTGGTCACCCATCTTACACTTTTATTGTTGACTTTTTCTCCTATGATGAATTCTCTCACACTTGAGTGCGAAACTAATACCTTGGTGGTGTTTTTGGTTAGAATACTTTTTAACTTCTTAAACTCGTACATGATGATGAAGACCTATTTCTCCATGTGAATGTATTTAAATTCATGACCCTGTAGTGTTTTACTGAAGAAATCCACTGGATATTCCATTCCTTGTTCATTTTCTTGTGTTAAGGTAACAACAACACTTGCATCATCTCTGTAGGCATAAAGGGTGAAGTATTTGGAATAATCCAGGTTGATGTGTTTTGGCACAAAAGCAATTTATTTCTTGATCTTGTTGAATATATCTTTCCCTTTTTTAATATATTTTAATATTTTCTCCTTCTTGAGCATGAGGGTGATGGGCCATACCAGTCCTTTAAAGTTATAGATGAATCACCGAATGAAGTTAATTTTTCCTAGGAAATACTGCAAGGATTTCTTATGCACCAATAGGGAGAGAATAAGGATTGCAGAAATGCACTCAAGATCAATGGAGATACTATCCTTTTAGATCACATGGCCTACAAGCTTTCCCTGAGCCACAACAAAATTACACTTCTTCGAGTTAAGAGAAATTCCAAATTCTCTGCATCTCTCAAATAAATTCTCCAAGTGCTTTGTGTGATCTACAATTTTTGTAGACACCAAATTTGGGTCATACTCCCCTTTATCCCTTTCAATTAATTAAGCACACCATGACCTCATTACTAATTATTACTAATATATTCACCTTCACATTATTAATTAATTTAATTAATTTAATTTAATTAGTTTCACCCTCACACCCCCAACTAACCATGACACCTTCCCCTAGACCCATTATAGGGGGAATTTAACTCACAGTGACTGAGTCATCACCCTCAACATTGAGTCATCACCCTCAATACTGAGTTGTAACTCTTAGTGTAGGGTATTTAGCTTGACCTAACTAACTAAGACTTATTCCTAAACCTAACTAGACCTCTCCTAAGTTCTTCCTACCTTCTCTCATATGAACTCCACTTTCCTATGAGGAATTAATGAGGAAAGTATGCCAAATCTAGGAAGATCTGCCTATTTTTGGTAAACCTAGACTTATCTACCTTAGCCAACGTTGATTATCCCTTAGCTAGTGTTAGTTACCTAACCGCCGTCACTTCCTATATATATAATTATACAACCTTTTACCTAGGTTGGTAATTTTAGTTTTGAGATAACTATTGCATTAAAGCATGAATCCAAAGCCTATCAACATCTAGATGACACAAAATACTCAACCACAGGCCCAAACAAACATCGAATTCTCCTTCCAGAGTATTGGATTACTCACGGGAACACTATGGGAGTATTTCCATGGCATTGACTCTAGAATCTCTTCATGGATCAACTACAATCCACCTTCACCTAACAGATCTTTAAAGGAAAGTAAGTATTCATGATTTTGATCATATTGTTCTTGCTTAAAGTATAGATTCCTTACCTATTTCAATATACTTTATTTATGTTTGTATTGCTTTATCTCCACCTCCTCACCAGTCTACCAACCCAACCACCTAAATCCTTTTTTCCTTTTGTGACTTCCCCCTTTATATCCCTGAGTCTTCTTAGTAATATTATGAACCTAACCACACCCTTTTCACTCTCTATGCAATCATAGAGAAGCCTAAAAACATTTTTTTATTAACTTATTTTCAATTTCTCCTACCAATGTTAGTTACTTAACCACTCTCGATTTCACCTCTATATTGACATTAGTCACCTAACCAATATCGGTCTCTAGGTCATCTCATTCCTTTTGACTAGAAAGCCTCTCGATCAACCAAAAGTAACTCGAACCTTACCCAATTAACCTAGACATCTCTCTATCAATCCTAGACATATGTTAGACATGAAAAACCCAGAATAACCTACCAAACCTCCAAATATAATAATAACCTTGCATGTTAGATTATATTTTCTTATTGTATTTACACGAGATACCTAAATCGTATAACTATAGTAGGATTTCCTTACTACATGATATTTACAATATTAATTTATATTTGAAAGTGGATTGAAAGCATTCTAGGAATAATCATGCTTCCAGAATCTAACATTTGCTAGGTAGTCCATTAACCTATATTATTAATGTTATCTAGTGTTCTTGTTGTATTTCTTATAGGCCATTCCTCCTAGCCAAAGATAAGATCTTCACGATCATCTTGGATCAAAACTTCATTAACACGTGCATTCAACCTTCGACCTACATATCATAGGTATTCCTCCTAACCTATTTCCTATTCAGTTTTAACTAGCAAAAAATTAGGTGAAACGTATTGGCATGCCCGGTGGGACAGATCTAGGGTTTGTTGCATTGTTCATTCCTAAAGAAAAGTGTGTGTGTCTATTTTCATTTGAAACTAGTTCACATTAAGCTTCTTTTCTGGAATTATTATTTTATTTTGAATTGACTTAGTGACACTTGTTTTTTGGGATTAAAAAGAACTCTTCTCTCTTTTCATTGGATTGCACTTAGTGAAAGTCATACCCTTAACCTCCTCATAATTTTTTCTCATCAAATATAATTTGTGGATTTGTGTTTTAAAACTTGGTACTTACATTTTTGAGTTTGTTGCATTAAAGGTTATCTAAATTGTGGGAAACATATATTTTGGAAGCCATACCCTGTTGATGGTTAATAAATTGTACTGTACCTCACATTTTGGACACTCTCTATACCAAATCAATGAAAAAAAACTACATAGTTTTTGAACAAAATCTTTCCTGGAAGAAGTTGTCAACGATCACATGATGAGAGGATTGATAGTGAGCTCCATTTGGCTCAATTTTTCTAGTCATCTTCTGAGAGAAGGATCTCCCATGCAAAAATTACCTGAAACCATCCATAGTTGTTGAATTTTATAGGGCACCTTTGTTAACCAAAAATTCTATTCTACATACATTTATTCTTAAAGGGCATAAGCCACAATATAAAATATACAACCTAGGATTTCATGTTTTTTTATCTTTTTGTCTAATTTTGTTTTGAGGTGTGTGTTGTTTTTATTAGTATTTCTCATAATTTTATGCTCCACATCATGATTGGTGTATTATGGTTTATTCTGAGCATGTTATGACTCTTTTATAGCCATACTCAGTCTCTAGGTTGCCCCCCTTTTTTATCTAAATCACCAAAAAATTATTTTTTATTCTCTTCCCAAATTTCATAGAAACTGATATTGGTCCAGTGACCAACATCGATTGTATTATCTTACTAGAATTGTTTAATTGATCGATGTCATTTTTATGCTTTTTTGGTTATTATTTACCAAAATAGTATTCTCCACCTTTCTATTATTTTCTTGTCTTGTTCTGTCATTTTATCACACTTTTGGGTCTCTAATATCATCTTTAGAGTCCAGGATAACCCATTTTCACCTTTCATTTCTAGATATTTGAGTCTCTTATTTTTTACAATAATCACCATCGGTCTAATCTAATCGGTAGTTGTTACCCTCATACTAGCATTAGTTACCCCAACCGACGTTGGTATCTGTATTTTAATTTTACAATGAGAACAATGACATAATCACTCATTTTTGAATGATTTTTCCCCATTAATTTTGTGTTTCTTCATCATCAACGAATCTCATAATACATGTTTTATCGGTAGTCACATGGTTTTGACTTGTAAACAATCTAATGCTCTTGTGTTTCATGCTAGCCTCTAGCCACTCTCACCTAGCCCATCGCCCCCTTCAATCTCATCACCCATGGAACCCAATCAGGATCTTTCCATACCCACTGGTGATGAGGAGTTCACGAGACTCCTTGATCACAACCTTACTACTCTGTAGTACTATCTTGCTCACTCATATACCCATGATTCTTCAGGGTAGCTTGTATATGAAATGCATATGTCCATTCCTCCTACCCTTGTGCCCACTTATGCATTTTGTACTACTAGATTAGCCTTACCATCTTCCACCTTACCACCTATGGTTTCCCATCTTGACCCTACATCATCGATATCAGCTACACTTATGAAATTTTTCATTCCTTTAACATCTTTCACTCCTACGATGTCAACCATTCCTATATCAACCACCTTGAGTATAGGTTTATCTGTATCTCACCTCTCATATACCTATTACATCTCATCCACAATTGGTGATGGAAACCCATACTCCCTTCCAAAACATTTTCCTCTCCATCCTACAATCTCTTCCTCTAATTACTATGAGAGTATTTACGTCCACTCCACCTACCTATACTTATCACCAACAACCCCCTATTTTATCTATCTCTTATTTAGGATAGTTGTCATCTATATCTATCTCTTCCTACATTCCTTCCTCAAAATTTTAGTACTTAGCACCACCACATACTAGGATGCCACCCGCATCATACCCTCCTCATCTACCCCCTTATATGGTAGGGGGTTCCTATTCATCACAACCTACCAATGATCTTCTCAAAATGATGAAAGATAAGATGTAAAAATTAGAAGCATTTATTTCCATCTCACCTAACTCTCTAATATATGAAGATATTTTAAATGAGCTCATTCACCTATCCATTATGATTCATCCATACCCTCCCCAATGGGAAATGACTAAATTCAACCGATTTAACATCAAAGAATACCTGCAATAGCACTTGTGGTATTTTAAACATGTGCGTTATCTAATCACTTGTGATGACACTTTTCTCTTGTGAACATTCCCAATTTCCTTGACATGATTGGATTTAGATTAGTATAGTAATATACCTAGGCATATCATATTTTCATTCAATTAGGTAGATCAGGTTTTTCTAGATAACTTTTCTATCAAAATTATCAATAAGGTCACCATGACCAACTTCTATGTGACACACAAACATGAAGATGGATCTATCACATATTTTTTCTCTCATTGGCAGAACCTAATCAGCCAACTCACATTACAACTATGTAACATCCCATTTTAAGACTTTAGAGACAAGGAAAAAAAATTATACATAATGTTCTCTATTCTAGATGATCATAATATAGAACACATATTCCATGCCAATCAATCTCATAACGGATAACCATATGTAGTTATAAATGACTCGGTGAACTACCAATCTCTCATTTCATGACTTGGTTACCATCTGATCTCTCATGTTAACTTAATTATTGAATATTATGGGTATACTATGTATACTTGGTTCTCTTACCCTATTCTATTGAGTGTTCTGTTTAAGAAATCTATCTGAATATTTTTTACCATATTCATCTAAAATCACATTTCTTAAACTAGGTGACATAGGACAATGCAACCAACAGCTTGTGATACTTTGGCCAAAGATTTCCCACATACTATTCATGTTACTATTCCTAGATGTCATACTCATCTAATTGGAATACATCCTTCACCCCACTCATCTGTGATCTAGAATGTTCTTTACTGACTTTTGTCAGTCCACTTATCCAAGGTCATACCCTAACCAAGGTTATTGACATAATTTGGTATAGGGAACCACTCACGATGACCTAGGGTATATGCGCATACTTAGTCGATCTAAGTCAATTAAATGTGCCTAGTTACCCTAAGTCATTGTGAGTCACTTCCTATGCTAAATCATATCCTTAGCCTGATATAGAGAGAAACTAAGTTCAAGTCTAGATTTGAGTAGATCTAGATGATCCAATGTTGGAGGGTGTTGCAACATGTAAACTACAACACTTTATCCTTGTGAATACTCAAGTCTTCATGAAGGTATAGTTCTATAGTTTACGTGTGCCAACATCCAACATAACTACTTCATCACAGTTTATACATGTCAAGAGGTCATTTCCACTTAATTATCTTTAGATTAAGATTCAAATCACAACAACCTTACATAACCCTAATCCCAACAATCCTTAAGTTTTCAATCCTTATTTGAGTTGATTAAATAATATGAAACCTCATAACCTATGATTGTTTTTATGTTCATTAACTTTTTTCTCAACGTGTAATTAATCAAAAACATAAAAAAAATCTATCATAAGATTTAATTAATGTGTCTCAACCATTCAAGGAATGTATAAGAACCAAAAAAGGTTATGTTATGATAGACTTCATAGATATGAAGTCTAAATGGTTATCGAACTCATATACCATTTGTTTATTTTGTATCCTTTTGAGAGGAGGAGAACATTCCTCATTATGGTTAAGTATTAGGATTTATTATACCCTTATCCAATTCACACATCTTGATATTTTAACTATACGTTCATAACATCATATTAAACCATACAAGATTAGGTAAACAACATCAATACATACAACTTAGTAAGTTGCATTCAAGTAAGGTAAATTGTACTAATTCGCATTTATTTAGCCTATTCAATGAAAACAAAAATAAGGATCTAATCAGATATGAATGATAACATCAAAGATAAGATTACAAATTTCCTTCATATTATGAACAAGAGAATTGACATAATCAACTTAAGTAACTTCAATATTTTCAATTCATCGTGATAAATACACATTTTACAAGACTATGCATTACTGACACATTTCATGTCAACAACATCAAGATCATTTAAGAATAAAACTTTCCTTCAATAATAAATCAGAATTCTCTATAAATGGTCAAAACTTTCAAGCAAACAATACATCATAAAATTTACTTCCTTCCTTTATCACTTATGAAGTCCATCTGTAAAACTTTCTAGCATGGGTTAGTTCATTGAACTACGCATGGTAATAACTAATAATTAAAACGATGTGCTTTCAACTAATTGTTTCATTAAACCAAATCTGCTTTTATGAAACAGTGAGGTTAAGCAGAAAAATAAATCATAAGTAGTTTCAACCATAAAATAAGAACAAATAATCAATCTGATTAACATTTAGGGAAATTTCATGATGTAATCAACAATCTACAGCATGATATTTGATAAATAAAGTTCCAACCAAAACACTTATCTAAATCAAATAAACATACCTTATAATTATTTCCTTCACAATTCCTTGGAATTTGAAATACAAAATTAACGTCACTCTTTAACCCAAAATAGAGTTTCTTTCAGAAGTAGGAATCTTCTAGCTCAGCTTATAGAGTTTCATAAAAAGAAAACTACAACCAAGTTCATTCATGCTTCATAAAGGACTTAGGATGAATCATCTAACAACATAATTAAATGAGAGTTTCACAGTTTGGATCTCACATCCTAAATCCAAATCCAATACATAGCCAAATTTCTCAAGTTAGGCCCAACATTAACATGAGGTAAGTATACACTCAATGCATAACATCTCTCATTAATCTACTACTACAATATTAAAAATCATTTAATACAAATCAAGTGAATAAGCAAGTAATAATGATGACTACAAAAAGGCATCAAGAAAGTAATGCAACTAAACCAATTAAATCTAAGAAAAGATTTACCCAAAAGAAGAAGAAAAATTGTGATAAAACAGTTTAGAACTTTCTTTACAATTCGGTTAACCCGAATCCCCATTCGCAACTTAGAAAAGAAAACACTACACAAAACCTCTTATAATTTCCAAAGGGACGGTGATTAGACTTTACCTTAGAGAATGAAAGAGAAGGAGTTAAATGACATGAACAAAGGGAATTATTACCCTCTATCAAATGTGAAGAAATTCACAAAAGAATAGATGTAGACCCAATCCCAACATCCTCAACTCTTTTATAAAGGAAAACACATATAAGAAGAGATTAAACAGAATGTGTGACTATTGCATTTGAAATAGATTTCACGAAAAGTTCCCCATCATGGACAACCATTAACAGTAATATTATACCCATATAAAAAAGGATATGCATTAACAAAAGTTTCTAATCGCCATACAGGGTAATTACAGTCTTCAACAGTCATTCAAAATTGACAAAGTTACAGTCATACAAACTAAGTTTATTATTTTCTACAAGGTGAAGATAAAATGGTAGAATGATCGACTCATAATCATAACCAATCGTAGATGGAAGAAAACATCAATAGAATGTATAGAGAATAATCCTTCAAGATTCTATTTCAAGAATATGCAAAACAAAAGGTCAACAAGACTTAACAACAGGTACTGAAGTTAGCTAAAGAAATGATTAAATTTCTTTCATTTCAATTCCGTGGACATGCTTAACTGTACACATCCAATAAATTGAAAAAAAATTCTATTTATAATTACTCACACAAAGATTGAGAAAACCTATCAAACTAAGCTGATTTGGTTAGTTCCAGATTAAGTAACCGTCAACTCCAAAATTTGAATACCCATTCAAAAAATTTCCATGAAATTACAACAGTCAGATTTTTACAAGTTTACACCAACAAGTTACCCAGTGGTTAATCAATATCAGGAAGAGGTATTCAAAATCAAAAAATTTAAATTTAACTGGGAAGTAGACAACATGATCAAATTAAAGAAATCTCAAACAGGACTATAAGAATGACCCTTATATCGACTCAGACAAGCCGACTATCACAATGTCCCCAACCAACATGACCACATCATTTATTCTTTAGTTCAGTCCTTTAGAAATAAGTAAAGACTCATTAAATATAATATCATAAGTATAGACTTCACACACAAGTATTCCCAACAAGGTAACATCAAAATCCAAGGGTCCAAGAATCAACTATCCCATAGTTCCATAAAAGAACTTAATTCGAGAGACTCATTTTTAAACTGAAAAGTTTAAAGGAATAATAAAAAAATCAGTCTTGTTTCCATACAAGAATAACCCACAAAAATATATATTCCAAACACCCAATATCAACCCATCTCCCATCGAATACCAAATCCAAAGAACTGATAGATTTTACAGTAAGTTCAAGAAGAAGGTACACATTTACTATTTCTCTATAGTAATTCAAGTTCACACAGATTTGAATCCAAGCATGCATAATCATATAGTTCCAACAGGAGTAAAAAAACTTCAACTAAACAAAGAAGCGACAGTGAAGGGTATTCATTTACCTTCAAAAACCTAAACTACAACTCAATTCAAAACTTGAAGCCACATTTCATTTCTATAAACCCCTTTTCAAATAGACATGAAAGATTCACTAATGCACTTCATTACTCAAATCACCACAAGATTTAAGGTGGGATTCAACATCAAATAAATAGTAAAATAACCCATCTCCAACCTTATCAAGCAGAGATTCCTCAAAATAAAAATAGATATTTATCAAGCAAGAAAGAATGGTAATCTTAACAAAATAAATGCCCCAAATATTTCACAAGAGAAAACCTGTTTTAATGAAGAAACTTAGAGAAAAATAGTGCAACTTAATGGATAGAGCCTATCATGCCTTATAGTGCTTCTATCGATTCAAAGAATATTTCCAGCCGAGCCTTGACAACTACTTCTTCTCCAAATAAAATCAACAACCAAAAAATTCCTTCTCAAATGCCTCATATACTTCCATTGGATTAAAAATAGTCCAACCGAGTGAAAAATAGTAACAAACTTTAAATAGAACTATTGGTTCGAAGAACTAGATAGCTTCATGTAGAGAAAAAATCAGAATGCATGAGAGACCAAAAAACTCCCAACAAATCCACTTGCATGGTTTCCAAGGTGATTTTATTTCCAAAAGCGATGACCATAAATCTCATTAATTTCCTATCTCCCGCCTATATCTCCATTCCACCATCATCTAAAGTTGGTGAGTCCAAATTCAAAGAGAACATGCATTTCTTAACTTTAGTGATGGTGCCAACTAGGATTCCATCTAGTTTCCATGTCTCTGCCCAACTAATAGTAACACAATGTTTTAAATTCAAGATCAAATCAAATAAATAACTTATAAAATGTCGCCATCGTCTCATACTTGCCATGTGACTCCCCTTAGGCACCTTTCCATCCTTGCATTAGTTTAGGATAGATATCATTAGCTTAGGATTTGACCTTAGGTTAGTTTAGAAAGTATTTACCTTAGGTTTATAAACATTTCCTTAGGTTAATTTTCCATCTTAGGATATACCATACCCCATACAAATTTAGCATTAGGTAATAGGTTAGAAATAAACCTATAGTTATCTTAGGTTGTTTCCAAATCCCCCACTTTCTAAAACATACAACTTAGGTTAGGATGCAACAATATTAGTGTAAACATAGACATAAGGTAGGTCTAGTTTACCTTAGGTTAGAATCCCATTAGGATAGATCTTAAAGATATAGGACTTAGGTTATTACCCTCAATAGTCCTGAAGTAGACCTCCATCCTCTTTACATCATTCAACGTCCTAGAGAAATTAGAAAGAATATCCAAGCACACTACTTATAGCAAAATGCAAAGCAATAACTTCCAATAAGATCAATGAAATTGTATAAATAAAAGACTTCAGTCCTTTATTTCCTTCAACCTTTGAATGTCAGTTTACCATATAGATTAGGTAAGAATAATTAAAACATACCTTAAATCAATGAAATTGATCAAGTTTTTGTTATCATAAAAATATAGTTTGCAAACAACACTACCTGTTTACAAATTTTTTTATCTCAACAAAATGGATTCCTTGCAAGCAACAACATTTCAGCCAAATGAATCCAAGAACAGAAATAAATTATCCATGACAAACATGATTTCTAACAGTCAAAAGAGTCCACCTTCTTAGGAAAAAATCACATGTTAGTGTGTGCAATGCAAAAGAGTAAAATTTAAAAGTTTTCCACAGGTGTTACATACTTCCCTCCTAAAAAGAATCATCGTCCTGATGATTAACTTATTTAAACAATTTGCATCAAGGATAATCAATTTATTATCTTTCTTTCCATATGTTCAAAGTAGAACTGGATTTTTAAAATTCCCAAAATCTACCCAAAATTGGTAGATTTATTGTCATAGAAAGAATAGAATCAAAAATTTTATAAATCAACAGAATCAATTATGTTCAAATAAATATGGAAAATCAGTTTTCATATCTTCCAAATTTTCCCAGGTTGCACTTTCCTCATTAAACTAGTCCCACTGGACCTTACATTGACTTATTTCATAATTTCTTAAGTGGAACAAGCGAGTTTCCAGCACTAATATAGTCTTAAACACAATTATTCATGGGTCTTGGACCTACAAGAAATTCTAATTTAATATATGTGATAAATCTGAAACATATTTCTTAAGTAAATAAATATAGAAAACATCATGCATTCGTGACAAAGTAGGAGGTAATGCTAAATGATAAGCTACAAGGTTGATTATTTCAACAGTTTCAAAAGGTCCCACATAATGAGGTGATAACTTGGCAGCCTTGCCAAAAGTTATAGAGCTCTTTTTTGGTTTAACCTAAAGAAATAACTTCTCACTAAGTTCAAATTTCCTATCAACATGCTTCAAGTCCGCATAACTCTTTTTCCTATCTGTTGCTTCTTACAAGTGTTCACAAATCATTTTTACTTGTTCCATTTCCGTAAGGATTTCTAGTCCAATTACTTATCTATCTTCAATGTTTTCCTAACTAATAGGGGTTCTGCATTTCCTTCCATATAATACTTGGAAAGGTGTCATCTTTAAAGAGGCGTGATATGTGCTATTATATTCAAACTCAACTAATGGAAGGTACTCTTCCCATTTGTAATACTGATCCATACAATACAATCTTAACATATCTTCTAAAACTTGATTAACTCTTTCAGTTTGTCTATCCGTTTCTAGATGATACGTAGAACTGAAGTTCATCTTAGTTCCTAAAGCTGCATTAAGTGTTTGCCAAAATCTTGAAGTCATTCTTGGATATCTATTAGATATGATTGATTCAAGTACTCCAAGTAATCTGAAAATCTCATGAACAAACCTTTTTGCTAAAAATGTTTAATCATCCTTAAGATTACTGGCAATAAAGTGTGCTACATTTGTTAGTTTATCAACAACAACTAGAATAACATCATGTTTATTTCTTGACATAGGTAACCCATGCACAAAATCCATGCTTATCACTTGCCATTTATAATGTGGTATGTTGTGAGGATACAATAAACCACCTGATGCATATGTTTAGCTTTAACACGTTGACATTCTAAGCAATGTGTCACAAACTCAATCATGTCCTTTTTTATCCCTTTTCAGAAATATTCTTGTTTTATATCAGAAAACATCTTTGTAATACCAGGGTGTCCAAAAAAAGGTTAATTATGAAATTCAACTAATAATTTCTTTCTTAAATCATTTTACAAAGTTATGTATACCCTGTTCTCAAATCATAAGATTCCTTCATTATCAAAGTGAAAACATTTATATCACTCATCATTTGGATATGTAGCAAGTGTTGTTTTTACTTGCTAAAAATAAGAATCAGATCCCATAACACTCTTTACTTCATCCTTAAATTGAGTTCTCAACGTTATAAGAGAAAAAATGTGTTTCCTACGACTTAGAGAATCAAATACCCTATTTTCCTTTCCTTTAATGTAACTTATGTCAAAATCATATTGAGATAAAAACTCTAACCATCTTCATTGTCTTACATTCAGATTTGGCTGAGTAAAAAGATACTTCAGACCAAGATGATCAGTTTTTAATTCAAATGTTTTACCAAGTAGGGGATGCCTCAAAACTTGAAGTGCATGAAAAATGGTAGCAAGATCTAGATCATGTGGAGCATAATTCAACTCATGTAACTTAAGTTTTCTACTTTTGTATGCTATGACATGATCATTTTGTAAAAAAATACCTCCAAGAACTTCCCCGAATGCATCGATTACAATAATAAAGTCTCCATTAGGGTCAGGTACAGCCAAAATAGGTGTTGAAGTTAATTGATCCTTTAAATTTTTAAATGCAGATTCACATTTCTCATTTCACACAAATTTCTTATCCTTTTTCTGTAATAAACTTATTGGTGTAGCAAATTTGGAGAAATATTTAACAAATTTCCTATAGTAACCAACAAGACCCATGAAGCTTTTGACTTCATGTACATTCTTTAGTGCATTCCACTCAGTTATAGCTACAATTTTAGAAGGATCTATAGATATTTCATCTTTAATTATAACATGACCCAAATAGTGAACTTTCGTGTCATAGAAAGAACATTTAGACATCTTACCAATAACCATACTTTTCTCAAGATTTCAAAGACTATCTTCAAATGCTCATGGTGTTCTACCATACTTTTGGAATATATGAGAATGTAATCCTAGAATACAAGCACAAATTTATCCAAGTATTCTTGAAAAATATTATTCATTAAATTCATAAAAGTTGCAGGTGCATTTTTTAATCCACAAGGTAAAATTGTGAATTCATAATGTCCATACCTTGTTCTGAATTTTTTTTATGAATGCCATCATCCTTAATTTGTAACTGATGATATCCAGATCATAGATCTATCTTAGAATATACCGATTCTCCATGCATTTGATCAAATAGATCATCATTTTTTGGGAAGTGGATATCTATTCTTAATCGTAGCCTTGTTCAACATTATGTAATCAATATAGAATCTAAGTGTTCCATATTTCTTTTTTACAAAAATTACCGGTGCTCCCCAAGGTGAGACACTCGGTCTAATCAAACCTTTATATAAAATTTCTTCTAACTGTGCCTTAATCTTTACTAATTCAATAGTATTCATCTAATAAGGTGCCTTAGAAATAGACTCCGTTCCAGGTTTGATTTCAATTGTGAATTCAAATTCCCTTTTGGGTGGAAGTTCTAGCAACTCTTCTGGAAACACATCACTGTAGTCGTGTAATAGCAGGTAACGTTCTAAGAAATCATTGTTTTCTTCAATAGATTCAGAAATTTTTACTACATACAAGGTACAACCCTTATTTTTGGCCTTATTAAGTTATATAAAAGATAATTTCTTAACTAAAATTTAACCTTTTACACCCTAAATCTCTGTTGTTTTCTGCAGGTCATCTAAACAAGTAATATGTTTTTCAAAACAATCCACTTTTGCTTTATGCTCAGCTATCCAATTAACACCTATGATTACATCATAAGACCACAAAGGAGCAACATAAAGATCAACTTTCATGGAAAAACTAGGCAAATCAAGGACTGCTCCAAAAAGACACGTACTAACTATATGAACAACATTTTTCTCATAATGTACAACCCATAATTTATCCATTTCCATATTTTCTATTTAATTTTGATGCTAATTTACTAGAAATAAAACATTCAGTAGCTCCCTTATAAAAAATAATAGTTACAGGTATGTCAAACAACTTACCCGGAACTTTTATGGGCGTGACTTGCTTTTCAGCTTGTTTGTCAACTACTGCAATGTGTATCTTGTGTTGCTAATTACAGTCATATTTTTTCAAAGGAAATTGATTTACATAATGATCCTTTCCAAAATTATAACATCCTCTTGCAAGTCCCTTTTTAGGCTCAAATTTATTCCCAGCCTTAAAGTTATCATTCTGACCTCCATAGGATGTATGTCTGTTATTATTGTTCTTGACAAAGTTATTGTGTACATTAGCAGTAGGCTTATTATTATCACCTGAGAACTTACTTTTCATACCAAACTTCTTCCATAGTCCTTTCTTATGTGTAAGAGATGGTGAAGAGGATTTTGGAACTTTCTTTTTTACTTCCTCCTTTTGAGTAGAAATCACCTTCAATTTTTGTTCCTGCCTTATGGATTTTTCAACAACCCCTTCCATAGTAGTTAGGATGTGAAAATCCACCTCTCCCCCTATAATGGGATTCAATCTCATGATAAAATTTTGTATCCTAAATTTCTTGTTAGTGTGATACTAAGGTACATACTTAAGGAGTTTAGTAAACCACTCCCAATACTCTATTACAGTTAATTTTTCTTGGGTTAAGTTTTGAAATTCAGTCATTTTCTAATCATAGTAAAGTTTTGGTAGCCATCGTTTCCTAAAATAAATTTTAAATTGATCCAAGGTAATATTAGTTTCATCAATGTTAAATTCATCCTTACGGTTGTCACACCATGAAGATGCTTCATGGGAAAACTAATATGCTCCCCATATTGCCTTTGTTTCCTCTAAGAAATTGCTTATTACAAAGTACTTCTCTATTTCGCTAACCCAATTCTTAGCTCCATCTCCTAATGTGGTTCCATCAAACTTAGGTGGACTTATCCTTTTTATATCATTAGTGAGTGCAGTTTTCAACCTTACCTTTTTATTTTTCTAGTTGATTAGGCATGTTTACATTGTTATTATCAACACCCAAATTTCCCAAATTGGTGTTGTCCGCAGGAGGTGGTTGATTCTTATTACCGGCATCTTCTTCCTCCTCATTATCCATTACTTGTTTAAGTACAATCAAATGATCTCTTGTGTCTAAAATGGAAGCAAGGATATCATCAATTTTTTGGGCAGTTATTGCTTCTCCACCAGGTGGTGGGTTGTTTGCAACATTTCCTCTTGTTCTAACCATTTTTTGTTAACAAGAAAATTTGATTTTTATTAGATTATGGACACAATGTGTCCAAGATCTATAACCTTTAGCTCTGATACCAATATGTAACATCCCATTTTAAGACTTTATAAACAAGGGGGAAAAATTTTATACATAATGTTCTCTGTTCTAGATACTCATAATATAGAATACACATTCCATGTCAATCAATCTCATAATAGATAACCATATGTACTTGTAAATGAATTGGTGTACTACTAATCTCTCATTTCATGACTCGGTTACCATCTAATCTCTCATGTTAGCTTAAGTATTGAATACTATGGGTATATTATGTATACTTGGTTCTCTTACCCTGTTCTGGGTATTGAGTGTTATGTTTAAGAAATATATCCTAATATTGTTACCATATTCATCTCAAATCACATTTCTCAAACTAGGTGACATAGGACAATGCAACCAGTAACTTGTGATACTTTAGCCAAAGATTTCCCACATACTGTTCATGTTATTATTCTTAGATGGCATACTCGTCTAATTGGAATACATCCTTCACCCCACTCATCTGTTATCTATAATGGTATTTACTGACTTTTTTCAGTCCAATTGTCAAAGGTTTGACCCTAACCAAGGTTATTGACAAAATTTGGTATAGGGAACCACTCACAATGACCTAGGGTATATAGGCATACTTAGTCTACCTAATTCAATTGAATGTGCCTAGTTAACCTAAGTCATTGGGAGTCACTTCCTATGCTAAACCGTATCCTTAGCATGATATAGAGAGAAAATAAGTTCAAGTCTAGATTTGAGTAGATCTATATGAACCAATGTTGGAGGGTGTTATAACATGTCAACTGCAAAACTATATCCTCATGAAGACCAAAGTATTCACAAAGGTACAGTTCTATAATTGGCATGTGCCAACATCCAACATAGCTACTTCATCACAATTTACACACATCAAGAGGTCACTTGCACTTAATTAGCTTTAGATTAAGATTCAAATCACATCAACCTTGCATAACCCTAATCCCAACAATCCTTAGGTTTTCAATCCTTATTTGAGTTGATTAAATAATATGAATCCTCATAACCTATGATTGTTGTTATGTTCATTAATTTTTTTCTCAACGTGTAATTAATCAAAAACATAAACAACATCTATCATAAGATTTTATTAATGTGTCTCAACCATTCAAGGAATGTATAAGAACCAAAAAAAGTTCTGTTATGATAGACTTCATAGATATGAAGTCTAAATGGTTATCTAACTCATATACCATTTGTTTATTTTGTATCCTTTTGAGAGGAGGAGAACATTCCTCATTATGGTTAAGTATTAGGATTTATTATACCCTTATCCAATTCATACATCCTAATATTTTAACTATACGTTCATAACATCATATTAAACCATACAAGATTAGGTAAAGAACAACAATACATGCAACTTACGTTCATAAGATCATATTAAACCATACAAGATTAGGTAAAGAACAACAATACATGCAACTTAGTAAGTTGCATTTAAGTGAGGGAAATTGTACTAATTCCCATTTATCTAGCCTATTCAATGATAATAGAAATAAGGATCCAATCAGATATGAATGAGAACATCAAAGATAGGATTACAAATTTCCTTCATATTATGAACAAGAGAATTAACATAATCAACTTAAGTAACTTCATCCTTTTCAATTCATCATTATAAATACACATTTTAAAAATAATATGCATTACTGACATATTTCATGTCAACATCATCAAGTTCATTTAAGAATACAAATTTCCTTCCTTCAATAATAAAGCAAAATTCTCTATAAATGGTCCAGACTTTCAAGAAACCAATACATCATAAAATTTATTGCCTTCCTTTATTACTTACGAAGTCCATCTGCAAAAATTACTAGCATAGGTAGTTTCATTGAACTGAGCATGATAAACACTAAGCATTAAAACGATGTTCTTTCAACTAACTGTTTCATTAAACCAACTCTAATTTTTATGAAACAATGAGGTCCATCAAACAAATAAATCATAAGTAGTATTAACCATAAAAGAAGAACAAATAATCAATATGATTAACATTTAAGGAAAGATCATGATATAATCAACAATCTACATCATGATATTTGATAAATAATGTTCCAACCAAAACACTTATCTAAATCAAATAAACTTACCCTATAATTATTTCCTTCACAATTCCTCAGAATTTGAAATAAAAAATTAACTTTGCTATTTAACCCAAAATAGAGCTACTTTAAGAAGTAGGAATCTTCTAGCTCAACTTATAGAGTTTCATAAAAAGACAACTATAGCCAAGTTCATTCCTTCTTCATAAATGATTTAGGATGAATCATCTAACAATATAATTAAATAAGAGTTTCACATTTCAAATGTGACATCCTAAATCCAAATCCAAGACATAGCCTAAGCTCTCAAGTTAGGCTTGACACTATCATGAGGTAAGTATACACTCAATGCGCAACTAAACAAATTAAAACTGTGACAAGATTTACCTAAAAGAAGAAGAATGATTGTGATAAAATAGTTTAGAACTTCCTTTACAATTTGTTTAACCTGAATCCCCATTCGCAACTCAGAAAAGAAAACACTACACAAAACCTCTTATAATTTCCAAAGGGGTAGTGATTATAATTTACCTTAGAGAATGAAAGAGAAGGAGTCAAATGACATTAAAAAAGGGAATTATTACCCTTTATCAAACATGAATAAGGTCACAAGACAATAGATGCAGACTGAATCCCAACATCCTCAATGCTTTTATAAGAGAAAACACATATAAGAAGAGTTAAACAAAATGTGTGACTTTTGCATTTGAAATAGATTTCAAGCAAGGTTCCCCATTATGGACAACCATTGACAGTAATATTATACCCATATCAAAAAGGATATGCATTAACAAAATTTTCTAATCACCATACAGGGTAGTTACAGTCTTCAACAGTCATTCAAAATTGACAAAGTTTTAGTCATGCAAACTAAGGTTATTATTTCCTTCATGGTGAAGATAAAATGGTAGAATGATTGACTCATAATCCTAACCAATCAGATATTGAAGAAAAAATCAATAGAATGTACAGAGAAGAATCCTTCAATATTCGATTTCAAGAAGATGCAAAATAAAAGTTCAACAGGACATAGCAATAGGTGCTCAAGTAAGCTAAATAAATTATTAAATTCCTTTCCTTTCAATTCCATGGATAGGCTTAATTGTACACATCTATGAAACAGAAAAAACATTCTATTTATAACAACTCACATAGAGATCAAGAAAACATATCAGACTAATCTGATTTGGTTAGTTCCATATTAACTAACTGTCAACTCCAAAATTTGAATACCCATTCAATAAATTTCCATGCAATTACAACAGTCAGATTTTAACAAGTTTACCCCAACAAGTTACCTAGTGCTTCACCAAGATCAGGAATAGGTAGTCAAAATCAACAACTTTGAATTCAACTAGGAAGCAGACAACATGATCGACTTAAGAAAAGCTCAAACGGGACTACGATAATGAATCTTGTATTGACTCAGATGAGCTGACTATCACAATGTCCTGAACTATCATGACCTCATCTTTTATCCTTTACTTAAGTCCTCGAGAACTTGAGGAAAGACTCAATAAATATAAGATCAGAACTATATACTTCACACACAAGTATTTCCAACAAGGTAACATTGAAATCCAAGGGTCTAAGAAATAACTATCGTATAGTTCCATAAGAGAACTTAATTCAAGTGACTCAGTTTTAAAATAAAAATGTTAAAGGAATAATAAAACATTCACTCTTGTTTCCATAGAAGAACCCACAAAAATAGATATCCCAAACACCTAATAACAGCCTATCTCCCATTGAATAACAAATCCAAAGAACTAACATATTTTATACTAAGTTCAAGAAGAAGGCACACATTTACTTTTTCTCTATAGAGATTTGAGTTCACACAACTCTGAATCCAAGCATGCATAATCATACAGTTCCAACAAGAGTAACAAAACTTCAACTAAACAAAGAAGTGATAGTGAAGGGTATTCATTTACCTTCAAAAACCCAAACTACAAATCAATTTGAAACTTGAAGCCACATTTCATTTCCATAAACCCCTTTTCAAACAGACAGGAAAGAATCACACATACAATTCATTACTCAAATCACCACAAGATATAAGGTGAGATTCAACATCAAATAAACAGGAAAACAACCCATCTCCAACCTTATCAAGTAGAGATTCCTCAAAAGAAAATTAGAGATTTAACAAGCAAGAAAGTATGGTAATCTTAAAAATAAAGGCCCTAAATATTTCATGAGAGAAAAGTTGTTCTAATGAAGACACTTAGAGAAAAGCATAGAAACTTAATAGATAGAGCCTATCATGCCTTATAGTGATTTTTTCGATTCGAAGAAGATTTCCTACCGAGCCTTCACAACTCTTCCAAACAAAATAAACAACCAAAAACATCCATCTCAAATGCCTCATATACTTCAATTTTATTGAAAATAGTCCAAGGGAGTTAAAAATAGTAATAAACTGAAAATATAACTATTTGTTTGAAGAACCAGATAGCTTCACGTAGAGAAAAAATGGAATGCATGAAAGACCAAAAAACTCCCAAAAAATCCTCTCAAATGGTTTCTAAGGTGATTTTATCGCCAAAAATGATGACCGTAAATTCCATTAATTTCAAATCTCCCTTCTATATCTACATGCCACCTCCATCTAAAGTTGGTGAGTCCAAATTCAAAGAGAACATGCATTTCTTAACTTTAGTGATGGTGCTAACTAGGATTCCCTCTAATTTCAATGCCTCTGTCTAAATGACACTACCGCAATGTTTTAAATTCAAGATCAATTCAAATAAATAACTTAGAAAACATCACCACCATCTCATACTTTCCATGTGACTCCCCTTAGGTCCATTTCCATCCTTGCATTAGTTTAGGATAGATATCATTAGCTTAGGATCCGAACTTAGGTTAGTTTAGAAAATATTTACCTTAGGTTTATAAACATTGGCTTAGGTAAAATTTCCATCTTAAGATAGACCATACCCCATACCTATTTAGTATTAGGTAATAGGTTAGAAATAAACCTATAGTTATATTAGGTTATTTACAAATCGCCCACTTTGTAAAACATACAACTTAGGTTAGGATGCAACAAGATTAGTGTAAACATAGACATAAGGTAGGTCTATTTTACCTTAGGTTAGAATTCCATTAGGATAGATCTTACATATCTAGGACTTAGGTTATTACCCTCAATAGTCTTGAAGTATACCTCCATCCTCTTTACTCCATTCATCATCCTGGAGAAATTAGGAAGAAGATCTGAGAACACTACTTACAACAGAATGCAAAGCAAGAACTTTCAATAAGATCAATGAAATCATATAAATATAAGAGTCCAGTCCTTTATTTCCTTTAACCTCTGAATGTTAGTTTACCATACAGATCAGGTAAGAAGAATTAAAACATACCTTAGATCAATGAAATTGATCAAGGCTCCGTTATTATAAAGAGATAATTTGTAAATAACAATACCTATTTACAAAATTTTTTATCTCAACAAAATGGATTCCTTGCAAGCAACAACATTTCAGAAAAATGAATTCAAGAACAAAAATAAATTATCCATGGCAAGCATGATTTCTAATAGTCAAAATAATTCACCTTCTTAGGAAAAATCACATGTCAGCACTTGCAATGCAAAAGAGGAAAAGTTAACAGTTTTCTACAGGTGTTACAAACTACTTCAATCTAAGCTAATAGAGTTGTTCACTAGAGCTTGTGCTAGACACATCTCACCAACTCTCTGAGTTTAACCCTTCTCCACATTTTACGAGGTATTCACCATGGCCTGAAAACTTGAAATTTATGTCATTGAAGAAAAGAAGATACAATTGTGTAACAATAATGTTGCATTCAAACCAAATGATACCTCTTATTCTTCCAAACCAAAAAATATTTATTCTAAAGAAAAAGGATATTCCAACATAGTAGTTTTGAAAGCCAGCCCATCTCACCCATCCAACCAATGAAATCTGTCTTCCAATATTTCTCATGTTTAAGCTTTCCAGATCAAGTGGAAGAAATGAAAATATACTCCCATACGAGAATCCTACTCTTCAGTTTTAGAAAAACATCTAAAATCAGGAGCAGTCATTCTTTCACCCATCAAACCACATACTAGTTTTGACAACTCTTGTCTTGTGCTTTCATGGTAAAAAGAAAATGATTACTGCAACTATCATCAAATTAGAGGTCATAGTGATGGTAATTTTATAACTTTCAAAAATATCATCTCCTAATGCACTGGCTAATTAGAACCTTCACATCTTCAAGAATTCATTCCCAAATCATACCCGGTCATCTAACCAAAGTAGAAAAACCTCGAACAATCACGGTAACGTTTGGGAGGTTCATGTTGTTTTTTCCATCATACTGGATCTTCTAGATCAATTTCCTCCTACTCCATCTATCGAGAAGATTCTTGCACAAGATCCTTCATCCATAGAGGGACTTGTTTCATCTTCTCCTTTACCCACATAGGAGTCTCCCTTATCTCCTCCTTCACCCATGGAGGTTTCCACCATATATGCCGATGCAGTTTCCCCACTCACCTCTCAACCTAACAAAAAATCTGCAATACTTATTCTTCTACCCATAAGAGAGTCATGCTTAGCTTCTTCTTCACCAAAAGATGAACTTACTTCATACAGCTTGTCATTTCCCCTACCCATGGAGGATTCATTAGAAGCATCCCTTCCTATTGGTGACAATTATCCATTGGTTTTCAAGGATCCTCTTGATTTTCTCTTATCTCTTTTACCCACAGAGTTTAAATCCAACCATTTCCTTGTCTCACAGACATTCATTACAAGGATTACTACCAAATCGACATCTTCCCCCCTACAGTAGTTTCATTTTCACATTTGGACAACCACTTGGATTATGTTTAAAATTCCATGCTTTGGGGATGCCTTCGACTGTCTGTCTCAATTCAAATGCAAATGTGGTTTGTTGATAGTTCCATGATCTATCTGAAGGTATTTCAAACAAAAAACCCCACCATGCCCATGCCAGTTGTAGTGACACCTTCTTCATTACCCTCTCCCACACCTAAACCTTTACCATCAAATGGAATTTTTCATATTCCTATAAACTTACACCCACCTATATCTTCCTAAGCATCCAGACCCATTGCCACATTGGGAGTCATGCCAAAATCAAGCCTACTACATTCTCATGTCAAGCTACATTTAGCCACATCCTCATAAGCCATCACAAAGACTATTCCCCCACCTAAGAGTAAGACCTAACCTCTTAGGCCACATACACTAACTTCACCCACTACCCCTCTGTCACCTTCACCACTTCCATCTATCCTAGGTCTTGACCCATCAACCTTGGCCAATCAGCCTCTTACCCCTAGTAAACCAAAAGAACAATAATGTAAATCACCCCAATCCTCTGTTGCACCCGAATTACCTACACAACTTATACCTTCACCATCACCTACATACCTTATACCTCCTATACCTGCACCACTTGAACTATCCTCATCATTACCTATGTTATTCCCTTATCTTCAAATCGTACCTTCAACATTGCCTCTTACTACAACCTTCACCGTACCTTCATTATCGCCTTGGCTAACCTATCCCCTTCCGCCATGTACCTTCCCTTATACATCATGCACCTCTTCTTAACTTTTACCCAAGAAGGTGTAACCAAATTCCAAGAACCTACTACCCTCCAAAGAGGTATTTAAACCTACACCACCTTCAACAACTAGTTCACCTGCTACATCTTTACCCAAGAAGGTTCAATCAAAACCTAAAACCACACTATCTACCAAATAGGTGGTCAAACTTACTTAACCTCCTATTCCACCTCCAGTGGTGCCTCTCCCACTAAATTCACCCACACTTCCATCTTGACCCACACTAACTTCACATTGTGATCCATTTGCAGGGTCTTACACCAACATCTTAGCTAACCTTTTAGAAACCTCTGTCATCACATTGCCACCAATTATACCTTAAAACCCACTTAAATATAAACCATAAGGGTTTGATGATACAAAAACTTGCACTTACCATCATGTGCTAAGGCATGACATGGAAAAATGTAAGGATCTTAAGATTATTCTTCTCCAAGTATGTCCTCTTGAATAAATATTTAACGATGATGATATTTTAGATAAGGACCCTATTACACCTTCACCTATCACCACACATCCTCACCTCTTACATATTCATAAACCTTCATCTCCACCTCCATAACCCTTTTAACCCCTTCCAATATTTGAGATCAATATGGTCCGCATAAGAGAGCTAGCCAAACCTGCACAAAAATTCCAATGTGTTACATTGTTTTAATACAACCAGTTTATGCCCTCATCATATTTTTCCCATCCTTTTTCTACACCTATAATGACTCACTTTCTCCTTTACCACATATTAATATGGTTCAAATTTCCAATTGAGCCCAGAAGGAAAAAGGAAAGGAGAAAATAACTATATCCTCCGCTACTTTTTTACCCAATATTCCATCTACACCTCCACCAAAAATCACCATTTGTGGACCCACATAACCTATTTCTAATGGGGTTTCCCATCATACCATGCTTAAACAATTGTACCAATATCCTCTCACAATGTCTTTGTAAGACCTTGTCCAAACCTCTAAGTCTTGTCATCACGCTCCCATTGAGGTCCTGCAATCTATTGATGTTCTACCTAATGACCCTATGTCTATTACATCCATTATCACTCCTTGCCATATGTCCTCTATCACCAATTTTCCCCCTTCCTCTACTCACACTACCAATCATAAAGTAGCCTCTCTTAGTTTTTGTGATGAAGATATTGTACCTCTCCAATTGAATGATCCTGATCCCACCCTATTTATTTTAGTCTAGGCTGATAATATATGCATTTAATGTGTTATGATCAATGGTGGTGCCAATATTAATATCATTTCCTCCCATGTGTAAAACCAAATGCGCATCCCTACCAATTGCATGCATAATAACCTAGTTATGCTATGTTCATTTAATGATGTTATGACTTTCACCATCAGCACCATCATTCTCCACATTTGCGTAGGCCCCTGTACCATTCCTAAATTATTCTATGTCTTAGAGGGGGAATTCTAGTACAACATGTTACTTGGCCGACCCTGGATTCATGCATGGGTTATGTTCCTTCAAAATTACACTGTTGTTTAAAATTTGAACATGAAGGGAAAAACTATATCATTTCAGTTGAACCTTCACCATTCAAGACCTATAACATGTTGTATAGACCCAATGATGTCCTTATACCAGTTAAGGAATGTACCACCTCTACCACTTTTTCTTCAGCAACTACCTCATCCACCAATGTTGCCGCTACATCTTCTACAACTAAATCCTCTATTCCCACTATTTATAGAACTTCTACAGTTGAGCCATTAGCCAACACAGCTACTTCTCAAAAAAATAATGCTTCTTCTTCTCAACTATCCAATGATTCATCCATTTCTTCTACCCACATATCAACTAATGATCCCTTAGAAGGTGTTTTTCAATGTGTTGCTCTGGGGGAGTACCACCTTTATAACATTGAAACATTCCTTACTCCTCAAGAGTATGGTAAACTTCACCAACATCCCCGATATGATCACTGCATAGGTGAGGTTTTCCCCTACGGTCCTCCCCACCTTTGCACCAACTTAATGTATAGGGTAATTGATACTTCTACCTAGTCATCCGATCCACCTTCCCAAACTTAACCATTTTATTAGGACCTTTAATATCTCACCAACCACCACTTTTCCCACACATTCCTCCATCGTTGTACTTAGAAGGGCTTCGAATTTGGTTTATATGAACAAGGAATCCATATTGTCATTCGTTGCACCACTTGTAAGGATAAAGACCAAAGTGGTATTGGATTTACTAAACCTCCTTATAGGAAGGTGCAAGTCGAACTCATTGAGGATGATAAACATTCCCCAACCCATTCACCACCTTCACCACCTTCACCTACAAAGTCTATGGACCTAGAATCCATTCCTCTTAACTTTTTTTTCTTGAACACTATTTCCCTAGGACCTATGATTTATCAGGATGATGGCAAGGCTACTTCTTCCCTTCCCTTCCTTAATCCTAACATGATTAATGATGATACTCCTTCTATTAACATCGTTTAATGTTAGGAAGATGAGTCTATTCTCACCTAACTTGGTGCGGAAGATTCTTATATTCACCAATCATTACTTTCTAAGACACAAACCATGTTGAATGAATCGACCATCAAAAAAATATTCACACTCAGGATGACCCACATATTCTAAAAATAGCCCAATCTTTAGATGCTGCTGAACAAGAAGGTTTCATTTATTTTCTTTGAGATCATAACAACTCTTTTTCTTGGTAATACGATGATATGCCTGGTATTGACCCAAACATTTTGGTAAAAAATATTGTAACCATTCCTGATGTCAAACCCATGAAATAGAATCTATGAAAAATAAATCCTTGTATTACCCTTCTTGTCAAAGAAGAACTCCAGTGCCTTCTTTCAATTTCCTTCATCCTACCTGTTGATTATCCCTAATGGATCTATAACATCATTTATGTCACAAAAGTGATAGGGTACTCCACATTTGTACATATTTCCATGAACTTAACTTAGATTACCCCAAAGATGACTTTCCTCTACCTAGTGTTGACCAATTAGTTGATCTCACCATGTACCGTGAGATGCTATCATTCATGGATGGTTTCTCGGGTTATAACCAAATATTACTCAACCCAGAAGATTGACACAAAACCACCTTCATCACTCCTTGGGGGACCTTCTATTATCATGTCATTACCTTTGGCCTTAAAAATGTTGGCGCTACATATCAATAGGATATGACTTATATTTTTCATGACATCATGCATAACATATTGGAATATTATGTTTATTATCTTCTTACCAAATCTAAACATTATGCTGAGCACCTTTTTTTCCTTAAAGTTATATTTGATCATCTCATCAAATAATACGTTCACCTTAAACCTAAGAAGTGTGTCTTTGTTGTTCTCTCCAGTAAGTTCCTTGGTTTTATTCTTTTTTTTGTCCCATTAAAGTTGATCTAGCTAAATACATGCTATTATTGAAATTCCTCCACCTACTAACCTTTGTTAACTTCAAAGTTTGAAAGGAAAGTTGAAATCTATTCATCACTTTATTTCTTGGATTTCTGACCGCTTTCATCAATTTCATCATCTTCTAAAAAAGGATGCCTCCTTCAAATGGTATGATGAATTCCACAAATATTTCGATGCCTTAAGACAATACGTCCTCCAACCACCTATGCTCATTCCCCCTAAGGATTACCAACCATTTTATCTTTAAATTTATACTACTAATCATTCCCTGGGTGCCTTGCTCACTCATCATGCTGAGAAACACAAGGAGCAAGAGGTTTATTATATAAGTCATACACTTTTAGACTACGAAATTAGATATACTCACACCAAAAAACTATGCTTAGCCTTAGTTTTTGTTGCCACTAAACTTTGCCATTACCTACTCAACAAAAAACTTTGTTGTCACCAATACTGACCCCTTACATTAAATGTACGCTAAACCCTACAAAATTCAACATATTACACATTGGCTCATGCTTCTTGCAGACCTATATCTCGAATCCATCCATTAAAAATATGTCAAAGGACAAATCATTTCTGACTAACTTACAGAAAAACCTCTATGTGGAAACAATTTTTCTAACTTTGATTTCCCTGATGAATCCATCCCTACCCTCTCCCTACATGATATTATTTACTAGATGACCTTATTATTTGATGATTCCAAATGTTAGTGTGGGGGTGGTGCTTATTTTATCCTCATTCCTCTTGATGGCGAGCCCATTCCATTATCTTTCAAACTATATTTTGATTGTACTAACAATATCACGGAATATGAAGCACTCATTTTAGGTCTTCAAACTGCCATAGCCTTAGATGTTAAATCAATTAATATCTTTGGAAACTCTCAACTGATTCTGAACCAAGTTAATGGTATATAATAGTGTCTTAATGAGATACTTCAAAAGTATAAGCATCATGTTGATATTATTTTTACTACCATTGACCATTGTCAACTTCAAACCACCCCACATTCCACTAATAAATTTGCAGACACCATGGCTTATCTTGATTCTCAAAACCCCGATTTTCCCTCCGACTCAAAAATATTTATCACAGTAAAAAGGTTACAATAACCTTCTTATCTAATCTGAGACATCAACCTCGTAGGAAACATTGAAACTAACCCATGTGACCTTTGTTATAAGCAGTTTTCTTACTATCTTTCCCTTTCAATTCTTCCTCTAGATCTTACTTGTAATGGACAACGAGGCTTCCACAAAAGGGTCTCTCACTATTTCATCATGGGTGGTATTCTATATAAACATGTATTTGATGTTATCCTCTTATTATTCCTTACAAGTTCTAAAATTCCATACATCATCAAGGAAGCTCACGATGATATTTGTGGGGGTCACTTTAGTGGTTTATTTATCGCTAAGTACATCCTTTGCATGGGATATTACTGGCTAACCCTAAACCATGATTTTTTTGACTATGTCAAGTGTTATGTGAAGTTTCATAAACATGTTAATCTCCATCACACCCCTAGTCACGCCTTACAGGAACGAGACCTTTGGCCTTTCTCTCAATGGGGTTTGGATCTTTTCAGAGAGATCAACCCTACTTCTTCCAAACATCATAAATTGATTATTACCGCTACCAAATATTACACTAAATGGGTGGAATCCATACCTCTTATTTCTAAAAAAGCTAAGAAAATATAAGAATTCATCAATCATCACATAATTTTTTTCTTTTGTGTTCCTCGCCGCATCATCACTGATAATGGAAAATAATTCAAAAATAAAACCCCAAAGAAACTCTATGATTCCTTCGACATTCAAGTTAGTTTTTATTCACCTTATTATCCATAACCAAATGGCTAAGCTGAATCAACTAAAACAATCTACATAATATTCTTATGAAAGTGGTTGATGATATTGGTAATGATTGGTGCACATGCATTCTTTTTTCCTTATAGGGTTATCGCACTAGTACTCATACCTTAGTTATTGCCACACCTTTGTATTTGGTCTATGGTATAAAGGTTGTCTTGCCTATCGAATTCAAAATACCATATCTTCGTATCTCACTCAAAGATAAGATAAACGATGAAGATTTTTCTAGGATCGTTTGGCACATCTTGAGTTATTAGATAAACGCCGTCTAAATGCTCTCAATCACCTCCAAATATACCAAAAACATATCAAACATGCCTATGATAAAAATTTCCAAGAACAAACCTTCCATTTCAGTGACCTTGTTCTAAATAAAAATCAACATGTAACAAAAGTGGAGAAAATTAAACAGGGAAATTTCACTCCTAATTGGCTTAGACGCTATATTGTTACTCATGCCTATAAATTGGGTGTTTATTGTTTATGTTCACTCAAATGTAAACTTGAACCTAAGCTCCTCAATTCCTTACATATTTTACCATTCTATTATTGAATCAAGTCCTATATCATATTATTTCTATTAAACACTTATCACTTGAGCAACATCTACCTTCAACTTACCTATTTTAAAGATCAACGACTAAACATGAATCATGTGGCTACCCATCACCTTTCATCCTTGTCTTCAATATGATTACCATGGATCTATTCATGGCATGATTCTCATGAATAATTTTCATCCTTTTTAAGATGGAATCCCTTTGTTGTTCATCACTTAACACCTCTCTTTCATATATAACCCCTATATGTTATGGTTTTGTCTTCATAAAATAAGCCTATACTCCTTTATAGTCTTATCCATGACCTAAAAGTCAAAAGAAATTCCAAAGTAATATATGGGATGTTCAAACTATACTCCTTGAGTCAAAATTCTTGTAAATAAATTGCTCCCTCAAAAAGGACATCTAGCTCTATAGCTCGTTGCTATAAATAAACTACTCCTTTAAAGGACAACTATAAAAGTTAGCCCTAAAAAACATGTAGTCTATCAAAATAGAACACTAGTTCTATACAAATGAAAAAAAAAAAACATTCTGAAGCTTCATGAATCGATAAACTTCATGAAGAAATCAAGGATTCATTCTATTCATCCCACATATACTTCTCGTATCAATCAGTCTATGAAAATCAAAATAAAATACCATTTTTTTGTCATGGACCTGCCTATTTTGGTTTTGGGTATCTTGCAGAAGAGGTATGTTTTCTCACAACCAGGTTATGCTACAAAACCATTTGCCTCACCTTCTTTCCTTTCTAATATTCTACCTACTCAAGGGATGTGCCGCAACTATGAAATTTTGTGATCATGTGACTTTCCTCACCCTTGGAATAGTTAGTCATCCAATGCCTTTAGGGTTTTATAATCATAAGCCAATATTTGGTATGATAGAATCATAATGGTTCTTACTGATTCCGAAACATTTTTTCTCCTCTTACCATTCACCTCTCTTTACCTTATTGATTCTTCTACAAAGGAAAAAACCTTCAGCACCTACATTCTAGTATTTCTTCCCTCAACCATTCCTATTCAACATAGATATCACCCATGTCTGAATGACCTAAATTCAACCATTCCTAAATGACCTAAACTCAACCATGTGTAAATGACCTAAAATCAACCATGAATAAAATTACCTAGACTTAATCATGGCTAAAACTTATCGACCCATTCATCTATCCTCATCTTATTCTTTCCTAGCTTATGGGAGAACTACATTAGCCTGAGGTCCCTTTATATGGGGATATGTAGGAAACACTTCAAGGGCACGAGGCCCTTTGATGTTAGCTCAGGAACCTTTTTACCTTTTTATCCTTTCCCCTTATACACCTTTACCCCTACCCATTTCTTCCAATTTTCTACTCACATTCTACCCTCATTAGTTTACATTCACACAAAACCTTAGAAATTAATATATCAATGGAAATTAAAACAAGTACATCATCTATCCAAAACACATCACCAACTATATAATGTGAGTGTCTGGGAATCAATAAATACATACACATATATAAATAAGTATCAATTTCTCAAAACTCTCATGTACAATTTCATATCTTCGGCACACAAGATGATATATATAATAAAAGTGATAATACAATATTAAATATGGATATCAATCATCACCCCACCTAATGCCCTCCTCTCCAGTCTAACCTTTCTCCTCCTCCCTACTAGTCAAGCACCCTGCCAAAATCTCACCACCCTCTTGGGGTCCCTTCTTGACCTCTATCTCCTTCTCTTTGCCATTTAAAGAGCCTAGTATTTGAGAACTAGTAACCTCACCCTAGCCATGTCTCTGGGGCTGATGAACCCTTGTGTTATCTAACTTGTGATTTTGAGATATAGTCTGCTCACTGGTTTCCTGTTGGGATCAGTGTTTGGCATAGGAGGGTACATCAATATCTACAATCACTAGTTGGTCCTGATATTAGTGTATCTTATTCAAGGCATCCATGAACCTTTCCATGGATATAGTCTACAATGGTTCCATCAGCCTCACTTCCATTTACGAACTCTTCCCTACCAAAAGTGGACAATGTCCTAGTGTAGGAGCCTATACAATGGGACTATATTTTGGTGCCTACAGTTATACTTGTGTGTATTTGTGGGCATGTATAGCTGAAACCTATTCTTATGTTTTTTCCAATTGTCCCTGTAATCTAGCCACCTATACATGTCACGTAGATATTTTCCCTCCATCCCCATCTCCACCCTATGTGGGAGCCTATGCCTATGATACCTGGGTTTATAAGGTCCTAACCTATTCCTGCAAGGTGGTCACCTATGTCTGTGCCCCTGGCAGTTGTCCCTACTACCCTGTAATTTGTTCTTATAGGGAAGTCACATGCCCCTGTAATGTATCTATCTAAACTATGACTATCACTAAATTAGTTTAACTTGGCCTTGGCGGTTCCGCCCATAGTTATGACACCCACCACTTCTTGTATGCAACAGTGACTCCCACATCATTAATCTATCAATCTCATACCCACTCCTCCTACCCTATGGGATCACCCATATTTGGTGGAGACATGGTTCTCTCCATTTCATCTCTACGGTACTATGGGAAAGGTGGGGAATGTCATGTCATGGTCCAAACTACCACCTGACTCTATCCACATGTATCATCTTGTGCTTACCGACACATCATCCTTGTATCCATCTCAATAACTTAATATCCTTTAACTCCTCAGCCATGCCTCTATATGACAGAAAACCAACATATGGATGCCCCACAATATCCATTATTGATAGGCCATCCAACAACCACCTATATTATGTAACATCATATGTGGCCCCGGTCACTCTCATATATGCCCCAACTAGTACCTATCTCCTGAAACCTACTCTATACAAACCACCCCCGAACCATTCCTATCATGATAACCCAACTAGATGCACACACACAATGTGCTCATACTCCCAATAATGTAACAAGTATGTACAACACATACCAAATATCTTGTACCTACCATAAGACTAGAGCTCCCTATATCTGCTCATAGATCATGTCCTATAGCACCCCCATAAGTTCTTGTGGAAATCTCCCACCCTCGGAATCTGAGAGAGAAAAATATTCTACTGCCACCATCATTAAAATAGATATCTTGGTCTCTTATGGATATGCCACGTATATATCACCATAACTCAAACTCATGTTGTGATAACTTAGCATGCCCATCACCTCACCAAATATCACCACTATGGGCTCCACCAATGCCTCCATCAAAATTGAATACACTGTCTCCTCAACAATAGGAAGCCACGAGATCCTATACATGTCCTCCAATGTGACAATCATCTTTCTAGTTGGTAAATGAAAGGTATCGGTTGCAGAGTCCCATCTGTTGATGAGAGAGACCATAAATCTATGATCTCAGCCTATACATCTATAACTCCTAATCAAACTAAGTCCCACATATGCTATGTGCTCCCACTCCTTATCTATCATGTTAGCCCACATCTGTACCAATAGAGGTGGTACTTTTTCTCTCATATTCAGTTGATCTCTCGCCTACATCATCCAACCCAACATTGTCAAGTCGAGAACCTCTCTAATCACCTATTACCCAAATATCAAACTTACCGTGTGCTTAGACCTTTTTATACCAAAAAATACCTAAAACACATTAATCATACCTACCCCCCTAGCCTAGTTTTTAATGCCTACCCCTTTACCTAATTCCCTTAATAACCTATTGTCTCCATTATCATACTTACCTGATATCCTCGATCATTTCACATACATACCTATCACACACCTACCAAATTATGCCTTACCCTCTTCCACCTACATTAGTCTTCACCTAAATTTTTCTCACATGTTTAACTTTCCCATCTAGCCCTTCTTTCACCCATTCACTTTTTACAGTGATCGACATCAGTCTCCTTGACCAAAATTAGTCACCTTGACCAGTGTCAGTCACCCCAAAAATGACTGATGTTGGCCATAACTAATCAATGTCATCTAACCAATGACCAACATTAGTCATTGTTTCGGTGAAAAAACTAAAACCCATGTCCCCCATTACTAAATATCAACGCAAACCTACCTAAAACCCAATCCCATCCCACCAAAGAAAAAATTACATTCCTACCCAAGCCTATTTAACCTATATACGCCTTTACCCACCTCAATTTTACCCATATTAACCTATATTTCAATGAAAATAGCAACACAACCTCCATCCAACTGTATTCATTTAAACCACCATTTTAAATGGAAAAAGAGATGTAGGAATTCCTCCTACCTCTACTTGGAATCATCTCTATGTTGGTGGTCCTCTCACCTCCACCCTACCAAAATACACTACTCACCTCAAAACAAATCAAATCACTCCAATCAATCTCATGGAATCTCCTACTGATTGAAAATCACCTACTATTATCTTGCCAACTCAGCTAGCAACCTCGTACTATTGGTTTCCAAAGTTCCACGTATTCTCTGTCATTTTCCATAAATGGAAAAGAAATAAATGAATCTATAAAACATGGATTTAACCTTTTTAGCCCTAAATCGACATGACCTACATTAGTCAGGTCATGCCCTAGCTAAACGATGTTTGTTAAGCTCTAACTGACATCGGTCACCACACATATCCATTTGACTCACACTATGCCCACTTTTCCTAAAAACAATGTTTTCAAAAAACTTTTACCCTTCCCAACACATATTAAAAAATCACCCACAAGCCTACATTACCTATACATTTCTTTAATTATGCTTAGGAACATGTTATTTACCTATAGCTTGGCCTTACCTATGCCCTGATCTACATACATTGACTTGAACCTCCTTTTGTGACATTTAAATTGATGTTTTTGTTATAACTTGTGATGATGTTACTTGTGTGGTTTAGCCTAATGACCTTACCTTTCTTGATGTTGTGATGTTTATCTTGACCAAAGATTTGGTGCCCTAGAATAAAACCTATTACCTGTCCATACACCTTTCCTAGTTGTGATTCAGGACCATATCCTATACATTGGATAGCTGAACCAATTCAACCTCGTTTGAATAAACATATCGACCTTTGACAAAGTAGAGTTTGTAAGATCTTCAACCTGGTACCTTATCACAATATATACATGTTTGTGTGTTTGATTTCCATTACCTATTCCCCAAACCTGTCATTATCCTTACATACAACCCATCCACCCTTGTTTTTATTAACAACCTATTTATCAAATAATTCACTGACTCCATTTCCTACATCATCATTTCCTAGTTTGAGGGGGGTGACTTTCATACATACTTGGGGAAACCTAATCTCTTCTTATACCTAGGACACTGACTTCCTATTTTTGTCATTATCACTTACCAATGCAAGCTACGTGATAAATAGGGGCAAATTTAGACACCAAATTTGGGTCACACTCCCCTTGGTCTCTTTCAATTAATTAAACACACCATGTCTTCATTACTAATTATTACTTATATATTCACCTTCACATTATTAATTAATTTAATTATTTTAATTAAATTAATTTCACCCTCACACCCTAACCTCGCCATGAAACCTCCCCCTAGACCCATTCTAGGGGGTATTTAACTCACAATGACTGAGACATCACCCTCTGCACTGATTCATCACCCTCAGCACTGAGTCATCACCCTCAACACTGAGTTATTGTAGACACCTATAACTTAGCTCAAGCAATTTAAATACTTAAATTGTGCTAATTATATCCTTTCCCTTAAATTGATGACATATTGTCAATAAATGCTCATTTTCTCTTCTATCACCATTATTTAGTTACATTACGTTAATTAATTAACTCTTTTATCCAAAAAAATACACCAAATAACGATCTTTCATTAATTAATCCCCTTTCTATCTAGACTAATTAATTATCTTCCTCTTCCATTTAATCAATAAATCACCATTTATTTGATTAAAATACCCTCATAACATAAATCATACTAACTATTCCTCTAAAAATATTCTATAATCTTGCACACCTATTAATTAATCACTTTGATTAATTAATAAATCCCCTCAAACCCAATGAGTCACTAAAGGACAAAATAAAATCTCCTAAGGTTGACTACACCCCCTTTTAACCATCTTTATCCACAACTAACCCAACTTCTCTATTATCCCACATGTAAAGGGATGCAGAGATTCTTTTATCCATTTGGCTATATAAGGAGCCTTCCTCCTACCTTTCTACTTACACCTTTAGACACCTTTCATGTTTACAGTTAATCTATAGGCATTCTATCTTAGAGCATATTTCATTTGAGCTAATATCCTCATTCTTGCATCTCATCCATCTAGGATTTTGGGTCATATGGAGATAATCAAAATGGTCTTGTAGCCATAATTTGATGAGATTCCACTCCTACACCCTTGAATATAAAATAATAAAATTTTATTGCCATGGATCTATCTAGGTTCATTTAGTATTTTGGTGATCTAAAGAGTAGATATTCTAATGCTTATCATATTAGTTTGATTTCTATTTCAAATTTTTAATGCATAATGTTGGTACTTAGTCTTGTTTAACTCTTAGCATGATGATATTGGTGTAGTTAGTTCATGTTTTTAAACTACTAAGGTGTTAGTTTCAATTCCCTTTGCATAGCTAACTAATACATTGATACATATGGCACACTTGGTTGGAGTTACTCCATTGTCCTTTGCACTTGATTTCAAATTTTAGTAGTTAAGTTTCAATTTTTGTTACTAACCCTCCTTTTACATATATTGACATAGCTTGTTTTTATTGACTTTTCTCATTGATTTTGAATGTATTTAGTCTTCCTTGAATTTTTTTTTTTATGTTCGAACTTTGGTCCAGTGCTGAACCTTTGAGAAAATTCATCTGCAATGCTATTAAAACATGATTCAACACTTTCTAAGGTCAGATGTTCAGTCATCATGCATCACAGGGACTAAGATATATGCCATTTCTCACAACAACTTTGAAAATAGGTCCCGAAAATGGAACCAAGATGTAGTCATTTTTATACCCTTTGAACAATCGTCTAATCCCATACATGCTGCCCTATCACCCAGCAGGCGCTGGGCACCAAGCCCCTCCTTTATATGAGTCTTGTGAGAATACATCCTTAATGAAAAAATTAGATGTAGGAAAGAAAAGAACCATGCATTTATTCTAAGATACTAAGATGAGTTATTATATCAATGCATCCATAAAAGAGAATTATCTAACAAAATATAGAACTGATTCATTACACAAAGGAAATGCACTAGGATTTATGCTTATTAACAACATATATTTTTTAGAATAGAAATTTATATTCATATTACCAAGTCCAGTAAAAAAATTACATTCGTTGAGGCAATAACATGAAAATGTAGATAAGAGTCATGCATTATGAACCTAAGCTATACTTCCATATTACAAAACTAGCTACAAACCCATCCCTCTACAAATATCATCATTCCTATAGTTCTCCTAATCCCAACCCAAAGGATCCTTCATTATTCCTGTAGAGATTCTCCTATCCAGTATTATCTCTTTATCTCTCTTCTTCCATCCCTCTCTCCTTCTACCCAAGCATCTCCATATATAGCCTTAGTCTTCACAGCCATGCCTTGCTAAGATCAAAAATTGGTTGCCAAGTGTCAAAGTGGTCCTCCAACGGAGCATGCTTCCTTTGATCCGAGCTCTCCACTCTTTGTAATGATGTCTTTTTGGATCCTTCCATAACATGCATGGAATATTTTGTTCTTCATCCTACAACTGCTAGGATAACACCTTATCCACTTCGCATGCTAGATGGGTCATGCTTTCCTCGTGTGTTGTTTGTAACTTTGAATATGGATAAGTCCCAAAACCTGTCTTTTCTTATGCACACATGTCATGTGTTCTACTAAACAATACTGGAACCCTTCCTTGTGTGCCTTCAACCCCCACTCCCTTCTTCAAATAGGTCTCACACTTCCACATGCCTTCTTGTACTAAGAAAATATTCTAGGGCCCAACATCACCCCACATTATGCCTATTCTATGTACTCGAAAACACTTCTCTCCAATGAATAAAGAATAGAGAGCTCTGAATAGTGGGATAAATAATGAATGAATGAATAATTGGGAGAAATAATGAAAGAATGGGTAAAACGAAAGGGAAATAATGCTTATTTTTTAAGGAGGAGAGGGAAATCCTTCCATATTTCTACCTATAGCTTTTCCCAGGTGTCAACCTCACTTTACGCTTGTTGACAGAGGTCTCCGATTAAGGCACTCACTTCCTTACAACTTAATTCCTCCCCTTTTTTAATCATTGTCTCAATCGTGCTCTTCAATTATGTTCCCAAGTCATCAAGCACATCCATCCTATGGGTGATCTGGGGGTATAATTATTTTAGCTATCTTTTGATCAAGCCTCGCAAGGTCTCAATAGCTTTTCGCTTCTTTTCTACCTCGGCTAGGATTTTATCTCTTTTTTCCATGTTCCCCTTATAATTTTCTTGAAACTCTTTGAGTTCAATTTCATGTGTGGCAACCAAGATGCTTGCCACTCTATCTCTATCAACACAGTTGTTATATGTGGCTTCAACAACTTGTGGGGTGACCTTTACCTCTACAAGGAGTTTGGTATATCGAGAAAAAATCTCGAAAAGATTCAACTTCTCTTCTTTCTCTTGGCACATGAAAATTTTTTTTGTAGTCTCTAAGGAAAGTGATCGCCTGTCCATTGTGAGGATACGGGTCAAATCCTCCAAACACTGTAAGTTTAATTCATATTTTTTCTTGGGAAACGCTAGGTTGGGATGCTTTAAAACAATAACACCCATAATCATTTCAATTTTCTTTTGTATCTCACAAACCCATGTTGATAAACTCTTCTTGCTTCAAGTACTTTCTCTTCTCAACGAGCTCCTTCTTTTCCTTCAACAATTCCTCCTCAAGGAGTCTCACTCTATCATTTCTTCCAAATAGTCTGGCCTAAATCTCAACTAAAAATTTGTTGAGCACATTTCAAAACTACTCATCTGATAATTATTGAACATTCACCAAGGTATTTACTCCTTTTTTCCATGGAACCTTCATCAATGCTCACTGACTTACTTCAAACTCAGGTTCATCCATGTGGGACTCAAATTCCCAAGATAGCTTATTTCTGGTTCGTGAATATGAACCTTATTCATCAAATGAAGCCATAGTGAGGATTTTTTATGTTGGTACAGTGCTTTGGAAGCACACTCATACAGATTTCTTAGATCATTTATGTATCTCATTCCTTTCTCTTGTGCTACCACTACACCCTTCCCACCTATTTTTGTAGCCTTTGGTAAACTTACCGCCAAATTAGGATTCCCACCCATGCTACCATATTATTTCGCAATGTTTTCTTCTTCTATTTACGTAAAAATTTCATATGTGCCTCGCTCCAAATCCTACTCCACCAAATCCTTAATAATTCCCGCCACTTCTCTCTCCATGGTGTTTTTCACTTGTTCCTTGGTGAGGCTTGGGGTTCCTTGATTTTTTGTGCTTACCTCTTCACTCACACCCTTGCATTGATCTTTTATTTCCTCCTCATCATTATTCTCTTCATCTTCCTCCTCCTCAAAGTCATGTACATCATATACTTTATTTTCTTGACCTCCCTCATGCTATTCATCATGCCTGTCACCAATATAGACCTATAGGCTCTTTGTTTCCTTCAAGTCTTCCTTTTATGCAACCTTTTTCTTCTTCCTAACTAGTGATTCCAGTGCAGGATATTCCTCCTCTTTCTCCTTAATAGGTGATGTCTTCCTTGGTGATTATTTTTGTGAGAGAGGTCCTTCATGCTCTAGTGCCTCTTATCTGAGGTATTTTCCTTTACTGGGGGCTTCTTCTTGTGCTCATACATGCTAGGCTTTATGACTACTTCCATCGTGCCTACTGATTGTGTGGTTTGCACACTTGGTGCCTTCTTCTCCTATACCTATTATCTTTCCCTCTTCTTTAGCATGACATTTTTCTGACCTATGGGGTCTTCTAGAATGGAGACATCACTCCTTATATTGGAACCTTTCTTAAAATTAGGCCTTATACATAGATATACCCTTGATGTAGTCATTCCGGTGATCAGTAGTGTTATCAGATCCATCATCGTACTTCGTGGGAGACATACTTCTCCATGTATGTGTGCTTCTTAGGGTATACCAGATTTTGGTGCATCTCATTTTTGTATTGGTTTACCTCACTAAGGTTGTACCTTAGCCTTTTGGACTCCTTGAACTGATTGAACCCTCCTTGGAAGTATTGTGTGGTGAAGGAGAAGAGTATGTTGCACCATGGGTTCTTAGTCCCATTTGTCAATGTAAACCTGTTAATGCAAAAATGTTGATAAACTCAAAACTCTGCCTCTTTATCCACGAGCGTGAAAAAATACTTAGGGATCCTACACTTAGCATTGAATGTGTCCCACATATGTTAATACAATTTTTCTAGGTGCACCTTATAAGCGACCTTCAAGGTTTCACAAGTATACTTCTTGAACCTTTTTGCGGGTGAGCAGTTTTCTTCTTGATACTCTTAAAAGAACTTCTCCGGCCTATCAGGAACTCCAGTCTCTGAGAAGACGATGGTGAGAAGAATGTTGTCGAATAGTATCTTTTCCCCATCCTGTGGACTACTTATGAAATCATCTGTAATGAAGGCAGACAAGTTATATATGGTCCCTTTTGATATATTTTGGCATACATTTAACCATGAATTGTTTACTTGCATCCATATTTCTTAGTCACTAAGCTTAGTGACCAAGCACATGGCCATCCTCATACTAGGGTCTAGAATTTATGCAATGTAAAAGTACCACAAACCCTTTTTGTATTCATAATCCTTCAAAGTTTCCTTGATGGCCTCCTTATCACTCAAATTGTTGTGTATGGATTCTCCTTCATAATTTAGGCTAGTGAACTTGGATATCAATTAAGGTGTTATGCGCATCTTGTATCCTATAAAGTAGAAATGCTCTTCATGTACACACGACATCAACAAATGATATAGTTACTCGGGCTTACCAAAATAAGGAAACTCATACAGTTGTAATCACCCTTCCTTTTCCAACTTTACTTTCACCTCATCACTATATATTGGCATTATAACTGGTGTCCTTTTATTAGTTTCACGAACCAACTCCAACACCATTTCTTTCTCTATGGTACTCATGTAATGGTTATAATTTCTCATGGCCATTTGTCTCAAGTGCAACACCCACTCATTTCCCAGCAATATTCCAATACTACATTTCTGTATACCATTCCTTATTAGAGCTAGCGACAGTAGCAGTTTGTTTTCCTTTTCCCTTACCCTTCTATTTCTTTCATGAAATGGTCACCTTCTTTGGTGCCATTCTTCTTATCAGTTTAAAACTTAAAACACATTGATCTACTCTATTACTTTGCTCAATTCTAAATCTTAACTCCATGAAGAAATCCTTCTCTCTTTGTGCCCTAGCTATCAAACCTTAACTAGGAAAACCCTTCCACAATATGGCACACTTCAAACAAACTTTTCTCATGCCCGTGTAGTCAGTCCTCCTAGTTTGGAGATCCACCTTAGTCACACACTTAGATCTTTATGATTCCTATTCCTTCACAGAAATCTCTATGAATGTCCTAGATCGCAAGAGCAGTTCAACTTCGTAATAACAAGGTAAAATAATTTATTTCCTGACTTCATATTTATAGTTTTTTCTCCTCTCCAGCAATAAATACTATACCTCCTACCAACGTAATTAACATTAAATGTGGACTTTTCCACTAGGTCGACCTTAAGCACCCTTACCCATGCACCCAATACTCCACGAAAAACCTTCTATAACCTTATGGCACAAAATTCCAATCTAACCAAAGACTCTTACACACGTGTCTATAATGCCAAAGGCACTTCCTCTGTTCTTAACCTGATTTTTTCCCTCTCCTACATCATATTGTTCTTGTGCTCTTAATTCTTCATACGTGGTATTTGTGATAGCCTCCTTGACACCCTAATTCATTATCCACTATTTCCCCACATGCTTTCTCAATCTTACACGCTTCCTTCTACTGGGCCACTCAAATTTTATTACTAGCATATACTTTACTTTGCACTACTCCACCTCACACTAAAACAGATGCGCAGTCCTATGTGCATACAAAAATTTAGAAAATAATATGGTTAGTGATGTAGAAGGTGCAAAACGAAAAAAAATAAAGGAACAAAAACACAAGAAAGGAAAAATTATAAATGGAAATCCTAAGCTAACTTGCAATATTGGCTTATTTAAAAACACTGAGAAGACTTATTTATAGTAGGGCTTCTTCCTACTCCCTTTGAAATTACGTTGTAATCTCATCCCATCTAGCTCTTATAACTGGAAAGTTCTTGAATCAAGGCTGTACAAGATGATGTAAGTTCATAGCCAAAGGAGCTTCAAATTTCACGGATGGTGTAGAAACTTGGAAGCATATAAGAACACCATCTACCCAACCTGAAACTGTTTGTTTTTTATATGATGATCATGCCATGCCTTTTGTCTTGATTTTTTTGTCTTCTGACTCCATTTAGTAAGTGATCACCTTTCGTCTAACTGCATCAACTTATCAATCCTATCTTACAACACTTTTTCATCATCCAAACCTCCTATGCGCATTATACGCAGCGATGGTAACATGAATTCAACTAGAAAAACACCTTCTGTGTTAAACACCAATTAAAATGGTGTGGCCTTATTCAACCTATTGTAGGTTTTCTAGTATGCCCATCGAACAGATGATACTTTTTCATCCCAATCTTATCTTTCAACATCACATATCTTGGTCAGTGTGTGAATTAGTATTTTGTTAAATGCCTCAGTAGTTCCATTTTCCTATGGATGATAGGGGGTATTTTGTGATAGGACAACATAAATTGTGCTAGTAAAATCCTAACAATTTCATTGAGAAAATGTGTACCCCTATCACTAGTCAAGCTCAAAGGACAACTGTACCTTCTGATCATGTTCTCCCATAAAAATCTAGTAGTTTTCGTTGTTGTCCAATCCTTCCCAACTGCTACCTTTGCCCATCTTGTTAGGTAATCAATGCAAGTAATGATATAAAGAAAACTTGTCCTTCGCATGGCTAGTGAAATTGGTCCTACAAACTTGATTTCCCATTTTTCAAATGGTTCAGCACTGGCTATTGGATGCAAGGGAATTTATTCCCTCTTTCTAGGTTTTCCAAGGTATTGGAAATGGTCACAGGCCTTGCAAAACTCAATACAATCCTGGTAGATGGTTTCCCACCAAATCTCTTCCAGTAGAATCTTCCGCGCAGTAGCATTTCTTGCATAGTGTCCTCATGCAATCCCACCATGAACTTCCTCCATAATTTCCATGCACTCATGTTCCAATACGTATTGGTGCAGAACCTCATAATGTCCTAACTTATACACATACCCATTAATTAACATGTAGGGCACAATGCATATTGCTAACTACTTTCTCTCTAGAGCCTTCATCCCATCTGGTACCACACTAGTTTTCACGAATGCTATGATATCTTTCAAGTCTAAGGGCGCATGCCATAACATAAATATTTGTACATCCAACATGGTATACTCAATTCTTTGTGCATCCTCCCTTAAGTTAATCATTGATAAGTGGTCAGGTCCTGAATTGATCTTTCCTGGTTTTACAATCACCATGAACTCAAACTCTTGGAATGATAGGACCCAACGACATATGCGCCCTTGCAAAATGGGCTTGTTCACTAATTATTTTAATGCCATGTGGTCTATATAGAATATAAAAGGTGTTTCCAGTAGGTATTGTGTAAACTTATGTAGTGCGTAGATCATTGATAGTTCCTTGCGCTCAGTAGTTATGTAATTTTATTCTGCTGGTGTTAACTTCTTACTTGCAAAACGTAAGGGATGAATAATAATCCCCTCACTAGGTTGTGCTAGTACTACTCCCATGGTTTTTCTTGAGACATCAACATGCACGTGGAAAGGCTTATCATAAGAAGGAAAACATAGTATGGGCACAGTAACAAGCCTATCCTTAAAAGTTTCAAATGCCTTTTGTTGCGCCTCTCCCCAGTGAAAGGCACTCTTTTTTTTTAGCAATTCCTCTAAGGGTGTGGTGATCTTGGCATACCCCTTGATGAATATCCTGTAGTACCCCATATGTATGAGGAATCTATGCAGTGCACTTTGAATAGTAGGATCCCCCAATCCCACAATAACAACAACTTTGGTGGGATCCACTAGTAAGCCTTGTTTACATATAATGTGTCCTAAGAAGGTTCCAAATGGAGTATCAAAGACACATTTCATAATGTGTAGGGATATCCTCAACTGCCAAAATCTCTCAAACATTAGCCTCAAATTTTCACAATGGTATTTTACCACCCCATACACAGTCCAGTCATCTCGGTAAAGTTGAAGAAATTTATGGATGAAGTCTTGAAATACTTGTACCATGATATGCGAGAACACAACAGAAACATTCTTCAATCCAAAAGGTATAACCATGTAGAAAAACTTCACCATTCAGTGGAAATTTTTTTCTTTCTTTTGTCTTTAATTGCAATCCTAACTTGGTGATACCCTAAGAATCCATTTGTGAAAGAGTAGACCTAGTGCCTGATCACTCCCTCCAAAATTACTTCAATAAAGGGGGTTGGGAAAGGATGAATGACACATACTACAGTTAGGTCCTTGTAGTCCACATAGATCCTTATTCTTCCATCCTTCTTGATACTGATTACCATTGGGCTTATCTATTTTGATTCCTCAACAACCTCATTAATACCAGATGCTATCATCTTATCTATTTCTTCCTTGACCCGTACATGTAAATTCATATTCATTTGATAAGGCCTCTTATGGATTGGGTGCACACCTTCCTTTAAATTTATCTTCATCTTCCCCAAGGAATGGTGGATGCCTTTGAGTTCATCGTACCCATGAGGGAACAAATCCTAGAACTTGTGTAATGAATCAATGAATTTTGAAACTTCTTTATCTAACCAATAGTCCCCAATGATAGGTTTCTTAGTTTCTGTCTCTTTCCCCATGTTAACCTTCTTTGTTTTCAAGGGATCATGGTAGGCACGTGCTCACTTATCATCATTTTCTATGACTTTGTGCATACCTTCATAATGGTTGATATCTAAACTTTCCATTTCTTCACCATCTATAACATAAACCATTTTTCCTTTTTCCCTTTCCATGCATGTACGCTCAAGTTGTACTTTCTCTTATTCTTCTTCATCAAAACTTGTCTCTAAATTAGGTTCTCCTAGTATCTCTTGTATTCTATCTTCCATCACAGTGTTATCTCCCATTTTAAGTCACTTGATTACTTTTAATGCCTTATCCACCGATGGCTTTGTACTCCTCTACTTGAAGGCTTGAATGAGATCAGCCGTCAACTCCTTCCAATTACATGTTTGATGGCGCATCTCCAAATGAATATACCATGTGCACGCACATCCTTGTAAGGTGGAATGTAACTTATGCACCCATAAAAAATGTAGTAAAACTTCTGCACTTTCCATCCAGACCTTTTCACACACTTGGATATGAAATGAGGTGGTCTCTTTACCATGGTAGTATTAGATGACAGTTGGTGCATTTCTCCTGGAGAACCTTATAGAGAATGTGACTCTTACCTTGCACCATCCTAGGAGGCTCTCCCAATGTGTAGCCCACCAGTGTGCTATAGTTCTGAGAAGGTTATAACTGAGAATTCCCCTTCTCTCATCCTCATTCTTCCACTGAGCCTCCATTTTGTAATAAAATTTTAGGGTATGCTCCTCCAATCTAACTTGGTAACTTCTTCCCTCACAGGTACTTAACTGAGTATGCATTTTTTACCCTTGTTAAAAATCCTCTCAATTATCACCCAATCAAATCATAAGTCCCACGCACCCAGTTTTCACATGTCATGCTAGTGGTATCACTCAAGGATTGAGTATCTTCAAACTGGATAAATCCCTCCATGGGATGAATTATCTCAGGATCTCTGATGGAGTACACATAGAATCTATAGATGAATTCCTCTCCTAAGGGCTTAGTATAGGGTGCTGATTTCCCATCTGTTAAATGGATATTCACCCTTTCTTTCTTATTCTTGAAGCTGATATACCCCTTTTTAAACCGTAGGTCACCTTTTTTCTTATAACACCAAGGGCGCCCAAGTAATTTTGTGAAATTATCCAGCTCACCGAGCAACAATATTTCAAAGTCCCCAGTGAACTTAGCCAATTTAATAGTGATAACCACATCCTTCAAGACTCCAATAGGCATTTCCTTTATCTTGTTTTCCATATACAACACATTCAAAGATGGTTGTAATGCGGGTCTTCCCATTTGATGCCAATCATCCAAGCTAAGAACATTGACCTATGATCCTATGTCAATGAGGATATTACTTAGAAGCTAGCCATCAACAACTAAATTCAAAGTAATCTCCTTATCATAGTCAAGTCTGTGAGGATGAAGGATTGCATACAAAACCTACCTTTCACGTTCTACTCTTGTACGTTGTACCTTCTCCCTCAGTTATTCTCCTAGTAAGGGAATAATATTATCTTCCCTTACCATCCTACATACTTTCTTGACCTCATCCAGGTCCTCCTTTGGAGCCTCGACATTCTTCCTTTGCTCCAACTTCTTTGAATGATCCTTTAGACATTGGATCTCTCCTTTCAAAATTTGAATCACATCCATACTCTCTTGATACACATCCTTTTGATGAGTATGATCTAGATACTTCCCGTGTACTAAGTCTTCCCTAACAACCAATTTGTATCTCAGCATATCCCTTGTGTACATAGCTTCTGCTCATGTTGTTACCAATAAAGCTTATAATCCTAACTCACGTGCCAGTCTTGGCATCTACTGAGGTTCAGATTTATTTATACTCACCATCCCAACGCCTTTTTATTTCCGGTAATGTTGGCTCATGTGTTCAAACAACTCAGAGCACTACTTGTACTTTTTTTTTTCCGCACCATGAGCACTGCAATATGTCAGGACACTCACGTTTATAATTCTCTATAGATCCATAGTTATAACAAGTTCCACATGGGAAATCACTTCTTCCTCCGCCGAAAATACTAAAAACATGAAATTCTCCACGAAACCCTCTTCCACGTTCTCCTCCATCTACATGCCCTTCATAACAATGATCATCATCCTTGGAAATTCTTGCAAGACTAGTCTAGCACACACCAAGATCAATAACATCATGAATCTGGTCAATCAGTTTGTAATCCTTGGTATCATGGGTTGTAGAGGTACATATCTTACAATAGCAAGAAAAAAATTTACAGATTGAATGTTATAGTAGAGGACACCTATTTGCATCATGATCCCAATGGAAAAACTCACAGTCTATAACCATGGTTCATACCAACTTCCAAGGACAACTATCATTTGCATGCCCTTCTACTTCATAATTTTTATACCAAATCCCACTACGAACCTCATGCACTAAATTTACAGACAACTTATCCAACTACTTGGCCATTGTAGGAATTTGAGCCTCCAAAAAAGGACTAAAACCAGTATCAATGCTTCTAATAACCTCAACATGCAGGGTAGCTTCCAAGGTCTCAGGCAGGTCTGAGAAAGTCTTGTGTGATAGTTCCCTTCTAAATGTTGTTATCAATCCTCCAACAAACCATTGAGCATGTTGAGAGGGGTGAATGTCATAGGATATTTTTGATAAGAGAGTCTTCAACCACATATCATAATCCCACACACTCTCTACCATTCCTTGTTTAATCTAATTCAAGGTGCTAATGCTCTTCTACTCAAATTTGGGGATATGGAACTTTGCTAGAAAATTGTTCTTTAATGCGGTGTAGTATACCACTATTTGATGGGGGTCATATTTATGGTACCAACTATGCATGCACCCTTAAAAATTCATTTCAAATTAACTTGCATTCCTCTCTGTGGTAATGATCCCTTTCACACTCCATAATAATTCACACTTGTGGACATGCTCTGCAGTATTCTTGATACCCCTGTAGTATGGTAAGTGCAACGACATCTCAAAAAATACTTATGGAGTTGGCTGAGGAACTTGTTCTACTAATCCAAAGCATTGGTTCACTCCAGTGTGTCCTCCTCCACCAGATCCACTAGATCCACCATGTCCTATTCCTCCTATCCCACTAGATCTTCTAGATCCACTAGGCCCACCATGTCCTCCAGCCCCTATACCATAAGATCCACTTATTGTAGTCAAAAAATTTCCTGAAGTGGTCGCACCTAATGTTCCCAACATCCCACTAAATTGTGATATTGTCTCGCTCCAATTTATGTGTCCCACACCACTCCTAAATGGGATACCCAAGCCTTGTGTATTTTCACCTTATCCAAAAATTCATCCAAATAATGAAATGGTTTAGGTAGCCATGGATGTCCCGAACGAGAAATTATATCTCCTAGGTGTAGATCTCTTACTCTCACCAATACCAAATGGTTTAACAATACTTATCTCTTGACATAGAAAACCAAGCACCAGGGGTTGGTCACCAGGCGGGTTCAAATGCATGCCGATGAATCTCCTTTCTCCATGCGATGAAATCTCATCAAAAGCTGAAGGGGCTTCTCTCCTGTACTTTCCAAGATGGGGTACCAAAGAATGTTGAGGTTCCACATCCTCTACGTGAACCTCAACTCCTTCCCACAACGTCCACCTCCATAGATCCATTACATTTGTAACCTTGCGTTGTTTAGTCATCTCCATTTCAAGAGCTTTTTTAAACTTAAGTCATCTTTCCTCCCTTTCCTTTTCATCCGCAATGTCTTCCATCTTCCTCTACCCTAGCTTCCTCACCCAATGCTTAGAGAAGCTTAGACAACCATAAGAAATGCTTCTAAACTTAAGGTAACGATCAATACCTTTATATCCAAAGGGATAGTATGTAAAAATGATCCTCTGGGATCCCTCATAAATGCAAATTCAAAAATATCTAGGAAAGAATACGTAGAAATGGCATATTAAAAAGTATACCTAGTTAGGATTCCTCTCCACCAGTGATCAACAACATGTGTCCAGGTCAGGTCTGCATCTTGCAACCTCTGGTAATCATCTTGGGTCCATACACGTGATCTATAGTACCAGCTCAATCTATATGCATATGCTGAAATCTATTCATATAGTTCTACTAGAAAACATTAGAAGAATGTCTCGTACAACTCATGGTATATGTTCTCTTCTACCCATTTACATGTATAAAACTCTTGTCTAGTGCTGAATCTTTCAAGAAACTCATCCTCCATGCTCTTGAACCATGCTTCAACACTTTCCAAGGTGAGATGTTTGGTCATCACGCATCACCGGGACCAAGATGTATTCCATTTCTCACAACAACTTCAAAAAGAGGTCCCAGAAATGGAACCAAGATGTAGTCATTGTTATACCCTTTGAACAATAGTCTAATCCCATATGCGTCGTCATATCACCCAGTGGGCATTGGGCGCTCACTTGAGGCACGTGCAAACGATGAGCCCCTCCTTTATACGAGTCTTGTGAGAATACATCCTTAATGACAAATTTAGATGCAAGAAATAAAATAACCATGTGTTCATTCTAAGTTCATAGGATGAGTAATCATATCAATGCATCCATAAAAGATAAGTATCTAACATAATATGGAACTGATTCATAACACAAAGGAAATGCCCTAGGATTTATGCTTATGAAAAACATATATTCTTTAGAAAATACCTTTAGATTCATATTAAAAAGTATAGTAACCACATTACATTCATTAAGGCCATAATAGGCAAATGCATATAAAATTCATGGATTAGGAACCTAAGCTATACTTCCATATTACAAAATTGGTTACAAACCCATCCCTCTACAAATTCCATCATTCCTACAGTTCTCATAATCCCAACCCAAAGGATCCTTCATTATTCTTTCAAATCTTCACCTATCCAGTGTTATCTCTTTGTCTCTCTCCTTATGTCCCTCTCTCCTTCTACCCGAGCATCTCCATATATAGCCTTAGTCTCTACCGCCATGCCTTCCTAAGACAATAGGTTAGATGTCAGGTGTCCAAGTGGTCCTCCAATGGAACATGCTTCCTTTGATTTGAGCTCTCCACTCTTTGTAATGATGTTTTTCTAGATCCTTCCACCGCATGCATGGAATATTCTATTATTGATCCTACAGCTATAAGGCTAGCACCTTATCCACTCCACATGCTAGACATGTCATGTTTTCCTCATGTGCTTTCTAGAACTCTGAGTATAGATAAGTCCCAAAACTCATCTTGTCTTACATGTGCATGCCATGTGTTCTGCTAAAATCTTCTAAAACACTTCCCCATGTGCCTTCAACCCATGTGCCCTACTTCAAATAGGTCCCGCACACCCCACACACCTTTTACTAAGCCAATATTTTGGGGCCCAACAACTAGTCATTTTATAACATGTCTAATATTCTAAAATAAAAAACCAAATATTCTATATTTTTTATACACTTTGAACAATAGTCTAATAGCTTGAACAAATTTGATCTCTATATTTTTCTTAAGGGAATGAACCTTTTACAAATCATTTTTCAATGGTCCTTTGATTTGAAGTTTTCCATTTCTATATAGTTGGGATAAAATTTTTGTATGCTCTTCTCTTGCACCTTAGGGTGATCTTGAGAATCAAAAGAAATTTTAGTCTTCATTTTATAACATTTGGTAAATTGGAAACTTCATCTTTCATTTTTGGTTTAAGGGAATGAACATTTATCAAGTTTTTTGTATCATTCATTGATTGTAAAGATTTCCTTTAATTTTTAGTTCGATTATTTGTTTTGTATGATATTATCTTGTATCTTTGGATGATTTTGAGAATCAAAAGAAATTTTTAATCCTCTTTTAAATAATATGATTTGCTTGGAGAAATACTAACGCTTGAGTAAAGGACCTAAAAATGCTTTTCAAAGAAAGGATTTTGAAACAAAATTTTCTAACTACACGTGTGTTGTAGGTTTCCAAATGGAAAATGACTAAACCAAATTAAGTCTAAAAGATTAAAAAACACATCCCATTCAAAACACTTGATTTACAAGTTCAGATAAGGGTATGCCCCATCCACTTAAAACGAAAACATAACCCCTTTGGAATAAGCCTTAAGCTACGATATTGGGGGTGGTCCAAGGAACCCCAAAGTAGTCCACCCAAGAGGGAACCTTGTGGATGAAACGGGAAGTACTCCGCACAACCTACTTGACTAGTATTACAATTTGTGAGATTTAGCATCAAATTTATCTGTATTACGACCCCAGTGAGAGTACACAATGGATGCATTTATTTCCCACTATGCTTGAAGGGGGTGAAGTAAAGCCAAGATAATCCAAGAATTAGTCAATGTGACTTTTCCTGGTAAATCGAGCTCGCTCTTAGATAAATTTTAACACCTAGCTGAGTGAACCACCTAGGAAGCTATGTTTGACCATGAGCCAACTTTGACCATATTAAAACCAATCTAAGTTGAGAGCCATTATTCATCACAAAACGTGTGAAGCATTACCTTTGCTTCATTTTTCACTTGTCCTAAGGCGAGGCGAAACTCTTCCAAAGTGAGGCCAACATTTTTCACCCCCAATTTATCTATTTCCTTTAGTTTCTTTTGATACTTTTTTATTAGAATAAGAGTGAATACCCTTTTGTTGCTAATTGAATGTATTCAGCTCTTTTGTGTTTGTTTACGCTCATCCATGTTTGCAGTTGAGTTTTTAAATGTCTAAAGTGTGTGGAGACATTTTCATATCATTTGTAGCATTTTTTATCTTGATACCCAAGTCAAGATTGTCATCATAGTTAGGCTTGATTCATCACCTTAACTCTCCTTTGAATGGTTATCTTGTTTATATTGTGTCACTACAATGTTGGTATTTACGTCTTGTTTCTTGAAAAACTGGACCTAAATATCTATATTGTGATGCTACACTATATACACTTTCACATTTGCTAGGTATACTCGATATTTGGTTTTATTTCAATTACTACCTCGATTTTGAAAAGTGTGAATGTTACCACTTGTGTGTGTTATATCAATATCATCTTGATACTAATACCTTCCTTTCTCATAAATTTTGGTTAACATATCTTGGCAGTATTTTTGTTTCATTCATAATCGTCACTACCATTTTTTGGGATATAGGTCTTGATTGGGTTTACCCTCACTTTTAGTATACTTTGTTTGGGGATTGCTTTAATTTCTTGTTATTACTTATGCCTTTTTCATTTCTTTGAACTTGACATAACTGGTGATATTTTTTTAATAATATTGAAACAAAAACTATCATTTGGAAGCAGACTTAGGAAGTAATTTGATGATTGATTGGTTTAAAACAATCATTGAGTGATTGTATCTTGCGATTATTCATAATTTTTATTTATCCATTTCGTATAATCACTTTGATCCATTGAATCTTAATTATTCTTTGGTCATTAATTTGACTTTGTGTTGTGAACTTGCGTGATCATTCTTTGTGTTTATCCACCTTATAAACTCATTTCTAGGACAATCCTCTGGGTCTTTGATCCTTTTGATCTTCTTGTTATTTCCTAAATTTATGATCACTTTTGAACATATCTTTTAAACCTTGGAAAAAACATTTCCTATCAAGCAAATTTTGCATCATTCTAACAATGGAAATTTTTCCTTTATATGCTTTATGTTGCTAAAATTTTGATCAATCCTTTGACATTTACGGCTCCAAAACTTGTTACATTATCAATCTTGAGTCATCATGATGTATGTTTTCCTTATATTACCTTTTGGAAAATCACACAAGCATCCCCATATTTATGGAATGTCTATTTAGTTATTGTTGTGTTTCCCAAATCAACATGAAACCTTCTTCACTTTGAAGAAGTTTGATCATATAATCTAGGTCTAGAACTTTAAACACAACACACACCAAAAATGAATGATTATAGCAAGGTCCCTTATGCATACGACAATAAGGAATAAAATTTTTAGATTTCACATCAAAATATGCCCATCATGACCAAACCACGTTTGGTTCTTCATGCTAGAGAACCCATCCGGTTAACCTGTTCCCCGCCTTCATCTCATAATTGGTGGTATGGTTTGAAAACTTCTGATCCAAATTATTATTTGGGTTCCCCTCACTCTTCTTCTGATTCTAATCCAAACATTTCCTCTTCTTCTAAGGATTTCAATCCAAATATTTACTTCTATTCTTCTGATGATTCATATCGAAACTATTATTCAGATTCATCTCATTAGAATTCTAAGTCACGGTCCTCCTCTTCTTTGCAATACCTCTATTATCAGTAACCTAAATGATGCTCTCCTCCTCTAAATATTTTTTTACCAAAAATTATCTTCATCATTCATCTAATAGAAATCCTACATCACAGTCCTCCCTATCTTCGTAGGACCCTCTTCATCATCTATTTAATACGAATCCTATGTTGTGGTTCTCACCTTCTTCGTAATACCTCTATTATCAATCACCTAATTGATTCTCTCCTCCTCTAAATATTTGTGTTGCAAAAAACTCTCTTCATCATTCATCTAATATGAATCCTACATCATGATCCTCCTTATCTTCGTAGGACCCTCTTCATAATCTATTTAATATGACTCCTACATTTCGGTTCTCCCCTTCTTCATAGGACCTCTATTATCAGTCACCTAAACAAATTTCTCCTCCTCAAAATATTTTTGTCACCAAAAATTATATTCATCATTCATCTAATGTGACTCCTATGTTGTTGTCCTCTATATCTTCGCAAGACCCTCTTCATCATACATTTAATATGACTCCTATGTTGGAGTCCTCCCTTTCTTCATAGGACCACTTTTATCAGTCACCTCAACAACATATTCATCCTTTGAAGATACACATGACTCAAAATACCTCAAATAAAACATATAATACAATTCTTGAATCACAATACTCTCTTTCTTCATAGGACCCTTGTTATTATTCATCCAATGTGATTCTTGAATCAAATTCCTCCCCTTCTTCACATGACCTTCTTCATTACTCACCCCCACAAAGTATTCCTTATTTGAAGATTCGTGTGATTCAAAGTAATTTTATTCAAACATCTAAATCAAACCATGTGTCACAATCTACATACTTTGGACTTAATCCTACTATTTTACAGATGATATACCATCATATAGGTAGGTCCACACCACCTTCTTCTAATCTCGAGACATCAATCTCCACATCTTCTTTGTCCCCCATGTCATCTTCTTCTATCAATCATCATCAAAAATCTTCTAAGTCTTCCATACCAATTTAACCTATTTCTTCCAATAAACCCTCGAAGGTCGATCAAAAACTCATAAGGATTGATCTCTTTCAGAATGAAGAAATAATTAGGGCATTTATAGGGGCACATGAAGATATTTCTTTACCAGATTATGAGAAAGGATTCTCTTTAGACTTTGATGCGTCAGCATATTATGAGGAAAAGGTTGATTCCTTTTATCAAGAAATAGAGGAAGAGCCTTAGATCATATAACTTATTCCTCTTCTTATTCTTCCATCTTCACATTCTTCATTATGTGATGAAACTCCTAGGTATCGCACTGATCCATGGCATATCTTCTCATCACCCAATCACTCTTTGTCTATCACAATTCCTCAATTATAATATCTTATGGTTTTAATGCCAAATATCCCTTCATCTTTTTCTAGATGTGGGTTACCTTTTAGTAGTCCTCCCTCTTCTATTTGTTGAAAATTTTCAAGTATTCCACTATCTTCTATTTTTAGGGCACATCAAACTAGAGCCTTGTCTTCTATGTATGGGTCACCCTCAGGTAGTCCATCATCTTCTATTATTGTGCCACATCATAGTAGCCTATCATCTTACATCTATGGGTTGTGTCCTAGTATCGCTTCTTCTTCTATTATTGGGGCACATCCAACTAGATCCTTGTCTTGTATGTATGGGTCACTGTCGAGTAGTCCATCATCTTCTATTCTTGGGAAACATCATAGTATCCCATCATATTACATATATGGGTCAAGTCCTAGTAGCCATTCTTCTCATATTATTGGGTCGCCTCCTAGTAGCCCTTATGCCTCTATATTAGGGCCACATCCAAGTAGCCTTCAATCTTATATTTGTGGCTCACCTCCTTATAGCCCATATTTTTCAATTCTTGGACCATATCATTTTTTTCCATCACATTATCCTTCTACCAATTATTTTGGAAATCCCGTCATCATTTCTCATATCAATTCTAAATTTCCACGTTCTTCTCCCACTTCCTGGGATCAGACAAGTCAAGCGTTAGCTTATAAGAAACCTAGACAAGTTTTTTACCAAGATAAGACCACAACACTAAAGTGCTCCAAATCTCACAACAACTCAAACAATTATAAAATTCAAAATCAAACACGATTCAATAATGCAGACCAATGTACCCATCAAGTATGGTGCAAAGTGCAAAAACCTATGGATAGGGAACTCATGCTCCCACATATGAAACCCATGTTTCAAAATACATCACAGTCATTTTTTGAGTGTGAACTCACCACGATCATCAAGATCGTGGATAATATCACTCTTGATAAACAAACAAACTTAATATCTCTTATCAAATAAATCATGAACCTCATTGTTGGATCCTATCACGTAGAGTGACATGTTTCATTTTGATAACTATCAAAAAATCAAAAAAAATATACAGAAGTTAAAAAATAAAAAAAATGAAATGAGAAAACACTAAAACATTGTAAAAACAAAATAAAGGTACAAAGATCAAACATTTCAATCAGGTATTACATACACATGGATTTTCTTTCTTCCCTTTCTTTCATATTCCTCTACAATTCATCCATCATTTTCATCCCTTTAATGATATTTTGGTTAACTTATTTTGTACACATTTTATGACATTTATCTATATAGTATTTTTTTAACCTTGGTCTTTCATAACCTTAGTAAATTAAAGAATGGCTGACCTCTTAGAGATCCTATCACTATCTACATTTAATAAAATTTTTGGGAAGAATTTTAAGGCATATTTTTTGACACTAGCCAATGTCGTCATCACAATCAATTCCAAATCCTTCTATCAAGCCATCAGTGGTTCTTAACCCCTTGTCAAATAAGAGAGTCAAAATAAGTTTTCATAAAGCAAAAGAATCAAAATCAATTAATAAAAAAGAAAAAGCTAAAAGTAAAAGAAAATTGATATATAAATCTCTCTTGCAGTATTTCTAATAATCTCTATCGAGGATATGGATTCTTGATTGGAAGTAGAGAAATGTTGTGATTAGAATCAAATGCATCTATTTTGGGGCTATGGATGCTTATATGGCAGCGGAGCAATGTACAACTCATAATCCATTCAAAAATCACCTTTCAAACTAAATCATTCCTACACATTGGCTAGTGTCTTCACTTACTGTCTATCAAATATTTCCTTCAAGAGGTAATTCATTTCCATGTGCACACATGGGATATTGATGAGTAAATAGGATTAGTATGTTATCAAGTGTTACCATTTGGAACTTGTTAAAACCCTTGCTTTAGCACATGTCTTGTCTCATGATTTGTGCCTTGGGCTAATCAATTTTTCATCAACCATCATCTAAATATTTTCATAGCATCCTCTATTCTTAGAATTTTTTTTAGAACATCCATGTGTATCACATTTCCTCTTTGACATGTTTGCATGCAATTTTTTCCCCTTTTAATAAGACAATTTTCTACTTCCTTTCTCTCATGTGTTTATTGGCCAGGTTACGTTGAGGGAATCCTTTCTCCCTCATGATCAAACCTATTTTATATTGGCCTTGATCGCTCTTGTACATATGAAGATTTTGTTTTTGAATCCTCCCACCTAATCGTTGGGGCATGTCACATCTTCAATTTCTTGTATGCATGGTATTTTTGCCTTGTACAGCCCATATATCACCGAGGGCATCCACACTTCTTTGTCTTCCTATACATAACTTTGGAAAACTATCAGAAAATAAAAAACATTCAAATATGTTGAAAATCACAAAAAAAATAAAATATGTTTCAAGAAAAATAAAAAACAATAACAATCATCCTACAAAAACGTCACTCTTTGGTTATTGCATGTTCTTTTGTGGGACTCATAGATCATCTTGATCTACCTCCATTAATAAAGTTGGTTTTCTTACTATGTCTATACTCTGGGGAATAATGAGTTGCTTAGTACTATTTCATAGTGCACTACTTTTCATAGAACCAAAGTTTCCTCCGTTATTCCCCTTACATGTATCCTTGCTTGGGGCACCATATTTTAACCCTTGTCATTAATTCGCACAGGTTGGAATAAAAGATTGATAAAGAAAAACATTACATTATGTTTCTCTATTAGGTTAACTTGTTTACTTTCTCATATTACATTGCATTATGTATGTTACAAGGAGTTAGGAATCTTTTACTTTTTTGTATTACATTACATTTTGTATGTTGCATGGAATTGATGTTTTTAAAAATGGATAATTTCTCATAGTATGGATTTTCATGTCATTCTACTTTTTTCATATGCTTATATTTTAAATAAGGACTGATGATGTAGATCTTTGGCTATATGATGACACAGAATTTGTTTTAAATATATTGGATGAAATCTCATTCTTTTCTCTCCATCTTCATTATTATTCTATATAATTCTCCTTCTAGTTCACCTAGGGAATCCTTCTCATACCCATTCTTCTATCTATTTCTATCACCTTTTTCGATCTTCAGTCACCTTCTTTCATCACCCCATCGACACTCAAGGGGACATCTCTATCTTCTAATAATTTTTAATCTATGCCTTCAAAATTTTATCTGACTACTATCTTTGAAGTGGTGTCATTTATGCCACTACAAAGAGGGGAAAATGTAGACACCTATAATTTAGCTCAAGTAATTTAAATACTTAAATTGTTTTAATTATATCCTTTCCCACAAATTGACGACATATCATCATTAAATGCTCATTTTCTCTTTTATTGTTGTTTATTAGTTACATTGCTTAAATTAATTAACTCTTCTATCTAACAAATACACCAATTAATGACCTTCCATTAATTAATCTCCTTTCTATCTAGATGAATTAATTATTATTAATTAATTAGCTTTCTCTTCCATTTAATCAATAAATCACCATTTATTTGATTAAAATCTCCTCATAACATCAATCATACTAACTATTCCTCTAAAAATATTCTATAAGTTTGCACACCTATTAATTAATCACTTTGGTTAATTAATAAATCCCCTCAAACCCATGAGTCACTAAAGGACAAAATAAACTCTCCTAAGGTTGACTCAACCCCCTATTAACCATCCTTATCCATAACTAACCCAACATCTCTATAATCCCACATGTAAAGGGATGTAAAACTTATTTTATCCATTGGGATATATAAGGAGCCTTCCTCCTACCTTTCTACTTACACATTTAGACACCTTTCAAGTTTATAGCTAATCTATAAGAATTCTATCTTAGAGTATCATTAATTTGAGCTAATAGCCTCATTCTTTCATCTCATCCATCGAAGATTTTGGATCATATGGAGATCATCATAATCATCTTGTAGCCATACTTTGATGAGCTTCCATTCCTAAACCCTTGAGGATAAATCAATCAAATTTGATTGTCATGGATCTATCTAGGTTCATTTAGAATTTTGGTGATCTAAAGAGTAGAGATTTCAATGCTTAGCATGATGATCTGTGTGTAGTTAGTTTGATTTCTATTTTAAAGTTTTAATGCATAATGTTGGTATTTATTCATTTTTAACTCTTAACATGATGATCTGGGTGTAGTTAGTTAATGTTTTGAAACTAATAAGGTGTTACTTTCAATTCCCTTTGCATATCTAACTAATACATTGATACAATTATAACTCCTAGTGCTGAGTCACTAACTTGACCTAATTAACTAAGACTTATTCCTAAACCTAACTGGACCTCTCCTAAGCTGTTTATGTCTTCTCTCACATCAAATCCAATTTCCTAAGTGGACTCAATAAGGAAGGCATGTCAAATCTAGGAAGATCTGATTATTTTTGGTAAAGCAAGACTTATCCGCCTTAATCGATTCCGGTTATCCCTCATCCGGCGTCGGTTGCCTAACTGTCATAGGTTCCTATATATACAATTTTACAACCGTTTACCTAGGTTGGTAATTTTAGTTTTGAGATAAATATTGCATTCAAGTACGAATCCAAATCCTCTCAGCATCCAAACGAAAACTACTCAACCACACACCAAAACAAGCATCTGATTCTCCTTTCATAGTATTTGAATACTCACAGGAATACTACGGGAGTACTACAACAAAACTAAATGAATAATATATTCATGGATCAACTACCATCCACCTTCACCTCCTAGATCTGTAAAGGCAAGTAATTATTCATGATTTCGATCATATCATGCTTTCTTAAAGTAAAGATTCCTTACCTCTTTCATTACACTTTATTTCTTCCTGTATTCCTTTATCTCCACCTCCTCACAAATCTACCAACCTAACCACATATAGCTTGTTTCATTTTGTGACTTTCCCCTCTATATCCCTAAGTCTTCTCAATAATATCTTGAACCTAACCATACCCTTCTCACTCTCTGTGAAATCATAAAGAAGCCCAAAAACCATTTTTATCAAATTACTGTCAATTGCCCCTATCGATGTCAGTTACTTAATTATCTTCGGTTTCACCTCTATACTGACATTATTCACCTGACCGATATCAATATTTATTTTATTTCTTTCATTTTGACTAGTAAGCCTCTTAATTAACCAAAACTAACCCCGACCTTACCTAATCAACCTAGACCTCACCCGATCAATCCCAGACCCCTTTCAGACCTATAAAACCCAGAATAACCTACCAAACCTCCAGATCTAATTATAATATTTCCTATTAGATTATATTTTCTTATTGGATTTACACGAGACACCTAAATTGTATAAATAAAATAGGATTTCCTTACTTCATGATATTTTCAATATCAATTTATATTTGAAAGTGGATTAACGAAGTTATAGGAAGCATCATGCTTCTTGTATCTAACATTTTCTAGGAAGTCTACTAACCTATATCATTAATGTTATCTATTGGTCTTGTTGTATTTATTATAGGTCATTCCTCCTAGCCAAAGGGAATCTCTTCATGATCAGCTTGGATAAAAAATTCATTAACATGCACATTCAAACTTTGACCTACATATCACAGGTATTCCTCATAACCTATTTCCAATTCAATTTTAACTAGAATCAAATTAGGTGAAACACTCTAGTTTTAGAATACGTCTATGTCATCCAAGGGTAAGTGCAACAAGTTGGGGGACAAAAAATGGGTCATAAGTGGATGTCATATTGCAAATAACAACATAATATCAACTTGTAGGGATTATTAGCAATACATACAATCAAAATTAGAAAAACTTATATTAATATGAATTGTAGAATCCGGAATCTAGTTTTTAAAATACTATTTTTTTTTAAAAATGGACAAGATTAGCTATATTAAACACATAAAATTCAATGACTTGGTATTTTTTTCGTAAAATGCCTATAAGATTATAGTCTTTTTTCCCACCATTTGGATGACCAAAAATTGATATATATTTTTCTCCTTTGGTGAGAAGTTAGATGCCACTATCTACCTTGGGATGAATTTAATTTTGTTTTTTCTGAGCAATATTTTATTTTTTATGATTTTTTTCGTGAAAGTGGTATGAAAACCTAAAGAAAACAGAGCACTTTCCGTTCGCCTGACATAACTTCATCAAAAAATATTGAAATCAATTTTTTTTTTTGAACATGTATATAATTTCACCATGGTTTGGATGGTATAAGTTTTATCACATTCTGATAAGTGAAACAAAATTTACAATCTTAAGCGTAGACATAAACATTCACGGGAAAAAGTTTCTTAAAGACCTACTATTAGTAAAAAAATTATAAAATGATATTTATCCTATTCTATTCACTTTAAAATCAGTATTTTTACAAATCTAACAGTCTCCCCTATGCAATGGTACCATTTTTATGACATATTTTTTACTTTTCAGCATAGTTCAAGTCCGCGGAAGACTAAATCTGATGTTTTGTTGTTTTTAATGTAAAATTCAAGATTTGATGTCAACTTAATTGTCCCTCAACTTGGTGCACTTACCCCCAAGTAGACTAGGATGAACTTATTGATGTATCCCTTGAAGGCAATGTCCATGGTGCGCTAAAAAATTGTGCCTACATTTGACAAACCAAAGGACATATTTTGATATGCATACGTCCCTCATTTAGTTGTAAACATTGTTTTAAATTGATCCTCTTCCTTGATTGTGATCTGATTGAAACCAAAATATCCATCTAGCATGGAAAATCTATATGCACTAGCTGTATTTTTCAGAATTTTCTCCATAAAAGGAAAATGATAATGATCATTTAGGGATGCCTTGTTCAAATATTTGAAATCAACAAAGAGTTTTATTTCACCATTGTTTTTGTGCATTATTGGAATATTTTTGAGGATTAGGGGTGAAAAGGTGTAATAACCAACTATATTATTTAATGAATTATTATAAAGTAAAAAATTACAACATAAATAAAGTAAGTAAAACACATAGTACACATAACACAACCTGTAGCGTGGAAAGCCCTTAAATGGGTAAAAACCATGGAATAAATCCATATCAAAGTTTTTTTACAATTTCCAGTCTAGTAACTCTCCCATCACTTATTTTCCATGTTTTTACCAAGATTAACCTTCATATTCCACACACTAGAATATTATTTTATATATTGATCTTAGTTCGATTCAACATTCTGAATATGACATAAGTTCATATGTAAATAACTCGAAGGGTTATAACCTTATTAAGTGACAGGGCACACCTCCCCAATTTAATTAGTTGATTAAGTAATTTAACAAACCCATAATATACATTTTATATTTAAATAATATGAATATAGTTTATTTTATATTTTTTAAATATAAACTATATATTATGATTCACTTAATATTATAGTTCTAACACCCCCCTTTACTATTAAGTGGGATTCACATGCAAACATTACTTGTTTGTACAACATGATTTATAAAGTCATAAACACTAAAGTTTAGGCTAGCACATGTATTTGTGAAAATAAATATCACCATTTCTCATGGAAATATTCTTATATTGTTAGGATAATTAATTATGCATTGTATAATTAATTATTTAACTATTGTTGTTATATGGTTTTATTAAACCATATTTGTCTTATTATATTCACAAATATAATTGTTATGTTGTTATAAAAATTAAATCATTATTCATTTGGGCTTCCTGTATGATATTTTGGAAGCTTATGTATCCAGGCATATTGTTGCACTTATGCAACATGTTTATTTATTTGTATATTGTTGTCCAATATGTATAAATATTGCAGAACTCCATTGTAATGGTTGATTAATTTCACATTAATAAAATATACAGGATTTCGTCCCTGTTTATGAAATTACATTTGGTTTTAGAGTAGGTTGAAGGATATTGGAGGATTGCAGCAAAGTTTAAGGAGCATTGGAGAAGCTTGTGCAAGCAAAAGAGATCTAGAGTTGCGTCTACAACTTCTCAGCCCCATCCTCTACAATACCACCATCAAATTCCTCAGAACCACCTTTATTCATTGTAATTAAGGTTGAGGAGGATAGAATTAACCAAGGAAGAGATTACAAGCTCAAAGGAAGGAAGAAAAATGATCTAAGGCGCCATACACACTCAAAACTTCCTTCATTCTCGCCAATACTACCTGTCATTTTTTCTCTTTACTGGAATTTTTGCTCAAAACCATGTTTTTTTGAAGAGGTATGGTTTTACAATTTGGAAGTGTTTAATTACATTTTGTTCTTTACATATAATTGTTTAGCTTAGCTGCCCAAGTGGCCAGCATAACTTTTGTAAGACACTTCCCATCAAGAGAGGTTAAGGGGTCAAATCCCCCTCCCTCACCCACTACCAAATTTGGTGAAAATTTTAGTGGAACCACTAAATTTAGTAGAAAATTCAAATTTAGTTATAACTAACTAAATTTAGTGAGAAAAACCCTATTTTAGGGAAAAAAAAAATTGTTTTCCTAAACTCTTCATATTTTTGCATTCTGACCACTTTTTTTCCAAGGGAGGGCTACCTGAAAAATTCATTTTGAGCTAGTTTTGTACGGGTTTTTGCTCAGCAAGTTGTATTGGGCTCCACAGGCCACCAGTGCCCACAAAACAAAAACATTTGCATGCCATTCAATTTTTTCTAAATTTTTTTAATGTAATTTAATGTTTGAGTATATTGTACTAATTTGCAAGTTGCCATAGTCAACTAAAAACTTTGTAACTACTTAGAAACTGGTAGAATATTGTACTCAAAATCAATAAAAATTAGTTTTGTAACACTCACAAGATCCTAGATCTCATTTGCAGCATTTGGTATATAACGTGCATCTGGGAAGCACTTACGGGTAAATTCGTTGTGACTATTACTACACTTAACACCGAATATAGATGCAACAACTTTGTCTAGGCATCAACCCTTTAAATTGACAAGGAGTAATAAGGTCACAGTGCACACACTATGAGCCATCCCATCCGTCTGCAAATAATTGTACGACATAAATTAAGACTGAGAAATTATCCAAGTATGTAGTAAAGTTAGGAGTGCGTATGAGGATATTTGTTTAATCCGGTGTTAATAATCACACAAAACCCTCTTAGTACTATCTTGGTACCACATATTAAATTCTTTCACGTATATTAATGCCTTTTTCACATACCTCCAGGTATATAGAAAGGGTGAGATTCTTCCATGTACCACGAGGTATATCAGAGGGGCACATATATAGAAAGGTTTGGTATATTGGATTGACAGTATATAGATTGGGAGACCTTATACCTGGAGTGATAAGATCCAAACCCTGTCAATGATCTCTACAAAATGGGAACCAATTCCCCCAAATTTTTTCTTCTAGATTCACAACTAATCATAGGAAACAACTATGCTACATGGAAGACAAAAATTAAGACAGCTTGAGTTTGAAGAAATATATCCTATTGTGACTGGTACTCTGACTAGATCAACTACTGATACTACACAATAGAGGAAGATTGATATAAAAAATCAAAAATCCAAACTCATCATATTGCTTAGAGTGTCTGACGATGTGTAACCCTAAATTCATGATGCCAAAAAAACTAAAGAAGCGTGGGATAATATGAGCACAATATAGGAGGCCAAGAACAAGAATGTTATACTGAATTTTTAGAGTCAGTTACACACATTGAAGTTCAAACAAAATGAGAAAATTGAATATTTCTTAAGAAGAGTTGCAAAGGTGAGGGCTTCACTTCTAGCCCTAGGAGAAGCAGTCTCAGATGATGCTCTCATTCCCATTATTCTGAGAGCACTCCCCTCTTCTTACCACATTTTTGTTACAACACTAAACTTGTCAGATACGATCGTTAGTTTTGACAAATTGGTAAACTTACTGCAACAATAGAAAGCCATACATAATAAGGATGATGAAGAGGAGAAAACACTTTATTCAAATCAAAAATGGAAAGGAAAAGGTAAAGGAAAACCTAATTCCTATCAAATAGTCCCCACATTAGAATCGGTATCATGGGGACAGATCAACAGAAGAAGCGATGTCCAATTTGCAAAAGAGGACATGACTTGCAAGAATGTTGGTTTAAACACATATAAGAAAGGTTCATCAAGCAAGTTCTGGACCACAACAACAACAAATCTTACAAGGGACATTCATAACAACTATCATGGGCAGAAAAAGGGGAACTAGAAAAGAAGACCCCACCAGTAAGGTAATATTGCTGAGCAACAAGAATAGTCAGACAATGAAGACTTCTTGTTCACTACTCGATCAAGTGAACCATCCACGTCATCTAGTGACATCTGGTATGTTGATTTGGGAGCCACTCGACACATGACCGGCCATAGAGACTGGTTTATTTCAATGAGGAACACGCCATCGAAAAATCATGTTTCGTTGGGAGATGATTCTTCATATACAATTCAGGGGATTGGAAACATTTCTCTACCCCTTGGTTCACACAAATGCAGACTATCAGATGTCTCTATATGTCCCTGGGTTGACAAAGAACCTTCTTTCGGTCAGTCAACTCCTAGATCACAACCTGAAAATTGACTTTGATAGTCAATCCGGCAAGAAAACATGTGTTTGATTCGAGATAAATCCAGAGGCTCGAAAATAATTGCAAAATCCTCAAATGTGGGACGAATGTTTCAACTTTATTTCATTCACAAAAATGATCAAGCACTTGTGGCTAAGAAACTCCCACCTCAGCCCAGTTGTGGCATCGGAGACTTTGGTCATGTAAGTTTCAAATATCTCGAAACACTTCGTCGGTGTAATATGGTACATGGGCTACCATCTCTTTAAAAGGATACAGACAAGTGTCCTCACTGTCTTAGCAGGAAAAACAACACAGAGTTTCATTCCAAAAGAGTACTTATTCAAGCTCATGGTAAACTTGACCTGGTTCATACCGATCTGTGCGGTCCAATGCAGCCAAGTCATTCAGGGTTCCAGTACTTCATGCTCTGTGTTGACGACTATTCACGCAAAATGTGGATTTTTTGTCTTCGCAAGAAAAGTGAAACCTTTGAAACATTTAAAAATTTCAAAGTGGCAGTTAAGAAACAAACTGGTCATCACATCAGAACTCTCCACTTAGATCGAGGGGGGGAATTCACCAGTGATGAGTTCAGATACTACCTACAAACTCACGGGATTCGTCGACAAATGCCTCCTCCACACACACCACAACAAAATGGTGTTTTTGAGAGAAGAAATCATACTATCATGGAAATGGTGCGATGCACGATCGATGATTCTGAACTTGCAAAGACATTTTGGGCAGAAGCAGCACAAAGACAGCAGTGTATTTGTTAAACAGAGCGCCCACAACTACTCTTGATGGAATTACACCACAAGAAGCATGGTCAAAAAGTGAAAACCATCCATATTACACACATCAGAGTATCCTAGGTGCAAAGCCAGCATGCACATACCCAAGTACAGAACAGAAAGAAATTGGACATGAAGTCACAAAATAATCATCTTCATTGGATACAGTGAAGAGACTCTTGGGTATAGACTGATGGATCCTAAGACCAGAAAAGTCTACACAAGCAGAGATGTTGAGTTTTTCGAGAAGAAGGAAGCAAAGACTCCTCCTCCGGACTCGCCAAGATGTAGATTTTTGACCAGTTTGTAAAAATTGAAGCTAATGTTCCCTCAGAAGATGAAAGTGATGATGGGGATGATGGTGTTGATCAGATAGAACCACGACCCATGGGAACAGGTCAACGTATGCCTAAATGGTGTACAAGTACATTACGAGATGCTAAGATTGGATGCTCCACCGGATACATCCACCCCCTGGACCACGGACTCATAGTAAAGCAAGAGAAGAAGTTAACTTTTCTTTGATGAGTAGAGTTATTGAATCGGATGAGCCCTCTACAGTCCAGGAAGCCCTACAGTCAAAAGCTTGGAAAGATGCCATGGATTCTGAATATCAATCAGTGATGAAGAATAACACTTGGCAGCTTGTTGATCGTCCACCAGGGAAGAAACCCATTGGATGCAGATGGATATTCAAAACTAAGTACAAAGCAGATGGGACAGTGGACAAGTACAAAGCAAGACTTGTAGCAAAGGGGTACGCACAGAAAGAAGGCATTGACTATGAGGAGACATTTTCTCCCATAGCTAAGATTAAAATGATCAGGATGATCTTTGCTCTAGCTACTCAGTTTGGATGGAAAGTTTCACCAAATGGACATAAAAAGTGCCTTCCTGAATGGAGATTTACAAGAAGAAGTCTACATGACTCAACCTGAGGGATATGTTGTACCTGGTCAAGAAGAAAAGGTATGTAGACTCAGGAAATCTCTGTATGGCCTCAAACAAGCACCTCGGGCATGGTACATTCAAGATTGATGAGCATCTCGTACAACATGGATTCGTCAGAAATCCATATGATCCCAATCTCTACCTCAAAAAAGCAAGGGGGGGAGGGAATGGTGATTGTTGTAGTTTATGTCGATGATCTAGTCATCACTGGCAGTTCAGTGAAGATGATTGATGAAACAAAGAAAGATCTTAAGCGATCATTCGACATGAAATATCTCGGGCTTATGCACTACTGTCTTGGACTGGAAGTATGGCAGAAAGAGAATCACATCTTTGTTTCTCAAATTAAATGTACCAAGACAACGCTCGAGAAGTTTAGGATGATGGATTGCACACCAATTTGCTACACCTATGGAGAATAGATTACGGTTATCTCGTTCAGATCCATCTCCTGAGGTAAGTGCCACTCTCTATCGACAGCTGATTGGGAGTCTCATTTACCTGACCTACACTAGACCAGATATCAACTTTGCAGTGAGCTATCTATCCAGGTTCATGCAGGAACCCAAAATTTGTCATTGGAAATCAGAAAGGCACATTTTGAGATATCTCAAAGGATCAGTGGATCTTGGTCTAGAATACAAGAAGAACGAAAAATTATTCTTGACTGGAAATTCAAATTTAGATCATGCAGGTAACAATGATGATAGAAAATCCACTTTTGGATTTGTATTCTTTATGGGATCTGGACCAATATCATGGGGGAAGTAAGAAACAAATACTTTGTTTCTCGCTCTTACACAGAAGCCAAGTATCGTTCTGCATAGGAGAAGCTGTCTGTGAAGCGATTTGGCTACGTCGCATACTGGAAGGACTTGGAATACCACAAGGACAAACCGACCACCATGTATGTTGACAATGAAGGTGTTCTCAAACTTGTTTACAATCCAGTTTTTCACGAGATGCACAAAGCACATTGAAGTTCAGGTTCATTTCATACGTGAACATGTGTTGAAGCACAACATCTAGCTTCAGTTTTGTCCAACGGCTGAACAACGAGCAGATATTTTCACAAAGTCACTTGCACGTGACAAGTTTTGAGTTTTTCAGAGCATTTCTCTCTCCTCATCTCTTCAGATAATGCACAATTAAGGGGGGGAATGTTAGGATAAATTTTATTATCCTAATATGTATAATTAATGCATAGTTTAACTAATTATTTAATAAAATTGTAATTATTGTTGTTAGATGGTTTTATCAAACTATATTTGTCTGTATGCATATTCATAGTTATAATTTTTATGTTTTAATAAAAATATATTTGTTTTTTATGTAATTGTTGCTTCCCATATGATGTTATTGGAAGCTTGTTTATTCTAGGCATATTGGTTGCACCTGTGCAACTTATTTATCCTGGATGTATATTGGATGTGCAATATGGGATAAATATTACATCACTATTCACTGTAATTTTTTAGTTGATTTCACATTAATAAAATTACACAGGCTTTCATCCCTAATTTGTGAAATTACATATACCACATCTCTAGGATCATTTTATAACACAAGGTTCTCCTTTAGAAATAGATTAAAAATCTGATGTATTTTTTACCCTAGACTGATAGCAGTATACATACCAAGATCTATCATGTTCTATCATTAGTTCATACAAGATCTATAATCAATCCTTTTAGACAAAAATAGAAGTACAGATGCTAAGGCGTCACTCTCTTCATCTAGACATTACTTATACTGGAATTTGTCATGCACACTCCCCCTCAATGGAAACTATGAAAGGATAAGCATTTCACAGAACTTGTAGAGCTTTGTATCACATAATGGCTATGATAAAGATTTAATTTTTTTAACATCATCTTCAGTCGAACCCCAATACTTGATCGAACCTATATCTGGCCGTAGAGATCCTTCTATCGGATAAAGGGGTAAGTGCACCAATTTGTGTGTTAATTAAGTGGATTATCGATGATGCCCTGAATTTTACATTAAACACATCAAAACATCAACTTTAGTCTTCCGAGGACTTAAACCATTATGTAAAGTATATATTTTGTTAGTTTTAGAAAATGGTACCATTGCGTAGGGGAGTTTCGTAAGTATATATTACCAAAATATTTCGACATTATCAGGTGAACAAAAACTTATCTCGTTTGACATGAGATGAGATGAGATCATGTCAAAGTGATAAATGGTTAAATTGGAAAATCCAATAATCGTGTGAGAGTATTGTTTTCACAAGGTAGCTATGAGTGGTCACAAACTTATACCATCTCAACTGTGGTGATTATTCCTATATATGTTCATATAAAAATAAATTGTACTTTAGCATTTCAATATTAATTTTATACTGAAGTCTATGGCGGGCAAAGTGTAAGTGCTCTGATCCCCCTATGTATTTAAAATCATTTTCTCGGATATTAATCATAGTCACTTAAAATGAATTGCTACAACTAAATACAATATGATATATCTATCCCAAGATAGTTAGTCCCATTTAACTTCAATTAAGTCAAAGGAGTTAAAAATAGTTTATTGAGTTCTAATCAGACTAATTATGGGCACACGGACTATAATCCTTACTAGGCATTTTTAGATCTAGGCTATTAAGTCATTGCAACTCTAAGTGTAGAATATATGACAACATCTTATCCATTATATTTAAAGTCTTTTTATATTAGGGCCCTAGATTCCAAATACTATGATTAAGCATTAGCTTAATATAAGTTTTTCTAGATTTTTACCTATGTATGTAAACTTGGTCAACTTGATCCCTACAAGTGGAGAGGATGTTGTTATTTGCAATATGACGTCCACTTATGACCCCTTTTTTGTCCCCCAACCTGCTCCACTTGTATCCAAGGTGCATGATGAAACTTGATAAACTTCATCTAAAATAACTGCTAAACTAGATTCTTGGTCATCTTAATTTAACTCTTTCTATCACACAGAAAACGATTACTTCATTTGTCTTCCATGTTGCAGGTCTTCAATGGAAGGATCGATCAACGATGTGAAGGGTCATTTGTTGCTTCAATATGCACTTACATGGTGTTCCTTAGTATATATGTATATGCATATAACTGTTCATATGATATATATACTAAGATATATATAGTATATGATATATGTACCATATATGTATATACATATCCAATTATATACTTATGATATATTATATGTATATACTATGTCATATATACATATATATCGATATATATATATATATGTATGTATGTATGTATGTATGTATGTAGAACACAAAATCATGCACTTGGGTACATTAATCTAGGGTCCTAATTAGCATTTCTAACATTCATAGTGATCCTAATAAGCGATCCTGCATAAACCTAGTGATTGAATGACTAATGCTTAAGTCCTCTTTTGTTTAATATATTGTTATATCCATTTTACTACTTACACAGTTTCCAGTACAACCAATTAGGAATTTTATTGATTTATCTTTTATGGCTTAGGATCAAGTTTACATCCAACTGTCTAGCTAGGAATAAATTACCTAGTTTACAATCAAACATGTCCCACATTTGACTGCCCCCTTGTTACCATATTGTGATTCAGCACACTCAAAAATATTTTGTGTTATCCTTTAATATAGCCATGCCTAAAATGATGCTTTAATCACTTAGTGGGTCAGCCTTCTAGTTATTAAATTAATCATATAAATTCATAGCAATGTGCTCAAAGTCAAAGTGACCAATCACTAAGAATTGATAATCAACATAACCTAAGCTTGCAATCCAATGAGGATAACTACTAAACAAGGACTCTAAAATAAGATCCATATACCAATTCCCCCTGACAAATTGCAATCCATGTAAGGGACAATGGACTACATCAACTCTACATACACAACATAGGAAGGTGAAGTTCATTGAATAATTTCATACTACGAATATGTCTAGAATGATATCATTAACTCACATTCTGAGCTATAACCCGCTATTTTCAAGTTTTGCAACAAAATGCACGAGGGGAATCCTAGGGCATCATTATCACATCACATTTTACAATAAAATACATGAGAATTTTATTATTTTTCAAAAATAATATTTATAATGTCTTTATTTTTTAAAAAAAATAATTTATATATTCATTTTTGAAAAAAATAAAAAAATTTAATTTTTTTGTAATCTCTTGCTCCTTATTAGGTAGGATTTTCTGTCAACTCTACTGAGTTGGCTAACCAACTCAGCGAGTTATTTCACCAAGCTATCAATACCACATTTCAAATTATATTACAAACTGAATTAACCAACTGAGATACTTAACGAACCGAGCCACATAATCACCACGGCCGAGACACACAGAGGGTCTATGAATGCATCCACGACTGAGTTGATCACAATCAAACCAACCTCTATACCAAGCTATTCCTGTAACATCTTCCAAAAAAATGGGGTGGTGTGACCAAAGTCACACAACCAAACCCACATGGTAAGGGTTATAAAGCCTACCACCAACTATGTCTTCCCCAATGTGGAACTAATCCCAATACATAGGAGGGGGGGTCACAGGTGACAGTGTGGAGAGGGGGTCCCATAGGAGACACGTAGTGGGTATGGTGGATAACTCATAGAGGTGAGCAGGCCATGCCTAGTGGCACTTAACAAGGAGGCTGGCAGTTTGGATGGGGGCGACCCCAATAAAACTTACATATATTTTTAATGTAAGTTTTTTTAAATATATTCAGTTGGTTAGGTTTATACATAGGTTTGATTAGATTTAGCTTTATATAGGTTTATATATAAACCATTATATATATATATATATATAATATATGCAGGGTATATATCCTATGCGGGATATATACCCTATATATATATATATATCTCTTTAATGTACTAAACAATTACACACACACACACACACACACACACACACACACACATATATATATATTATTTTTATAAAATATGAAGATTTTTTAAAAACTATATAACTATTATAGTTTGTATTTAAACTATAGGTGCAAAAATTCACAAAGGCCCTACTCAGGACATGAATAGGGGATTCAAATTCACAATGAAAAAATTAAAAACATATGTATTACCGGGGGATAATAATTTTACTTGACCAATGGAAAAATCCAAATGACCTATTTTTCTTGAATCTTGTCTCCCCTTGTAAACTCGAGTTTCACTTTGGATTTTTAATTTTTATTTTGTTTTCTTAAATTTCCATCAAACTATATAAACTATATCAAATATTTCAAAAAAATTATATCCCTTACCTTAGTCTTGAGGGCCTAGTAATTCTCAAAATCAAATTTTTCACGCACAGTTGAAAGTCACGAATAAATATTCACTTGTACAAATAACATTCAAAAAAATTGACCATGCGGAGGGAGAAGGGGGGGTTAAATAACATCCCAAAAAATTTAACCACCTAACTTCCCAACCATTACAACCTTAGGTTATTTGGGATTAATTTAATTTATTAATCTTGCTCGGGTACCATGTCAAGACTAGGGGTGAAAAGGTGTAATAAACAACTATATTAATTAATGAGTTATTATAAAGTAAAACATTACAACATAAATAAATAAAATAAAATACATAGTACACATGACACACCATGTAACGTGAAAAACCCCTAAATGGGTAAAAACCATGGAATAAATCCACTATCTAGAAAATTTTGCAATTACTAGTCCAGTAACTCTATCCTCACTTCTAATCCATGTTTTTACCAAGATTAACCTTCATATTCCACACACTGAAATATTATTTTATATATTAATATGAATTTGATTCAATATCCTCAATATGACCTTCGTTTATATTTAAATAACCAAAAGGTTTATAACCTTATTAAGTGATAAAGCACACCTCCCTGATTTAATTAGGTGATGAAATAATTTAACCAACCCCTAATATAAATTTTATATTTAAATAATATAAATGTATTTTATTCTATATTATTTAAATATAAACTATATATTATGATGCACTTAATATTATAGTTCTAATAATATTATATTTTCCTCAATGAGTTTAGACATCTCTTTCCTCACAAGGGGCTCTATCCTATGATTAACTAGCCTTTACTTATGTCTGATAGTTTGGATGCTAGGATTAAGGTCAATGGAGTGTTGAACAACACATGGATCAAATCCTTTGAGGTTTTCATACTCCCGTGAGAAGATATCACTATATTCCTGACACAAAGAGATAAAGGCATGTTTTTCATCATACATGCAAGCTTTACTCATCAACTCCTTGTCGCACACAATAGTGACTTGGGAGCAGTTTTCTTATTCTGCGCACATATTATTTTCTTCACCCTTAAACTCATCATCAGGGCTAACCATTTTCTCTAGGGTGATCAATCATTTAGGAAACTTATCTGTCTTTAGATGAATCACTTGGTCACCATATCTCTATCATACAAGTCAACTTGCATATTTGAAGAGAATTCAGCTTCATTTTGAATGAACTGGACAATTTACGTGTCACTTGGTATTATTGTCTGGAATAGATGGACATATCACCATTTTGATGTGATGTGTGTTAGCTTTGATAAATTCCTCAGAAGGTGAAAACTATGAATCAAATGCAACCATTTGATATGCTTCTTTTTTCATGTTCCTTACCACCACCTAAAAATATAGAGCATCAAATCCCTCAAAGAGGTCCATAACCCTATGATTTGAAGCTTTAAGAAGATTATTATTCACTGTGTACTTATTTTTGACCTGGTGGATGATGCATTTTGTGTCACCAAAGATCTATAATTCCTTAATCTGTCTCTTCTCAACGATAAGAAGGCCATAACCAATTCTTCATATTCTGCTACATTGTTGGAGTATACAAACTGTAACATGTGTAAGAAGCATAATTTCTCATCCTTGGGAGAAATCAGGAAAACACCTATGGCCATGTAATTTTTTCTTCTAGATCCATCAAATTATAGATTCCATAAACTAGAATTTTCTTCATTTTTCTTTAGCATGCGTGGTAACATAGCTTCTTCTTCAAGGATGAAATAAGTACAAAGCCCAATTTTGAAAGCTTCAAGATCTTCAACATATGGATCAAATTTATGGTTCCTTTTTTCCAAATGATCTAGCACTAAATTGGGTATAGGAGGGGGAGTAGGCTACTCTACAGAAACTGAAACTTGTTCTTGACCTTCTTGGATCAGGAAATTGGCCTGGAGAAAGGATGAGTGATTTTACTCAACATTATAGGAAAATATTGGCTCAGCTTATATGGTTAACTGGCTATCATACCTTTTCTTTAATAATATATGGGACCAATCCAAAGATAAGTAACCACCCACTTTAGTAGTGAATTCCATTGATAAACACAAGGAAAACAAAGGAGGTAAGTTAATGATTGACACATCTTGATTTATTTTGAGGCCTGGCCATGCATGAAGGGTTAAATCAGGATCCTTGATGACTCCTAGACTGGTAAGGGTTGAACTATCAAGTTTACAGACTCCTTTAGACAAAGGGATATAGTTGAGACCTAAGACATCATAAATTTTCTTAGGCATAACAAAAGTACTAGTGCCTGAGTCAATCACACAATTGTAGAGAAGGTTTTTTCCTATGATTAAAGACATATAAAAGGGTGGGGTTTTGACAACCTTAATTACTTTCTTCTCCTCTACTTAAAAAATATCAACAACAACATGAGACTTATGAATAGCTATATCAATGCGTGGAAGTTGCACCAAATCTTCATGCAAAAGGTTGCACTGAGATGGAATGGCCAAGGTGTCCTATATTGTGAAATTCATATTTATATTTTTCATCTAGTCCACAATGTTGAATGGAAGTCCTATTGATTTTTACATTTGAGCCACAAAAACATATTTTCTCGGTTGTTCAGGTGCAGAGGTAGGGGGCTTACCTAGCACAGAGGATTGACCTACTAAAGGAGGGACACACACTACTTCTATTAGATCCTTGCACATAAACTCAAGTGCATAATTTTTCACACCATGATTTTTAGGTGGTTTAGCCACATCCTTGTTCTTTTGAGGATCAACATGTGTGATAAGAAGTGAAGGTTGCACACCCATATTGAGCATTATTTTCTTGTATCTTGTGTTAGCAAAAACTTGTGCTCGTGGTATATTTTTTTATCCACAACTTGATTAATTACACACAATTCCTCAATGTAAAATAACATAAGGTTGGCCTTAGGAGGAGATTTTGGAATTTATTGATTTTCAAGTTGAGTTTCACTTGTGAAAGGTTCACAATTAGAATCAGCTTGAATCATGTGAATGTGCGCACACAACATTAGCACAATGATGTTGAATATGAGGCATATTGTAAGGAAAGTACCATTCTTACTCTTGTGCTAGATTGTTCTAATCTAGAAATAGTACTTGGCTTGTGCTGGGCACTATAAGAGGTTAAGCAGGAGAAATTACTTACAAGGGAAGGTGAGCATTAGAATGACATCTAGAATTTTGTTGGTTTTTCCCTTATCTACCATTTACAAATTGATTTCTGAAGGTCTGATGGAATTAGTTATATCCTTGATTAGAAATATTTTTTGAGGGCTAGCACCTACTACTTCTCTAATGATATAACTTTATTGGAAAATTTTCTACTCAGGGATTCCATTTCTTCATCTTCTTTATTCTGTGTGGGATAATAGAATGTGGATGTAGCAGATTGAGAACTATCCTAAAAAATAGGGGCAACGGAAGGCTAGGGTGTGTGATAAATTTGTGGGAACAAGGGTGTGGGTGGTGTAAGAGATAACTTTCCCTCCTAGATGAGGATATTTTCTTCCTTTATTGCATTGTTATAAATAAAATATAAGGTTATACCCCCATGGATTGAATCATGACTGATATGTCACTATTTAAATCCCTTAAATAATATAGGAAAGCATGTTGGGCTATAGGACTTACCACTTGAGGGATTCTATCCCAAGTCTTCTATAATTTGATATTAAAATTAGTCATCTGCTCATTGGGCACTCTTTTTATTGTCATCAGTTGCTCCATTAAAGACATGTGATCTGACTTATCTTCAAAGTAATTGCAAAGAGTTGTTTCAAGCTCATCCCATCTGGTAATAGATGTAGATCTTAGGATTTTATAACACTAAAGTTTTTTTCCCTTGAGTGAATCCATGAGGATCCTTACTACTACATCATTATGTGTGCTTAAATAGAAAGAGCACACATTAGCCACATCCTGGATGTGCTTGACAATGGTGAGTTGATTCTCACTAGTGAAGTATGGATTACTCTTGAGTGCTACTACTGGAATATCATGTTACATGTTTAGAACAAGATGACTTCTACCAGTAAAGTTGGGAAAGTTTATCAAAGGTGGTGGAGGAGTTTCTATGACAGGTTATATAGGAGGCCTACCTACCAAGAGGCGGTGTAGAAAGTGCATGGTGTGCTAGAGATGGAGATGCACACGCGGTATTTCTGCTATGTGTTCTTATCAGAGATAACTGGAGGTATTCAAATAAATCTTCATTTTTTGTTCTCTATCTGGTATGCACTCTTCTCATCAAAGGCACGTATACTACTGGAAATAATAATTTGAGTTTTGGGAGTCACCGGATGTGCTGACACAAGCCTCCAAAGGATGGAAATCACTAAGTCAAGCACCTAAAATTAGTAATGATTAAATTAAATATTTTCATATTGGTCCCAACAAGCATACCAAAAACTGTTGGAGCTCAAACTTACACCCATCCTATACTAAGTTAAACTGGGTCATTGAGGAAATAATGGGATTGTCTCCAAGCTGTGGGACCTTGCATTCTTGAGACAAACCTCTAGAGAAGTTCAATTATTCTACCTATTTTTGCTACTACTGCTACTCCTAATTTTGGAAATGAAATCCTAAGCTAAACATGCCAAGAGACGAGTGATAGAAGGATATGCAAAAAAGGAAAACTAATCTAATGGAAAGGATAGTGCCAGAAAGAAAGGGGTATGAACACAATCAACCATGAGTGAAAACAAAGGAAAATGCGTAGAGGAAGGATAGAAACACATAACATAGATAGGAACGTAGTCACACATTCATTTTCATGGAACACAGTGAGAAAAGGAGATGTAAGAGACATGAGAAGGAAAAAGAAGCACTCAATGTAAGGGAAAGGAAAGGAAGAAGAATAAAAATAGGTTAATGCAAAGAATAGCCATAAAACAATGCTTCTATTTATTTTAGAAATGCACAATTGTTTACAATGGAATATGAGTCTGATATCCACGTGCAAAGACTAGATTTAAATGTTTGCAACTCAAAATTCAAGGTAATATCTATACAAATGGAAATATTCCAACCCTTTACAATGAGAAATGCTCTTACATTTATAGAAGGATGAAGAGAAGAGGAAGAGAAAGAGGAGGGAACTCATATTTTAAATTTCAACCATGAATAGCATCATTGAATTACTTCAAATCCACATGTAGAGTTGAAAAATACACCTCCCCATGTATGATCTAGCTTGTCGAACAAGGAAGGAAATAAGATCTGCATAAAGTATAGTGGTTGATTTTTCATTATTGGTTGAAAACCATTTCCTTGCTTCTCACCTACCCAGTCCCTCCAACATTTTAATTTGAATGTTTTTCACTGTATCCCATGTCAACATCTTTTAAATAAGATAAACAACACCCTAATCCAATCCCTATGACTAAATTTATCATGTTCTGATGTCTACAAGTCATTTTGACATGCAATGACATGTGGCACACGTAGAAAGGTTGAAGGGAAGACAATTGTACAATTGTTGTTTCTACCATGTGACCCAAAGTGGTTTTTCACATGGATTCAATGCCTAGCTTTTGCTCTTTGATAGGATACGTGTGACACACTCATTTTGATAGGTTTCCACGTAGCATAGTAACTAGTGTAAAAGAAGACACAAAGGTGCGTGCATGGAGGGGAGGAGTGCAGAAGAAGAAATCAAAGTGAAGACACATAAAATAAACTCATGTGGGAGGAACAAGACATACTTATAGGAGATAAGTATGTGGGTAGGGCGTGAGCATCTAGATGATGAAATGTGGTAGTGATTAAAGGGGTGCGCAAGAATGTCAGGGACTTGATGAATTTTGGGAAGTAATTATGAGGCACGAGTGAGGGGTGCGTGAACTGTTGGGAAGAAGGAGAATACATAGAGAGTACGAGGGAGGGAAAAATGGAATATATATATGAAAAGGAGGGGAATATGGAAGGTACAGAAAGGATTAGCACACATAAGCACACGAGGAATTACAACCAAGGAATTGTGCCAAGAGGACAACTAAAGTGCACACATCCTTGAATAAGGAACTTTAGAGTTAGAATAGGGATGTAGGTTACCAGAATAATTAGGGGAGATATTTTTTAGAACAAGAACTTGGTTTTTTTAACATTTTTTAGAAGACAAATACTCTACCGAATATATTCCTAATTCTCAAGCTCAAATTCCTTTATTCTGCATGTAAGGAGATCCTGCAGAACACTACATTTATGCACTTCGTTGAAGGATAATTTCTAGTGTTCCATACCATTTTTGATAAAAAAAATTATCTAAGTCCCAACTTACATGATTTATTTAAAATTACATGAGGTGAAATTTTGGAGAATAGTATGATCTCCTCTTTTGGAAATTTTTGAATCTAAAGAAAATTGACCTAGATCAAAAAAATGTTTGTCTCTGATTGTGGCACTTGGAGGGAATATATCCATGTCTATGTTTTTTACCTAGGATTTTTTTGGAGGTGTGACATATGCTAATTATTTTATCCCCATGGATACTAAGAGCACGATTCAATGGGATGGGGAGTTCTTTAAGATATCTAAAAACAAGATATGGGAAAATGGCTTACCAAGATTAGTGACAATATTGTAGTTCCCTAGTATCATTGGAATCACGTTGTTTTGAAATTCAAGGGGGGGATATAATGGGGAATTGGGATTTTGATAATATTTTTTCATGGTAGTCAAGTTGGATTCCTCATTAGTTTCTAGTTCTATAATTCCATTCATACTTGGTTATCGTATGCACCCAAAATGGCACAGTGCTCTATTATTGGAATGGTAATATCTCTAATGATGATAAAAAATTATTCCAAGGTAAAAATGAGGTCTATATCCTTCCACCTATTCTTTTCATCCCTCCTCTTACTCAAATCAGCCCCTCCATTTTGTCTACAAACTTTTATTTTTCTTGTAAAAAATGCTTTTTAGCATTTTATTTGTCCTAAGCGGTGGTTGTGCAACCACCCTGAGGGTTGTGTATTTGTCGATTGATTAACCACATCAAAGGTTATGGAACTTCCCTAGAGGTTGCGTAACAGCCCCTCTGTGTTGACCAAAAGTCTTGTAACTTAAAATTGGAGACTTGAAATGCACATTTTTTTATGCACGTTTGGATTTCGGGAGTGATTTTCTCACTCGTTTCTTATTCTTATACCTATTTTTGGACTCATTATAATCATTTTGATATTATCATCCTCCTTTGCTATGTTTAGAATGTTGAATACCTCTCCTTATACTTATTTTTCACTTCTTCATCGACACATGTAATTGACATCTTGTCTTCCATATTTTATAAAGAGCCACACTTTTACCCATATGATGGTTTAATTTTTCACGTTCTTGAGGTTTAGTTATTCTGATCAATTTTTGAGAGGAACCACATAGACAACCAACTCTTTTCTCTATTCCTTCCTACCATTTAATTTCATTCATTTCTTTCACTAAGCCAGTCACAACCAGTATTTTGTTTTTCTTGGCTACCAACCAACATCTTTGCATTCCTAGATCAATTGGACTTTATCCTTGGAAGAAGATGCAAAGATGAGGAGACAAAAAAAAAATCTCATATTTGGGAAGCTACCACAACACATTAGTAACTAGGTTTGGGTTGTACTTAAATTCTTTGAATATTTAATTAGTTTATCTTTTTTAAAATTGAAATAATGCATTTTTTGTGAGTTGGTAGAATTTTAGAAGTAACAAATTTCATCTCTTCTTGGACGTATTTATTTTATTTCTAGTATTTCTTTCAAAAAAAATCTTACATACATCCTCCCTTGATAAATTCTTCCCAGATTATCTCTGTGGATCTTCTCGGGAAATTAGTTGAAGGAAGAAGTGAATAAATCCTTGCACATTTTTTATTTCTCTTACTTAGTTTATATTTACCTATGTCGGGGAAAGTGTAGGAAGAAAAGAGGAAATTGCTTCTGAGAGTATTTTATTTTCTAGAGAATTTGAGGTAGAAGCTTTTCCAAAAAAAAAATATTTTATTTTTAATTAGATTAATAATTTTCGAGTAAATTCTTTAAGAATAGAATTGTCAGACAACCTTGTAACAAAGGAATATCAAAATTTTGCTATTCTCTATTTTTAGTTTATTTTATTATAAGTATTATTTTATTTTAATTATTTTTATGTGTCTATAGAATAATTTATTCATTTGTTTCATTTAAATTCTGATAAATACAGAAAGATGTTATCCGTTTAATTAGTTTTATTTTCATTCATTCATTTTCTTAGACAAATAGAATAGATGGTCTTTTATTTTGTTTTATTTAATTAATCAGGAATGAATTTGGTTAGTTAACATATTAAACACACTTGTCTTTTATTTATGCTGAATTTACTTTCTTTATTTATTTAAAATGATCTTTCAATGTATCTTAACATTCAGATCAAATAAAACAAACAAACAATAGGGAACTTGCGCTACAAGTACATAGCCTATAATTCATCTTTGATCAAATTAGCTCATAGGAACTCATACTACCCGGAATGAATTTGGTTAGTTAACATATTAAACACACTTGTCTTTTATTTATGCTGAATTTACTTTCTTTATTTATTTAAAATGATCTTTCAATGTATCTTAACATTCAGATCAAATAAAACAAACAAACAATAGGGAACTTGCGCTACAAGTACATAGCCTATAATTCATCTTTGATCAAATTAGCTCATAGGAACTCATACTACCCGTTCTTAGTCTCTGATTCTCCTATATCTACTTATCATCGTTCCCCCTATCCTATGCATCCCAGCTGTCCCGAAATGACCATGGGAGGTCCATTGCATCTAAAATCATGTTTTGATTTTTAGACGTACAAAATTGGTGAACCCAACATGAAATACTAGTTCCTTATTATTTCCTTTTATTTCATTACTATTACCTCACCTTTCAATTTCTCCCCTGATTTTGGTAGGAATTTTATAATTCCTAAAATATGTATGATGTAGAATTTGGTGGTACATTTGGATTTGATAAATACTACACCAACGTTCATCGATAACAATCCCCTTCCCTTTCAAGATGGGCTGACATTTACACCAACAACATGTAAACCTCTAATAGATACGTCTCAAACCCCACTAGTTATGTGAGAATAGAAGATATTGATCATCTGCTAAACATACAATACAATCTACCCAATTCAAACAACATGGTTATTGTGAGTGGTGTTATCAGCTAATTTTGACTTCACAAAATTAGTAAATGTGAAAATAAAAATAAAAATAAAAATGTTATCTTGCGTGATTGTTCTTCTCTATCGCAATCGTCTTATTCTCACGATCATTTTGGCACTTGTTTCATCTATTTTGAATAAGCCCTTCTCCCGCTACACCACAAACCGTATTTTAATTATTTAATAAATATTTACCCTGTTATTTAATAAAATTAATATTTATTAAATTTTAGGGTTTTTAATTAATAAATATTAATTTTAATATTGGATGGAAGTTTTTCAACAAACTTGGGAGAACTTTTCTTCTTTTTATTAATTGTCGTAACTGTCGTGAGCAAGTGCAGGGGCAATTTTTCTTCCACTTCCAATTGCAGTAGACAATTTTGATTTTGCTTCTATCATCCGGGAATTGATGAGGAGACGATTATAAGAGATTGAAGAAGCAGATGAAATTGGGAAGAAGGAAAAATAAATAGCCAGAAGAAGGAAAGCTTGTTCTACAGGCGCTACTTGGCTTTCACACGGAAACCTGGCACAGGCACTAGCTAGAGCAAGGCCACCTTGAGAGTTTTAGGTAGTTTTCTCCATTAGAGGGAAGCAATAGAAGAAATTTTCTGAGATCCACGCTTGCACAAGAGAAGACCATTTCAGGCACGTGCAAGGATTGATCTGGAATCCCAAATAAATCCTATATGCAGTAGAGGAAAAGGTGAAATTCCACATTGTTTTTGTTTGTTATTGATTTGTGTAGGAAGAAGAAAAGTTTTCCATGCACAACCAGTCCAGTTCAAGGAGATGATAAACTTCCTAGGAGAATAAAATTAGTGGAATTTGAAGGAAAGAAATTCAGACTATCATCCATGAGCAATTTCCACACTGTTTTTGGAAGGGGGAAGGAGGTTTGTCTTTTTCCATGCACATCCTGAAGAGGTAAAGCTAGCTTACACGCATCCCACGTAGCCTATAATGAGAAACAAAATAGTAGTTAAAATACAAATCCACGCATCAGTCAAGACTGGGTCCCACGCCATGCTTGGAAGGGAAGAATGGAATTTGTTTTTATTTTTGCATAGCCTAAAAAGAGGAGTATCCATGCAACCTACAGGAGAAAGACATAACATAAATAGAGAAAAATCCACACACCCTGCAAAAATAAAAAAAACAACAGTTAAAATGAAAATCCACGCAGCATTTTATGGAAGACAAGCTTTCCACTCATACTTTGGAGTGATGAATAAGATTAAAAATATAACCAAAAAATTAGAAATCCACACATGCACAATGGATTGAAGTTTAGTGAAGATTTATTTTATTTTAAAAGGAAGATACTCATGGATCTACACATGTTGAGGAGACGATAGCTTTCTCACGTTAAGGTGGATGGAGATAATTACACATAGAGTGAATTCGACGTGTCGCTAGAACTATTAAAATGATATGAAATTGTATTATTTTTCAATGGTGATTTGAGCTTTGCCTCAATATTGTTGTATGGTCATTTTGAATTCAGATTTTTTTAAATATCTTTTTATTAAAAAATATAATAATAGAAAGAGTTATTATTTTTGCCGTGGTTTGTATGTGTTGAAGTAATCAACTTTGGAGCTCGATATCTCGGAGTCGGATGATCGTCGAAAATAAATGTTTGGTTCATTGAATTATTCCCCTCTTCATATAATTTTTTTCCAAATTTCAATTTTACATCACTTTCTTTGATATTTTTCACGAACTCAAGAAAAACTTAATTTAGTCGATTTTGTCACATGTGAAGTTTTAACTTGGTGGAAGGCCTACTTTGAGAATCCATATCTCGAGCCTAGATGATCTTAAAGAGAAACGGTTTGGTTTGTAGAATTCTTCCCAAATTCATGTAATTATTTGAAAAAATTAAAATATACAACACTTCGTTTGATATTTATCACGGAGTCAAATAAAATGTAGTGTGCATGATTTCGTTGTTTGCGCAGTTTTTAACCTTTCAAGGTGACTCACTTTGAAAATTGATATTTTGAACTCGAATGATCATCAAGAGAAAATAATTGTTTCATTCATTTCTTTCCATCTTCATATACTTCCTTACTAAGTTGTAGATTCCTAGAGTGACGTTTTGGTATTTTTCCCAGGCTAAAACCAAACAGGATTTTCGCAATTTTACACTTTCATTTTCCTAGTAGTTTCAGAAGAGTCAACTTTGACCTTTAATATTGACTGAAGAATTTGATTGGAGAAAAAAATCTTAACACACAAAATTTTGGTGCCTTAATATACTTCCTCATGTAAGACATGTTATTTTTCCCAGGGCAATTTTACAGGTGATTTGTGTAGTTTTGTAACATGGAAGTAATAGCCTAAAATCACACTTCTGTCACAGTCATGTCATCTAAAAAAAATGATGTTGCGGTATAGAATCTAGGGTATTCTAATCACTTCAACGCTCCATTCATATTATGATAACATCATCGATACGAACTTGGGACACATCGACATAGGTCAATTCTGCGATGGCATATCAACCGAAGGTGAGTCACAATTTTCTTGACACTTGCTCTGAATTGGTCATCATTTGCATGGATGCTCCAAAAAACCTACATAGTGTGGTGATTCAACTCTAATGGCTCTGAATCGGAACCAACCTCTGACTTCCGCATTATGCGGTGTAAGTCATAGCTATTGGTATAGGTCTCTTTGAAGTCAAAAGCCATTGTTATCGACAAAGATCGATAATGGGAGAATCTTGTCTACAATTTTTTTTTTCACTTGATTACTGTACGGATCATCAAGCAAGGCCACATCATTGAAGTGTGTCCCTGTCAGCTCTCAGTTAGCAGCAGGCGTAATATTTCATCAGTTAGTCTTAAAGTTGTAGTGTTCTCGAATTGGACGATCATGAGCAAATAAGAATGGCAACACTTCAAGATGGTGACAAAGAAAAAAGACATAACTCCAAGAAGTGAATTGCAATTTTGGCTCTTAAAAGATCTTCTCGATGGAGAAAGATCAAAATTTGGATTCTGATGGGCCAAGGTGGCGTAACAACTTTGATCTTGTGAAAAATGAAGAATTCACCATGGAAAGGTATTTAGAGCATGTGGAGAATTGTATGTAATTTTGAATGTGAATACGAATGAAGATAAAATTTATCACACTAAGATGTTGCTCAAGTTTCAAGTTCATCTCTCTTATCATCTGGAGGATTCCGTAGCATGGTCAATGAGTTCATTCTTGTACGACCAAGATAGGTAGACTCTTAGCCTAATAGATAAGGAACTGACCATAGGTATTTTGATCTAGGTGGCGCATTGTTGACTAGGATGTATATGTGTGCGTCCAAGTCATTTAATTCTTTAACCGAACCTTGTTCCTGACAAATATTTTCAAGGAGAAATTGTTTCCAACCTTCAAATAGTAGCCTAGGAGAACCAAAAAAGCTTCCAGAAATTTGTGGCTACTGATAGATTTATTGATAAAGAAATCTATGTTGAAGACCTTAGAAGAAGAGCACCCACACTTGTGGCAAGAAGACCTCTTGGAAACGTGTTGATAATTATTCACCGATGTGGTCTTCTTCCACCAAGGTAATAATCTATATGACTATTAAAGGTAACCCACCTATCTTGCAACCAAATCTTCTTTTTGTAGATACTCAAGAACATATATTATCAGATTTGAGGAAATATATTTGGGAAAAGTGCACGAACAACTATCATTTTAATCTCATGGCATTAGTACTAGATAACGAAGAAGATCAAGATACAAGAGTTGCTAGAATTATTCAGGTGCAAATAAATCAAGAAATAAAGAGAAGAGAAAAGACTAGAGTCGATTAGAACATGTCAGTAATCCCTTCATAGTAAAGATTTCAAACTGGTAGCAAAGAGGTTTACGAGAGGAGAAAAAGATAAAGGTCGATCTAATCCCATTTTTGAATTTCAAGGAAAGTTTGGTTTCAAGTTATCTCGTCTAAATAAGAACACTCCTCGTAAATCTGCAAGCCTTGCATCAAGTCCTGAAAGATCAAGCAAGGAAGGAATAACTACCAATCAAGCATGTATCCTTTCTCACATTGTTTTACCTTTGCATACCACCTTTCCCAAAATGGAAATCAATGTACCATGGGGAAATGCCATAGGCCCATTGGCCTTACTAGCTTGACATGACCTCCCAAGAGGATCAAGGAATATTCTTCCAAAGTTCGATGGAGATGGGAAGACATCACCAGATGACCATATTTCTACCTTCTTTGCTGCATGTGTTTTTTTGTCAATGGAATATGAAGATGTTGCTATTTTCCTCTTCATTGAAACATTGCATGATGTTGCTATAGATTGGTTTCATCATCTGTCAAATGGATGTATTACAAATTAGAATGATATGAAAACTAAGTTTGAAGATTGATTCAAGACGGTAGAAGATGAACATGCTCTTCTTGCCCAACTATCTTAGGAACATAACACATGAGGAATTTCATGGCTTAGTTTAACAAAATGGTGAACAAATTTCCTACCAAGATTCGTCCAAACCTTGATGGACAAAAATGTTCCTTTATTAACGCACAACAACTAGAAGTGTGCTATCAACTAAGAAGGGATAGAGTGGCTACTTTGGAACTTTTTTAATCCTTGGCCATAGAAATTGAAGATGACTTAATCATGGCAGGAATATTTAAGAAAACTTCCCTCAAGGGAAAGAGTCAAGAAACCCCCAATGCTCCAAAATCTTTACTCGCTAAGTTTCCTAATGATGTGTTGGATTGAAAAAAAAAGTTGCTTAAAGTAGTAAACCTACTCCTTACAAAGACATCCCAAGAAAAGGCTATGTTCCCAACAAAGCCAGGATTACGGGTTCTCCGATGAGGCTTTCTATTGAAGTAGCTCCCGCAACTAACTCAAAATGTGATGATGAAGTTGAATTCATCGAGGTTGATGAGGAAGAGCCAGATTCTGGAACATCTAAACCTGAAGTTAAAGATCCTAAGGGAGAAAGTAATAATCATTTCTTCGAGTACCGTTTAGAATAAAAAGACAAATACGAAGAAATTATAGAAGATATGAATAGTAAATCCTTTATTGTCTTCACACGCTCTTAGGAAAAGGAGAAAAATACCACTAAGGCAGGAGATAAAGAGGTTTCCAAGGAACTTCCCAAAGAATATAATACTAAAGAAACTTCAAAATAATCCAAGACAAATGAGACTCTTAAAGAGTCTAAGGCGACTGAGGTTTCCAAGGTCAAAACTATCTTAAAGAAATGGGGGCCTTTGTCAAGTCAATCAGTTGATAAATCAGCTACGAAGAAAGTTTCTTCTTTCACATTAGTATCAACCAAGCTTGAAGCAAAGGTCAAAAGTGTGCCATCATCAAGTTTGAAAGAACTAGTATCTGAGACATCAAGTATGGTTACTTTGCCCAAATTTTATATCATTGATCATATCAATAAAACAAAATTTTCCATGTCACAAGCAGAGTACTTGAAGTCCAATAAGGATCGACTTGAGAAATTGGTCTAGTTTATCAAAGGCAACTCTATTATTCATTCCTCTAAAGGAATTCTAAAAACTCCCAAATATGGGAAAAATCAAAACATTGTGGTAGCCACTACACCTTCAAATGAAAATATTGAACCTTTCTTTGTGTCCATTTTTATCAACAGATGCAAATTAAGTAATTGCATTATAGATTTTGAAGCCTCGAATAATGTGATGCCTAAAAAATTAGCACATTCTCTTGGGCTAACTTGTACAAGAACATTCGGATCCTGTTACTCAATGGAGATGAGACAAGATCCTTTGATTCGACAGATTAAAGACGCTCAAATGGTTTTAGCACAATTTCCTCATAAATGAGTTAAGGTAACCATTATAACTGCTGACATTCCTACTTCATATGGTATGTTGTTGAGCAGGAAATTTTGTAGATATTTGGGTGGTGAGATTCAAATGGACTGGTCTCATGCCATGATTCCTATTAATGGAGAAATGAATAATCTAATGTCAGATACTCAAACAAAGTTCACAGTAACTATAAGTGAAGATCCTTATTCACAAATCCTATTCCAAGGCTCAAGTATGGGTAATTATATGATGACTATAGAAGTTCATGCACTTGAGGTCACTTGCGAAGACTCTAATGAGATATGGAATCTTGAGTTCGAATGGAAGTTGCTTAATGGGTTCTGGTGTAGGAGTGGTGCTCATATCTCCAAATGGTAAAATATTTCCTTTTTCCTATAAACTTGAATTTTCAAATACTAATAACAATGTAGAATACAAGGCATTAATCCTTGGCCTCCAAGTTGTAGAGGAGAAAGGGATAAAAAATTTGGAAGTCTTTAGAGATGCAAAATTGATCGTGAAACAAGTAAGAAATTAGTTCCAAGTAAAGAATGATCATTTGAGACACTACAAAAATAAAGTGTGGGATGCGATAGAAGCCTTCGATGATTTTTCCATAAAATTTGACCCTCGCAAAAAAAATGACAAATCAGATTCTCTAGCAATCTCAGCTTCGTTAATGATTCCTCATTCAGAGTTTGATCAAGACAAATACACTATTAAAATGATTTTTAGGCCAAGTTTTCCTGACAATGCATAAAAGTGGCAAGTATTCAATGATGATCAATAAATTATTGCCTTCTCAGAAAAAAGGAATAATTTTGAACAATTGTAGTTTGAAGGAAGTGATTCTGCATTTCGCAAATCGATAACCTCACCTATTCAAGAAGGAGTTGATAATGAAGATCCTGGTAATGCCATCATCCAACTCAAAGGAAATAAAATTCCAAAAGAATTGGTTTCACTTGAAGAACTTTTTGATAAACATGAACGGTTTATCAAAGAGAAAGAGCAGGTAGGACCTACGAATTCTACTAACTATGAGCAAGTTAAAATTTATACCAAGGATAAACCTCACCTAGTCAACATCGGTAAGTGTTACGTACCTGAGGAGTGTAAGAAATTCATAAGCCTCAGCACCAAATAATCTGACGTATTGGCTTACTCATATGAAGACTTGAAGTCTTTCCAACCTAGGGAAATGGAGCATGTCATACCCTTGAAACCTGGTGCAATTCCATTTAGGCACAAGTAAAGACAATATAATCCCAAGATTGTAGGGAAAATATTTCATGAGGTCCAAAATATGTTAGACACAAGAATAGTTTTTCCTATTCGACATTGGACTTGGATAGCCAATATTGTACCAGTTCGCAAGAAAATGGAGAAATTAGGATTTGCATGGATTTTCGTAATATTAATCTAGCTTCCTTGAAAGATAATTATCCACTACTGGTCATGGACCATATTCTATAGGCATTAGCTGGATCAGAAATGCTATCCATGATAGATGGTTTCTCTGGTTATAATCAGATTGAAGTGGCTAGAGGAGACCAACATAAAACCATGTTCACCACCCCCTGGGGTAAATTCATGTATAGAAGAATTCCTTTTAGTTTGATCAATGTCGGCACTACTTTTCAAAGGGCTATGGATATGGCATTCACAAATTATAAAGAAAAAATCATTGTGATATACCTAGATGACTTGATAGTGTTCTAAAAGAAACGAGAAGATCACCAAAGATATTTAGAGAAAATATTACAAAGGTGTAGACTTCATAAGATTTATCTAAATCCAAAAAATTCCGTGTTCGGAGTTATGGAAGGGAAAATCCTAGGTCATAGTGTTTCTAAGAAGGGAACTAAAATTGATCATGAGCATGTTCAAGTGATCAAGAATCTTTCCTTTCCTACAAGTAAGCTTGGAGTCCACTCATTCTTTAGGAAGGTGAACTTTTTGAGAAGGTTCATGCTAGATTTCACCGAGATGACTAAATAAATCACTGATATGATGAAAGAAAAATAATCCTTCAAATGGTTGAAGGAAGGTATAGAGGCATTTGAAAAAATCAAGGGTGCTATTGCAAAATCCCCTACATTGGTGTGTCTTGATTTTAAAAAGGATTTCATAATCTATTTCTATGATTTGCCACACATAATCTTTTCCATCCTAATTCAACACAATCAAGGAGTCGAATCTCCTATTGCATTCATGAGCTCTGGATTCAAGAAACATGAACTTAATTACACTCCCCTTGAGAGGCATGTGTACACGGTGGTGAGAGCCTTGAAACATTTCAAGTACTAAATGTTGAATTCGCATACCAAAGTCTTAGTTCCAGACACCGCAGTTAAATCGATGTTGACACAACATGAATCAGGATCTAAAAGAGTTAATTGGGTCTCCAAGATTCAAGAATGTGATTTGGATATCAATCCTACCAATTTGGGTCGAGGAAGAGGACTCTGCCAACTCATCACGGAGAATGAACCACAAGACGACTCTGCAGAAGAACCAGTTGAGGAAATTTTACCACTAGTAGTTTTCATTAGTACCATAGACGAATGGTATCCCAATATAGCGTACTTTCTCACATATGGCGAGTGTCCAAAGAATCTGATAGCTAAGGAAAAATGAGCTATTAAACTAAGAGCTGCTAGGTATGTCATTTGGGACAACATGTTATTCAAGAAAGGAGTTAACGACATGTTTCTTAGATGTGTTGTTAAGGAATAACAACCCAGGTTACTTGAAGCTTTTCACAATCATGCATGTGGTGGTCATTTCTATGGCCCGGTTACAACTCATAAAATTTTGCGAGCACATTATTACTAGCCCACTATGTTTTCTGATTCTCAGAAATGGGTAGCAAAATGTGAAGCTTGTCAGCAATTTGTTGGAAGACCAAAATTAGAAGCTTTGCTTTTTAAGCCAATTGTCATTGAAGATCCCTTTCAACAATGGGGTTTAGATTTCATTGGGGTTTTGAATCATAATTCTAGTTCTGGTCATACTCATGTGCTCACCACAACTAATTACTTCACAAAGTGGGTAGAAGCTATACCAGCAAAACAAACATCTACTGTAGTCATTTGTGACTTCATCAAAGAAAATATATTGCTTTGTTATGGAATTCTACACAAGATCATGACGGACAATGCCTCAATTTTTTCTTCTATAGAGATGATAGGCTTTTGTTATGGGTATGGGATATCTTTATCTCATTCGTCAGATTACTACCCTCATGGAAATGGTCAAGCAGAATCTAGTAACAAAAACATCATTACTATCATGCACAAGTTAGTCAGAAGAAAATCAAAGAACTTGGCATACAAAAAGTTATATGATGCATTGTGGGTTGACCGCATAACTCCCAAAAGAGCAATCGGGATGTCTCCATTCCAACCTCTTGTATGGAACCGATGCTCAAATTCCCATCACATTAGAGTTACTAGCATTACGATTGGCTCAGGCAGTTGATGATGAATGCTTCACCTATACATTAGATAAAAGGATCATGTTCCTAAGCAAGCTTGAAGAGCAGAGAAGTCAGGTGGAAAACAAGATCGAGGAACATCAATCCAAGGTAAAGAAATTGTTTGACAGGAAAAATAGGGAGAGACAATTTCAAATCAATGACTTAGTTCTTCTCTGGGACAAAGATGTGAGCCAAAAGGAAAGCATAGAAAGTTTAAATCTCTGTGGCTAGGTCTATTCAAGATTAGACATTTCTTTGGAGATAGAATTTATTACTTGGCATGTCCTAATGGAACTCATTTTCCTTTTCCCTACAATGGGTAATATCTCAAGAACTATCAAAATTGAAAATGGGTTGTTCCCCATATGTACATAGGTAATTAGCATTTTGGTTTGTTTTGTTTTCCCTTTTTTTCAGTTTCCTCTCTTTTTCATCTCGTTCTTTTGCTGCATCATTTTTGGGATTGTGTTCATTGAACTATTTGGGTCTGGGTCCATTGTTGCATCCATAAAGTCCTTGTCCCCAATAAGAGCCAACTATTATCAACTAATTTTTGACTTCGCAAAATTAGTAAACGTGACAAATTTTAAAAAAAGTAAAAACCCAAAAGTGTTATCTTGCATGATTTTTCTCCTCCATCGCAATCGTCTTATTCTCATGGTCATTTTGGCTTTCGTTTCATCCATTTTGAATAAGTACCTTCTCCCGCTACACCACAAACCATATTTTAAATTATTTAATTAATATTTAATTACCTTATTATTTAATAAAATTAATATTTATTAAATTTTAGGGTTTTTAATTAATAAATATTAATTTTAATATTGGATGGAAGTTGTTCGACAAACTTGGGAGAACTTTTCTTCTTTTTATTAATTGTCGTAACTGTCATGAGCAAGTGCCAGGGGCAATATTTCTTCCGCTTCTAATTGCCATAGACAATTTTGATTTTTCTTCTATCATTCGGGAATTGATGAGGAGATGGTTACAAGAGGTTGTAGAAGTAGAGGAAATTGGGAAGAAGGAGAAATAAAGAAATATTGTAGATATCCAGAGCCAGAAGAAATAAATCTTGTTCTACAAGCGCTATCTGACTTTCACACGGAAACCTAACACGGGCATTAGATAGAGCGAGGCGACCTTGAGAGTTTTAGGTAGTTTTCTAAATTAGAGGGAAGCAATAGCAGAAATTTTCTGAGATCCACGCTTGCACAGGAGAAAACAATTTCAGGCATGTGCAAGGATTGATCTAGAATCCCAAATAAATCCCATATGCAACAAAGGAAAAGGTGAAATTCCACATTTTTTTTTGTTTGTTATTGATTTACGTAGGCAGAAGACAAGTTTTCCATGCATAGCCAGTCCAATTCAAGGAGATGATAAGCTACCTAGGAGAATAAAATCAGTGGAATTTGAAGGAAAGAAATTCATGCTATTAGCCATGAGCAATTTCCACACCATGTTTGGAAGGGAGAAGGAGGTTTGTCTTTTTCCATGCATAGCCTAAAGAGGTAAAGCTAGCTTCCATGCATTCCATACAGCCTGGAAAGAAAAACAAAACAGTAGTTAAAATACAAATCCACACATCCGTGAAAACTGGGTCCCACACCATGCCTGGAAGTGAAGAATGGAATTTGTTTTCAATTTTTGCACAGCCTTAAAAGAGGAGTATCCACGCAACCTGCAGGAGAAAGACAACAGAAATAGAGTAAAATCCACACATCTTGCAAAAAGAAACAAAACAATAGTTAAAATGAAAATCCACGCAGCAATTTATGGAAAACAATCTTTCCACGCATACTTTGGAGGGATGAATAAGATTAAAAATATAACCAAAAAATTAGAAATCCACACATGCAAAATGGATTGAAGTTTAGTGCGGATTTACTTTATTTTAAAAGGAATATACTCATGGAGATACACATGTTGAGGAGACGATAGCTTTCTCATGTCAAGGTGGATGGAGATATTTACGCATAGAGTGAATTTGACGTGTCACTAGAAGTGTTAAAATGATCTAAAATTGTATTATTTTTCGATGGTGATTTGAGCTTCGAACCTATATTGTTGTATAGTCATTTTGAATTCGTCATTTGCTAAATCTCTTTTTATTAAAAAATATAATAATAGAAAGAATCGTATTTAAAAACAAGAGTTATTATATTTGTCGTGGTTTGTATCTGTTGAAGTAATCAACTTTGGAGCTCGATATCTTGAAGTCGGATGATCGTCAGAAAGAAATGTTTGGTTCATTGAATTCTCCCCCTCTTCGTATAATTTTTTTCAAAATTTTAAGTGTACAAATTTTTTTTTGATATTTTTCATGAACTCAAGAAAAACACAATTTAGTCGATTTTGTCATGCGCGCAGTTTCAGCTTGGTGGAAGGCCTACTTTGAGAATCCATATCTCAAGCCCAGATGATTTTCAAGAGAAATGGTTTGGCTCTTTGAATTCTTCCCATATTCATGTGCTTATTTGCAAAAATTAAAATGTACAACACTTCGTTTGATATTTTTCACGGAGTCAAATAAAATGCAGTTTGCATGATTTCGTTGCGCGTGCAGTTTTCAGCCTGTCAAGGTGACTCACTTTGAGAGTTGATATTTTGAACTCAGATGATATCGTCAAGAGAAAATAATTTTTTTGTTTAGTTTTTCTCATCTTCATATGCTTCCTTTCCAAGATGCAGATTCCCAGGGTGATGTTTGGTATTTTTCCCAGGCTAAAACCAAACAGGATTTTCACAGTTTTACACTTGCATTTTCCTAGCAGTTTTAGAAGAGTAAACTTTGACCTTTAATATTTGATTGAAGAATTTAATTAGGGAAAAAAATTCTGACACGTAAAATTTTGGTGCATTAATATAAATCGTCATGCAGTGAGAACTTCTCAGGACAAGATTTGTTATTTTTCCCAGGACAATTTTATAAGTGATTTGTGCAGTTTTGTAAGATGGAAGTAATAACTTGAAATCACGCTTCTGTCACAGTCATGTCATCTCCAAAAAAAAATGATGTTGCGGTATAGGTTCCAGGGCATTCTACTCACTTCGACACTCCATTCAGTGTATGAGAACATCGTCGATACCAACTTGGGACACATCGACATAGGTCGATTTTGCGATCGCATATCAACCGAAGGCGAGTCACAACTTTTTTGACGCTTGTTATAAATTGGTCATAACTTGCATGGATGCACCAAAAAACCTACATAGTATGGTGATTCAACTCCAATGGCTCCGAAGTTGAAGCAACCTCTGACTTCCTCATTATGCGGTATAAGTCGTAGCTATTGGTATAGGTCTCTTCGGAGTCAAAACCCATTGTTATCGACAGAGATTGATAATAGGAGAATCTTGTCTACAATTTTTTTTCACTTGATCATTGTATGGATCATCAAGCAATGCCACGTCATTCAAGTGTGTCCCTTCCAACTCTCAGTTGGTAGTAGGCACAATATTTCAACGGTCAGTCTTAAAGTTGGAGCGTTCTCGAATTAGACGATTGTGAGTGGATCAGAATGGAAACACTTCAGGATGGTGATAAAGACAAAAGACATAACTCCAAGAAGTGAATTGCAATTTTGGCTCTTGGAAGATCTTCTCAATGGATGAAAGATCAAGATTTTGGATTTTGACAAGCCAAGGTGGCGTAACAACTTTGATCTTGTGAAAAATGAAGAATTCACCATGGAAAGGTATTCAGAGCATGTGGAGAATTGTATGTAATTTTGAATGAGAATACGAATGAAGAAAAAATTACTCACACTAGGATGTTGCTCAAACAGAGAGGTGGATGAATTGCTCAAGTTTCAAGCTCATCTCTCTTGTCATCTGGAGGATTGCGTAGCACAGTCAATGAGTTCATTCCCGTACGACTGGGATAGGTGGACTCTTGGCCCAATGGATAAGGCACTGACCATAGGTGTTTTGATCTAGGTGGTGCATTGTTGAATAGGATGTCTATGTGTGCATTTGAGTCATTTAAGTGGGGTCCACATGTGCCCATTTATTTTATGACTTTTTAACTTAAGTGGTTTCTATTTTTAGTCATTTTTTAAAAAAGTTGGTTGAAAAAGTCAAAGTCACTTAAGTGCCCTATTTAATGTTCATGTAAACCCTAACTACTTTGTAACCAACTTTTGGGTTATAAAAGAAATTCAGGGGCTCATTTGTAAGGGTGACTTTGAGAGAGGAGAAGAAAATACTTTTGTATGCAAGATTTATTTCAAAGAAAGAAACTTTGTGTTCTTTTGAGAAGACATTTTGGAGTTAATGAAATATGAACTTTGTGTCCCATTCATTGCCTCTTATAGCATTTGATGTTCTTATGTTCATTAGATGTTAGTGTTTTGAATCTTGCATGACAAATATTGTCTTTGATCTTATTGTCAATGTTATTAATTCTGTTGTTCTAGTTCACAGTGATCAAACTCTGATTATCTACTTACTCACGTGTGTTCCCTTTTACAAATTCATGTTTAGCTAACTCAAACTCCATTTTATTTGTGTTAGTTATTCATCTTTCCTCTTCGTGCAACATTAGGCTCTACTTTTACCTAACTCGCGCATGCTCTTTGAATTCATTCCATTCCGCTTGTTCCTTTATTCCATTCCATCTCCCTCATTCACTTTTCTTTCCATTGATGTTCCAAAACACCCCCACATACAATTTTGAATGTACAGATGTAAATACAGTTTTGGTTTTCAATAAAGGAAGCCTCACCTTCATTGAGGAGGGACTTCATTCCCACACTGTTGCATGTCATTTTCATGCGTGCAAATCCATATGCTAACAAGCGGAAAAAATCATTAGCCTAGAGTTTTGTTAAGCCCTCATGTTGTTATGAAATCAACAAAATGTGACATTTTTTTGTGAATTTCTAATGCTCTTCACCTAATAGATGAGTCCTTAGATGGCATGAATATCAACACCTCTAAGATGTTTAATAATAATGTATCGAAAACCTATCCTAAGACTCCTAATTTTAAGCAAAACGAGAAGGAAATTTTTTCATAAGAGGATATCATGTGCCCTCTCAACCAAACCCTACACAACAAACACCCAAACAAGAGACTCAATCCTCACCTCATATATTATTTATACTTTATTAGGGAGGATTAGAGAACTAGAGAGTGTCGAGCCTTCAAAACTAGCCTATGTAATAGGGCACAACACAGGTCAGCCCATAAAAAAAGGGTATACCCCTATTAACACACAACTAGTACAACATCCTATACAACAAGGTTATCTTCTCTAATCAAATCCAAGGGATATTCTCATGGGAGTTGATAACCTAGGAATGTGCCCTCACCCTTCTCATTCTTTTCATACACAAGGGCTATCTAGAATTATGTTCTCGAATTCAACTCCATCAAGAAATGTGATGTTCCGTTGTTTCATTCCTACTAGCCCATTTGTTATTATTTTTCTAACTTACCTACATATGTATGCAAAGTCCCCCCAGATGGATCCATATACCTTATGTACTCCTTATACGTTATATCAAGGAGCTCCATACATTCCCACTAATAACTACACTACAGCCTATCTAACTCCTCCCCGTCCACCTCCTCACCATTGAGTTTTAATGGTGGAATCCTATGTAATGGGTACTAATGTTGAGTATTTGAAATAATCACTTGACTTTACCATACAGGGTGTCATGTTTCCACGCCCATTGCCAAAACTTCCCAAATTTAAGGGAAAAGGATACCTGAACACTCATATCATGGCCTAAACTACTTCCATCAGGGAATTCATTACTTAGGATGTTTTTGTGGCTAAGATATTTCTAAAAACTCTTGAAGGAATCACTTTAGATTGGTACTATCAGATTCCAGAAGCTTCTATAGATTCCTTTAAACAACATGTTTCATAATTCATCAAAGAATTTGACATGATCAAGTTATTACGAATAGGGATTAAGGAGTTTCTACTTATTAGGTAGGAGAAATTCAAATATTTCCCTCATTTCATACAAATATGGCTTCAAGTTCTATACTCCTCTGAGAGTGCACACAACATGGACCGGATGTAACTATTATCCAAATAACTCTCCTAGTTATTTGGATAACTTATATTTTCATTATGACTTCTAATGTTTCACATTTTAGGTTGCGCGCACTCAAGATTGTTCTTTTAAACACCCTGGCATAGTTATAGTCCCTCTGCACGCCCTTGCGCGCCTTCCTTCTCCCCTTCACATTATTCTATCTCCTTCCATTTTCCATTATGTGCCTTCCTCCTGAGTGCCTGCTTTCTCTCCTATCCCATCATGCACTACTTGTGTGCACCTCTGTAGACTTACCTTCCAATCAGCTAAGTCCCTGGCATTCCTCTTGCATGCTTACATAGACTCAGTTCCTTCACGCACCCTCTTTTCTTCCTTCCTCCTGCACGTGTGCCACTCATCTATTTCCCTTTCATGTGATTGCTTCTTGCTCTTGTGTACCATGCGTGCTTTCATTCACCTCTTTCTATTTTCCTCTCACGCCTCTTTCTTCCGTGCGCACCCTTGCGCCTTCTCCTTTGCGCCCTTATGTGCCAAGTCATTTTCTATCAGACTTGAGTGTGCCACACATAACCAATCAAAGTGTGCTAATAGGGCACCAAATTTGGACAACTAACCAGTGTATGACACGTGGCAGAAAAGAAAAAATAAATGAACAGTTGGCCATCATTTCAGCCAACTTGCGCGTGCCACGTGTTTTCTGTGCACCAACGACTCTGACATCTTTTGATAGCCGTATCTTTTTCTACCGAGTTCAGATCGACACGCACATGAACTTGTCAAAGAACTGCTAACACAAGCTACACATTGGAATATTCAAGTTCAAATTTAGGTGGGATTCGTTAGGAAAAAATAGGGAAACATCTTTTAGCTCATCAATGCACATATCCAATCGACCTCAACTACCAGACTTCATCAGATCTTGCCTTCTTCCTTATTCTACAAGTAAAATAGACATGGGAAAGTGCATCTGATAGCCTTACAGGTGGATTTACAAGAATTTATCACTGGTTGGTGGTTGAAGATTTGAATCCAAGTTTGCATCCCTTTCTCCTTATCTTCTCTCCTTCTTCTTCCATAAATAACAAAGTTTTGCTTTGTAAAAATATCTCTCTTTGTTGTAATGACACCATGCCAAAATGGTGTCCAACTTCCCACAGGTCTTAGACCTTGGTGTGGTATCTACAATGTTTTCTCACCTCTTACTGTGAATGTAAATGAATGTGTGTCCCTTAAGTAATAAAATCATGTTTTGTGGAACTCTTTTCTTCCCTCTCTCATTTTCATTACATCTTGCTTCTTTGTTTGCATTTTCTGGCATGTTATGTATACTCCTATTCTTGCATTCCCCACATTCATGTGTTGTGTATATTGGAAGGAAGAGCCCATGTATTAATTTGTGGCACGCGTCATCTTCCCTCTTCTCCTACACCCTCTCTGTCTCCATCGCCACTCATGGAGAGAGATCAACCCTTTCCTTCTGGCGCTATCTCCTTCCTTAGCTTAGGATTTCCCCCTTCTACACATCCTTCTATCCATGGTCCCTTGGCATGTTTAGTCTAGGATTTTCTTTCAACATTAGGAGTATCAGTAGTGTTATAGGTAGGTAAAGGAATTGGCCTTCTCCAGAGATCTGTCCAAATCATGCAATGTCCCAAAAATTGAGGATGGTTCCATTGTGGTCTCAAACACCTCAGCCCTCATATGAGATCTGAGACGCAGGTGAACATTTGAGAAACCAATAGTTTCTGACATGCCAAGTGGGACCAGCGTGAAGATCTTTACATCTTCATCTCAGCAAGTTTGATGTGTTATCATTGAGATCTAGCCTTTGGAGGCATTTTTCAACACATCTGATGACTCCACTGATTCAATGCACCCATTATCTCATGTGCAAACCAGTCTACCCTCATTCCTCCATTCATTTCTCCTTTTTCCTTCATTCCACATTCCTCTTTTGAAGTTTTCCAATCATGACTTCTTTCCCACCATGGAATTCTCATTTGCAGCAGTAGAACTATTTCCCTCCATCCCCATAGTTTCAAAATCCTCCTCCAAATCAGTTTTATAAACCTCATTATCCTGAAAATGCATACAACCCACCTTTTTCTAACCAAAATGTTAATGAAGAACAGGTTTATGCAGATCATGGTGGAAACTCCTTGGCCAAAGCTGATTTTGAGAGGCAGGTGCAAGAGATAGAGATGGACATGATGCATCTCAGAGTCAAGTGCTCTATAAAGGTAGCTAAAGTTGACTACAAGGTCCCTTGTCCATGGGTCGGCCCTTTATCAGGTTGCTCTAGCACCTAACAGAAGTTGTACTTCATCATTAAGATGCTGCCCCATATTACAGACTGGGCAGAAGAAATGGAGGTTCAAAAATATAGCACGTGGCAACCCTATCAATAGGGCAACCTTGCACTACCATCTTACAACCATCCCACTCCTCCATGCTAACTTACATCATCTCATCCCACTTCACATGTGTTCCTAGCTTCTTGCGCACTTCCCCCATTGAGAATTCCATCCCTTCTCCCTCGCTTTCATCTCACCTTCATTTCTCTTCCATTCCCCTTCCTGCACGTGCCTCTGCTCCTCTTGCGTGTGAACCTTCCATCCCTTCTGCGTCCATCCTCCCATTTTCTTCCGAGTCCCCTCTATCTAGTTGTACCATAAATGAATAGCCCTTATCCAATGAACCTCTCCCAACCAACATCATTATGTTTGATGACTGCAGGACAATTGAAGAATGATGTGAGTCATATGACTTCGACTGGGAAGAGGAAATCATACAGGTTCCTATTCCAAAGGAGAATCATTTAGCTCCAAAGGGCACAATTCTGGAGGAGACTAAGTTAGTTGTAGAGGCAGAACCATGCACACCCCAAATTTTTGCTCTCCAGCTTGCAAGTGCTCCCTTTAGGAGTAAATTCTATAAGAAAATCCCATCTGTGGGATGAAATTTCAAAGTAATGGGAAAATCACAAGGATCAAACTGTTCCCAATCAGATATCTGGCTATCTTAGAGCCAAAAATAGAGTTGCCACTGGTCGTGCTCATTTCAGAGCATGAGGTAGAGCTTCAACATTCCAAAGGTTAGCAACAACGCCTCCTAGATCTAAGCACAGAAAAACTCCAGGAGGTGTATATTCTGTTTGTTGATACTTTGAGGAGGGTGAAACACCATCTATAATGTGGCTTTTCACTCTCATTTCCGACCATGTTCAACACTAAATCAACTACATGGTCACAATTTATGAGGAAGGGAAGATACTTCTCTCTTCCTATTGAAGGTTTTACTTGAGTGCCCTTGCCTCTAGTTAGTTGAGGTTAGTTTAGGTTTTCTTTCAGTAACACAAGTGCTTTTACACACTCTGCATGTTCCAGTTGGGACATGTATGATTTTTAACTTTTATACAGTGTTGTGCTTCTCTTTTGGTGTGCTCCCTCTAATGCCTTTCCTTTCCTATTGTGCCTGTGTGCCCCTTTTGTTGCTTCTTGGGATGACAGTTAAATTTTGGTAGAGGTAATTTCAAGGGTTAGTGTATAGCTTCCACTCTCATCAATCCAAATGAGAATATCTTCATATGAGAGAAACAATTCAATTCAGATTTCAGAAAGAGCTTCAAGTGACTCCAGGGTGTTCTTCAAATTATAGACCAGATCTTCAATATTAGTGCTTGAATCCATTCCCAATAAACTTCTAAGGCTATTGGCCTCTTCATCTAGCAGGAAGATGGCCCCCGAAAGTCACCAAAATTGTTATCCAAATAACTCTCCTAGTTATTTGGATAAATTATGTTTTCATTATCACTCTGATGTTTCATATTTCAGGTTGCGTGCACTCAAGATTGTTCTTTTAAACACCTTGGCACAATTGCAGTCTGTTTGCGTGCCCTTGCGCACCTTCTTGCTCCCCTTCACATTCTTCTATATCCTTTCATTTTCCCTTGCGTGCCTTCCTCCTATGTGACCACTTTCTCTGCTATCCCGTCATGCACTCCTTGCATGCACCTCTGTATACTTACCTTCCAATCAGCTAAGTTCCTGGAATTCCTCTTTCACACTTACATAGACTTAGTTCCTTCACGCGCACTCTTTTCTTTCTTCTTCCTGATCCTTTTTCTTCTACGCATGCCCTTGTGCCTTATCCTTTGCACCATTTTATGCCAAGTCATCTTCTGTCAAACTTGAGTGTGCCACACATAACCAATCAAAGCATGGCAACCAGGCACTAAATTTACACAACCAACTAGTGCATGACACATGGCATAAAAGATAAAATAAATGAATAGTTGGCCATCATTTCAGCCAACCTACACGCACCACGTATTTTCCATGTGCCGATGACTCTGACATCTTCATACAACTATATCATTTGCTATAGAGCTCAGATCGACATGTGCCTAGACTTGTTAGAGAACTGCAGACATAAGCTACATGTTGGACTATTCAAGTTCAAATTTAGGCAGGATTTGTTAGTAAAAAAATAGGGAAACATCTTTCAACTCATCAATCCACACATCTAATCAACCTCAACTACAAAAATTCATCATATCTTGCCTTCTTCCTTCTTCCACATGCAAAACAGACATGGGGAAGTGCATCTGACATCCTTGTAGGTGGATTTTTAGGCATTTATCACTAGTTATTGGTGCTTGAAGATTTGAATCTGAGTTTCCCTCCCTTTCTCCTTCTCTTCTCTCCTTCTATAAATAACAGAGTTATGCTTTATAAAAATATATCTCCTTGTTGTAACGACACCATGTCAAAATGGTGGCTGACTTCCCATAGGTCTCAAACCTTGACATGGTCCTAAAATGTATTCTCACCTCTCGTTATGAATGTAATGATTGTGCATCCCTTAAGAAATAAAATCATGTTTTGTGGAACTCTTGTCTTCCCTCTCTCATTTTCATTGCATCTCACCTCTTTGTTTGCATTTTCTGGCATGTTGTACATATTTTCTATAATTTTATATGTATTCCTCTGTTTGCAGTCCCCCACGTTCATATGTTGTGTGTGCTAGGAGGTCGAGCTCACATGTTGATCGGTGGCACACGTTGTCCTTCCTCTTCTCTTGTACCTTCTTTGTCTCCTTCGCCACTTGTAGAGAGAGATAGACCCTTTCCTTATAGCACTATTGCCTTAGCTTGGGGATTCCCCTTTCTGCACATCCTTCTATCCCTAGTCCCTTGGCATGTTTATTCTAGGATTTTCTTTCAGTATTTGGAGTAGTAGTAGCATTAGAGGTAGGAAGAGGAACTGGCCTTCTCCAGAAATCCATCTCAAGCACGCAAGGTCCCACAACTTGGGGACGGTTCCATTGTGGTCTTAGAAACCTTAGCCCTTTCGAGATCCAAGATGCAGATGCACGTTTGAGAAAACCAACAATAACTTTTTGATATTTTCCTTCACTTTCTTAATCGAGATACCAAGGAAGAATTCTAAAATTTTCCTTTCCATAGTTGTGAGGAAGTGTTGGAACATGCTCTTCGAATCAACCACGCCGCTGTAATGCCACGTGTGATGTTTCCCCAGTCCCTGGCATGACGACGATGTTGCTAATCCTGGGAGACTGGTGTGTGTGTGTTTTTGTTGACCATTGTTGAATGTGTCTAGGTTGCAGTGAAGATTTTTCACCTTCCCTCTCCTTCTTACCTGTCAGGTTATTGTCGACACCCCAAACTATGGACCCCGTAGCATCATGGAAGTTATCCAGTTAAGGGGAATTCTGGTTCTTGGTTCGTCAAGTTACCTGGTCATTGTCATTTATAGGATTAATAAATATTATCATTATTTTTAATCCATAAAATCATAATAATAATGTTTGTAATAATATTATAATTTATATTGTTGATTTGTACTTATTATTGTATTACTCCTTGTTGACGGGCTATGATTAATAAATTTTGTGTTATTTTTTATTATTAATAAATTTGTGTTATCTTTGTTAATATGTGATCATTATTACTCGTACTTTTTGTTATTCTACTTCATTTTAGGGTTTTATGACGTTTTGAGATCAAAACAAACAAATATATATATATAAATAAATTTAAAAGAAATTAAAAAAAATCAAAATACCCATGAATGTTGGGCGGTTTAGGGCAAATGGAAGAAGGCAAAAAGTCCAAAAAAAACATAGTTAGGGTTTCATTTTTATTTTTAGCTTTTGGAAATGCGTAGTTTGGGCACTGGGCGGATGGTTTGGGGCCGCAAGGACCATCATGAAAGGATTTTGTTGAAGAGGCCTTGGAAGCTTTCAAGAAAATGTGTTTTAATGCAAGTAAAGCTAGACTCCACAACTGTTTTGGCATCCTCCCAGGCCGCACCACACCTGTGTGGGAAGATCAAGAAAAAAGGAGGAGGATTATTATTTGTTTGACCTATCACATGCCAGCACCCTTCCATCCCATGCGTAGGCCTATGCGGGCTCCCATCAAAGTCAAAAAATGTAAAGGAACTTTGCCAAATGTTGCTGTCATAAGTGCCCTAGTCGATGCGTATGTAAAACGTGGAAGCATGTGACCTGTTCATCTAAATTCATGGAAAAAAATGTAGTTCCATGGACTGCAATGATTTCAGGATATGCACAAATGCGTTTGTTGAAAAGGCCTTTAAAACTTCCAAGAAAATGTATTTAGTGCCCAGTTTGGCACGTATGAAAAGTGTGAAGGCATACACAACTTAGGCGAACTGTTTGAAAAAATACCTGAAAGATATGTGGCCTCATTGACGGAAATGATAATAGGTATGCAAAAAAAATGGGTTTGTTAAAAAGATGTTGAACTGTTTGATAGAATGCCTCAAAGAAATGTTGTCTCATGGAATGCCATGATGGCATCATATACACAAAATGGATGTGAAGAAAAGGCCTGTGATTTTCTTGGCAAGATGCCTCAAAAGATGTGGTCTTCTGGAACATATCCTAACCATGCAAGCTTCATTTTTTATTACTTAGCATTTAGCCAAGCAGGTTTAGTGCATGAGGGTTGTAAATACTTTGATGGCATGAGTTCCTCTTATAGAATCATGCCTAGAATTAATCATTATGTTTTCCGGTTTTTGATGTGCACATGAGAATGTGCAAAATGTGGAGGCATGCTTAAGGCATGTGAAGTGTTTGACTAAATGCCTTCAAAAATCATGGTCTAATGGTTGTAATATTTGAGGATATGCATAAAAGGAGGAAGATCTCAACCTATCCAAATGACAACAATAAGAAAACCATTTGATCATGCTCAACAAGTGGTGGGTCGAATCCAAAAGGTAGGAGGAATGTGATCAGAGTAGTGGAATGGTTTTCAAGTGTATAGTTACAGATTTTATTGATAGACATTTATGCAAAATGGTAGAGATGAGGACGCTCGTGGACTGGTTGACGAAGTGCCCAAGCAAGAGACTGAACCCAAGCCTGCGGATTTGACCGACTTCGTTCTCAGGCATGGTTCTTCTTCCCTTATCTCTCATAATTCTCATGTTTTAGTTATCTTTTGCAACTAAATAGAATTTTAAATTATTAGATTTTTAATACAGTTAAATGTCCTTTTAACTCATTGTAAAACAATAAAGCGTCGTGTCGCAACTCTCGAAGTCTTTTTAACTCGTCTACTTTAAACCATGATCTATCACCTTGGCTTCAAAATGATCTAGAAAAATCTTACCCTTCTTGATCACTCCAATATCATTTTATTAACCTGATGAATTTGAATCCCCATTGATTAAGTTAACCTTATTCCTGCTTAAAATGGTTAAATTTTGCATTTTTCAGAGACGCACTAAGTACCCTTTGCTACTTTGGAAACAAGATGTGAAGTTCCATTCGTGTACCTTAGTATAAGAGGACTTGACTTGATTTTTGGTTTAACCCAAAACGATCATATGAAATCCTTTTGATAGTCTTGTAAGAGCCCTGTTACATCGGTTTACAATAGTAGAGAGTTGTTAAAACTAGAAAGTTGGCTTTCATTTTCGACCACCATTTGAAACTCAGAAAGAGAAATCACGTTCCGTCATCACAAACCTCTAGCGTTTATACTAGACAAATGCATGTAACATTCATTATAGGAAAGAGAAATATTCAGGATAGTTTGGCGAAGCCACTTTGTAGGCCTCTGGTCACAATTTGACGAGGTCAAACTGGTCCAATTTCATCTTGTCGCTCCAGAAAACTTATCCCCATTTGAACATGGTTTTCTAGTTCTCAGTCCCGTTGACTCTGATGAATTCTCTTTATATAGGGGAACTAGTAGGAGATGTCTCATTGTGTGCTTCTCCATCAAACGTCAGTTATGGACATGGTTTTTTGGGTGCTTGAGCAAACTTTTTTCATTTTACAACTGGGTGAACTATGACCAGTGGCCCCGGAGAACTAACCGCCAAACACAAATCGTTCACTCTTTTTCAATTCTGTCAGTTGCTATGAATTCTTGGTATATTTGGGGACACATAGAAAGTTAATCGTGGTGTGCATGCTCATCGGAAGATAACCTTTGAAAGCAGTTTCTTAGCCTCCGAGCCTGTTTTGTAGCTAGTGATAAAATGTAAGAATAAAAAGCTGTGGGACCTCGTAGGGTTGCCAAATCACCCTAAAAACATTTAAACACATGTAAATAACTATTTAAAACACTATAATGAAAATTTGTTGTGTGTATTAGAACTTTTGACCAAAGTGGTGTTTTCTCTCTCTTCCCATCTCTTTCTCTCTCCTAGGTAACAAAAGAAGCAAAATGAAATGTAATGAATACATGAATCTAAACCTTTTTTTTTCGATTGCTATTTGTAAATTTTTTTTTATCTTATGTAAATGGGAAAACTGAAAAATGACAAATATGATTGATTAGGGTGGATGCCATGCCAGCGAATTATCACTGATATCATGCTCACGTGGGTTTTGTAGGATGGAAGAATGATGACCAAAAAAAGGTGATGTGTAATTTATTTATTACTATTGTAATTTTTATAGGTCATTGTAAAATGAATAACTGTTTAATGTAGTCTCTTGTTACCGAAAAGTTATAATTGAAATTTGTTAATATGCATGATATGCTAGTTTTAGGGATAACTTAGGAAATGTGCATCTAATCATCGGTTCAGTTTGATTCTTAGTTGTGTATGGAAAAAAAAGGGTTGATTTATATTAAGTAAATTGGAATTGAAGTTAATATATTGTAGTACCTTCTCAGTACTCAATAAACGATTAAATTAATCACTGGGTTATCTTTTTACCTTGCAAACATAATAAAGATTTTTAATGGGAACACTCAACTTTAATAAAATATTCATGCATAACTTGCCTGCATGTGTGATCCTTTTTACCATATAAAAAATTTAAGACCGTAGAACGAACTTAAGCTTTGCGCTTGATGGAACACTCTAGGATAGGTAAATAAAACCCCTAGTTGGAGTTTATCGTCATAGTCTTTATGTCTAGCGATACTCTCATGAACCCATATTTAGGAATTTCATGTTCCAACCTACCCAAAGTATGCGGTTTCCTTCTAGATTTGGTAATCGCAAGAAGAATTTCCTCTCTTCAGGTCTGACAACAGGCTGAGTGGTGAAGATCACATTGGAAGTCACCTTATGAGTCCTTGTTAGAAGGAATGACTAAGCGGTGTAACCTTCCCATCTGTGGAGTAGGTAGAGATATTAATCCCTTGCATCCTATTGGATTTCCGGGCCTTACAAAATTAGATCTAGAAATTAACTTCATCAATGAGTGAAATCCTTGTTAGACCCAAACGACCTAAATGAAGATCATGGTACAGTTGTTATTTTTCTTGCACTCTCGTTAGTGAACCCTTTTTTTCCTTCGTAAATAAATGTCCTGTCCTGGGCTTGTGAAAATTTAGTGCCTTGATCTTTCACGAAAGGATTATAGGGTAAATACCTTTTAACATTAATCACACCTATAAGAGAGATTGAATCCCTGAGAGAAACTGGAATTAAGCTTAACCATGTGCTTCTTTAATATGTCAGACAAGTACTTTTGTAACTCTTGTGTTTAAAGTGATAGTAATAATGAGATCCTAGTGCGATGCAAAAGTAAATCATATGAGAATAAAACCAAAATTTGAGGTTAGGAATAATGTCACTGGGATTCCTTAAGACTTAATTTAAACATCTTCATGTGTTACAAAGAATATAAATTGCCTTGGTGCGACCAAATGTCAAGAAAACAAAAGATATACATATAAAAATCAAATTTGGAATTCAACAAATTATTGAACTATAATAATAATGGTAGCGAAATAACTATTCCGTGATCGATGGATGGTCTTGGGGAAAAATCTATTTCAATCTATGTCTTCCTTAATCCCAAGATTTCATCCTGACATCATGTTAGGTTCATTTGTGTAACAAGGTTAAATTCTAAAATTTGAATAATCATTTTGGGAAGCCTAATATTAACATAAGAATGAGAGAGTTAGAATTTTGTATAAAATTTGAAATATGGAAAATACTTATGTAAGTTATGAAGATTTTTCATAAGGGTAAAGAGCAAATTAAATGGAATGAACTTAAGATTTTGTTGATGGAAAAAGAGATAAAATTATGCTTACATAACCATGTTCTTGGGATGCTAATCGTAGATAAAATACATTTAAAGTAGTAATGTGTTGTGGGTTCACCATTCTTGAAGTCAGGTTCTTGTGGTTGGGTCTCTACTAGCAACCTTCCATTGGGAAAAGTGTAGCGCTAACATGTATATGGTGTTATCATGTGTCTATGTGATTTGATGAATTTTGTAAGTTTTGTATACATTTTCGAGTTTCCTACTTGGAGCCCTTACTGTGTTGTGTGTAGTGAGCAATGCAAGTCAAAAAAAAGAAAATTATCTTGGTATTTTACTGTTGTTTTTGTGTGTGTAAAGTATGGGCACTACATATGGTATCAGAGCGGAGGTTCATGCTCTCAAACCTCTGGGAAAGATTGGAGTTGTGATGATTCTACATGATGGTGGTGGATAATTTAAGAGTAATGTGATATATGTTGTCATGTGAAACTATGTCATGATTGTGACCTTATGGAAGCACATGTGGTGCATGTCACTTAGTGCGTAATTGTTGTCATGTTGATGTGCTTGTGATGAGAGTGTCAACTCTTGTTTTCATGGATTCAATGAGGAATCTGTGTGTGATGTACCACCTTGTTGTTATGAATGGAATGATATTGTATATTGCAGAATGTTGAAATATTTTGGCTTTATGTGATATGAAGGTGTATTGATGTATTGCATGACAAAATTGATGTAAAGTGAATCACATTTTATCGTGATGTCATCACCATATTGTGATTTGTTATGTGCATCATTGTGTTGTATTACAATTAACTATATGTCGTAATGTTATACATTGTGTTACTCATACGTGTAATTCATCTAATATGTGATGGTTCATGCCGTGATTTAGGAGATATGGTGAGTATGATCCCTAGTGTATAGTGATTGCACTTTGGTTGCATAATGTGGTAATGTGATGTATAGTAACCCGTGGAAGTAATGATTGTGTTATACCTTGTATACATACCATACATAAGACATTATGATAGTTGTGTTTGTGATGTAGTTATGTGTATGTTGTGTACCTTACACTAGAGGACCCTAAGGGGATAAACTATCAAAAGTGTATGTGTGGAGAGAGGAGGCGTGGACCAGGTTTTGATAATCTTGAGCTGAGTACAAGTGAGGAAGTGGAGTCTTATATAGACTGAAAATCCACTTCTATCTGTTTAGTATACTTTGAGCTTGCTCAGTATATTGTGGGTGCACATCACCTTAGGCTCAACTTATGCAACCTTGTGTCCCCTGCTCTTTCCAATTAGATTTTTCATTGAATAATCCTATGTGATTTTGACTATGTTGATCCTTTTGGGAGTATGGAGGGATGATTCAAGAAGAGATAATGACAGTTACATTATTTGACATACTCATTTCTAGTTACATGTATATTTTCACGAGCTGAGGCTCGATGTCTGAGTGCCAACAACTCGTTGAGTACCCCTTTGGTGGTAGTATGAGGCCACATAGTGATTGTGATGTGCTATTATCTCATTACGTATTTTATTCGTAAATTAATCTTTCTCTTTTAGCTAGAACCAGCCATTTTCTTGATTGACATGTTCTTATATTTTGGGCATTTATTTGATTGTTGCACTAACATTTGGATTTTACACTAACCATGGCTAATTAGCCACTTGTTTTTCTTGGTTTTAAAACTTTCTTTTCATATTTGAGAGTTTTGTAGCCTAGCCCAAGGCTTTTGATTTTGCCACTTGGCATTTGAATGGATTGTTATGTTGGTTCTAATGTCGTAATGTGTTGGAATAAGGTCATGGGATTTACCATGGAGTGGTTAAACCTATGGACCCGCTTCATTATATGGGGGTACACTCCAAGGAGTTACAGATAACTAGCGGGTTGTTGAACCATGACTTATTATGTCACTTGGGTTGGGGGTGATGGGGCTCTATGTGCCCAGGGTAATAGGGCCGGCCTCATTAAAAGGAGAAAGGAGACAGGCCTTTATGGTTGAGTGATCTGTTATTCTTTATGAAACTCTATGGTTGAGTGACCTAAGGTTTTTGATGGGGCTCTATGGTTGAGTTACCCAATTTGGTTCTGGCACTATGTTTCTTCCTCTTGGAAGGTATATGGAGATTATTTGGTGATGCTTTGGGGAGGTATATGGAGTTGTATTCTATTGATTTTGGAGATATTTGGAGTTTTTTTGTGATGCCTTGTGATGTGTGAAGATTGGTATAGTGAGTTATGTGTACCTGTATGAGTTTTTTTTTTACACCTTGTTATGTATGAGGCTTGACTCTCCTCTTGGTTGGTATGAATTATTGGATATTGGATTGTAACTATGTTGTTATAGTCATGCATGTTTGTGAGTCATGTGATACCCATTTTATATGTATTAGTGTGTTGATTCTATTTGTTAGTCATATGTGTGTACTAGATCTATGTCTAGGTCATAACTGTTGGAAATTAATTGTTATGTGGTCTACTCATTGTCATTCCATGGTTTGGTGAAACCCTTGTGATGTGGTATGGTCGTGAAAGTATGTAAAAGTATGCTTGTGAAATATTTGGTGTTGTGTATGACCCTGGTAGGGTGTTGTGACTTTAGTTCATGATGGTAACCCATAGGAATGAATAAACTAAATTTCGATAAAAATTAAATTTTAAAGGACTTGAATTAAGAATAATGTTAAGGGAAAGAGATTAATGAAATAATGAATAATAGAGAACTACCAATCTTCACAGAACCTTGAAAGTTAGAATTTCTACCAATTGTTCTTAGGGCCACCCCGTGACTGTGCTTTTGTGTCTGAAATCTTAACCTTAGCGCGTGCCTTCACCTTATTTTTTCCTTTTTGTTTACGATTTCTCCTTCTTCATTGTATGTCACATCAGGGACGATGCTTTCTTAAGGGGAGGAGGATGTAATGCCCCATGTGATGTTTCCCCAGTCCTTGGCATGACGACGTTGTTGGTAAGCTTGGGAGACTAGTGTGTGTGTGTTTTCGTTGACCGTTGTTGACCGTGTCCAGGTCGCAGTGAAGATTTTTCACCTTCCCTCTCCTTCTTGCCTATTGGGTCGTTGTCGACACCCCAAACTGTGGACCCCGTAGTGTCATGGTGGTTATCTGGTTAAGGGGAATTCTTGTTCTCGGTTCGTCGAGTTACCTGGTCGTCACCATTAATAGGATTAATAATTATTATCATTATTTTTAAGCCGTAAAATCATAATAATAATGTTTGTAATAATATTATAATTTATATTGTCGATCTGTGCTTATTATTGTGTTACTCCTTGTTGACGGGCTATGATTAATAAATTTTGTGCTATTTTTTATTATTAATAAATTTGTGTTATCTTTGTTAATATGCGATCATTATTATTCGTACTTATTGTTATTCTACTTTGTTGTAGGGTTTTATGACGTTTTTAGATCAAAACAAACAAAAAGATATAGATAAATAAATTTTTAAAAAAATCAAAATACCCATGAATGTTGGGTGGTTTAGGGCAAATGGAAGAAGGAAAAAAGTCCATAAAAAAATGTAGTTAGGGTTTCATTTTTATTTTTGCTTTTGGAAATGCGTAGTTTGGGCACTGGGCAGTTGGTTTGGGGCCACAAGGACCAGCATGAAAGGATTTTGTTGAAGAGGCCTTGGAAGCTTTCAAGCAAATGTGTTTTAATGCATGTAAATCTAGACTCCACAACTATTTTGGCATCCTCTCAGGCCGTGCCACACCTGCGTGGGAAGATCAAGCAAAAAGGAGGAGGATTATTATTTGTTTGACCTTTCATGTGCCAACACCCTTCCATCCCACACCCAGGCCTGTGTGGGCCCCCATCAAAGTCAAAAAATGCAGAGGAACTTTTCTAGATGTTGCTGTCGCAAGTGCCCTAGTCGATGCATATGTAAAACATGGAAGCATGCGACCTGTTCATCTAAATGCGTGGAAAAAAATGACGTTCCATGGACTTCAATAATTTCGGGATATGCACAAATTCGTTTATTGAAAAGGCCTTTGAAACTTCCAAGAAAATGTATTTAGTGTCCAGTTTGGCACATATGCAAAATGTGAAGGCATACACAACTCAGGTGAATTGTTTAACAAAATACCTGAAAGATATGTGGCCTCCTGGATGGAAATGATAGCAGGTATGTAAAAAGAATGGGTCTGTTAAAAATTATTTGAACTATTTGATAGAATGCCTCAAAGAAATGTTGTTTCATGGAATGCCATGATGGCAGCATATGCACAAAATGGATTTGAAGAAACGTCTTGTGATTTTCTTGGAAAAATGCCTCAAAAGATGTGGTCTTTTGGAACATACCCTGACCATGTAAGCTTCATTTTTTTTACTTAGTATTTATCCAGGTAGGTTCAGTGCATGAGGGTTGTAAATACTTTGATGGCATGAGTGCGTCTTGTAGAATCATGCCTAGAATTAATCATTATGTTTGTCGGTATTTGATGTGCACATGCGAATGTGCAAAATTTGGAGGCATGTGAAGTGTTTGACTAAATGCCATCAAATATCATGGTCTAATGGTTGTAATATTTGAGGCTAGGCACCAAAGGAGGAAGATCTCATCCTATCCAAATGAAAACAATAAGAAAACCATTTGATCATGCTCAACAAGTGGTGGGTCGAATCCAAAAGGTAGGAGGAATGTGATCAGAGTAGCGGAATGGTTTTCAAGTCTGTAGTTACAAATTTTATTGATAGACGTGTATGCAAAATGGTGGAGCTGAGGATGCTCATGGATTGGTTGACGAAGTGCCCAAGCAAGAGACTGAACCCAAGCCTGTAGCTTTGACCGACTTCGTTCTCCAGGCATGGTTCTTCTTCCCTTACCTCTCATAATTCTCGTGTTTTAGTTCTCTTTTGCAACTAAATACAATTTTAAATTATTAGATATTTAATACAGTTAGATGTCCCTTTAACTCATTGTAAAACAATAAAGCATCGTGTCACAACTCTCGAAGTCTTTTTAACTCGTCTACTTTAAACCATGATCTATCACCCTAGCTTCGAAATGATCTAGAAAACTCTTACCCTTCTTTATCGCTCCAATATAATTTTATTGACCTGACAAATTTGACTCCCCATTGATTAAGTTGACCTTCTTCCTGCTTAAAATGGTTAAATTTTGCATTTTTCGGAGACGCACTAAGTACCCTTCAAAACTTTGGAAACGACATGTGAAGTTTCATTCATGTACCTTGGTATACGAGGATTCGCCTTGATTTTTGGTTGAACCCAAAACGATCATATGACATCATTTTGACGCTCTTGTAGGAGAAATGTTAGATTGGTTTACAACAGTAGAGAGTTGTTTGAGCTAGAAAGTTGGCTTTTGTTTTGGACCACCATTTGAAACCTGGAAAGAGAAATCACATTCTGTCTTCGCAAACCTCTAGCGTTTATACTAGACAAATGCATGGAACATTCAGTATAGGAAAGAGCACTCTTCAGGATAGTTTGGAGAAGCCGATTTGTAGGCCTTCGGTTATAGTTTGACGAGGTCAAATTGGTCCAATTTCATCTTGTCACTCCAGAAAACTTGTCACCTTTTGAACATGGTTTTCTAGTTCTCACTCTCGTTGACTCTGATGAATTCTCTTTATACATGGTAACTAGTAGGAGATGTATCGTTGCATGCTTCTCCATCAATCGTCAGTTATGGACGTAGTTTTCTGGGTGCTTGAGCTAACTTTTTTCATTTTACAACTAGGTGAACTATGACCAGTGGCCCGGGAGAACTAACCGCCAAACGTAAATCATTCGCTCTTGTTCAATTCCATCAGTTGCTATGAATTCTTGGTATATCTGGGGACATGTATAAATTTAATCATGGTGTGCATGCTCATTGGAATATAATCTTTGGAAGTAGTTTCTTAGCCTCTAAGCCCATTTTGAACGTTTTGCAGCTAGTGAGAAAATGTAAGAGTAGAAAGTTGCGGGACCTCGTAGGGTTGCTAATTCACCCTGAAAACGTTTAAACACATGTAAATAACTGTTTAAAACACTATAATGAAAACTTGTTGTGTGTATTAGAAATTTTGACCAAAGTGGTTTTTTCTCTCTCTTCCCTTCTCCTTCTCTCTCCTGGGCTACAAAAGAAGCAAAATGAAATGTAATGAATACATGACTCTAAAACTTTTTGTTTTGATTGCTATTGTTAATTTTTTTTTATCTTATGTAAATGGGAAAACTGAAAAATGACAATTATGGTTGATTAGGGTGGATGCCATGCCAGCGAATTATCGCTGATATCATGGTCATGTGGGTTTTGCAGGATGGAAGAATGACGACGAAAAAAGGCGATGTGTAATTTATTTATTACTATTGTAATTTTTATAGGTCATTGTAAAATGAATAACTGTCTAATGTAGTCTCTTGTTACTGAAAAGTTATAATTGAAATTTGTTAATATGCATGATATGCTAGTTTTAGGGATAACTTAGGAAATGTGCATCTAGTCATCGGTTTAGTTTGATTCTTAGTTGTGTATGGCAAAAAAAAAGGGTTGATTTATATAAAGTAAATTGGAATTGAAGTTAATATATTGTAGTACCTTCTCAGTATTCAATAAACGATTAAATTAATCACTGGGTTATCTTCTTACCTTGCAAAGATAATAAAGAGTTTTAATGGGAACACTCAACTTTAATAAAATATTCGTGCATAACTTGCCTGCATGTGTGATCCTTTTTACCATATAAGAAATTTAAGACTGTAGAATGAACTTAAGCTTTGTGCTTGATGGAAAACTCTAGGATAGGTATATAAAACCCCTAGTTGGAGTTTACCGTCATAGTCTTTATGTCTAGCGACATTTTCGTGAACCCATATTTAGGAATGTCATGGTCCAACCTACCCAGAGTATGCGGTTTCCTTCTAGATTTGGTAATCGCGAGAAGAATGTCCTCTCTTCAGGTCCAACACCAGGCTGAGTGGTGGAGATTGCCTTGGAAGTCACCTTATGAGTCCTTGTTAGAAGGAATGACTAAGCGGTGTAACCTTCCCATCTGTGGAGTAGGTAGAGATATTACTCCCTCGTATCCTATTAGATTTCTGAGCCTTATGAAATTAGATCTAGAAATTAACTTCATCAGTGAATGAAATCCCTGTTGGACCCAAATGACCTAAATGAAGATCTCGATATAGTTTTTCTTCTTCTTGCACTTTCGTTAGTGAACCCTTTTTGTCCCTCGTAAATAAATGTCTTGTTCTATACTTGTGAAAATTTAGTGCCTTGATCTTTCACGAAAGGATTATAGGGTAAATGCCTTTTAACCTTAATCACACCCATAATAGAGATTAAATCCTTGGGAGAAACTGGAATAAATCTTAACCATGTGCTTCGTTAATATATCAAACAAGTACTTTTGTAACTCTTTTGTTTAAAACGATAGTAATAATGAGATCCTAGTGCGACGCAAAAGTAAATCATATGAGAGTAAAACCAAAATTTTAGGTTAGGAATAATGTCATTGGGAGTCCTTAAGACTTAATTTAAACATCTTCATGTGTTACAAAGAATATAAATTGCCTTGGTGTGATCAAACGTCAAGAAAACAAAAGATATACATATAAAAATAAAATTTGGAATTCAACAAATTATTGAACTATAATAATAATGATAGCGAAATAACTGTTCCGTGATCGATGGATGTTCTTGGGGAAAAAGCTATTTCAATCTATGTCTTCCTTAATCCCAAGATTTCATCCTGACATCACGTTAGGTTCACTTATGTAACAAGGTTAAATTATAAACTTTCAATAAGAATTTTGGGAAGCCTAATCTTAACATAAGAATGAGAGATTTAGAATTTTGTATAAAATTTGAAATATGGAAAATACTTATGTAAGTTATGAAGATTTGTCATAAGGGTAAAGAGCAAATTAAATGGAATGAACTTAAGATTTTGTAGATGGAAAAAGAGAGAAAATTATGCTTACATAACCATGTTCTTGGGATGCTAATTGTAACTAAAATACATTTAAAGTAGTGATGTGTTGTGGGTTCACCATTCTTGAAGTTAGGTTCTTGTGGTTGGGTCTCTACTAGAAACCTTCCATTGGGAAAAGTGTAGCATCAGCATGTATATGGCGTTATCATGTGTCTATGTGATTTGATGAATTTTGTAAGTGTCGTATACATTGTCAAGTTTCCTACTTGGAGCCCTTACTGTGTTGTGTGTAGTGAGCAATGTAAGTCAAAAAAAAAAATTATCCTGGTATTTTACTGTTGTTTTTGTGTGTGTAAAGTATGGGCACTACAACCACTATCAATAGTGGGCATAATACTTACTATCTTAATGGTAAATTGGTGTCCCCTAATCAAAACAATGAAAATAATATAAACAATGCAGGAAAAACTAAGGATGTATGGTATTGAATTATAATCTCAGTGCTACCACAGATTGTCTTAATGATCAAACAAATAATTTTGGTTTTACAAATAATGGTAACACTAAAAATAATGAAAAAATAATGGGAAATCAAAGAGACCCTAATTCTATTTCCTCCATCAACACAGTTGATGTCAACCATCTCCCTCCTCAAAAAATTCAAGGCCCGACCCAAAACCAAAAATCTATCCAAGGGGAAAAGCATTACGATTATAACAACTAGGTTCAAAACTAAAACTAGGCTTACAATCAATAATAAAAATATAACTAAAAGCCAAGAAACTATGACCCAAATATTTATTATATTTTTCATCATGTTGTTTGTCATGACAATAAGTCTTGTACGGACTAAAAAAATTTCATACAAAGACTCCCTGAGAATCAAATGTAGCTCTTCATGGACATGTTCTTAGAAAATCTTGAAGGAACCTCACAATTTGGTCATACAGGGCCCATTTCCCCTCAAAATGCAAACTTATGAATCTATTGGGAGCCATTCCTTAAGCTCCCTTAAGATGTCAAGGTGAATCCTCAAAACATAAACAAGGGTTCCTATAGGGAATAATGACCATGCGGCCTAAACTTCTAATAACTCTCGAGTTATTTCTAACCTTGGCTCAAATAATAATACAAATATTTTGGCACTAATTGAGTTAGAGGTCGAATCAGAGATTAATGCAACATCTCATACAAGGGAGTACATTTTATAACACCTTCCTGCTAATTCTCTCTTGCAAGATAACATTCCTATAATATCAAAACTAGTGGGAGCCTATGATTTGATATCAGATTTGAACAAGACCTTTTCTCACATCTCTTTTCTATATTTTCTGAAGAATTCCTTTGAGCATCATTTCAAATTACTTGATTCATTGGATCTTGATCATAAATCATATTTACTTTGAAATACATCCTCTAGGATAGATTGATAGGGATACCATTTTCATTTAAGATAAAAACAAGATGCCCTATGACACCGAAATAGCCTAAAGGGGAGATCCTATGTTATATCTACAAGTCTGGGTCTACAGAAATTACATCAAGAAAGCTATGATTGATGAAGAGGCTGATATGAATGTAGTTACCTTATCTTTCATGAAAAAGTTGGAATATGAGGAGACTAATTAATCCTCTACAAGAAACACTTTGTGATGGTATGATAGTCTTAAGGAAACCTTAATTGGAACTATAATACTTCTTGTCGCTCTCGAGCATAAAATAATCTTGATAGAGTTTTACATCATTGACAAGGATAATATTAATAACATGATATTTGGTAGACCTTGGATTCACTGAATGAAGGATATTCCCTCCACTTTGTTCGAGGAGGTTAGATTCCTCTGCATGTGAAAGGTATTCATTTCTCAAGGGGGTCCTAAGCCCTTCGACATAAATTTGGAAAACCTTAAGTAGAAAAAAGGGGTCCAATCAATAAAATGAACTCCCTATGAATCAGTTGAACAAACCACTTCTACCAAAAGTATTGATCACGACCACTATAAGTGTTCTAAAAATCAAAGTCAATGACCCAAAAATATTTGAGGTAGCGAAAATAGATAAGGGTAGGGTAATATATGTGGAAACTATGTCCACCAAAACCAAAACCAATATTATGAAACTCTCAAAGAGTGACGAACCAATACAAATCCCATTTGAACCATAAGTAATGGGTAAAATCCTTAGTATAGTTTTTCTTCCTTCTGATGATCTCAGACTAGGTGTAAACATGATAGAAATAATGAATAAAGGAGATGATTTTTAGAACAAATTGATACCCATCAAATCCATAGCTATGGATTCATCCATTCCTATCCTTTCTCTAAACAAAAATATATCTAAAACCAAGATCATTTTGTGCACGAGACATAATCCCATAGTGCAAAAAATGTCAAATGTGACCACCACTCCCTATGTAGAGAACATAGTTGAGCATTGTAGTCATGCTCACAAGAATATGATATATAAAAAAAACACAGAGAGGTTTAAAAATATCTCTTTCAAACAGGCAGATTCATGTCAAGGTTAAATGATCATATATATATAATTATAGGAAAGGGTTGTAATTTTAAAACCAAGGTAGTAGGCCCTTGTCAAGAGAACAGAAACATCAAAGATCATGAGTATCATATGTGTACCTTGGGAGGTGATAGTTTTTACATCTATCAACTAGCTTCACCCTAAACGCTCATATGCATAGTCCATTTATATTTCCATTTGTGCATTATTGCATTCATAATGCATTTATACTACATTATCATTTTGTGAAATTGTAAAATGGGACTTACTTTTCAAGAAACTTTAAGAAACTTTCAAAAATTGGAAAAAACATTCAATCATACCACTTCAACAATCCATCATATCATCACAAAATTATTCTAATCTCTTCATCATCTCATTTATTAGATGGAATTTTTACATTGGTCCTACCAAGACTTACACACTTAGTTCCATTCATGGCTTCTTCTAGCTCAAATTTCTTTGCCTATAGTATGTTCTAGAAGCTTCTTGATGCCACATATTTTCCTAAAATATCTCTCATAATAGAAGTAATCCAAACATTTCACATGGAGTTCTTGTTAGTATATCTTAACCTTTGGTGGTGAGCCCTCACATCTTACTGGTTATTTGGGGTTAAGGCTAGGGAAAAGAGTTCCTACCTAAAAGCATGGGTTTCAACCCATAAAAAAGGATAAATCAATACTAAACACAAAAATTCTTTCATTTCCAAATAAAACTACACTTTTTTTCCCCACCAACCTTTGGTGATGATCCCATGATTCTCACTAGTAGTATGAGGTTGGGAAAGGAGGGAAGTTCCCTTACTCGCCTATGTCTTGTCCTTAGTAATGAGCCCATATTTATTACTAGTAGCTTAGGACAAGATGTAGGGGGTATTTCAAATAAGTTAATAAGTTGTAAATAATTCAATGAATAAAAATTTATTTCAAATGTCAAAAATCCCAAGAAAATGAGTAATATATGTGTGTTAAAAGAGAGTTAATCCCTAAGACCATGTTTTTCAATCAAAAGGCCATCTTCGATCTAACTCTAGATAAAATTGCAATAAAATCACACTTTGAACTAGTTAGCAGAACTTGATTAGGATTTAGTTATAGGTTCCTCATTGGATCTTTATCGAAATCTTGTCCTCTTGTCACCATCCTCATTCATCAAGGTCGTACAAATTGTGTCCTTCTTGGCTCTCGGTTATGAGACCTCGCATCTCACTAGTTTCTTGGAGTTAAGAATGGAGTGCTTTCATCTTCTTATAATAACATGTTCACCATCTTCTTATAATAAAATAGAAGTGCTAAATATGTCTTTAAAATCAAAGTTCTAAATTAAAATTTGATCTCATGTGCATCATATGTAAAAAAATGAGGGGAGATATCATCTTATTTATCATATTTGCATCATCATCATCCATAATATGCATTAATAAAAACATATAAAAAGTATCAGAAATTCCAAACCATCTAAGAGTACAAAGATGAATCAAAATACAATGAAATCAACTCTTGTAAGGAATTTTGAACTAAAAAAAATGTCTAAATGTATATATTTAATGTTGAGTTTCTCGCGTTCAGTGTTGTAAAACCATAGAGTAATTATGGTTGAAAAGATTACCATGAGCCAAAACTATTTTTTTTTAAATCAATAAAATACAAAAAAATGAGACTAAGATATAAAGACACTCTTCTTATCCATCTCTTTGAGATCCCCTTACGACCATTCCAGTTAAAAATTTCTCATAAGTTCTTTCCAAGTGCACTCAAAAGTCAAAATCCAAAGCCTAACAGAAAATACCAACTATCTCATATCTAAACCCTTTTGACCCCCTTCTTCTTCCATTGGGTCTGACACCATCATTCTAAAAATCCCTTCCAATTTAACCATACCCATGAATGAAACATTAGCCAAAAATTAGGAGTTCTAAATTCAACAAGCTTGCCAACCACAAAATATTTGCAATAATAGTAAAAATTAATATATGTAGGTTAAGTTAGGTTTCCTAATGTTTCTTTGAGTGTGTATGCATGGCTAGAGCATTGGAGAAAGTATATTTCTCACCCCCAATATAATATGTAATCTTGTCGTTTTATTTCAAAGCATTTTTATAATCTTGTTTTATCTCTGCACGTGAGTCTCATTTTTATTTTACAGGTAACATGGACAATGGATTGATGTGGTTTTAACACACTACCAAATAAGGTATAATTTCTATATTTCCCATTTGGGAGATCCATACTCAGACTTTACGTTTTATGCCTCTTCATGGTTAAAATGATTCTCCCAGGGGGGGAGTATGTACACACCAAAAATTTAACAGTGCTATATTGTTGGAACAATAAAATATCCAATGATTATTAAAAAATATTTTAAGGTAAAAATGATCTCCATATCCTTCTCCCTATTCTTTGCATCCCTCCTTTGACTCATTTCAACCTGTTTGTTCTTTTTGTAAACTTTTATTTTTCTTGTAACACTGTGTTTTATGTATTTCTTTATCCTGAGTGGTGGTTGTGTAACTAGTGGTTGTGCAAATTCCCCTCTACATTGACTAGTGGTCATGTCACTTAAAATTAGAGACTTAAAATGTGCATTTTTTGACACACGTTTGGATTTCAGGATTGATTTTCTCACTCGTTTATCAATCATTTTGCCTATTTTTGGACTTGATGGAACAATGTTTATTTTATATTCCTCTTTTTATATGTGTATAATATTGATACTTCTCCTTTTAAATATTTTTCACTTATTCATCAACACATGTAATTGAATTTTTCTCTCCCATATTTTACAAAGAGCCAAACTTTTACCTGTATGATGGGTTAGATGTTTCATGTTCTTAAGGTTAGGTTATGCTACTGAAATTTTGAGAGGAACCACATAGAAAACCAGATATTTGCTCTATTCTTTCCTACCATTTACTTTTAGTAATTTCTTGCACTAAGCCAGCCACAACCATTATTTATTTTTCTTTTCCAACAGTCAACATCTTTACAATCTTGGATCAATTGGACTTCATATTTGGAAGAAGATACAAAGTCGATGAGAAAAAAAATCTCATATTTGGGAAGCTACCAAAGTATGGCAGTAACAAAGTTGGGGTAGTACTTAAATTATTTGAAGTGTTAATTAGTTTGTATTTGTCAGAATATAAATAATGTATTTGTTTTGAGTTGGTAGAATTTTAGAAGTATAAGATTTCATCACTTCTTGGATGTATTTATTTTATTTCTAGTATTTCTTTCAAAACATTTCTTGCATACATCTTCCCTTGATAAATTCTTCTTGGGTTATCCCTGTGGCTCTTATCAGGAAATTATTTGGAGGAAGAACTGAAGAAATCCTTATACATCTTTTATTTCTGTTAATTAGTTTAGATTTACCTCTGCCAAGGAAATTTCATATGAAAAATATGAAATTTCTTCTGAGAAGCATACCCTTTGCAAAAAAATTGAGGTAGAAAATTTTCCAGAAGAATTTTATTTAATTTTATTTAGTTTAATAATTTTGGAGTACATTCTTTTAGAGCAAATTTGTCAGACAACCCTGCAACAAAGGAATAGTGACATCTAACTATTCTCTATTTTTATTTTATTTTATTAGAAGTAGTAGTATTTTATTTTAAGTAGTTTTATGTGTCTATATAATAGTTTATTTATTCATTTCATTTAAATTTTGATAAACACAAAAAGATGTTAGCTGTTTAATTAGTTTTCTCTTCATTCATTTCGTTTTTTGAAAAATAGAATAAATGTTATTTCATTTTGTTTTATTTAATTAATTGGAAATGAATTAGGTTAATTAAAAGTTTAAACACACTTGTCTTTTATTTATGTTGAATTTAGTTTGTTTATTAATTTAAAACAAACTTTCAACATAGATTAACATTCAGATAAAATCAAATAAACAAACAATAGGGAACTTACACTACTCATACACAGCTTCTAATTCCCCTTTGATCAACTTATCTCATAGGATCTCACACTACCCCTTGTTATTCCTTGATTCTCCTATAGCTACTTATCATCGTTCCCACAATCTTACGCATCCTGGTTGTACCAAAATGACCTCAGGAGGTCGAGTGTGTCTGAAATCATGGGTTTATTTTCAGGCGTACAATTACCCTGTTTTACCTAAATGTGAGGCCACATTAGGGTTAATCATGTTAGAAGTTGAAGCTTCAACATCATGATTTATGACTAGGGATTTTCTTTATTTTTGTAGTGGAGGTAACTACCATTTCTTTTATTCTTGTATGTTATTGGGTTCCACATTATTTGGAGGAATATTTTTCTAATGGTTTTGGAAGGGATTTTGGTAGATACCTAGGTAAGAATTCAAGGGTACAATAGGACCCATATGAGACGTACACCAATCATTAAGGTTCAGTACCCCTAAAAATTATTCACAAAAGGATTTCCTTTAGTTTTCAACAAGGCATTGGAAAATCCTAATAGACTTTTTGTAAGTGGAGGTATCATGGCCTCTTACCCTATGGAGTAATGCAAAAAATTGGGATCATATTTTTGGGTCCAATGATCTATAATTGGTTGATAATTTAAAATATTTTTGGGATAACCATAGTTAGGAAAAAAATTCATTTTATAATGGCCCTACCTATTCATGTTTTCAACCGGTTGTTTGTTCTTGTTCGGATTGTAGTTTAGATTGGTATTCAAAGATCCATTAAAAATTAACTATGTTTACCATGGGTTATTTTTTATTAGTGTAAATCTTTCCATTATGGTTATTATTGTTACCATTATTGGGATAATTAATTTTTTCATTAGCAAAGTTTAGTTTCTTGGATTAATCACTAACAAAAAAATCTTGTAGAGCTACAGTTTCAGTTAAGTACTTTCAGACCTTGGGAATTTTTGGAAGTTTTTACACAATACTTATTAGTATGATATCCTCAGAAATTATGGAAAAGGAAAACATATCTTCCATTTTTCCATAGGTCCTACATACACTATTTATTGTTTCTTCATCGATTTTTAATGCACTCTCTAAAGCTTCATCATAATACTTGTCTGGGAACTTCTGCACATATTTCCTTGTTAAGGGCATGCAGATAGAGGTCACATATCTCCCTTTGATCCATATTTTGGGAAACCGAAGAAGAATAAAGGATTTTTTTCCATCTCATTATGAAATATGTAGTGGATTCACTAGGTTCTTCATTGATGTGAATAAATTCCCTAATGTCATTCCTTATAATATTTTTCACATCGAAAAGCTTAAAAATTCAGCTATAAGTTTCTTGAATGAATATATGGAGACTTTAGGTAATGGTAATACCAATCGAGTGCTATGAATTCAAGGGTATTAGGTAAAATATTCGTGAAGACTTTATCCCATAGGATAATTCATGAATTCTAGTAACATATGCCTTTATGTGAGTGTTGAGGTTTCCATCAGCCTTGTATTTTGGTAACTTTGGTAAATGGTAAGGAATAGGAGTCATGAAAATGATATAATCCAAAGGATATTTTAGATATTTTTCATAGGATCATAATGTAATGAAATCAATAGTGGGAAAATTTTATGTTTCCATAACCAAATTTAATGCTTGATAGTGATGAGCGAAAGGAAGGTTTGGAACAAAAACATACTTAGGGATTTTCTCTGTGTTGAAAGTGGGGAAGAATTTTTTAGGATGGGTAGATTGAGAATAATAATATAAGTAGGGAGGTGTGTTAATTTTGGGGATGGACCAACAAAATGTTGAGTGGTTTATGGGAAGTCTTGTCATAGTTGAGGGAAAGTATGAAAAGTTTGAGCATAATATTATGACTATTAGAAATAAGATTATAGTTGAGTGTAAGGATATAGCTAAAAATTAGATGGATTGTAAGATTCTGTGGGGTTTACTACATTTAACAAAATTGAGTATGAAGTTATTTTCTTATCTCGTGTGTACGTTGGGAAAAATGGGATGAGGATCTGCTTATACCTAAAATTCTAATACCTATGAGGTCTCATGGGTTTTTTTGCATCACATAGTTAAGATGATTAGTTTTGTGTGGCCATTGTTGCACGGGTTGGAAACGGTTTGGTTTATTTAATATTTCAATTATGTCTTGAACCATTTTTTTGATATGTTGAGAAGGTAAGGAAACTCCTAATTTTAAAATATTTTTTACTAATGTATAAACAAGGTTTCTTTATGGACCAAGCTATGTACAAGAACGGGGTTACCTTATAATAAAAAAAATTTATTTTTTACTTCCACCCTTTGGGATGTCATTTCAGGAATTAGTGAGGTAGAAGTTATGTTATCTTATAGGATGGTATTGCTATAGTCTTGTAGCCTATCTAGTGATGGTATTAAGTCGATTAGTGATTTAGTCAAACCATGTTAAGCTCTTATCATCAGGTTCTAATTAAGATGACGTATAACTAATTGTTCTCATACCTAAAATTAAATCACCTGTGTGTAACACCCATGTTATGATAAATCTAAATTAATAAGGGATTTTTTATTTAAATAAATCCTTAAAGTTCCTTTTATGTTAAAATGTTGATCATTAATACTTATCTCACTACTAAATATTCCATCATTGTATAATATTCCAGAATCCATGTTGACAACATACATTAATGATGTGTAACTGTAAGGGTTCTAAATATTTCTTGATCTCCCTTAATTCACTTTACAATAATTTTTGTACATTCTATACATTTGTTTAAAAAAATTTATAGGTTAAGATATCTTTCACATCTTCTTAGTGCTAGCCAGTATAGTATTCAAGTACTTCCCTTCAACTCAAGACACTGTTAATAAGAAGAAATTGTGAACAGATAATGTAATATGTCATTTGCACTACTACAAAAATATTTTTCTAGTATTGCACTAGAAAGCTAGTTTCAAGACTGCACATTAGACTACGAAATCTATCTTCAGTATTTCTATTTATTAAGAAATTATTTTTAGTTATCTATTTACTATAAGTAAATGAATTGAACTTTATTACATATTCTCTCCTATCAAAGAGTATCATTTCTATCATGATAATAACCCATTATATCATTACGCCATACTATTATCTATGAACATGTTATATTGTATCATCAAAATAATTAGTTGTCACTAAAACATCAATTTATTTGACTAATTTTCACAAGAATTTAATATTTTAATAGATTAATAGGATACTAAATCATATCATAAGTTTGTCGTCATTTATGAATGATAAATTTTATTTCATAATTATGATAATATATTTCTTTTTTTTTTTTCGTATTTTTTTTCATCAAAATATATTATTTACTAACATAATTATTTGATTATAATGAAATTATAAAATAATATATAATTTTACATTATAAATTCAATAATATTAAACACACTCTGTTGTAAAACAATTGTATAACCTCTTCATTTTTTGCACTTATGATGATAAAAAAAATAAAGTAATTTATTTAATATTTAATAAAGATAATATATTCATTTGAAATGATTATCAAAAAATAATCTAAAGTACATTAAGATATTTTTCATTCAAACAGTGAAATATTACTTTTGCATTTTATTAAAATATAATTACATAAAAAAAATGAAACATATTAATATCAAACAACATATAATGAATCATGTTCATCAAATCCATTAAGTCACATTATAATGATTACTCCATCCTACATGTTGTGTGTGTGAGAGAAATATATACATGGTAATTTATATAAACTGGAATTAATTATCCGCTGGCATTCATCTGTTTATATTACAAACTAAATGAATATGATAAGTTTAGTTAAGAATAACTCTTAATTTCATACCTAAATTAATTATATATCTATTTAATTTTATAATGAAAAAAGTCATCATTCATCCCAAACGTACTTTTATCTAATGTACATACTTGAGATTAATTAAGAAACCTTTAAGTAACTCATATACATTTTGATCAAACAATAAGTCCCTATACTCTTTTATTAAGTAATTAAAAAAAAATTACTATTCAATTAAAGATCATTCCTTTCATAATGTTTTATCCTAAATGTCATATAAATCTAAAGAATAAATTAAAAGAAGACCAACATAATTCCATTTCTACAAAGTAGTCACTTTCTTATGCAGTTGATACAATGATATTAAGTATCATTACCACTTTCAACATATATGAATACATGGATTGAATCTATGATGAATAATATTAAACATTACATGTTTATACATCAAAACGAACTTAAAAATTCTCTCCAACTAGTAATTTATCAATCTAACTTTCAGCAAGAAACAACATTGGGAAAGAAGCTAGACATCTAGAATATATTCTTCCAAAACAATATCATCTAATGTACATGTCTTTCTAAAAGTTTTTAACTTAGGTTGAGAGTTGCAAATAAAGTATTAAGATGATTTATCAGACCATAATACTCTATGAAGGAGAGAAACTAATAATATGTACCTTTATAACTCAATAATGAGATCATATAGAGATGAAATGACTAATATACTGTAATCATGTAATGAAGTAAGAAAATATACACTATTCATAACTTAAAATATATAGTATTTCCACAATGGTATAGCCTTGAAACAATGATGCAATAAATCTTAAAATGAAGATGCAAAAATAAAGAGATACAAGTCACCCATTGATTTGTATTTTAAACATCTTTTTTTTAAGTGAGAAGAAACCACCATTCCAAAATAAAGTTTTCTAAAGACAACCATTTCCTTGTATTTTTATGAATCAAGAATCCAAAAAATATCAGTTCAAAAAAATATGTTTTCAAGAAGAACATGGTTTATTCTAGATCACTATATTCATTGCAACATTTTTTCATCCTATTAATTTTATAAAACCACTACATATGTTTGACCTTTTTCTCATAAAATTCTAGTTTTATATTCAACTTCAAAAATTTACCTTATCAAGACAAAACAAATTTATACATGTATTCAAACTAAATACCCACTTCTATGAACCCAATATCATCAAATTAATGTAAATAAATCAATATCATGTATTCATGATCCACATATTTCATTACAAACCCAAAATGAAATAAAAAAATGAAACCATTTATAATATTTTCAGAAGACCCACTTATGCAAGAATTTTCTTTCAAGACTTTTGACAACTTTTAAAATTAAAAAACTCATGAATGAACTAGGTAAAGAACAACCCCATAATATTCTCCTATTTCATAGTGTAATAATAAGAAGGTAAGTTATAAATTCATACATGTGACTTGAAGTATTTCCTTCAACTTTCCACATGTTTCCTTGCCAATTTTTTGTAAAAATCAAACAAACAAAGTCTCCAATACATCACTGACTTAAATAAGTTAAACATCATTATTCCCAAATTGAGGGCATGTTATTTTAAGCTAGATAGACCCACTAAAATATCAATTGAAATAAAACTCCATAACCTTCATGAAAATCTCAAACAACAAAAGGAATAGATAATAATGAAACTACATTACATGTTATGGATTCTCCAAGAATCTTACTCGTTCCCTAAAAACCATGTACAACAAAAATCATTAAATTTTAATAGTTTTAGCTCATCGCATGTGTTAAATTTCCCATATTTTCCCATTCAATAATGCATGGTGGTTAGAATGAGTGGTTAAAGACTTAATAACTCAATTTATTTTTTTTACCAAAGCTTGCACAATGGTTGATGACCACGTATAACTTCCAAATTCAAATTTATATCTAATCCAATGATAATATTGATGACCTTTTAATCAAATGAAATAAACATTAACTTGTCCACCCTATGATATAGTCGATGACCATAAAATAAAACAAAACAATATAAATTCCTTGAGGTCTTAGATCCATCTCAAACATAACTTTTTCAAGTTTATTATGGTCTATGACCAACAAGATTAAACAAAAAAAATTCACCTTACTTATGTCAAGAACCAAGAAGGACACCATAATCAATTATAGTCACAATCAATAACCAATTTAAAGTAGTTCATAAACCTTATTCAACAACAGTAAAATTACTAATTATATCCTTACGACAATTAAATCTACTTAGAACCTAAGACAAACATAATCAATAATACCTGGTGTTATGGTCTAAGACCAATTATAAGTTATTATATATTTCCAAATAAGATAGGTGAACAATATTTTACCTTTTCGATGATTGATAATATTTCCCAAGCAACAATGAAGACCAATTTTAATGCCTTGCATTCTATGAATAAATCACAATGATAAGAAGGTTAGTCAAAAGATCAAGACATTAATAATTATTTCCAAGCACCAAAATAATGCAAATTACATCCATGTAGCAATTTATTCAAACATTATGAAATCATCACATATAACAAGAAAAATGGTGAAGTACAATCATCCAAGTCAAGTATAGCAAGAAATATGTTGTGATCATTAAATAATTAATGAACGTGAGGTGATGAGTATATGTATGGTGATGAATGTACATCTATGCATAGGTATGTATATTTTTTTGTGATGTACACATCTGTATATTTATAACCTCAATCTCATAACCGCATTGGTCAACCAAATTTTGCAATCATTTAATAAATCACAATTTATCATAGCAACATAATTGTATAAAAATGTGGGATGTGACATACTTCCCCCTTAAAGAATCATCGTCTTGATGATTCAACTCATCACTAGAAAATGTACTAATAATTTATTTTCCATAATTTAGTATTACAGGAAAAACAATCCACGTTTTTCACAAAAACTTGAAAATTTTCAAATTTTTCAGTCAATTACTAATAAGAATTCTTGGTTGTAAAAACCTTACAATCAATAAAAATTGGAAAAAAATTCAGCAATATGACAACATTTTTTCATTTAAGTTAGTAAAATTATGAAATAATATCAAATATATGATAAAAGATAGTCAACATAAATGTATTCATCACTAAAACAAATAATGAAGATACAATTTTAATTCATCCAAGTTTTCCTAAGCTACATAATTCATTAGAGCATTTGTCATTTTAGACCTTGCATTGTACAATTTCTCAATATATGAAATGAAAGCAGAAAATTTATGATCTTGAGTTTGTTTTACCAAGATAATTCTATGGTTCTCTCCATATCATTCATTTAATCATAAGAAATATGTTATATCCTAAACACTTTGTTTTACACAAGACTATGTAAACATCATGCATCCCATCCAATTTGGGTGGTTAAGATAATATTATATGTCACTCGAATTATTGTTGGAGATCAAAATTGCACTCATCCTAGATTACAATGAATTAGGGATTTGAGACAACATGGGATTGTCTCCATGTTTTGGTACTTGCAATTGAGACAAACCTTCAGAAAAGGTCATCTTCCTCTACCTATTTCTACTGCTAAAGATAATTCTAGGAAGGGAAATGTACCTACCTATCACTACTCTACTATTCTAAGGGACCAAGGTGAGAATGAGATATATGAAAGGAAAACCTAAACTAAGGGGAGGTTAAAGAAATATAAAGAGGGGGATGAATAGTCTCACCTGAGTGAAAAAAGGGGAAATGCACATAGGGAGGGAAAAAAATGTTCCATAGTCTAAAATGACACTCACTCGCTTGCTTTCACGGAACAAAAAAATAAAAGTATTGTAAGAGATAAAATATGTAGAACATATCAACAATGCAAAAGAAGGAAATAAGCTACAATAACATTTGACTAGGGAAGAAGGTAGACAAAAAATAGAACTTTTATTACTTCTAAGTGATGCATAATTGATTACATATATTAAAGAGGAAAGGATCTAAATGAAATGGCTTAGATTTGATTATTACAACTCAAAATTCCAAGGAACAATGCTCTAAATAATTTTCTTAGCAATCCAAGAGGGTCCAACCTTTACAAATGAGCCTAGGATAATTTTAGGAGGCCTCTAGGAAATTAGAGGTTGAATATCCTTGGTGAATATCCTTGAAACCGCTTTCGTCACAAGGTGAATTCTCAAGTTTTTTGAATATAGTATTCGAATGACATAATTTTACTTATCACACGATAACAATGTCCCCGTTTTGTGACAAGACATTTGTTATAGTGTAACCGGAAATTTACTATCAAGCAATAACAAATATCTATTCATGTGACAAACAATGTTTTATCACATGACTATATTATTGTCACATGTCTTTCTGCACTCTTTATCACTTTTTGTAAGGTACCTTACTAGTAAATTAATAATATACCCCATAAAAAATTACGTATGATTATATAGGAGGAGTTTTCAATAGTAGGCAAAGCTGACCCTTAAATAATTCTCTACTAGAAAATTAGGCGAAAGGTACACTTTCATACTCAAAAAAATCTCATTTTCAAAATTTTCAAATATGGAATATTCACCACTCAAATTTCCCCTAAAATGAGCATTATTCAACTATATATAGACGAAAGGGGATGAAAAGAGGAGGAAAAGAGAGGGAAACTCATATTTCCAAATATTACCACCAACAACAACTAATAAATTCCTATAAATGTGCCTATAGCATTGTAATATCTTCCTCCCAATGTCATCTTAACTTGTATAAGAAGAAAGGAGAACAAATTTAATCAAATATAAGTGTTTGAGTTGACTAAATATATACATCAATAGATGAATTTGATTTTCCCCATTTCACCAAACAAATATTTCTCAAAATTTTATTTTGAAAATCCTAACGTTTAGTCCATGTTAGTAGCTTTCCAAAAATTTTAGGTGCATCCAAATACAATCTCTGTCAAAAATGTTATGGAGATTTGAAGGTCACAGTACAAGATGAACATGCAAGACACATGCTAAGATTTGGTGAGCTGAAGGATTTTAACTACCTATCTATTTATTTTATCTTTTCTTCCATGTTTTATGCATTCATTTGATGTAAGGATTTGGCATATAGCTAGCATGTTATGATAGGTTATATTTTGTGCACTTTATTTGGCATGTTGACACATGGAACCCAATGAATGGTGCAAAGTAGTACACTTGGCATGTGTGCAAGAGAAGAAGGCATGAAAGGAAGAAGTGCAGAGGTTCTTAAGTGCACACAAGAGAATGTGTAAGGAGTGGGAAAAAATTTGCATACCTACAATGGTATGCAAGGATTAAGTGGAGCACACAATAGAAGGACACAAGGAAGAAAATTCATAAGGGAAATGTGTGAAGGAGGAAAGTGGAAGAGAATGAGTGCACGTGAAGACATGCACAAGATTCTAGAAGGAAGGGCATACATGATGAAATAATATTAGATAATTAGTGAAATATAATGCAAGTCCACAGGTGCACACAAGATGTATACTCCATAACTAGCGGAGGAAATTTAATGCACAAGGAGTACATGTAGAGTAAAAATAAAAAGAGATATAAGAATAAGGAAGAGAGGTGGAAGCGCATAAAAGGAAGAAAAGGGAAGAGTATGCACAATGAAGTAGTAGGAAAGTAATTAAATGGTGTGTGTAAATAATCGCAACAAATAAAAAAAATTCTAAGGACAAAACCAAGAGTATGTGCAACTAAAAAACCTAATGCTAGAGTGAGAATGGAACTCTAAGTTGTCTATATAAGCAAGGTGGTTATTTTGGACAATAGTTTGGTGAATTTTGGGGCCATATTTCTACTAAATGAAGGAGATAAATAACCTTAGAAGCATCCATTGGGAATGGAGTTTTCCTAAAAACATGAAATTCTAATCAACAACTTGTAGAATCACCCCTGAAGTCACTTGAAGCATTGTCAGACTATGCATGTAACTATTATTTTCATTCATAAAGAAATTTTGTTTTGAATATGAGAGTGGAAACATGTGAACAAAATTTTAGGATATTTCTTTATTTAAAATTGAAGTGGCATCCTAGAAGGAACAAAAGAGTGCATGAAGGGAAATTCATGAGGAAAGAACTTATGTACAAACAAGACAATGTGTGTGGAGAAAACTTGGAGAAATTGAAACTAATCTAATATGTGCGTGATGCAGAAGACCTAGTGGAATTGTTTGAGATAAACTCCATTAACTAGGATTAGTAGTGCATCTCCATCAAGATGAGAAAATTCAAAAGAGTTATCCTCACAATAGCCAATGATATATTGTCCACTCTAAAGTACATCAAACTTTGAATGATGCCCTGGCTTAGCTCTGTTAGCATCCCATTTCAAGACTAGATCACCCACTTTAAAATCTTGAGATCTAGCATTTCTATCAAACCACTGTTTGGTTAATTATTCATGTTGTTTTAGGTTTATCATGGAAGAGTTCCTTAGTTATTCAAGTTTAACCAATTCTGCCATTTTAATTTCTCATTGGTCTGTAACCTTGAACTCTAGCTGATGGGATAGCTCTAATGAAGGAAAATCAAGTGATAAAGGGAGCCTAACTTCTTTATCATAAATTAGTTTATAAGATGAAGTAAATATTGCCTTATTCACCATGATTTTTTCTTCCTAGAGAGCATGTGAAAGCTTTGAGTACCACTTCATCTAGTTGAAATTGATTGCTCCCTTCATGCTTGTGATCAATTTCTTGTTGGTAGACTCTACCAAATTTCAAACCATTTATTTGAGGGTAATAGTTGGAGGAAGTATTCAAATAAATTTCAAGGTTGAGAGCATAATAATAAATTCTTGCACCAAGGAAGGATTTTTTATTATCAGAGATAATGGTTTGAGGAACACCAAACCTTATTATGATACCTTTGAAAAAATAAAGTATGAATTACTCTTTTTCCTCCTCGAGTACAAAAACTTCTATCCATCTGGTGAAGTAATCTGTAGTTGTCAATACCCACTTATGACCAACAATCAAAGGAGGTTTGATTACACCAATAAAGTACATACCCCATTTTGAAAAAGTATGATTCTCTTTGACTGGTTGGAGGGTAAGCACAACCAATTGTTTATTTCCTACAAAGAAAGTGTGTTCTTTACATTTTATGACCCACTTGTGTGCATCTTCAAAGATGATAGGCCATAAATATCCTACCACGATGATCTTAAATTTTGTTTCCTTGGAATAAATGTATCGAATAGAGAATCAATCATCAAATTATGGTAACAATTTATAAACCTACCCTCCATCAATACATCTCAGTAGCACACTATAAATGTTTCTTTTGAAGAGAATGCCATCAATCATTGCATATAGAATAGATTATATCCTCATATGTCTTCTCTTTTCTTTGTTTAATCCATGAGGGTAGGTGCTAAAAGAGAGGAATGTTACCATGTATTACATCTAGCTATGCATTCTAGGATATTAATTTTGTTATGTTTCAACATGCGAATTCTCTTCATCCAAGAATAATGAAGTCTCTTGTTCATCCTACACATCCTCAACAAAATGCTTGTAAAGCACATTTCCTCTAACCCAATTTGTGTCTTTTATAGTCACATCATACTGCATGATTTTTTTCACCCATATAGCTCTTTTATCACATATTTATGCTCCAGTGAAGAATTATCTTACACCAAAGTGTGAAACTAGGACCTTGACATGATTTTTGGCGAGCATACTCTTGAATTTATTAAGAGTATGTATGATGGCGAAGACATGTTTCTCTGTGTGACTGTATTTGAATTCATAATCATTCAGTGTATGAATGAATAAATCCACTTTGCATTTCAGTACTTGTTCATTTTCTTGAGTTAGGAAAACAAAAAAACTAACATCAACTCCATTAGCAAAAACGATGAAATCCTTAGAGTAATCTAGATAGATGAGTGTTGAGGAAAAATCAATTTCTTCCGTGATTTTGATGAAGCTTTCATTTCCTTCTATTGTCTTCTTTAAGAATATTTATTTCTTTAGCATGAGGGTGACGGGCCTAACTAATCCTGTAAATTTAGGAATAAATCTTCTAACACAATTAATCTTTCCTATAAATGATTGTAGGGCCTTCTTGTGTGCCGATAAAGAAAGAGAAAGGATGGCTGAAATTGAACCATGCGGTCCTATTAGGTGTTGTAATTGATGTCAAACCACATTAATGAAAAATTGGATGTTGGATTAGGGTCATTTAATGATGTATATGATTCTAACATGATGATTCAGATATGTCTATGCTAGTACAATGAAATTTAGTGAGGATTGCTTGCTTTTGCAAGCCTATTCAGGTACCTAGGTGATGTAGCATGTCAATATGAGATTCTTGGATGATTGAGAAGGATTTTGAAATGATGGATTGCAGGTTTGAAGAGTTATTGAGCATTCACAACAGTGGCATGATGTAGATACAAGTCATTTACTATGTTACAAGGTGTTCATTTGGAGTTGGTATAGTTGTTTGGAGATGTGACAGTGTGGTTTGGAGATATATGAGCTCATGGAAGAATACATTTAGGTATATCATGGTATATCAGGTATTTTTGAGTCTTTTTTAGAGGTTTTATGATGAGTTATTACATTTTTTTAGTGGACCCTGGCTTTTAAAGTGAGGAACAAACATGTAAGAAAGGGTAATTCTTTATGGACGGAGAGATTGAGGTATGATATTGACATTATGGTGATTATATATGTTATTGTGATGTTTCAAGGTGATTTGAGAAAAAATTAAGGTTACTAGGATGATAATTTTTCAAGTTATGACATATTATATGAGACATGATAAAAAAAAAGTTAAAATATAGCTCGAATTTGAACTTCTGATACTCGTTGTGAATTGTGTGCTTTACATGGGACCTTGTGAATTTTATTGATATTTCTATGACAAGTCTAGAAGGTTTATAAAAAATAATCAGGTCATTTTATCTTCAGGTTTGTATGAGTGAAATTTAAGAAGATAAATTGGTCTTGTAACACTCTCTAAAACAACCCACTTGAGACCCAAGAAACAACCTAGGATTAGTTAGGAGAAATTATGGAATATATTTTTTTGTTTAAAAGAGTCTATTACTAGGTTATAAGGTAAAAAATTTCACTAACAAGTTCCAGAAAAATTCTAATCCACTATAATATAATTTTCTTTTATTAATAAAAATTAGAGGTCACTAGGTTTAAAACTAAGGGTTAGGAGGTTCAATAAGGTTCAGAGGATAATTCCTCACCATACGCACTCTCTCAAAAAATTAAATATTAAACTTGATTTTTCTCACACTTAATACATTAAAAATCTCCCTAAATCATTCGCATTGGATAGGAAATATCCTCACCTTTCCAATGATATAAAGAAGCCCTCCTAACTCCTAATAAAACTCAAGTTATGGGCCGACATGCCTTGGGGTAAAAATTTTCCCAAAGGAGTGGGCTTGCAGGCCTAGGGGAGGAATTTTTCCCCAAGCACAGGCCTGTGGGCCATGAGAAGGTTTTTCACCTAAGAGGGATGCGCGGGTCGGTGGGGAATCATTCCACTTTTTCAACTTTTCGGTTAAAATGCGCAAAGGCACAAATGAACTCGTGCCTCTGCCGATGCCCAACCATGCCACATGTCACACCCCTATTGGCCACTAGTTGGCAGGTAATCGGGAAAAGTTAGAACAATTGACAATAAAAAAGAAAGAGGATAAAAGGATAAATGCACTACATTCCTCCACCCTCGCCTAAGGCGGCCACATGGCAACCATCCATTGGTTGTGGGCTTCCAGGGTGGTGGAGAAACTTTAAGATTTTTTCCCAACAAAAACTAAAAAAAAAAAGAACCATTGACCTTCACTCTTCCACCATCGCGTCGTGTTACCACGTGGTAGCCCCTGATTGGCTGCAGGCCAGCGTGTCGGTAGGGAAAACTTGGAAATTTTTCCCAAAATTTTCCAAAATGTAAAAAGGAAAAAGGGACCTGCTCCACTGCCGATGCCTTGTGACACCACGTGGCATCACCTGATTGGTCGCGGGCCAACGGGGTCATGGGGAAAATATGGAAAATTTTCCCAAAAAAATTTCCTAAGGATTTTAAGGGAAAAATTCAGGACACTGGCCAGCCAAGGAAAAATTTGCTAAAATTTTCTACCAAGAAAGGAAAACTTCATAGGGCCATAACTTTTGATATAGTGCTCAATTTTGGGAAAATGAGTACTTTCTAGAAATCTCTAAAATCCCTCTTTTCACTACAATCATTAATTTTAGATTTTAATAAAGTTTAAGTGGTCAATTTTAATAAAATGGCCTACAGGATTTTTAAAAGTAATTGCTAAATTTTAACTTGTAAATTTTGTTCAATTTTGATCTTGTCCTTCACTCAACATGCCAAACAAACATGGAGAATTATTCTAAGAAGGATTTAGGATGCAATTGGAAGGTAACTTTTCTTGATTGATTTCAAATTCAAATTTTCACAACTTCTAATAGTAAAAATACTGTGAAAGGTTTGGGCCTGATTTTGCAGTGTTTGAAAGATTATTCCTTAAGTGTTTTAGTCCAAATGAGTTCATTTATATCATAACATGTTAGATTTTAAATTTTCAAGGTTATTTATTGTTTTTAGGTTCAAACTCTACATTTTATAGGAAATATTTTATAGTATTAAGATTTAAAACAAAGATCAGATTTGAAAGGGATATTTATCATTTTTCATCTTCCAAATATGGAGATTCATTTCTATTCTAATCTAATACATTTAGTTGATTTAAAAAAACCATTTCATAGCTAAAATGCAAATTCTGATTTCCAATTTGAACATATTTCAAAGGAATAGAGTTACATATATTTCCTTCATATGTATTCCTCATTTCAATTTTCCAAACAGAGATTTTAAATCAAAATTTAATGATCAATCTAAATACAATAATGTAAATTGTTAAAGGTAGTGCAATCTTTTATTTATTTCAAATATTCAACTTTACATATTTCAATTTATTGAATGCAATAACAGATTTCAATTTCTTTCTTTCAAACTTCAAAATTCATCATACATATTACATTTCCTTCACATTCTTTCAAAGCAAAAACAGAGTTTATCTCTTTTTCATTTCACTTTAAAAATTTCATAATCCATACAACATCTTTCCATTTCAAAACATTTACAAATTCATCCACTTCAAAGTGGGAAGGGTTACAATGAGATTTCATTTCACATGGAACTGTCAAACTGTCTTTCTTCTCTACTCCAAAACAACAACATAAATTTCTCCTTTTGGATCACAAAAAAGGCAGGGGAAAGGAAATTCTCTCCACCCAACCAAGACATCCAATGAAGAGGAGAATCAATCCTTCTTCATTGGCCCTCGAGCCTCAACCAAAATGCAATAGAAGGTGTGATTCAACTCATGGCAACAAAAAGCTTCCACATCACAAAGCAATCTTTCAACATGCACATTTCAATTGAAAAACATAGTCTAAAACAAAACAACAGTTTTGCAACCACATAAAAGACATCACACAAGACTTAGACTTCACTATCCAAGCCAAAGGAGCAAGAACTATGGGGGAAGTTGCTTATGCCTCCCAATGGGAATTAGGTATCCACCTGTAATGAACTACTAATAAAAACATCTCCCATATATCCTTATGCCCCCTCACAATCCCTCCGTATGCCCCCCACAAATTTCATTATGCCCCCCCACAAAGTAATAAATGCAAGCTATTTCTTTTCCATGGTGGATCCTAATCCCAAAATCCCTCCATAAAAAAATGGATGCCACTTACATTCCCTTATGCCCCCCCTCAGTGAGTCCTATTATCCTTCTCCTACACCATTCTTAGGCAGTCTACCCAACTAACCGACAAACACAGAAAACATTCACCATTCACACAAACATAAAAATAAATAAAAACATATATGAAGAGCTAAGCTTCTACCTCTCCATGGTATATTTTTTTCCAATACAGTAAGCTTTCAATGTCAAAATACATTCCTAAAATCAGAAATTCCCAAGTATGAAATGATCTCCAATCTCCTCCAAAATCAACAAGATCTCCAAACAGCCAAGGAAAATCCACCCCTAAATGAAATATGCCAAAAAGTGAAATCAAGTAACCAAGTAACCCACAACAAGCCAAGTAAATTCGAATTTAAGGAAGGGAGAAGAGAAGAGGATGAGGTGGATGCATATAGGATGCCACATCATACATCCTCAACTCTAACACAAAAAGTCAACTTCATTCCCCAAGCATAATAAATAAATGGGTGAAAATATGACAAATTACTTACACACTCCAATCAAGCCCACACCCCATAAGGACTACAACTTTAAAACATAAAGAAAGTGTAATTAAAACATGCAGCTTGAATTATAAAAATGCATTAAAAAGGTCTAAAATCAACCCTCCAACCATAGGTATGGTTGGTAAATAAAATTAGGAGGTATAGGACAAGTTTTACTTATCCCACAAGCTTCCAAAATCAACCTCCAAGGACAAATTCTAATTTCCAAGGAGGTGGAGTGTTTTATACTCCAAAATATGACTTAAACAACTCTTACACATACTCACACATCACTTACCACATTTAATACAAGAGCCAACAACTTCTATAATTACTTTATTATATCCCAAATTTTATTTATTTATTTATTTTAACAATATGACTACTCACATTAATTCTCCAAAATTAAAAGAATAATGAAAGGGGTAAATGCATCACAAAATAAACACATGGAAACAATAATTAAAAGGAACCACGTTAATAAAATACACAAATCCCCTTGGTCACATTCAAAGGTAATCCCCCCCATGGGCATGTAGTTTCACAAAACAGGGACGGAAGCCTATAAAATATATTATTACAAAATCAACCAAGTTACAATGGATGGGATGCAATACTTATAGGTATTGTACAGTCATGTGCAGACAAAAGAGAGGTTGCACAGGTATAACCAAAAATACACCAACTTCCATACTACATCTGGGAAGCAAAAAATGAATAATAACAATTATATTGTTAAAATAATATAAAAAACATCCCTAATGTTTACATAAAACAAATATGGTTAGTAAAATCATATAACAACATTATTTAATTAATAAAATTAATTAAATAATTAATTATTTAATGCATAATTAAAATATTAGGTAAATAATAATGAACCTAACATTTCCCTCATTAATTTTGCATTGTCTCAATGGACGAGGAGAGGAATTCTTTGAATAGCTCGAACTTGTCACGTGGAAGTGACTTCGTGAAGATATTTGCTCATTGTTCAGCTATTGGAAAAAAATGAAGTTAGATGTTTTGCTTCAACACATGCTCGTGTATGAAATAAATTTGTACCTCAATGTGCTTTGTTCTCTCATGAAACACTAGATTGCGAACAAGTTTGAGAACACCTTCATTATCAACATACATGGTGGTAGGTTTGTCCTCTGGTATTCCAAGTCCTTCTAGTATGTGACGTAGCCAAATCAATTCATAGACAACTTCTCATGTAGAACGATACTCGGCTTCTATGGAAGACCAAGAAACGAAGTGTTGTTTCTTGCTTCCCCATGATATTAGTCCAGATACCATAAATAATACAAATCCAGAAGTGGATTTTATATCATCAATGTTACCTGCATGATCTGAATATGAATATATAGTCAAGAAGAAGTTGTCATTCTTCTTATATTCAAGACCAATATCCACTGATCCTTTAAGATATCTCAAAATGTGCCTTACTTCTTTCCAATTACAAACTTTGGGTTCCTTCATGAACCTGGATAGATAGCTCACTGCAAAGTTGATATCTGGTCTAGTGTAGGTAAAGTAAATGAGACTCCCAATCAGTTGTCGATAGAAAGTTGCACTTAGCTCAGGAGATGGATCTAAATGAGATAGCTGCAATCTATTCTTTATGGGTGTAGTAATTGGTGTGTAATCCATCATCCTAAACTTCTTGAGCGTTTTCTTGGTATATTTCATCTGAGATACAAAAATGTGATTCTCTTTTTGTCATACTTCCAATCCAAGATAGTAATGCATCAGCCTAAGATCAGTCATGTCGAATGATCAATTAAGATCTTTCTTCATTGCATCGATCATCCTCATTGAACTACAAGTGATGACTATATCATTGACATCCAACTTTGGCCTCATGGCCATATAAGAACATCCAACATGATATAAATATAATCAAAAAATAATCTATATATATGAATCACAACAAAATCAAGGCAATCAACAATATCAATTACAATTTATATCAACGACTATATCATCATCATATAATGTCCATTTTCTAGGTCTACTCACAATATCCAAAAATCACATGTCCGAACAACATTCATAATATATACATGTCAAATAGTACATCATCATCCACCAATGAAGTGTCTTTAATAATCATCATGCATCATAAATAAGTCAAGATCAACAATAATCCATGGTCCAACATCTAACATCATACTAAATCAAAACCATAATAATGTCCATAATGTAATCAACACTATCAAGATTAGTATCAAAAGGTGTCAAAGGGAAGTGGGCACTACAAGTCTAAAACCCTAGTTAAACCCTAGCTGGGAGCATTATACAAAAGAATATGTATAATTTGACCCATTTTTGATTGATTCATCAATATTGATGATTGGATTTTGTATAGTACTCTATTATATTTCATGAAAGGTATGGTTGAGGTCATGGTGATGAGTGGACCCCACTCAAATAGGTCAGTTTCTATAAAATAAGGTTTTGGGAAAAGGTTGTCCAAAGGAGTAGCATGAAAAATTCATGGTGCATGATGTATGTGAGATGTTATTTATTTTAATGGAGGTTTTAGGACATGTTAATGTAGGTACATGGTAATTTAATGTCCATATAGGTTAACTGGTCAAAGTAAATTTTTGTGGTCTCGAAGAGTAGGGTTCAATAAAATTGCTATATCATGACCTACAGGTAAAGTTTGAAGATTATTCAAGTTGTGATGGAAATATGATTCAGATATATTTCCATTTATTTAATATATTCCTCATGATGAGGTTATTTGAAATGGTTTCTAGGTCATTCTTTCGATTAGAAGGTTTTTGGAAGTGCAAGATAATAAGTGTTTTGGTGAAAGTTTTGAGTTGTTTGAATCATGATATAGATTGGGTGATGATTTATATAACTTAAAATATGAAGAGGGACAAATTTAGAATCTAATTAATCCACTTATAGCTATTGAATGTTTGTATAAACGTTTTTATGAGCTAACCTTTGTAAAAATATTTTTGATAGGTTGATTTGGTAAAGACAAAAGTAATTGTGGTTTGAGAATGAGTATGATTCAAGGCTTATAAATTTCTTATAAGTTTTATATAGGTTCTTCCATTTCCATGAAGTTTTTAACTTAGCATTTTTTTTTTATGTTTAAGTGATTTTTTGGGCTTATGAAGTTTATAAAGTGATGAAGGGTGTATGAAACAAATGTTTTGAAATTTACAAAGTGATTTGGGCCCATTAAATGAAATAATTTGATTTGTTGATAAAATGTATGACCTTTTATGAATTTAAAATTATATTTTAATCATATTTAAAGGGTTATGGGTCATGAATATGTATTGCTTTAATGTAAGGGCATTTTTATCTTGTGCTCATGGGTTTTGAGCCATTTTTGGCACATGTAATGAGGGTTTTAGTTACACTGACCTACTTCAGGCATTTTTAGATGTTGTAAAAATATTATGGGATGTTTTTAGTGATGAATTGGTCAAACCAAAGGTGTATGGATTAACTCCTCTGCATTAGAAGAAATAAAATCATATAATTTTGGGTTCAATTTTACACTTGGAGGGAAGAAGTGCGTGTATACATGAGAATATTAGTTATGTTAATAAACAAGAAACTAGCTAAGTAGTTCCATGATCTAACTAAACCTATCATAAACATCAAGATGATTGATAAACAAGATAACTTATACAATAATGAATTAAATGAAAACACTATCATTTTATCTCTAACTACTCTATGATTACTTAAAACATAAATTGAACCTAGTTAAACCTATGAGCAATCAACTTATGTTTGTTGTTTGCTTCAATGGAGGTGAAGAGGTCTCTCTAAAATGGCTATAAGGCCAAGCTAGATACCCTCATAATAACCTACTAGGAAGTTATGGATGCAAGATGGAGGAGATTTAACAATGGAGGATAGCCAAGATCAAATGCCTATTACCTTGGCTAATGCAAATGAGATCTAATGCCAATATCTTTAAATATGAGAGAGATTTTGTTATGTAAACAAGGTGTAAGGTTGAGAGGGAGAGGTGATGCTTCTGTTTATAATTTTTCACTTGGGAGAGTTTGGAATTTGGGTGCATGTGGGACTAAATCTCAAAAAAACACTTTTGGATTAGATTAGGATAAACATGCTTTAGGCGTAGTTAAGCTAGGTTTATGCTAGTTAACTATGATTTAGGCTAGTTAAACTTGATTAGCAAGTTGTTAGAGACTCATTGAGAGTTAGGAGGGGTCTAGATAACCAATTGTGACTGATAGATAGCCTACAAAGCCAATAGAAGTGTTTTAGAGAGAACTAGGGAGGTTCTGAATGGTTGAAAGGAGAAATGTTTAGCTAATAAGAGAAATATTAGCCAAATAAGTTGAATATGGGAAGAATACAACTGAGAAGGAGTTGTAAATGGGCATTTGAGAGTGGGGCGAAGAATGCGGAATTAATGAAGTGTCTTCAATTGGTTGAATCTGATGAAATGATAAGTGTACGAATATTTTAGGTGTCTACATTTACCCGTATTTGAGGTGGCATAAGCGATGTAACTTCAAAGAAAGTAGACAAGCATAAACAAGTAGAAAATTTTGAAGGGATAGAAGAAAAAGAGTAGAATGAAGGATGCCCCCTCAATTGTCGATGGGGTGATAGACGAATGAAAAGAGGATAGAAAGAGAACAGAAGAAAGAATAGTGTGAAGAAGAAGAAAGGAGGTATAGAAGAAAAGGAGTATGAGGAAGGGGGAATGAGCTAACATACATCCAATTCCTTTTAAACAACTTTATTTTTCATCATATTTTTAGAGATCCTCATCATCGGTCCTTATTTACAAAAGAATGAACAAAAGTGTAGTATGACATGAAAATCCATATACAAAAAAATTTCCGCTGCTAAAAACACCAACTCCATGCAACATACAAAATGAAATGCAATATGATAAAGTAAAATATGCCTAAATCCATGCAACATACATAATGCAATGTAATACAAGAAAGTAAACAAGATAAAATAATAGAGAAACATGTATAATGTTTTTGTTATCGAGCTTCAGTTCAAACCATTTTGAATTAATGATAAGGGTTGATGATGGTTCCCCAAGCAAGGATACATGCAAGGGGAATAACATAGGACACTTCAGTCCAATGATAAAGCAATGTGCACTACAAAAAAAGTACCAGACAACTCATTGTGCTCCAGAGTATAGATGAAGTAAGCAGCCTAGATTTTTTTGGAGGTAGATCAAGATGATCCGCGAGTCGCACACAGGAACAAGTGAGAACCAAAGAGAAAAGTTTTGTAGGATAATTTATATTGTTTAGAAGTTTTTTGAAACATATTTGAATATTTTGGATTTTCTAACATATTTGAATGTTTTTATTTTTCTAACATAATTGAATGTTTTGATTTTTCTAACATATTTGAATGTTTTAATTTTTCTAACATATTTGAATATTTTGATTTTTCTAACATATTTGAATGTTTTGATTTTTCTAATATATTTGAATGTTTTTGATGATTTTTCTAACATATTTGAATGTTTTTGTTGATTTTGAAATTTTTATGAAACTATGTAGAGTAATAAGAGGAAGTGTGGATGCCCCTAGCGATAGATGGAATGTACAAGGGAATAAAGCCATGTGCGTATGAGAAAGGTGAAGATGCAAAAATTCCCCAACAATTAGGTAGGATTATTCAAAGGAAAAATCTTCACAGGTATAAGTGGGACCCAAGGCCATTATGGATAGGTTTAACATGATGATTAATGTAAACCAATGAAGTGCTAGGAAGAAACAAGGATGCCCCCAATGTAAGTTGGCCTAAAAGCACATGATAGAAAGGAAGGAGAAGATTGTTTTTGTGAAAGGAGACAAAGGTGTCTAAAAACATGGCATAAAGGAAATACCATACACATGGATGTTCTGAATGAAGTAGAATAATGATGTGAATGTTATGAATGTAGTTTAGAAGCATCAAAATGAATAAGTGATTATCCAAAGGCACAAATCGTGAGACGAGATAAGGACTAAAGTATGAGTTTGAAGAAGGTATAAAAAATACACTTGTTAACATACTAATCCTTCCTACTCATATAGATATAGTGTGTGCACATGGAATTTATTACCTCTTGAAGGGAATATTTAATAGAAAATCAAGTGAGGACACCCTAGTCAATGTGTAGGAATGATATAGTTCGATAGGCAATTTTGTGGATGGATGGTGGAAGGATATCCGTACATTTCTCTGCTACTATCCAGGCATCCATAGTCCCGACAGAGATGTATTTTATTCTAATCACAACATTTCTCTATTTTCAGTTAGGCGTCCATATCCCTGATAGATTTTATTGAAAATACCCCAAGAGAGTAATATATCAATTTTCTTTTTTCTTTTAGCTTTTAGCGAATGATTTTTGATTCTTTTTCTTTATGAAAATTTATTTTAGCTCTCTTGTTTGACAAGGGGTTAAGAACCACTGATGGCTTGATGAGAGGAGGTGGAAGTGATTATGATGATGAAATTGGCTAGTGTTAATAAATATGTCCAAAATTTCTTCGCAACAAGTTTATTAGATGTTGAATGTGATAGGATCTCTAATAGGTTAGTCATTCTTTAATTTACAAAGGTGATGAAAGACCAAGATCAAATAGATACTATAGAGATAAATGTCACAGAATGCATGTGAAAAGGCTAACCAAAATATCATCGAAGGGATGAAAATGGTTGGAAGACTTACAGAATAACAACAAGGAATGGAAGAAAGAAACATCCATGTGTACGCAATACCTGATTGCAATGTTTGACCTTTATACCTTTTATTTTTGTTGTGTTTTCTCAATGTTTTTTTGTATTTTTGCATTTGTTATTTGATTTTTGTATTTTTGATAGTTTTAAGAGGTTAGAACAATAGATTCACTCTTCATGGTAAGAAGAAACAATGATATATGTGACTTCCTTGATAAGGGAGACTAGGCATGTTTGCTTATCAAGAGTCATGTTATCCGTAATATTGATGGTCGTGGTGAGATCATACTCAAAAAATGAATGTGATTTATCTTGAAATGAGGATTTATTATGCAGGATATTGAGTTCCCTATGCACTTTGTGCCATACTTGATGGTTATGTTGATGTGCATTCTTGAATTGTGCTTGCTTTATAATTTTGATATTATTTGAGTTGTTGGGGGCTTTCGATCTCTTGCAAGTTTTGATCTTAGCTTGATAATGAACCTGTTTGGGTTTCTTAGAAGTTAATTTGTGACTTTTTTGATCCTGAGAAGTGGGAGAAAAGAGTGAACATTTATGATTGATGATAGGAATGAGAGAAATGATGGTGGGCTTACCTCGGTCATTGGTAGAAGGATGATGTGATGGATGAAAAGGATATGGTCCAAGAATTGAATAGGATGGGCTATGATGAGGTGAGCCATTGATAGAAGATGATGAAGGGATTCCAAGATATGGCCCTAAGATGGAATAAATTAGGCTACTCAGATGTGAGCCATGGCTAGAAGATGAGGAAGGGATACTAGGATGTGGCCCCAAGAGGGAAGAAATTGGGCTATGAGGACATGGCCCAAGAATAGAAGATGATATCGAGGGAATACTAGGGGGTAACCCAAGTATAGATGAGGAGGGACTACTCAGAGGTGTCCTAAAGATAGAAGAGGATGAAGGGAAGCTAAGACGTTGCCCAAGAATAGAAGGTAATGGGATACTAGGAGGTGACCCATAAGTAGAAAGTGGAGGACAACTTGGGGGTGGCTCCAGGATAGAAGAAGATGATGGGCTACTCAATGGTGACCCAAGGTGAGATTATGATTGAGGAATGAGAAGATAGGCCATGGATCAATGCTAGACCCTAGAATCTCATAATGATCAGAGAAAGGTGAAGATGGAATAATAGAAGAAGAATCAAGTTCCATGACTTTAGGATCTTCCCATATGTTCTAATAAAAGGAATAAACTTCTTTTCCCCAATACACAAGTGTATAAAGTTCTAGAAAGAATCCTTGTTTACAATCCTCTAAAGGGATTTCATCATGTAGTCTAATTGTTCCTTCATTATGAGAGAAATCAATCAGTAAAGGTTGTTATTCTTCAACTATATAAGGTTAACTAGAAGAGATAGGTTTGATAAGCAGGGAATATTGATTGATAAAATAAGATGAAGATGTTCGATGACGTAGATGAGGGGAAGGATTGACCTTATCACTCCTATAAATATTTTAGATAGTGCTTTGAAAATATATCTTAACACATGGTTTCTTTTTAATGGTTCAACGTGGTTGCAGACATTGATCTTTAGAAGATGGATGAGGAAATGACATGATATGATTAAAGGGGATCAAGGGATAAAGAATAATGTAAGTTGGATTGATAGCAGAATGTGACTCAAGAGATAATGTAGGCTTGATGACAGATGTCCCATAAATGGACGATTGGGATTTAGACCTAGGTTGTTTTTCTAGAAGACGACCTAACTGGGAAATTATGATCGCATAGCCATCCATTAAGTTGTGATGTAGGAGTCAAATTAGATGATTGAATAGAGGGAATCCAAGTCGTGGAACTCTTCGACAGAGGAAGAGGTTGTTGAGGTGACTGATGAAGGAGGTCTTGCAAAGAAAGGAAGGACCATGACTCAAGAACCGAATTAGATGTTCAATCGATGGAACTTGGAGTCACACGAGTCTTCAAAGGAGGAAGACATTGTTGAGGTGATTGGAAATGAAGGTCATATAAATGAAGGGAGGATTTTGATTCAAGATGTGATCTAGGGGTATCCAAATAATAGTTGGGATCTGAATCTTCAAAAGAAGAGTGGGAATCTGAATGGTAGTTTGGATCTGAATTGGAAGAATAGTGGGGGGAACTTGAATAATAATTTGGATCAGAGGCATACAAACCATACAACCGAATATGACCTAAAGGTGGGGGAAAGGGTACCCAATTGGACTCTCTAGTACGAAGAACCAAACGAGGCTTAGTTGCAATGGGTATCTTGTGATGTTAATTCCTAAACCTAGGTTTTGTATTTTTGTAAGTGTGAGAAAATGTGTGACAGTCAGTCATTATTGGTGTCGATTAAGCACAAATGTTTAGACCTAGATAGTGTGATGGAAATCCTTCAAAGGGAAGGAAGTGACGTGTCGATTTGAGTAGCATAATAAAAATCAACTAGACATTTTATAATTATGGAGATGCGTGAGTGGTTTTTTGAAGAGGGTCTAAGGAAAAATAGACATTATGATGACATAATACCAATGATATCAAAAGGATTGTCATAGAAAACAAATTTTCTAGGTGAATGATCACAAAGAACAATCATGCTAGTGTGAAACACAAATCCAATCAATAATGAAAGACTCCCTATGTAAAATTTGTGTGTGAAATGATAGTTCGATGCAAAGATGATCAACACAATGTCAATATTTACGTCAAGCTCGAAATGAACAATGCGTAAATATTAACAAAGGGTAGAAGGGACTCCCAATCAAAGGATACCATGACAAGTTCAACAACCAACAAGGCCTAACTGTTAAAGGGTGAGGTTTACAAATGTAAGCCATGTAACCATGCCAATTGGACATGTCTATCAAGATTCGTAGAGAAGTGAGATATTAGAGTCAAAGTGGTATTGAAACGAGGAAAACAAAATAAGTGACACCTTTTAAGAATTGGGAGAATGTTTGAAATCAATCCAAGTCAAAGTATACTAAGGATGTACTAAAATGTGGGAAACATAACACCACAATGTGGATACTTAGATCACATTAATGAAAAACATGACATAATTATATTAATTGTGTTGAGACAATGTGAAAAAGGTAATTTGTCAAAGGGAGATAAAATGATGAATCAATCCTAGCTATGATGATGATATTGAAATCAAGATCAAGTGTTCATCAAATATATGAGGATGCATCCACACACTTTAGATGTTTAACAACACAGCCGCAAACATGGATGAGTGTAAACAAACAAAAAAGAGGTGAACACAATCTATGAAAACACTCTCGAAAGATGCTTTATCTTGTCCAAAATGGACAAAAAGAATGCAAAGGTGTAGATCAAAAGATGGAAATAAACTAAGCGTTACTTGGGTAGAGTTTCATCTCATTCGAAGGTGAGAAATAAACCAAGATAAGTAACACCTTGTAAAATTCATGATGAGATACACTTAGATCTAACTTAAATGGATTTGTTACCATTTTCAAAAAACAAGGATTTGAATCCAAATAATTTATCACTTCATGATGGAAAAAACGTGATAATGGACTAGTAAAGTGGGCTCCTTGATGGGATGGCTTCCTTTATAATATCTCTCAACTAGGTGTCACAAAGACGTCTTAAGCGAGCTTGATTTACCCAAAAATTTGCAATGAATAATTTAGGAGTATCTTAGCTTTACTTTAACCCATTCAAGAATAGTGGGAAATAAATGCATCCATTTGTACTCTCATTGGGGTCACCATATGGACAACTGGTAACGCTAAATCACAAGGAAAAACTTGTCATGTGGGTAAGAGAAGCGCTTCCTGTTTCATCCACGAGATTACAAAGTGGTGGATTACTTTAGGGTTCCTAGAACTACCCCCATTGTCGTAGCTTAAGGTGTTATGCCAAAGGGGTTATGTTCTAGTTAAGTGGATAGGGATGTACCCTTTTTTGAAACTTGCAATATAGTCTGATGAAAGTGGTGTTTTTTTATCTTGCTTAGCTTAATGTGGTTTTAAGTAGCACACCATTTAGCAAGATATATGAAAACACGTATTAGAAGGTTTTTTTTGTCTTAGTTCCTCCTTTCTTTGACATGAAATTTTTTTCCTACATACCAAGATTAGTAATTTTCCACAAAAGGTCAGTATATCAAAAGAGATTTTACGTGTTGCTTTTGATTCCTAAGATCACCAAAAGGTGAGAAGGAAGAGCATACGCAATACAGAAACTCAACTAAAAAAAGTTAATGGAAAACACATTAAGTGCTTTTACAAAAGTTTGAATTCATTTGAACCATTTTTGAAATTTTCATCCATTAGGAAGCATAAAGTAAGTGTTTTTGAAAGTAATAAGATGGTTTTGAAAGTGGTTTTTGTTCCCAAGATCACCTAAAAGGTGTGAGGGAAAAGCATACGCACTTTGAAAAGCCTCTATCAATTAAGAAATGAAACACTTAACTAAGTTAGTCCAAAACAAGACCAAAATAACCCTGCAAACAACTGATTAGTGTCATAAAACCTTTCAAAGTGTTAGAATAGCCAAGAAAACATTTTCTCAAATTTTAAGATACGTTAGAAAATGACTAGTTACCTAATAATGTAAACCATAAATTTTATACAACTCAAAATTCTAATTCTATGATTTCATTGTGTAGATAACTTCAATACCTTTCCAACACAACAAAAATAGAATCGTTTCGAGCTCGGGAGAAACAGTTATGGCCTCCAGAAGATTGATAATGATGCATGTGCTAGGATTTGTGTGCTTGCGCTATGATTTATGGGCCTGTGCCAAGATTTGTGTTCCTACGCTAGAGAAAAGGTGTCTGCACGCCTCTACTAAAAAATGACAGTTTTGAAGGTGTGTTTACCATGGTTTGGGCATGTGCACCTAGTTTAAGGTGCTTGCACGTGGTTTTGGGTACCTGCATGCCTCTGTAAAAAAAATGATAGTTTTTAAGGTGTGTGTGCCATGGTTTGGGCATGTGTGCCTAGTTTAAGGTGCCTACACGTGGTTTTTAGCATGCGCACGTGGTTTTGGGTACTTTTATGCCTCTGTCAAAAAATGAAAGTCAATGGTGCCTATGCTAAAAGAAAGGCGTATGCATGCTCTTCCCTATAGGTGGCTAAAAAACATGAGATTTTAATAAAAACTCAAAAGACATCAAAATTTCATCAATTTGGTTCAATTTTGGTAGCACTTTACCTCCTTTAATCATGCAAAGGGCACAAAAGAAAGACAATTCTAGCTAAACTAGTTAAGAAACCTGATATTTAGCCATTAATACAAAAAGATTAGTGAAATTAAAAACTTGAGCTAATCTAATAAAACATTGAAAAACTAATCTAGAAATCTTGAAACTAACCTAAAAAAGGTTGAAACTAAGAAAAGTTAGAAACTAAAAATAAAAACTTTAAAGTGACTCCATTAATGGAGGATGGACTAAGTGTCCCACCGGGCATGCCAAATGTATGCATGAGAAGATTAGTTAAGTTCATAAACAAGAAACTAGCTAAGTATTTCTATGATCTAACTAAACCTATCATAAACATCAAGATGAGTGCTAAACAAGATAATTTCTACAATAATGAATTAAACTATAACACTATCATTTTATCTCTAACTATTCTATGATTACATAAAACATAAATTGAACATAGTTAAACCTATGATCAATCATATTAGATTTGTTGTTTGATTCAATGGAGGTGAAGAGGTCTCTCTAAAATGGCTACAAGGCCAAGTTAAACACCCTCCTACTAACCTACTATGAAGTTATGGATGCAATATGGAGGAGATTAAATAATGGAGGAAAGCCAAGATCAAATGCCTATTAGCTTGGCTAATGCAAAGGAGGTCTAAAGCCAATATCTCCAAATATGAGAGAGATTTTGTTATGTAAACAAGGTGTAAGGTTAAGAGGGAGAGGTGAGCCTTCAATTTATAGTTTTTCACTTGGGAGAGTTTGGAATTTTGGTGCATGTGGGACTAAAGCTCAAAATTCACTTTTAGATTAGATTAGGATAAACATGCTTTAGGCTTAGTTAAGCTAGGTTTATGCTAGCTAACTAGGGTTTAGGCTAGTTAAAATTGATTAACAAGTGGTTAGAGACTTGTTGAGAGTTGGCAGGGGTCTGGATAACCAATTATGATTGATAGATAGCCTAAAAATCCAATAGAAGTGATCTAGAGAGAACTAGGGAGGTTCTGAATGGTCGAAAGGAAAAATGTTTAGCTAATAAGAGAGATATTAGCAAAATAAGTTGAATATGGGAAGATTATGACTTGGAAGGTGTCGTAAATAGGCATCTGAGAGTAGGGTGAAGAGTGGGGAATTAACAAAGTGTCGTCAATTGGATGAATTAGATGAAATGCTAAGTGTGATAATAGTTTAGGTGTCTACAGTGTGACCTAGAGGAGAGTGATTTATAGGTATGTGTGCATGCTTTGAAGGATGAGGAAGAGAATGACATGTTGAGGACTAATTAAAGACATGAAAATGAAAATTTAGAGAAAATAAAAGTGAAGGAAGAACACGATTATGGGATATTGAATACCTATTTTGTGAGCTATAATTGTGATCTCCATCAATTTTCTCAGCAAAAGAATTTGAGATAAGGCATCTTTAGGTGTCTGAGTTGGTTCTTGGTCATCTTTGGGGGGTTGTAGCCTCTTTTTGGATTTTTTGCTTCACTAAATTATGGGTTTTTGATCCTTGTAGGGTTGGTAACATACCAAAATAGGGGTTGGTGATCCTTTTAAATTTGATTCTTTACTACATCACTTTCCTTTATATAATATAAGTAGAGTTTCAGTGGTTTTTGTTCCCCACAAGATTTTCCCACTTACACTGTGTTTTATTTTTTTGAATTACTTTGTTTTATGATCTCACGGTTGATGTTGCATATCTTAATAAGCACATATGGTTATGAATGTTGTATGAAAAATATATATGATGAATGTATGGTTTGGTAAATGAAAGTAAATTAATTATAGGAATGATTCAACTCCCCATCTCAGTCCCTTTTTATTCTAAAAATTAGTATCAGAGCATGTCCTTGTGAATATATTTTAGCAGCTTGAAGGACATGCACAAGCAATCGGTAAGTCTTCAGATGTTAAGGCTATTTTGAGAAGAAGGAATGAAATATCTCAGTCATGTATTGAGGCCTATCAAATTCAGGTCAAGGATATGGAGATAAAGCATGGTCAAGCCATCAAGGATTTAAAATATTAATTGGAAAATACGTTAAAATCCCTAAAGGAGAAAGAAGATGCTTGTTCAAGGTATGAAGAAAAATTTAAATACCTTGAATCAGATTTGAAGGATGCAACTAGTGATTTGAATAATAATGAGATATTTGAGAATATCTCCAAGGCTCTTGATGAGTGTTTAGAATATTAAAGAGATTTAGATTAAAAATTAGGCCTAGGGATTCAAGGTAAGAATGATCATGAGATGGTCCTAGTTCCAAATCAGATGTGAAGGTCACTAAGAGGACATATTTGAGAAGGTATAACTCAATTAGAAAACATAATTCTATGAGGTATGGCTCTTTATTCAATGGATATTGTTTTTTTAATATTTTGGTCATAGAGATAGATATTTCAAAGAGAGGTCTCCTAGGCGTGATATATCTTTCCTCAAAGGTGAATTATTTTCATGTTGTGAGTATGGTTGTAGCGATCATAATTATGGTTGGAACCTAAGTGTGTTTGAATCAAGGAAGAAGAATTGGGTTGTGTGCCACCAATGTCTTAAGTAAGGGTATATTGCAAAATATTGTCACCAAATGGGATCATCAAGGTACACAACCAGATTTCATGCTCAAAGTGAAATGTTATTCAAGAAGAAAACTCCCATGAATGATTCTAAGGATGTATTGATAAATCTTGATGGAAAAAAGGTGGTTTTTCAAGTAAGTAATGGTAGGCAATCATATTATCAGTCTAACTTTAATCCTAATATAGTGAATTTTGTCAAAGAAAGTGCTTGTGGAATCAAGGAAGGGTCTAAACCAATTTAATGAAGAATGTTATCCTTAGTTGAAGGGATCATAATTCAAGAAGATCATATGTACTTGACTGCTACTCACTCTCCAGTTCATGAGAACTTGAATTCACTTTGACTATCGGACACTTCAAAAGCTATAAGGTATGTAAAATTATATTATCATATGTCTTTGTGTCCTTGTTTATTTTTTAGGTGTCTGATTGTATCATATTGTCATTAAAATTCCATTTCTATAGGTTTTAATCTATTCTCATATTTTGGTCTTTATAAGTAGTCATAGTATATATATCTTGTGCAAGATTCAAGTGATGATGTGTCTCATATGTCAGTATATATGTGTGTGTATATACCCTCATGAATGAAAATATCATAAATTTGTTTGTTAAGTGTTTATGTCTCTCTTTTTGAGTCAAGGTTTTGTCAATTCAAATCTGATTCAATGTTTCATTTCATGTGTGTATCATCATGGTATGTTTTTAGGAGTCTCTTTAGGTCTATGTGCTCATTGGTTGTGTGTAAATTCATCATGGAAAGGATTACTACCAGGGGGTTAGAGTTAAAAGAAGTCATAAATTGAAGCCTTATCAATATAAAAGGTTTTTCAAGTTGTATCTTCAAGTAAGTTTTTTTAATGTTGATACTTAAAAGGTGATATTTTCTTATCCTAGTCCTTCTACATGTATTTTTTTTGTCAAATCTACTCTTAGTAATGTCTTTGGATATGTAGTGAGTCTATTGGTATGGGAATAAAGTCATGTTAAATGTGATGTCCTTAAGTATGTGTTCACATATTTAAGGATCTTGTGGGTTGAATCTATTAAGTTCTAATCTCTCAGAATATTTCCGTGAATAGTTCTCATTCAACTTGTATCTGATAAATCTTACTTTTATCTGATTTTTAGATAGTCCTTCAAGAGATGTAAGATTTGCAATGCATTGATAAATAACTTTCAAATTCTGAAAATATTGTTAGTCAAGGATGTGATTTAAATTTCAAATTCACTATAAGAATTGTGTCTTATCAAGTTAAGTCATGACGAAAGGTTTCATATGTATAAAATTTGAACTCTATTCACTTATGTGGATGAAGGTTGTAACAAGAAATCATTGATGAGCTATGAGTTTACTAGTCCATAAAGTAATGATTGAAATTAAAATAATGTAAGGTCCTACTAATTTTTAATGTCATATTTAATGTAAAGAGATGTTTTTTAGTTGATGTATATGTCCTTTAGCTACAAAAAATTCTTATACTGACAATTATTGTAGTCTATCCTCTTTTTTTGGATCAGTAAATCCTAGCTATGTATTTTAGGTGTCTCATCTCACATGTGGTACCTGTGATGTTACGTGAGTATTTATAAGTAAAATTCTTATGGTCCAATGTTTTGATTAAATTGAGTCTTTAGGTTATATGTATTACATATTGTCAAGAGGTATGCTCAATCAAATTACATCAGATTTCCTGAATTTGTAACGAAGTGTTTGATGTATCTTTGTGGGTTTGAGTCATAGAAGAAGCTCATATATCATGGTATTAAGGATCCAAGTCTATCAAAAGGTTATTTTCAAGATGTAATCTTTAGGTTTCATGAATTCATAGGAACAAGGTGAATTAAAACTTTCTCAGAGTGTTATAAAAGGAGGATTATATGCATAAGAATGTTGTTCAAAGAACTTGTCCATAATGAAATTTTTAGCATTATCCTAAATATGCTGTGTTCAGTTATGTGAAGGATTGAAAATATATTGCAGAGACCCTGAAGTGTTGAAAAAGTTAAAGGTTATTTAATAATGAAGGTGTTTGGTTTATTCAAAAATTCATCTGAGTGGTCTCTCTATCTAAGTCATGATATCAAGGCAATATGGTGCTCTTGAGGAGGAATAAAAGGATCTTATTTATTTATCAGAAGTCCCTAGGAGATATCTCAGGGGTTTGAGCTTAGAAAACCTAGTGGTTTCCTCAAGTTTCTTATGAAGACAAGCCTTATAAGGTTTTGGTCCATGATGTCAAACTACCATAGTGAACTAAAAGGTTTTATTAGTTAAGGACATGTTTTCTAAATTCTAAGAGTATCAATGTGAGTGTCTTTGGTGGAAAGTGAAGGTCATCCATGAAAACTTTGTGAATTTATTGATGGTCCCTTCTAAGTATATGGTATGATATGTCCACTTGTGTCTTAGCTTGACTAATGGAAATCTGGGTGATCTCGGGGTTGTTTTGAAGTTGTATCAAGGATTAAGAATGTTTTATGAAAACTAAAGGTACTGTACAAACTTTAAGTCATCTTGACTATGTTTGAACCTTTATGTTTGTCACAAGTGGTCACATAGATTATACAATTTTTCATTAAGATTCTTGGCTCCATTATAGTTAACCATGATGAAATTGGAGTCAATATAAGGGTGAATGGTTTCCATGATATTTTTAATATATACAAATATTAGATATTTATGTATAAGGAATGTAACTAGTAAATTAATGCATATCATACTAGTTATCATTGTTTTTTGAGTCTTGATGAGTGTGTTGAGTTTCTTATAGTAAAAATAAAGAATTTTGTGTCAAAAATGTTAAGTTACATTTTTTCTAAAGTCATCTAGTCTTTAACAGAGGCCGTGAAGACTAATTCATGAGCATAGGAACAAGGTGATAACCCTATCTAAAGTTCAAGGTGTTTCAAAGGTGAAAGGTTGTAACTTGGAATGCGGAGTTATAGGTAGTACATAAAATATATGAGAAAAATGGATACAAATGGAAGAGTAAAATCATGTATGAGTCTAATGAATTAAGTAAATACTATGGTGGATCTCAATTGCAAAGTTTTAAGTATCTTTGAAAATTTATGTATGTGTATACTAAAGTTGGTATACTCCAATTCAAAGTGAGAAAAGATGCATGATAAGATTTGTATCAACATGGTAAAGAATTATGTTATCTAGGTCAATACTTTAAGAGAAAAATGGTAAGTATACTCTATGAGAATGTATAGCTACTGTGCACAGTCAAAACAAAGTGAATGGCAATGTATAAAGCTACAAGTATCGATATGAATCTGACTATACAATGATGACAGAATGATGGTGTTTGTGTCCTGAAGTCATGAATTTCACTAAAAATTTTATTGCTAGGTAAGTGTTGTGTCTCGAGGTTTTGAAGAATTCCATGGTAGGTTTCATGACTTAGAAAGGTAAAGTGATAGTTTCTTGGAGCCCATCAGAGGTTGACAAAAAGGTATGAAAGTTTCAAAATAGGTATGAGATAGTTTTTTTAGAACTCAGAGATGAATAAGATAAATATGATCTAGTTATGAAGATTTATAGGTGTCAAGAAGCCATGATAGAGTGTGATAGAGTATGTGTGTTATAGTTGAATTTTGTGGCCTTATGATGTAAGAATCCTAAAAATTGTACATGTACAATCAACAATATGAATATTATAGGGATCGGTGCCATGTCTATAAGCTTGTATCATGGTAATTTTGTCAATTTATTTTGGCGATGTTCTTATCAAGAAGATATAATCAAGGGTCTATGTGGGATTTTATAAGAGTACATGGTACAATTACCATACAAGAAAGTAACCTATAGTTGTAGGATTTTATCAAAGGTAGAAGTATGATATTTTTTCAGGTGGATTAATTTGTTTGACCCTATAAAGCTAGGGGGCAAGTGAAAATACTTCTATATGATTATTTGAAGGCCTAACATATTTTCAGGTATGTAGTGAATGTTATCACAGTGTACTATCAAGTTTTGACTTTTGAATGCATGTTATTAGTCATTTATAATAGTTAAGGACTGAGAAGATGGTATGGGACCTAGAAAAAGCATTCAAAGTGAATTCTAGCTAAGTATTCAAGGTAAGTGTTATCCAATTTTGCACACAAGACAAAATGGGACAACATGGTCCTATTATGATCTAACATGAAAAGGCCTTCATGAGATTTTTTTGAAACATTTCGAGTTAATTTTTTGTTTTGAAAATATTTACAGTGTCCCAAGAAGATCTCAGATAATTTTGAATTATTTTCTCCTTTCCTAGGTTTTGAAAGCTTAAGGTTTGACCAAGATGGGGAAATTGTCGGTGATGGGCCCACTTCTAGTCAACATGGGTAAAAGGGTTTAAATTTAATAAATCATGTTAAGAGAGCATATTGTAATTCCATGATCTTTTGGTTTTAAGAAAAGGTCCATTGATTTTAGGATAAAATCTATTTTAAATGGCTTAAATGGTATTGAGCTCTAGGGTATCTCGCTAAAAACCTCAATGAGCTGACATGCCTTCAAAATGATTAGAGTCCCAAGTAGATTTTTTTGGTGGTGTTGTCGTGGTGAGTTGCTTAATTCTTCTAAGGGCTAAAATAATTGACTAGGTAAAATCAACAAGTATGATGGTGTGGTAGACTCATGTGGCTCATCATATCGATATAGTAAGGATTAAGTTTGAGGTGCATGGTTTGAGGCATTTCAAGGTGGAAGTGGAGCATTCGGGTGCTTAGGGTTGAATCTAAGGGATCAAGCATTCAAGCTTAGTAGGAGAAGACAAGCCTATGATGTGAATGGTTAGTGGCTCATGGTTATATAAGGGCTCAAAGCATCAAGCCATTGAATGGGGCTCAGAAATATATTGTGTGGGAAAAAACATGAAGGAAGAAAAGGGGATATTGAGGCATCTAGTTCAGGAAAGTGGCTCACAAAGGTGAAGAGATTCGGGCTTGTTTTCATAAGAATAGAGCCATGTTGGAATTTGTGTGAAGTAAATGAAACTTGAGCCACAGAGGTGTGAAGGAGGAATCAAATCTGAACACAAGTTGAAACCATGAACTCAACTAGGTCATTGTTGGGAAAATCGAGTAACAGAATTCCCTTGCTAATACTGAAGTTTGTATATCAGAAAGCTCATGGTTAAGGTTCTTAGTTCTTTTGTAATGCACTGTAGGTAGATGCATGTCTTAACAGATAGGTGAGTGAACTCGATCATGATCTCGGATCAATGGTCTAAATTAATGCATTTGGATGATCAATCCCCTCAGGAATCACATGGGTTGGGTGGATTTAGATGCTCAAGTTGTATGAGTAGTTAGGGAAAATACCTCGGCATATTTAAAATTGAATTACAATGTCTAAATTAAAGCATCCGAGCTAATATGCAGGAAAGAACTTTTGGAACTTGAGCTAGAATGATGCAAACTCAGCACTGACATATCATGGGATGCATCCTTAAGTTAAAATTGGGGATCGGCTCAGCATGTGGAAGAAATAGATTACTTGGCCGGCATAAGATATGAAATGGATATCAAAGGACCTAGAAGTAGATCACACAATTGATTAGAGCTAGATCAAGTTGAGATTGATGTCGAAGGTTGGATCGAGCTCTTGGGTGAATATTAACTCAGTGGCATGACTTGGAGCTCATAGGAGGATGCATCTCAAGTGGATGAATCCATAAGAAATCAAGTCTGGGTGTGTTTAGAAGACATACCAATCCTTGAGTTTGGACAAGGTGTATCCAAGAGAGACTAAGATTGTAGGATAAGATGCTCAAGATTGATGAAGCTAGTTCAAGTTTCTGAGATAGGATTGGTAGCATGTCAGATAGAAAATGGGAGCTAAATCTCTAGTTGACACACCAACCCCAATCTGTATCAGCTTTGAATATTTGGTGTATGGCTCACGGAGTTGAATGAGAGCTCAATATAGAGGTTGAATGAGGCATGTGGAAGCTGAGAAACTCATCAATTTTCTCAATGGAGTTGACAGTGCACTGGGTTCATTTTGGAAGCTAAAAAATGAGCTTAAGGATGAGTATGGTGATGACAGAGTGACATTCAAACTTAGAAATTTGAGAGAGATCATGTGAATTGAGGTGAACTCGGGCCTTGGAAGTGGCATGAAGCGGGTGGAGGATCTTGGTAGTAACTCGACGTCAATGTATGTATGTCCAAGTTTCCAATGAGTGGCTCGCAAGGTAGTTTTATCATGGAGATGGACGTAAAATCAACAATGGTTTTCACAAATAAACGAACTAAAGGATAAGATCAAACAATTTTTGTTTATCTTGGCAATGAGATTGAGGTAAAGCTCAGAATATCACCTTATAAGGGACTCGGTGATTGAAAAATTTAGAAATGGGGATTTTCGGATGACAAAACCTAAACTTCCGATTTCCTAGGGATATTTGGATGTCAGGCCCCGTAGAATAATTTGGCAAAGAAAATGTAGGGAATTACATGGGATGCATCGAGTTGGTGGAGAAGTGGAGATTGGGAGGCATCTATCCTAGTTGGTGCTCAAGAAAATTGGCCTCCAAAGTTTGAAAATCCCACTTTGGTCTTATCAGGTTTTGTGGCATGTTGGGCCTGCCAGGTTAATGTGACCAAGAGATGAGGATGAATACTGCATCGAAGGTGGAAAGCTATGGTGAATTCTACACTCGACTCACAAATCAGCTAAGGGGGAAAAAATTTAAAGTGAATCCTGAGCCCGGTCATCTTAGGGTGTCAGGTCTGTCAAGGAGGTGTAGCAAGAAGCGGGTGATGCGAAAGAGATCACCTGGTGAGTCATCTTGGTTCGATGAAGTGGTGTCAACGTGTTGTGGGGATGATAATATCTCAGGTGGTTAGATATTAAACACTACTTTTCATGTCAGCATGATGAAAAGGTGTAAGTTCTATGGTGGTTGGGTAGATTATGAATGGTTGGAAAATAAAGACCAAGTTTCTTGGTCAAAATAATCGCTCTTTGCTTTACTCCGCTTAGAGGTTAAGATGGTTTCATTGGAGAAGCTCATTCATTCTATAAAGAGAAGAATCAACCAATGTAAAACATGAAGTTTTGAGCTTGACTGAGTCATCCATAAGGTGAATGCGATGTGGCATGGGAGTCAAGAGACAGATGAAAACTTGGTCGAACGTGGAATGTGGATCTTGGTGTAAGGGGTGCATGGAGTTGAATGCAAGATGGGTTGTTTTCAAGGTACTCGTTAGCATACAAGGTGTTGGTGGTAGAATGAGGTAGAGGTTTTAAATGAAGAGCTCGCCATCATAAAAAAGAAGCTCACGAGTCATCTCGGTAATCCATTTTTCCAAATAAAGAAAAACCCTCATTCGAGACCATACCAAAGGAATATGTTTTATTTTTATTAAAATATTTTATTTTTAATATTATTTTTTTGTTAAAAGTTGAAAATTTCAAAATTTGGAGTTGTGAAGACATGATGGAATGTTGTAAGTGGTGTAATTATTGATGTAATCAATGAAGGCCCTTATGTGTCGTTATTCATGCCCTAGAATTTTAGGCTTTCTCCATCCTTTCTCTCACATATTATTCTATAAATTTAATTTGGAAGCTCATTCAAAAGGGATTCCAACATGTTAGATAGGTTGGAAAGTTAGACATCTTAGGCAAGTGCAATTTTTCAAGAGTCCTCTCTCTTCTGCAAGTTGTCCTTATGTGATGAAAGAGTTGTCAAGCCTCCTCTTCAAGACTGTAATGGAATCCATTGCCTCTTCTAAATGTATGATGCATTGTGCACATTATTGAAGTAATAAAAGTGTGTGTTTTGTGACTAATCTTAGTCCTTTCATCCTTCTATACTTCCTTGTTCCTTTTCTCATGATTACAGGTACACTATGTAAGTTCATGTTTCTATTATAGGTTCTTAGAGTTCTGTGCTTATCAAGTGGTGGAGTATTACATGCAGTTGAGTTGTGGTGTCTGTTCACCCTTCTTAAGTTCATCTTTCTTCACTGGGAAACTGACATATTTCTCTGTTTGATCAAGTTTAATAAAGGGAACACATGTTTATTAGTTTGTGGTATTATGTAACCTCTGTAAGTTATAGTAGGTGAAGTTGACCTATGGTGCACACACCCTCTTAAAATTAACCCTTCCAGAGTTTGGAAACACCCTTTATTTGGTGCATCACCATCCCTAGTATAGTTTCATTTCTGTAAATCTCTTTCCCTAAAATTCCATGAAAATGTTAACATAGGACTAGATAGACATTTTTATTACATTAGGAGTAGTACAACACTTAGTTTAGGAAGAGGAAGCTAGCCTTTGTCAGAGGTTCACCTCAAGCCCAAGTCCCGCATCTTGAGAGGTGATCCCATGTGTCCCAATCACACTGAACATCCTGTTCATATTCTGGCCATTTAGAGGGTGCAGTGATTTGGCGACAATATTAAGTAGACTGTATTTGTACTTTTGGGCTTGAGATACATTCATAAATTCTAATGGGAGTATTGGTTTGAAAAAACAAGGTATGAATAACATGGTTTGGTATGTTAAAAATTGTTGAAATCTCTCTAAAATGTTTGTTTAGGGATCTATGTCTCAAGCATGGTATGGTGAGTAAGAATTTGCTTAGTAGAGCTCAGTCTAAACATAAAAATGATTTATTCTAGTAAAGAATAATGACATGATGCCTTGATACTCTATTTCATGACATTGATGGAATCTTTTTAGTATGAATGGTTCAGTTTGTTTCCTGCTACAATGTTTCCATGAAGGGAAAAATAGGGAATACGAAGAAAAATGCTCAATTTTGCATACCTAGGAGGTGAAATGTGGTGTCTTGACTTAAAATGAGGTAAGTGGATGATGCATTCATGCTTTATTTATGTATTTTAGATGTTGTAGATGCTCCTCATAGGGGAAGCATGGAGATTGCAAGCCTAAAACGAAGGCAAAAATCAGTTTTTGCGCAAAAAATCAAGCTATCGATCTAGTAAGAGACCTTCAGTTGATGTTTCTAACCAAAAAATGATGATTTGAAGTTGTAGAAGATGAAGAATATGCTGCTATAGGTATTTCTTTTTCATTAATGTAAAAAGGGGAGAAGTTCAGGGTGTTTTCCATCAACGAAAATAAGGGAGATTGTTGTTATGTGGTCCTATTAGGTGTTACAATTTATGTAAACTCACATTAATGAAAAAGTGGATATTGTATTAGGGTCATTATATGATGTATATGATCCTAACATGATGATTCATATGTGTCTATATCGGTACAATTAAATTCAATGAAAAAACCTCATTCGAGACCATACCAAAGGAGTATGTTTTATTTTACTTAAAATATTATTTTTTGATTAAAATTTGAAAAATTCAATATTTGGAGTTGTTAAGACATGATGGAATGTTGTAAGTGGTGCAATTATTGATGTCATTAAAGAAGGCCATTATTTTTCAATATTCATGCCCTAGAATTTTAGGCTTTCTCCATCCTTTCTCTCACATATTATTCTATAAATGTAAGTTTGAAGCTCATTCCAAAGGGTTTCCAACATGACAGATAGGTTGGAAAGTTAGATGTCTTAGGCAAGTGAAATTTTCAAGAGTCCTCTCTCTTCTGTAAATTGTCCTTGTGTGTTAAGAGAATTGTCAAGCCTCTTCTTCAAGAATGTAATGATAACCATTGCCTCTTCTGAATGTATGATGCATTGTACATTTTATTGAAGTAATAAAAGTGTGTTTTGTGACTAATCTCATTCATTTCATTCTTCTATACTTCCTTGTGCCTTTTCTCATGCTTGCAGGTACACTGTGCAAGTTGATGTTTCTATTGTAGGTTCTTGGAGTTTTGTTCTTATAAAGTGGTGGAGTATTGCATGTAGCTGAGTTGTGGTGTTTGTTCACCCTTCTTAAGTTCATATTTCTTCACTAAGAAACTGATATATTTCTATCTGATCAATTTTAACAAAGGGAACACATGTTTCTTAGTCTGTGGTATTCTGTACCCTCTCTAAGTTGCAATAGGTGAAGTTGACCTGTGGTGCACACACCCTCTTCAACTTAACCCTTCTTGATTCTGGAAACACCCTTTATTTGGTGTATCATCATCCTTAGTATAGTTTCATTTCTACAAATCTCTTTCCCTAAAACCGCATGAAAATGTTATCATAGGACTAGATAGACATTTTTATTACACTAGGATTAGTACAACACTTAGTTTAGGAAGAGGAAGATGACCTTCTCTAGAGGTTCACCTCGAGCCAAATTCCCACAGCTTCAGAGGTGATCCCATGTGTCCCAATCTCACCAAAATTACTGTTCATATTTTAGCTATTTGGAGGGTGCAGTGATTTGGCAAAAACACTGTTTGGCATGCCCAGTGGGACAAAGAGTTACTACTTCTCTTCTCACTTACAAAAGTCAAAGTAACTGACGACTCTATATCTCTGGATTCCACATCTTAGTGTGTTAACTTATGTAAAGAATTCAAACAAGAGATTCTTCAAATAAAGGAAATTATGATCATATCAAACTTTCCTTGTCTACTCCAAAGAGAAGACGAAGAGGCATTTCAACATCACCAATTGTAGCTCTACCTTATAGGGGTCATTCAACTCCTCTGTATTGAATGTTTCAATCCACTAGGGAACAATCAATCTCTTGTTACTATGGCACAAAACAAAGTTGTTCCCCCTTTCAATGCAAGCAGTCCTCTTTTGTTGGCTCAACATGACCCTATACCTATTGCAGAACTCAAAAGTTTTCCATTTTACATATTCTTGATTTAGCCAAAATTTGTGCCATACATAATGTCATGGAGGAAAACGTTGCTGTTAGACTACTTTCTACCTCTTTTAAGGGAAAAGAACTTCAATGGTTTCAAGGGTTAAGTGTTGGTAGCATAACCAATTGGGAAAAATTAGGAGAAAATATTTGTAAATAGTTTGAAGACAAGAGTGATAATATTTCAATTTTGGAACAACTCACTACCATAAAGAGAGCTTCCCAAGAATACATGAGTTACTTCAACTTCTGATTCCATAGGACCTAGAATAGGATTTCGACACTTTTAAATCCTTTTGCACATAATGAATTCTTGTATTATTTGTGAGCCTTAAATAGTGATGTAGTAGTCTTGATATAGTCCATGGGAGGGGATACATTACCTAATGCCTATGAAGTTTCCATAAGAGTTGAAAATTCCTTGATTCAGGTTGGAAAGATAGCTCCACGACCGCTAGTGTTGTTGTCTCTAGATCTTATAAACAATCAGCCTATCATTGCTTCTATTCCAGTAGCCTCTATTCAACTAGCTCAGTCTACCCCTACCTCTTCAGATGATCTATTTGAAGTCAATTCATTACTGTAAATGTTTGGAAATGAGCTTGTTCCACTCAAGAGGCAACAATTTCAATACAATCATCCATATCAGCCACAAAATTAGTAGTATCAGGCTAACCATCCTTCTTTTCAGGGGAACAATCAACAAAAAAATTAGGCTACAAATCAAGCTGTGAATGTCAAACCTTTGAACTTTCGGAACCGTCTTGCTACTAGTTCATCTAGAGTCATTGTACATGTCTAGAACAATCTAGTCCAAGACTACGAATGGTGCTACCCTTGTTCTCAACCCCACAATCAAAATATCTATCCCAATGGAGTTCTTGGCTAGGCTGTTATGGTTCAAATAATATCTGAACCTTCTAAGAAAAAAAACAACACATCTACATAAGAAATAACAGATCAACCGTAGGCACCTAAAGAAACCCCTTTGCTAAACTAGAAAGAAAAAGATTTTTGTGGGTTGAATACAGATCCTTCATCTATAGCGGAAAAAACTTGTTCAACGAAGATAGCCATGGAACCTAAAACTTCCAAAGCTGATCAAACATCCACTTCATAACTTCATACACAAGTAAGTGTTGATAATTATGTGGGAAAGAAACCACTGGAAATACTTGTTAGCCAAGTCGCAAGAAAAGAAAGTTCATCAAGCATCACGGTACCCAACAAGAATTTTCTAAAGGAGGATCCTAACGCTAAAAAAGGTGTAAAAAAATTAGGATAAATACCCTTCACCATAGTGGAAGAAATGAAGAAAAGTAACCTGAGTGTTACTGTATGGGACACACTCTCAATTCCTTCTCAAAGAAACTTGTTGTGAGAGGCTTTAAACAGTTTTGGTACAACTGAAGGATCATCAATTCATGGAGCAAAAAATACTACAAGTTTGGTTCAGCCAGAAGGGAAAATTATTCCTAAAGTAAAAAAACCACCACCATTCTATATTTCCTTGATCATTGGAAACCACTTGGTGCATAATTGCATGATCGATTCTAGTGCAAGTAGTCCAGTCATGCCCAAACCAATTGCATATGTACTAGGCATACAATATACACCAATTGCAAGAGGATTTGTTCTGCTAGATGGCACAATGGTTAAGAGTATTAGAGTTATCAAAGGACTTTAGGTTACCATTCATGCATGCCCAAGTTTTTCATTCACCCAAGACATATCATTCATTGATCTTCCTTCTCTCTTCGCCATTTGTCTATCATGAGATTTCACTGCCAAGATGGGTGGTTATTTATTAGCTGATTGGTCACATATGATTCTTAGGACTCGATATGAAATAAAAGTAACTATAAGGGAATAACCAATCTACCACAATCATGTATAACCCTACATTTCTAATCCTATAAATGGGAATTACACCATCGAAGATCTAGAAGAAGAAGATGTTGATCATGAACCAGCCACTCTTGTTGAAGAAGTCCATGATATTGTGCTAGATGAAGTAAGTGGAGATCATCAGTAGGATCCCTATGCTGATGTGTTGGTAGAAGAAGAAGTTAGTTTGTTGCTTTTGGAAGAAACGAGATTGGGTACATACTGCATTCATGAAGAAGATACAATCATACCGCAACTTGTCAAAACACCAAGCGATTTGGAAGGACTATGGAAATTGTTCTTCGATGGACTGAGAAGTAAGAATGGATCTGGTGCTGGTGTTATGTTAATTTCTCCAAAGGGAGATAATTAATTCTCATTTTTTTGTTGTAGTTCAGTTGTACTAACAATGTTTCTTAATATGAGGCCTTGGTACAAGGAATTCAACTAGCCCAAAAGAAGGGGTTCAAAGCCCTTACTATTTTTGGAGACAATGAGTTAGTTTTCCATCAAATGAAGTCGAGTAGTGCATCCAATAATGATCTTTTAAGATTATACAAGAATTGAATCTAGGACTTGATTAAAGATTTCAAAGATTTTGGAATCCACGCAGTTCATGGAAATCAGAATAAATATATTGATAGGCTTGCTAAAATTGGCTCGTAATATGACATAGCTATTGATGTCATCAAAGAAGGGAAGAAATTTGTCAAAATGGTGGTTTTGACCTACATTCCTGATAATGTGAGTAGTTGGAAAGTGTTCGATAGTGACAAACAAATTGTCCTTTTCCTACAAGAAGAGGTAGAGTTTGTTGAAATAAATTAGGATAAGTTGTAAGAGTCATATGGTGATCAAATTATAAAATTGAAAAGTAAATAAACTACCAAAAGGCTTAGTCACTCTGGAATCCATTTTCAATTCAGAAAATCAATCCAAAAGAAAAAGTTCTAACATGGTGGTAAAAGAAGAAGATTTTGACGAAGCCGAGGTAGCACATGAGAAGTTTCTAAAGATTGGAAAAGTGTGTACTTCTGAAGAGAAAGAATATTTAATCAAAGTTTTCAAAAGTATCATGACATCTTTTGCGTGGAGCTATAAAGACCTGTGTGGTTTTGATCCAGGTCTAGCACAACATACCATCAAACTGGATCCTAATTCCAAGCCAGTTCACCAAAAATAGAGGCCAATTAATCCCAAAATCAAGCCACTAATGAGAAAGGAGTTAACCAAACTCATCGAGGCCTGCATATTATTTTCCCATCAAGCACTCCTCTTAGGTAGCCAATCTAGTGCCTGTAAGGAAGAAGAATGGAGAGATTCGGTTGTGCGCATAGATTTCAGGGATTTGAATCGTGTGTCATTGAAAGACCATTACCCTCTTCCATCAATAGAGAAGATCCTTCAAACAATGGTAGGAGCTCAAAGATTGTATTTACTCGATGGATATTTGGGTTATAATCAAATCCTAGTTCAATAATCTAACCAATTCAAAATGAATTTCACTGCCAAGTGGGGCATGCATTCCTACAACAAAATTCTGTTCGGATTGTCCAACACTAGGGCTACTTTACAAAGATCCATAAATATGGAATTTAAAGGACTAATCAAGGATATCATCTTGGTTTACTTGGATAACATAACTATATATTCTAAGCATGCAGATAATCACATCGCACATCTAAGGAAGTTTTTCTGAAGATGTACGGAATTTGGGGTTTCACTCAATCCCAAGAAGTGTATTTTTGTAGTGCATGAGGGAAATTTGTTGGGGAATTTTGTTTCATTGGAAGGAATGTCAATAAATCCATCCAGGATTTGTTTGATTATGTCCTTATCTCTCTCAAGTCATAAGACGAGTCTCTAGATTTTATGGGAACCATAAACTTCGTGTCGAGATTCATCCCTCAATTCGTGACATTGTCTAAACCATTGAAAATCATGCTGAAGGAAAACATGATAGTCTCATGGAAAAAGGAAGAATGAGAGAGATTTGAAGCCATCAAAACAAAAATTTCTCAAGATCCCATACTAGTGAAACTTATATTTGATAAATAATTTATCCTTTATGCTTTTACAGGTCAAGAGAACATTTCAGGGATCCTCACCCAAAAAAATGATGATCTAATGGAGAAACCAATTAATTTCTTCATTCAATCCCTCAAATACTATGATATCAAATACTCATTTTTTGAAAAACAAGTCTTTGTTGTTATTTGAGATTTGAAGAAATTCAAGCACATGTTGTCTAACAACAAAATTCATCTGATGGTGTCTCATTCTAGGTGTCAAGGAGTTTTTGCTGAACAAAGAGATGAATGAGAAGCGTGCTGGATGGATCATGAAGGTGATGGAGTATGATGTACATATCAAGGTTACCAAGCTTGTCAAAGGTAAATGTTTGTGTCAACAACTTGCTGTAGACATGGAATCAAAAGGTTATGACGGATACGATGCTCCTAAACACTGATGAGAGTGATGATCAAGTTGATTGGTTATCCAAAATGAATAATTTCCTCTTCTTAGGAGTATATCTTGTGAACATAGATAGAAATCAAAGACATAGTTTCCATCTTCAATCTATTCCATATGTTTTGGTGGATAATGTTCTCTTTTGAAAGGATTTGAATGGTGTCCTCCTTTGGTGCATAAGACCAGAAGAGGTGAGTAAGATACTAGAAGAATTTCATAATGGCCTATCTGGAGAACATTACTCTACATGAACAACTGCTACCAAAATCATGTGAGCCAGTTACTATTGGTTGGATTTGTTTAAATATGTCCATCTCTAGATAAGGAGATATAAAGAGTGCCTTTTTCACAGGAAAGCAGAAGTTGACAGCTCTTCCACTGCATCCAATTAGAGTGGATCAACCCTTTGTTCAATGGGGGTTGGAATTCATCAGAATGATTAATCCTTCATCTAGTGATGGACATAAATGGGTCCTTACTACAACAGACTATTTTACTCGATGGAAAGGGGTGGTAGCATTGAAGGAGAGAAATGAAAAGGTAGTTCTGGATTTTTTGGAAAGTATAATGACAAGGTTCGGTGCTCCTTTTACAGTCATTTTAGACAATGCGATGGCTTTTCTTAGTATGAAGTTGAGTGAATGGGCTGCTAAAAATGGGGTCTACCTCAAGACTTCATCCAATTACTATCTACAAGGAAATGGATTGTCTAAGTCTAGTAACAAAAACCTCATAAGGATTATTAAGCACACGATGGAAACTAATAAGAGGACTTGGCATACACAACTTAAGACTACCTTATGGGAAGATTGAATCACACCTAAAAGGGCCATAGGGAATTCTCCTTTTGTGCTTGTATATGGAAGGGAAACAAAACTTCCACTCTCCTTGGAGTTACCTTCTTTGGAGTTAGCTCATCAACTTTAAGTTATGGAGAGTGATCCTCTAACAGTAAGGTTCACTGAACTCATGGAGTTAGAGGAAGTATGAAACAAGGCTATGAAGAATTTGGAGCAACATCAGGCTCAGGTTAAGAAATATTTTGACAAGAAGGCATCTGACAGGCATTTTCAAGAGGGAGATCTAGTCCTCAAATGGGATGAAGATAGGGCCAAACTAGGAAAGCACTCCAAGTTTAACACTCTCTGGAGTGGGCCATACATCATCATGAGTTACAAAGAGGTGAATTCATTTCATTTATCCAGGCTCAATGGAGAAGAAGTTCCCATTCATGTGAATGGGATACATCTCAAATATTTATTTTGAGTAGTGTTCCACCCCCTATATAGTTTAGTTAGGTATTTTCCTCCAAGTGCTTATGCACATTGTTGTGTTTGTTACTACTTTTTCCTTTCCTTTTTGTTGTGTTTTTGTGTTGTTGCACATTGTTTCATCATTAGAGGTTTTTCAAGGAAGAGAAAAGTTCAAGGTTTCCATAAGAATTTTTCAAAATATCCCCAATTCCTTGACTACTTTATTAAAAATTCTGTAGTATGCCTCCATAGATGCCAAGTGTTCAATAGTATTCAATATACTTCATGCTTAGCATTCCAAAGAGGTCCGATATCGGCAATGCTCAAGGAGATTCCAGGATGTAACATAGAAGATCAAATCACTCTCTAGACTCTAACATATTTAATCCATGCCCAATGGATGACTTAAGGCTATGGGAGTCATGCTTAGCAGGAAATCATCCCTGAGAGGTCACCAAAAATGTTAACCAATTTTTCACACATGATAAAATAGGACAACAGGGTCCTATTATGATCTAACACAAAAAGGCCTTCATGAGACTTTTTTGGAACATTTCGAGTTAATTTTGTGTTTTGACATATTTACAGTGTCCCAAGAATATCTCAGATAATTTTGAATTATTTTCTCCTTTCCTATCTTTTGAAAGCTTAAGGTTTTCCCAAGATGGGAAAATTGTCGGTGACGGGACCACTTTTGGTCAACATGGGTAAAAGGATTTAAATTTTATAAATCATGTTAAGAGAGCATATTGTAATTCCATGATCTTTTGGTTTTAAGAAAAGGTCCAATGAGTTTAGGATAAAATCTGGTTTCAATGGCCTAAATGGAATTGAGCTCTACGATAGCTCACCGAGAAGCTCGATGATCTGACATGCATTCACAATGATTAGAGTCCAAAGTAGCTTGTTTTTTTGGTGGTTTTCATGGTGAGTTGCTTAAGTTTGTTAAGGGATAAACTCATTGACTATGTCAAATCGACAAGTACGATGGTGTGGTAGACTCATGTGGCTCATCATACCAATAGAGTAAGGATTAAGTTTGAGGTGCATGGTTTCAGCCATGTCGAGGTGGAAGTGGAGAATTCAAGTGCTCAGGTTTGAATCTAAGGGATCAAGCATTCAAACTCGGTATGATAAGTTGATCCTATGGTGAAAATGGTTAGAAAATAATGGTGATATAAGGGCTCAATGCATCAAGCCATTGAATGGGGCTCGAAAATCTATTCTGTGGGCATAAACGTGAAGGAATCAAATAGGAGATTAAGGCATCAAGTTTAGGAAAGTGGCTTACAAAGGTGAAGTGGGTCAGGTTTTTTTTCATAATAATAGAGACATGTTGGCATTTGGGTGAAGAAAATGAAACTTGAGCCATGAAGGCACGAAGGAGGAATCAACTCTGAACACAATTCGAAACCATGAACTCAGCTGTGTCATTTTTGGGAAAATTGAGTTACAGAATTCCCTATCTAATATTGAAGTTTGTATATCAGAAAGCTCATGGTCAAGGTTCTCAGTTCATGTGTAATAGACTACAGGAATAATAATGTCTCAATAGATAAGCGGGTGATCTTGAGCATGATCTCAGCTCAATGGTCTAAATTAATGCATGTGGATGATGAAGCCCCTTAGGAATCAAATGGGTTGGGTGGATTTATATGGTGAGGTTATATGTACTGTTAGGGAAAATATCTTGGAAGATTTAAAATTAAATTACTATGTCTAAATCATATCATTTGAGATAAGATGGAGGAAAGAACTTTCGGAACTTGAGCTAGAATTATGCAAACTCAGCACTAACATATCATGGGATGCATCCTCAAGTTCATATTGGAGATCAGCTCAACATGTGGAAGAAATAGATGACTTGGTCAGCATAAGATATGAAATGGATATCGAAGGACCCAGAAGTAGATCACACAATTGATTAGAGCTAGATAAAATTGAGATTGAGGTAGAAGGTCATATCGAGCTTGTGGGTGAATAGTAACTTAGTGGCATGACTTGGAGCTCGTAGGAGGATGCAGCTCGAGAGGATGAATCCATAAGAAATCAAGTTGGGTGTGTTCAGAAGATGGACCAATCCACAATTTTGGACAAGGCGCATCTAAGAGAGACTAAGATTATACGAGGAGATGCTCGAGGTTGATGAATCTAGTTTAGGTTTCCAAGCTAGGATTGTTAGCATGTCAAATAGAAAATGGGAGCCAACTCGCTAGTTGACACAATGACCCCAATCTGTATCAGCTCTAAATATTCATTGTATTGCTCATGAAGTTGAATGAGAGCTTGATATAGAGGTTGAATGAGGCATGAAGAAGCTCATAAAATCATCATTTTTCTTGACGGGGTTGACAGTGCACTGGATTCATTTTGGAAGATAAAAAATGAGCATGATGATGATAGAGTGACATTCAAAGTTAGAACATTGAGAGAGATCACGTGAATTGAGGTGAAATTAGGCCTTAGAAGTGGTGTGAAGTGGGTGAAGGATCTGTGTAGCAACTCGATGTCAGTGCATGTATGTCTAACTTAATAATGAGTGACTTGCAAGGTAGTTTCTGCATGGAGATGGACATAAAATCAACAATCTCTTGCGTAAATAAATGAAATAAAGTAGAAGATCACATAGTTTTTGTTTATCTTGGCAATGAGATTGAGGTTAATCTTGGATATCACCTTGTAAAGGACTCATTGATTGTAAAATTCAGAAATGGGGATTTTTGGATGCCAAAACCCAAACTACCGATTGCCAAGGGATCTTTAGATGTTGGGCACCGTGGAATAATTTGGCAAAGCCATTGTAGGGAATTACGTGGGATGCATGAGATGGTGTAGAAGTGGACATTAGGAGCCATCCAACCTAGTTGGTGTGTAGGAAAATTGGCCTCTAAAGTCAAAAAATCCCACTCTGGACTTGTCAGGTTTCATGTCATGTTGGGCCTGCCAAGTTAATATGAACAAGATATGAGGATGAATATTGTATCGAAGGTGGTGAGCCATGGTAAATTCCATGCTCGACTCAAAAATTGGCTCAGGGGGAAAAAATTCAAAATGAATCCTAAGCCCAGTCATCTCAGGGTGTCGGGTCCACCGAGGAGATGTGGTAAGAAGCGAGTGATGTAGAAGATCTCACTTGGTGAGTCATCTTGGTTCGATGAAGTGGTGTCAACGTGTCATTGGGATGAGAATATCTCATGTGGTTAGATATTAAACACCAAGTTTAATGTTGGAACTATGAAAAGGGGTAAGTTTTGTGATGGTTGGATTGATTATGAATAGTTGGTGAATAAATACCAAGTTACTCAGTCAAACTACTCACTCTCTACTTTAATCCACTTAGAGTTTAAGAGGGTTTCGTTGGAGAAGCTCATTCAAGATATAAATCAAAGAATCAACCAATGTCAAACATGAAGTTTTGGGCTCGACCGAGTCATCCATCAGGTGAATGCGATGCGGCATTGGAGTTGAGAGGTAGGTGGAAACTTGGTCAAACATGGAATGTAGAGCTCGGTGTAAGGGGTGCATGGAGTTAAATGCAAGCGGGGTTGTTTTCAAGGTACTTGTTAGCATACAAGGTGTTGGTGGTAGAATGAGGTAGAGGTTTTAAATGAATAGCTCGCCATCATAAAAACGAAGCTCACGAGTCATCTCGGTAATCCATTTTTCCAAATAAAGAAAAACCCTCATTCGAGACCATACCAAAGGAATATGTTTTATTTTTATTAAAATATTTTATTTTTAATATTAGTTTTTGATTAAAATTTGAAAAATTCAAAAATTGGACTTGTGAAGACATGATGGAATTTTGTAAGTGGTGTAACTATTGATATAATTAATGAAGGAAATTATGTCTAATTATTGATTCCCTACAATTTTAGGCTTTCTCCATCCTTTCTCTCACATATTATTCTATAAATTTAAGTTGGAAGCTCATTCCAAAGGGGTTCCAATAGGTCAGATAGGTTGGAAAGTTAGACATCTTAAGCAAGTGCAATTTTTCAAAAGTCCTCTCTCTTCTGCAAGTTGTCCTTATGCGATGAGAGAGCTATGAAGGCTCCTCTTTAAGACTATAATGGAAACCATTGGCTCTTCTGAATTTATGAATCATTGTGCACATTATTGAAGTAATAAAAGTGTGTGTTTTGTGACTAATCTTAGTCCTTTCATCCTTTTATACTTCCTTGTCCCTTTTCTCATGCTTGTAGGTACAATGTGCAAGTTCATGTTTCTATTATAGGTTCCTTGAGTTCTGTGTTTATCAAGTGGTGGAGTATTGCATGCAATTGAGTTGTGGTGTCCTTTCACCCTTCTTAAGTTCATCTTTATTCACTGGGAAACTGGTATATTGCTCTGTTTGATCAAGTTTAACAAAGGGAATACATGTTTCTTAGTTTGTGGTATTATATAACCTCTCTAAGTTGCAGTAGGTGAAGTTGACCTGTGGTGCACACATCCTCTTAAAATTAACCCTTCCTGAGTCTAACAACACTCTTTATTTTGTGCATCACCATCCCTAGTATAGTTTCATTTCTACAAATCTCTTTCCCTAAAAGCCCATGAAAATGTTAGCATAGGACTAGATATCCATTTTTATTACACTAGGAGAAGTACAACACTTAGTTTAGGAAGAGAAAGTTGGCTTTCTTTGGAGGTTCACCTGGAGCCCAAGTCCCACAGCTTGAGAGGTGATCCCATGTGTCCTAATCACACTGAATGTCCTATTCAAATTTTGGCCATTTGGAGGTTGTAGTGATTTGGTGAAAAAATTAAGTAGATTGTATTTGTACTTTTGGGCTTGAGATAGGTTCCTAAATTCTAATGGGAGTGTTGGTTTGAAAACATGGTTAGGCATGTTAAAATTGTTTGAAATTTCTCTAAAATGTTTTTTTAGGGATCTATGTCTCAAGAATGGTATGACGAGTAAGAATTTGCTTAGTAGAGCTTAGTCTAAACCTAAAAAATGATGGAATCTGGTAAATAATAATGACATGATGCCTTGATACTCTATTTCATGACATTGATGGAATATTTTTAGTATGAATGGTTCAGTTTGTGGCTTGTTATAGTGTTTCCATGAAGGAAAAAACAAGTAATAAGGAGAAAATTGCTCAATTTTGCATGCCTAGGAGGTGAAATTTGGTTTCTTGACTTCAAATGAGTTAAGTGGATGATGCATTCATTCTTTATTTATGTAGTTCAGATGTTGTAGATTCTCCTCCTAGGGGGAACATGGAGATTGCATTCCTAAAAAGAAGGCAAAAATCAGTTTTTGCACTAAAAATCAAGCTATCGATCTAGTAAGAGACCTTTGGTTGATGTTTCTAACCAAAACATGATGATTTGAAGTTGTGGAAGATGAATAATATGCTGTTATAGGTATTCCTTTTTCATTAATGTAAAACGGGGAGAAGTTCAGGGTGTTTTCCATCAATGAAAAACAGGGAGATTGTTGGCATGTGGTCCTATTAGGTGTTACAATTTATACAAAACCACATTAATGAAAAAGTGGATATTATATTAGGGTCATTATATGATGTATATTATCCTAACATGATGATTCATATGTGTCTATATTGGTACAGTGAAATTCACTGAGGATTGTTTGCTCTTTTCAAGCCTATTCATGTGCCTAGGTAATGTAGCATGTTAGTATGAGCTTCTTGGATGCTTGAGAAGGATTTTGACATGATTTATAGCAGGTTTGAATCATTAGTGGGAATTCACAAAAGTGTCATGATGCAGATACAAGTGGTTCACTATGTTACATATGCTCATTGGGAGCAGTTATGGTTGTTTGGAGGTGTGACAATGCGGTTTATAACTATATGATCTCATGAAAGCATGAATTTGGGTTTATGATGATATATCAAGTATTTTTGGGTCATTTTTATATGTTTTATGATGAGTTATTTCATTCTTTAAGTTTACCCTAGCTTCTACAATGAGGAACAAACATATAAGTATAGGTAAGTCTTAATGGATGGAGAGATTTAAGTATGGTGTTGAAATTATGGTGATTGGAGATGTTATTCTAATGTTTCATGGTGTTCTGAAAAAAAATTCAGGTTTCTAAGATGATAATTTTATAAGTTATGACAATTTATATGAGGTAAGGTCAAGAACAAGTCAAAATCTAGGTCGAATTTGAACTTCTGATGCTCATTGTGATTTTTTTTCTTTCCATGGGACCTTTTTGCTTTTAGGTATGTTTATATGGTGAGTTTATAAAATTTTCCACAAATAACTAGGTCATTTAATCATTAGGTTTTTATGAATGAATGTTAAAAAGATAAAGTGGTCTAAAACACTAGTTAAGCCCTAGGTAACAACAATCTATAAAAGAAGATGTATAGTGACTTAGTTTTGATTGATAAATAAAGATTGATGATTGTATTTTTTTATAGGAATATCTTATCTTTCCATAAATGTATGGTTAAGGTCATGGTGATGAGTTGGCCACACTCAAACATGCCTGTTTATGAAGAAGAAGGATTTGGGACAAGGTTGTCTAAAGGAGTAGCATGAAACATTTGTGGTGCATGATGTATGTTAGATTATAGTGATTTAAATGGATGTTTCAAGACATTTTCATGTAGTTATATGGTCATTTTAGGTCCATACAGGTTGACTGGTCAAAGGGTAGTTTTGTGGTCTCAAATATTAGGGTTTAGTAAAATGGCTATATCATGAGCTACATGTGGATTTTGAAGATTATTTAAGTTGTGTTGGAAAGAGGACTAAAACATATTTCAAATTATATAATTTTTTACTCATGATGATTCCATATGATAGGGTTTATTTTTCATTATTTGGATAGGAAATGTTTTGGTAGTACAGGATAAGATGTGTTCTTATCAAGGTTTAGATTTTTTGAAGCATGAGATGGATTGGGTGATACTTGCTATCCCATGGAATGTGAATAGGTATTAATTTTTAATCCAATTAATCCATTTTTAGGTATTTAATATTTGTATAATTTTTTTTATGATCTAACCTTTCCAAAAGTAATTTTTGGTAGGTTGATTTGGTGAAGAAAAACGTAACTGTGGATTTATCTTGATGTTAAATCAAGGATTAGAAATGACTTAGAAGTTTTATATAGGTTCTATAATTTCCATAAACTTGTTACATGTCATATTTTTCTCATTTTTAATTTATTTTGTTGGCTTATGAAGTTTCCAGGGTGTTGATGGGTGTAGGAAACAACAGTTTTGATATTTACAAAGGGATCTGGGCCCATTAAATGAAATAATTTGATTGGTTGATAAAATTTATGACAATGTATGAATGAAAAATGATATTTTAATCATATATAAATGGTTATGGGTCATGAGTATGTATTTATTTTATGTAAGGTCATTTTTATTTTTGTGCCCATGGAGTTTTGAGCAATTTTTGGCACATGTAACGAGGATTTTAGTTAGGTTGGCCTAATTTTGTAAATTGTAGCTATCATGAAAAATTTAGGGGTTTTTTTGGTGATGCATTTTTTAAAACAAATGTGTATGACCGATCTCTTTTGGGTTATAAATAAAATCATATAAAAGTGGTGTTTTGGATTCTCTTTTGAACTAGTGCTCTTAGAGGGAAGAAGTGTGACCTAGAGGAGAGTGAGTTGCAAGTATGTGTGCATGATTTTAAGTATAAGGAATATAATGATAGGTTTATTACTGATTTAATACATGATAACAAGAATTTATAAAAAGGAAAAGTTAAGAAAGAACAAGATTATGAGAGATTAAAGCTAGTGTGTGAACTACGGTTTGTAAGTTGAAATTGTGATCTCCGGTAGTTGTGGTAGTAGAAAAATAATATATTAGAAATATTTAGGTGGTTGAGTTTGTTATTTTTCATTTTTTGGTGGTTTTATCCTCCTTTTGGAGTTATTGCTTCAATGAATTAGGGGTTGGTTCTCCTTGAAGGGTTGGTGCTCTACTAAACTAGGGGTTAGTTCTCCTTTTGAAGTTAGCGATTCACTTAATAAATTTTATTTTTATAATGTAATCATATTTTAGTGGGTTTTCTTTCCCATTATGATTTCTCACCTACATATGGTGCTCTTGTGTTGAGTAATTTGTTTCTTGTTGTTGTGGTTGATGTTGCATATATTAATAAGCACGCATGATTATGAATGTTGTATGAACAATCTAAATTATGAATGTATGGTTTGTTAAATGAAAGAAAATTAATTATAGGACTGATTGACCCCATCTCATTCCATTTTTATTCCAATAGAAACTCATTTAGGATCAATGGAAATGTCATCCTTAGAGACCACATGGGCTAAAATTTTGCCTTGCGCAGTGAAAAAGTTGCACTACTTGTGGTTAAGAGATACCCTAAATTATTTGTATATTACAATGAATTTATCTAGATGTATCATGTGATTAGTTATCTTATTTTAGAAAAAAATTATGTCATCTAAGTAAACTAGGATAAACTCATTGATATATCCTTTGAAGACAATTTCTAGGGCTCTATGAAATGTTGCACCTACACTTGACATTCCAAAAGGCATTTTTTGTTAAGAATATATTCCCCATTTGGTTGTAACTTATTTTTTGAACTGATCTTCTCCCTTGACCATGATATGATTAAATCTAGAGTACCCATCTATCTTGGAGAATATTGGCACACCAGCCATAGTCTACAAAATATACTGCATAGAAGGAAAAGGATAATGATTTTTCAATGATTCCGTATTCAACTCTCTAAAATAAACACAAAGTATAATTTTGCCATTATTTTTATGTACTAGAACAAAATTTTCCACCCATATAGATTATTTGATGGGAAATATTTTTTTACCTCAATGGGTTTGGATAACTCTTTCCTCATGAGGGGTTTTATCTTAGGATTGATGGGCCTTTTCTTTTTTCTCATGGGATTGATACTTGGATCAAGGTCAATGGAGTGTTGACAAAAATTTGGATCAAATCCTTTTAGGTATTCTTATTTTTATGAGAATATATCAACATACTTCTCACATATTGAAATAAATTCCTTCTTCTCCTCCTATGTACATTCTTTACCAAGCATCAACTCTTTACCTTGCACAATAGTGACTGACAGACAATATTATTACACATCACACATGTTATTTTATTCACATTTGAACTTGTGATTAGGACTGAAGATATTTAGGGTTATTATCCATTTAGGCAACTTGTTTGTATTTATTTGAATCACTTAGTCATCATATTTGTTGTGTAATTCAATTTACGTGTTTGAAGAAAATAAAATTCATTATGAATGAACTGGAAAATTTTCACATAGTTTTCAAACACCTATCATCTATCTTCATTTTCTAGAATAGATAGTGTAGCCACCATCTTGATGTGTTTTTCATTTCCTTGGACAAAATTCTCAACAGGTGAGAATTATGAACCAAGGGAAGTAATTTGATCTACTTATTTGTTAAAATTCCTTGGCACCACATACATATTGATATCCTTAAATATCTCCAAGAGGCCCCAAAATATATGTTTATAATATTTCAAAAGCTTATTATTTTGTGTGCACTTCTTTGTGACCTTATGGATGACCAATTTAGTGTCCCCAAAGATTTGTATTTCCTTGATTTTCCTCTTTTCCATAATAATAAGACCATGAACCAATGCTACATATTATTTTACATTTTTATAGGATACAAACTATAACCTCTACATGAAGAATAAATTATCATCCTTAATAGAAATGAGAACAACACATGTTCCTATGCCATTCCTACTTTAAGAGACATCAAAATACATCTTCCAAAGTTCAAAAGTTTCATCATTTTTCTTGAGGAGGCTTGGAAATAAGGCTTATTCTTCTAGGATGAAATAAATACCAAGACCAATTTCAATATTTTATTATAGTGATAAAATTTATAGTGTTATTTTTACCATTCAACTAATCTTAGATCAAATATGCAGGGCGGAATGGGTTGGTATTCAAAAACTAAATATTTTTCTTGGCATTCTTTAATTAGTTAGTTACCTTAGAGAGGGGATAGATCATATGACTCAACATGATAGGAAAACATAGGCTCAAATTTTATGGTAAATATTGTGCCATACATTGTTCTTAAAGTCATATGAGAAAATTATGAAGATAAGTAGCCACAAACCTTAGTAGTGAAATATCTTGATACGAATGGAAAACAAAGGAGGTAAATCAATGATTGCCACATATTGATTTATAGTTAAGTTTGAACATGTACAGAGGGTTAAGTGAAGATCCTTTATGAATCATAGAGTTGTGACAGTTGATCCATCAAGTATAAATACTCGTTTAGATAAAGGACTATACTTGAGACCTAGGACATCAACAATTTTTAAGGCATAACATAAGTACTAGCCCTTGAATCAATCATATAGTTGTGAACAATATTTTTTCGTACCATCAAGAAAATATTAAAGGGTGGGATTTTAAAAACCTTTCTTACTTTTTTCTCCTCTTCTTGACATAGGTTGACAACAACTTGAGGTCTTTGGATAACTAGATAAATGTGCAGGAGATGTCTCAGAGCTTCATACAACAAGTTGTCTTGAAATGGAATGGCTATGTCATCCCACATTGTTAAATTCACATTTGTCTTCTTCATCTAGTCTATAATGATGATTGGAAGGCCCATGGATTTTTGAATTTAAGGAAAAAACAACATCTTTTCTTTATTTTTAAAGTGCAGAGGTAGGCTCCCTAGCTTTTGCAAGGCTTTATGTACAAAAGGAGGATTGCATAATAATTATATTGGAATGTTATGTATAAATTCACATAAAATACTATGTGTGCTAGAACTGTTGGGTTGATGATCTACGTATATTTACTTCTAAGAATCTATCTCAATGATAAAAGAATAGGGTTTTGTGCCAGACTCTACCATTCTCTTCTTATACATTTTGTTATGAGAAAACTATGTGTGCGGTATGTTTGAGCTGCCCGTATCCTTTTTTATTACATATAATTCCTTAACACCAAAGAACATAAGGTTGGTTTTAGGGATGAATTCTTCTATTTCTTAATTTTTTGGTTCGTGTGCACTAGTGGGAGGTTCATAACTTAATCATTTTGAATCATGTAAGCATACATACACAATGAATTTGTGTAGTTGTACTGACTGTGTGGAAAGTTGCAAGGAAATCACCACTTTGTCTCTTGGAACATGTTATTCTATATTGGAACTAGTGCTTTGCTTGTACCAGGTGTAAGAAGGGGTTTTATAGGAAATATTTTATGAAGTGGAACATGTGCATTAGCATGAAATCTATCATTGTGTTTATTTTTCCCATATATTTGATATATATATATTGATTCCTTAAGGAATGATGGCTCTAATTAAATACTTGATTATAATTACTTTTGAAGGATTTTTCCTGTTGTTTTTCTAAAGATATAAATTTATTGGATAAATTTCTAAGCAAAGCCTTCATTTCCTCATCCTATTTTTTCTTTTGGGGATAATATGATTTGGAGGCAATAGGATGGGAAATTTTCTAAGGAATAAGAGAAATGGAAATATTGGGTTCTTGAAGTAGTTAAGGAAACAAGGGCATAGAAAGTCTAAGGGCTATGTTGCCAGCTTGGATTAGATATTTTTCTACCCTGATATCTATAGGATAGGCATCATGAAGCTACACAACACCCATAGACTGTATTATCATTGCAATATCAAAATTCAAGGATATTATGAAATAAAGGAAAGAACCTTGAGGAGTTGGTCTGAAGAGGGATGGAATTATATCCCTTGTTTTCTAAAATCTAAAGTTTAAGCCAACCATGATCTCATTGGGAGGTCTCTTGATCATTGTGAGTTGTTATAATAAGGATATATTGTCATATTTCTCCTCAAACTAATTAAAAAGTGTGGTGCTAAGTCCATCCCAATTATTGATAAAGGAAAAACTTAATTTTGTGTACCATTAAAGGAATTTTTGATTGAGTGAAGAATCAAACAGCCTTACAACTACATTATCTCCTGTAACTAGGTGAAAAAAGCATACATTTACAAAGTATTGAATTTTCTCAGCAAGAGTAGCTTGATTCGCAGCAGTAAAAAATGGAATTCTCTTGAGTGTGGATATTGATATATCATGTTATAACGGAAGAACCAAACAAATTATACCATTAAAGATGAAAAAGGGTATATTTATTTGTTGGGTCATGGCTATAAGGGATTTGAATTCCCTCCTAGTAGAGCATGTGGAGGGTATTCCAAGAGGAGGGGTAGATTGTACTATGTGCATGGAACATGGAGATGCATGTGTGGAGGTTCTACTACTTTTTCTTCTGGAAGACAGCTAAAGATATTCAAAGGCTTCTTCAATTTTTATGCTCTATTTGGTATGTTTTATTCTCATGAAATAAACTTGCTTACTATTAAAAATAATATATATGGATGTTGGGAGTCACTATATGTGTTAAAATAAGAATCCAAAGCCTGGAAATCAACAAGAACACATCAAAGTTGATGAAATAAATATGTATATATCTTCAAACCTGTCCCATCGGGCGAGCCAAAAACTATTAGAGCTCAAAATTTCACCCATCCCAAATCAATATTATTAGAGTAGGTATTTACCTTAATTCATGTTCACCTAGGTACTGTATTTACCTTTATTGTATTTATCCTCACCCACTTATGTGTGTGGATATTTATTCTATATTATTTAGATATTAGGAGATATTATCTAGTTCTTAGGTATAGTTATTTTCTTCATCTATGATATTGACTAGATCCTTGATGTCTAGTTCTCTTGTAAATCTATGTTCATGACTAGTTCTTTGATGACTAGTTATTTCCTTGATTTATGACTTGATCTACGACCTTGACTGGTTCTTAGATTATTATTCCTTACCTATATAAGAAAGGCCCATTCTCAGTGTATTTTATTGAGTTCCATAATAATATATGACATTGATGGTCATTTGTTTACAAAGGTTTTATGTAAAGTTATTCTATTGAATTGTTTTCATCTTATAAATCATGTTGTTTGATTAGACTTTGTGTTCTTGGCTTGGTACAATCTAGTTATCGCTATTTTGAAGTATGAATTAGGGATTTGAGGAAGCATGGGACTATCTCAAAGTTTTGATACTTTCACTTGATACAAAACTCCAAAAAATGTCAGATTCCTCTACCTATTTCTATTGCTAAAACTAATTCTAGGAAGGGAAATGTAGCTACCTATTACTAATCTATGATTCTAAGGGATCATGGTGAGAAGGAGATTCATGCAATGAGAACCTAAAGTAAGGTGAGTGATAGCACCAGAAAGAGGGGGATAAATAGTATCACCTGAGTGAAAACTAGGGAAAAGACACACAGGGAGGGCATGAAAAATTTCCTTAGTATAAAACAATAATCACTCAGTTGTTTCCATGGAGCACAAAAAACACAAGTATTATAAGTGATAGAAATTATGCGCAATAGATAAATTTTACAAAAGAAGGAAAGAAGATGAAATCAAATTTGTGTTGGGAAATATATTTGTTAGTACTCCATTAATTATATGAGTTGGTAGAAAATAATATTATTGTTATTTGTTTCAACAACTCATGTAGAGAGAAATATTTGTTAAGAGATTATTTGTAATGGGTAATTTGTTCCCTAATTCATAGGAGGTTGTTGTGCCTACCTCCATAGCTATATATTAGCCATTGTATTAGGAAAAATTATATAGTTTGAATAATATTATTATATTTTAAATGTGTTTGGCTCTCTGATCTTTCATATTGGTATTAGAGCGTTATCAGAATCCTTGCAATATGGATTTTTGAATGGTAGAGGGGAATTCCTATGATCTTCTTCCCGAGTGATGGAATTTCATAGTTGAAATATTATGATTTTAGAAATTTTTAAGGATTTTAAATTATAGGATGCCATCAAATACTTGTCCACTTATTTGTGTTACGTTTTCTCAAGTGCTCACTTATATATTTCTGTGGAGTTTACTAATCTATGTGTTGGTATTTAAAGAGATAATTTTTGTAGATATTTCTATTCTGTCTGTCTAACTCAAGATATTGGTGTATCTGTAATTAAGGTTTGGAGTTTTAAACATCATCTATGGTAGCGTAATATATATTTGATGCATTGTGTTGATCCTACATCATTTCATATTAACCTGCGTAGATATTTTTGGGGGGAAATGTTGGATGTGTTTTCTTCATTGATGTGTCTCTGCATGTGTTTGATCTTCACAAAAAATATATAGATCAAGCAAAGTTCATCCGATTCCCCCTTGACAGAATAATATTAGTGATTTGGTTATTTATAGTCAAATAAAACATTTAATATATTCATATTTGTCTTATTGAGACCTGAATTGTTCCAATATTAATTTGAAATATAAGTTGTCACCAGTGAAGTGAACAACATTGCTTTGGTATTACCTGTGTGCATTAGAAACTCAGCCATTTTCTTCACATTGTACAACTTGTTTAGAATATTTTGACCATTCAAGACATCTCTGTTGATGCCATATTCATCATATGGATTCATAGGTGTGATGAATTTTGTATTGGCTCTCGATACCAACATTGACATGGATTTGTAATACATTGTCCTTTTTCATGGATTTTGGAGTTGCATTGAATCCTGCCCAAATCTCACCAAAATTTTTACATGAAATCCCACTAAAAGTTGTCAATGTAGTCTCTAAAACTATATTCACTCTCCAATCAACATAATAGGCATGTTTATTTTAAATTATTTCCTAGCATCGTCAATATAGAGTCTAAATGTAAAAAATGGTAAAGCTTAGTCTCAAGTTAAATATAATAGTGTCAAAAGGTCAATTCAATTTGGTTATAGTGTCAATGTAAAAAAATAAATTAAAATATATATTTCTATTAAGGTCTGGTCTAAATTTTCCTTATTCGTGAAAAGAGTAAAAATAATCAGCATTGTTGTGTTACAGTTTAGTCATTTTTAAGTCATCAAAAAGTGTCATTAAAATTTAAAAAATGCCTCACTTTACAATAATTAGACACATTCTTACTTGTATGTGAAATCCATCTAGTGGGGGTGATTTTTTCAAAGATAATCAAAGCTAGCTCAATCTGAGTTAGCAGCATGTAACCGGAGGATGGAGGCAAACATAAGTTGGAGGTTAAATAAATTCCTCTCGTCAGTCACCAACGATGAGGCCACACAGATGATTTGGTGGAATTTTTTTTCAGTTGTATTTTTGCTTCAGTTTGCAGTGTTCCTATTTTCAGTAAGTGTAAACTTCACATTAAGGGGGGCAACATGATCCAATGTTCCATTTCCATTATGTCATCTTTTTCTATGTATGTATGAGCAACAAAATTTCCTATGTTATTCCCTGTAGTGAGATCTGATGAGGGATGAGAATAGTACTTGGTATATCATGATGTGGTTGTAGGTAAACCACTTAAAAACCTTCATTTGTGGTTTGTGGTAAACCAATAGCAAAACCACCATTCTTGGTTGTTGGTAATCCATTTGCAAAACCATCACTTTATGGTTTGTGGTAAACCAATTGCAAAACCACCATTCTCAGTTTTTGGTCAACCATTTGCAAAACCATCCTTGAGGCTTGTGATCATCTTATGAAAATCACCAGATCATGAGTAGGTGTAAGTACAAAGGAAAATTTTCACCATGTTCGCACTAAGGGGGGCAATTTTGGGAAACATATTTTCTAGTGATCCATTAATTATATGAGTTGGTAGAAAATAACATTTTTGCTATTTGTTTCAACAACTCATGTAGAGAGAAATATTTGTTAGGAGATTGTTAGCAATGGGTAATGTGTTCCCTACTTTGTAGGAGGTTTTTTTACCTACCTCCATGGATATATACTAGACATTGTATTAACAAAAATTATACAGTGTGAAGAATATTATTGTCTTGTGAATGTTTTCGGCTCTCTAATCGTTCATAATTAGACTAAGGAAGAAGGTAGCCATAAAATACAAATTTTATTGCTTCTTAGTGATGCAAAATTGATTACAGAGATGAAAGAGTCAAGGATATACATCCAACGACTCAGATATTAGGCCTATAACTCAAAATACTAGGGAACAATGCTCTTAGGAAATTAATATGATCAAAAATTAAAAAATGAGAATTATTCAATTATATATAGAAGAAGGGGGAAGAGAAGAGGATGAAAAGAGAGAAATACTTGTATTTTCAAATCCTACTCCCAACAACAAACAATAAATTCTTACAAATGCACTTGTAACACTATCACATCCACCTCCCCATGTCAACTTAGCTTGTAAAAGAAGGAAGAAGAAAAAATATAATGAAATATAGGTGGTTTAGTCGAATATATATGTGCATTAATGGATGAATTTACATTTCCTCATTTCACCTACCAAATTCCACCCAAAATTTTATTTCAAAAATCCCATCATGTAGCCCATGTCAGCATTTTTCCAAAAAGTCCAGGTACACCCGAATCCAAGTTATATATCATAAGTTATGGTAATTTTAAGATCACAATAGAAGATGAAAATGCAAGACATGAGTCATGATTTGGTCAGCTGAAGGATTTCATTTTCTTGTCTAATTACTTTATATTTTTTTCCATGTATTATGCATTCATTTGATGTAAGGATTTGACATGCAGCTAGCATGTTATGATAGGTTATGTGTTATGCACTTTATAAGAAAATTTAACATGTGGCACCCAATGAATGGCACAAAATATTGTACTTATTGCATGTGCAAGAGTAGAAGGCACAAAAGGAAGAAGTGTATAGGTTTGTAAGCGCACACAAGAGGATGCATAAGGAGTGGGAAGAAAAATTAAATATTTGCAAAGGTATAAAAGAATGAAGGGGAGAGTGTAAGAAAAGGGTGTGTAAAAGAAAATATAAAAGGAAAATACATGAAGGTGAAAAGTGGAAGAGAATGAGTATGTGTAAAGTAATACATGAGATTCAAGAACAAAGGCCATGTATAAGGAAATCATGTCAAGGAATTGGTAGCTTGAATTATTTCTTCTTACTATGTCCCTCTCACCTTTTGGACCAACTGGCTATTTATGGAACACACTCTTGGAACCACTTACTATTTTTAGTAAGTGTCAATTGCGAGCGGAAATGACCTTTTTGATGACTTTTCCTGCAATACTCCCTCTGTTTTAACTTCCTTCTTCATAGCATCTTCTAATGGTGGCATACCCAAATCAAAATAATCCTATGTAGGAGGGAATTATATTTTTAGTAAATGCACCACATATGTCTAAATGAAACAAAACAGGTCTTGAAACTCTAGGTTTTATTCCAGGGTACCACGCTTTGGATTTTGAGTAATTCCTTCATCTGAGCAAGTGGAAAAATGAGATTTTCATCAATGGTGGAATTATACTGACAAAAAAAAATCCCTCTATATCCCTAAAAAATAGGGACTTCATGGCATGAAAACTATTTTACGTAACACTAGATTTTCAATGATCATTCCCTTTAATTTTCACACAATTTCACCCACAGGAACCCTGACAAGTGAAGAGGTAGCTTGCTACCTTTTTCATAGTTTTTATTCATGTGACAGGGAAGAAATATTATAAAAAATCATTCCTCAATATCCCTAAAAATAGGGACTTCATGGTGAAAAAATTAGTTCACGTGAAACTACATTTTTAAATGATCATTCCCTCCAATTTTCGCGCTATTTTGCAAATTGGAACCCTGAGAAGTGGAGAGGTAGCTTGCTGATTTTTTTTCATTATTGTGTCATGGAAGCAATTAATGGAGCTTGAAATTTTCAGGTTTTGTTTTTTTCTCCATTCATGGAGAAATCAACTCCATTACGATAGGTTTTTACTTCTTGTCTCACTGGTGAAATTTCTCTTCGATCTGGTTGTCGGTTTAACGAGAAATTGAACTTTGTTCTTCGTGGAGCCGGAAGTGAAATTTATTTTCTGTGAGAATTCGTTGCTGAAAAGGGGAGGTTTGAAGGTGGTTTTTTAATTGACTTCAATTTTTAATAACTCTGAAATAGATGGTTCTTCATTTTGTGCACTGACTTATAAGATATGTTTAAATCTTCTTCTCAAGACAATGGAGGTTTCTGAAGAATTCCTTCACTCTTATCTTTCATTATTATTTCGTCTATCTATTTAGATCAATATATTATTTGAAACCTATGTATATTCATGGAGTGGAATTTTTTGTTTCCATGGTGGACTAAGGTGTTCTCTATAATTTTTCTTCTGACAGTGAGAAGCAACAAGAAGCGGAAAACAATTAGAATTTTTTTCAAATATTTGAGTTTGAGTTGGGTGAATTTTCATGTCCTTTAAGTTCCTCACCTCAAAGGTACATGAGGGACATACATTTTTACAACCCTCCTAAGCTTGACATGTGGCAGAGATCTGACGGTAGGGGATTAATACCAAAAAAATAGCTTTAAAGTACTTAGGGGCTGGAAGCTAGTCACATAGGTGACCAGAAGTCTCCTTAGGGGTTGTTCTCATTTTTCCAACCTTGATGTCCCTGAACTTAAGGGATGTGAGGGAAAAAAATACCTCTAGGATCCTAGAGGTAACACATGTCCTTCCAAAATTTGACTAACTCCTGAACTTGCTCCAAGAGGGCAACTTGAAATGATGATAACTTGAGCTCCCGATGGACATTTTTGATGAAATTGTACATAATCGTGACTGGAAATGGAATTTTTAATCTAATGGTAGGTTTATAAGGTATTTATTCCTCCATTTTATCCCTATAAAATCATATTTCTGATTTTATACTCTACTTCTTCATGAGAAAAACTACTTGCATACCCATTGTGCCAAGTGTTGTGAAAAACATAATTTCATTGTCTTATAGAGCTTGGAATTACTTTTCCAAATATTTTATTTTTCCTCCAAAATCCATCCAGAGCTCTTGAAATTTCCTTCGAAAGCTCAACAATTGTTTTGGTCTGTGCACTGCCTAAGCATGTGAACCTTGATTTTAGTGAAATTGTCCTAACTTCTATGGATCCTTCCTGAATCTTACTAAAAAAATTCCATGATGTTCCTAGGAATTTTATTCACCTCTGTGTCCAATTTACATTTTTTTTCCACTCCATGGGGTTGCTCCAATCTTAGGAAGGCCAGTGATAGTCCTTCCCACAACCACCTGAAGTTTGCATTTTTCAATGAGCTCCTAAAATCACCTAAGGGGAATGATTAGAATTTCCTAAATCAACTAGGGGGATGAGATAACATAAATTTTGAGGTCACTCGAACTGACTGGGAAGACTTTGGGTTCCTTAGAAGGGTAAAACTTGAAAAAATTAACATAGAGGTATAGTTGTCATGCTTGGAAATTTTAAATTTCCTTGTTACACATTTACATGACAATAGTTGGTTATAGCTTGGGGACATGACATGAACTCAGTATAGTAAATACATGACATGGAGAATCCAAAATCCCAACTTTAGACCATATAATCCATTGACCAGTTCCTTATCCATTGGGCCTTGTGGATTCACTTGAAAAAATAGGCTACACAATTTTCTTTATTGAACACACACACAAGCAAACAAACAAACGAAAGGGAAACACACCAAGGGGGCAAAAAAACACAAGAAGAAAGGTAAATTATATACAGTGGGAGGGAAATTTATAGAGGCAGGGAAAGGATATACACATACTCAACAACGGGTTGAGAAAAGTACATTCCATCATGAAATAGCAGATAAAAGTTAGACCTTGGAAGCACAAAAATTGTTATTTGATCAAACAATGCTTTTGTGATGGCTTTACATGGATTGAGAAGAAGAAGTATGACCAAGATTCCATCTTCATACTCATATTGCAAAAATAATGTTCTTTCATCCAATGAAAAAATTTCTATCTTCTCTAAGCTCTTATACCTTGATGCTCTGCTTGATGTCCTACAACCATGTGACACCATTATTCCATGTCTTCAAGAGTGGGAAAATTGCTCATGTTATGAAATAATTCATCTTATTTGAATTAAAACTTAAAATTGTCTCTTATATTAGAAAAACACTTAGAGGGAGTGAGAAAAAAATGATTTTATTCCCTTTCAAGAACTTCACTGAATATCCTGCTTTGTTTCTCTGAGCAATTTTTTTCGGACATGGAGGTTAAATCATTGAGCTAAAGATATTCATCATCCTTAAGATATTGTTGCGTCATGGGAACATGTTCAATATGAATCAGATCTTGGAAGATGGTGAGTGTAGTTTAATTTTGGATCATTTGGTAAGAATCATGCATACTCCTACTTTGTTGTCTAGAGAAATGATTACCAATATGCACTCGTTCGGAGTGCATTTTGATATCATTTTGAAAATTTCAGATTTTGGTTTGGCCATATAATCATTCCTCACCCTGCATTGGATTTTTCCATATGAATTCTTACTTTTCATTGGTGGACCATTCCAAAACGATGGGAAGAATTTGGTTTTGATCACACTCCCAATGTTCTCGCATATATTTTTTTTGTTTTGAACTACTTTCTTTGGTGAAAATAAGCTCAATATTTTCCATGTTATTATTTCCTACAACAGAGATGTTATCTTCAAGATTGAGAAATCCTAAAGGAGATACGATAACCTTCTTCTTTTACACTCATGAATTTTTTTGCATGATGTGGAAGAAAAAGACATGTTTTTATGTTCATTATTGTCAACCAAAGTATTAAAGAAGTCATCAATCTTATCCAAATTCTCCATCTCAACATCAAAAATCAGTGCACCAAAATACGAAGAAAAAATTTATTCATACATGTCTTGTATCTCCATAGCCCGAGTTAAGAGTTCAAGGCTGAGTTAAGGATCTTCACTTTCTTCCACATACTTCAAGATATCTTGTACAGATAGTTCTTATAAAATTTCCATAGGCTCATTTTTATCTTCATTGGAAGAATCTTCTTGTTGTGCCTCTAAGAGATGGTTAAAAATATGATCCATATGGGCCCATGATTCATTTGAAACATCCTCGTTCACCTCTTCCACGCTTTGTGTTGCCAAATATTCAATTTATCACAAACATGAGCATACTTGATTCATGACACCTATTGACAAGGAGAAGAGGTCCAAGCTTCATGGGAAGGTCACTTCTTCAAGATAAAAATCCATATCATCTTCTTCTTGGTAAGAAGTAGAGAACCATGTTAGGGTAGCCATATGAGAAGAATTTTTGGCTACATCTTGACCATCCATTATTGAATATTCTTGCTCAGGTGAAGCATGAAAGGCTTTATTTTCACTGTGATGATGATTTTGGTCACCGAGTGAGTAAAGTTTTTGTTTAAATTGTTCATTCTCTCAGATTTGAAAAGAGAGTGGGCTTATTCCATTCGATCATTTATAATTTCATCGGGAAGAGATTTTGATTCTTTGACTTCCTCCATTTCTTCATGCAACATTTCTACATCACTTGAAGAATCCAAATAGAAGGGAATATTATCTATGACCATCTTGAATTCATCATCTTCAGATGATGATGTTAGGTTAATTTCTTCCACATCTTCACGTCTCTCCATTTCATCATTAATTGAAAGATCAAAACTTGAAAGGAGATCATTCATTCTTACTTTGAATTTTCCATCTTCTTCATCATTAGTGGAGTCTTCAGAGAGTATTGGATTTTCCATTATGTAGAAAGGATCTTCCTTTACTAAATATATTATTCCCCTTATGGGTTCTGCCTCAATCCAGATGGAATATTTGAATGGTGATTCTATCTTCATGTCTTCTACTTATTCTTCCATGATGTTTCTTTGACTTTCATCGGAAGGTTCCATGATAAGGTCTTCTTCATAAGCATCCAAGAATATTTCAAGAATGACAACCTCATAATATGATCAGCCATTAGGGTCTTCCTCCATAGAGCGCATCTTGTCTTCTTCCTCCATTTGATGTAGTGCTTCAAGATGTTCATATATTATCTATATAGCTAAATCATACCTCAAAATCTCATCAAAGACTTAGGGGTAAGAATTTCCTTTTATTATGCTTTGAGTTATTTCCACATATTCTATTTTCAACATGTTCATTTCTTCATCACTATATGTGAGGAAGTCATCTATTGAGCAATTGAAGAAATATAATATTCTCAATTTTGTAGTGAGATGTGCAAGGTTGCAAATATCTTCTTCAGTGGATCTTTCCCTGTCATGCCTCTCATCATCTTCTTAAATTCTGATTTTATCTTCATCGGAATTCTCAAGGATAGGATTTTCTTTAGTGGAATTCAATGACCTTGTGGGTATGAAAACCCTGTAGTATGAATGATCTTTAGGATATTAATCTATAGGAAAACTCTCCTTTCCTTCTTCCTTGCTATGATCCAGTTCAAGTTTCTCATACATATCTTGCAAGAATTTGGCATATTCTCAAGCTTCACACCTTATATTATGTCTCGTTTGAATCCATTCCTCTTCATCGGTGATAGGTTCTTTCTTCTTTCCTTTTTTAACACTAGTTCGAAACCATGACTAATCAACGATCTTATTTTATGGGAAGACATCTTCTTCTTCTTCACTATCACTCATTGGTACTTGAATCCAATCTAGAAATTTATTCATGGTGTGGGAAATGAATGTTGCAGGGGTTTATTCCTTGACGAAGTTGCCTTAAAAAACGATTTTCCTTTGAAATATGTTTTTATTTTGTTTTTTTTTATATATGCTTTTTTAAATATTTTTTGATATTTTGGGTAGAGATAGTTTTTGGGCACACTTAGTAAAATCTCTCCCCAATGGAGTTTCCAAAAATAGTTGGTGATAAAAAATTTTGGGTAGAAAAAAAAGTTGTCTCAACCAATGTTCATGGGGCTATGCCCCTTTACATAAAATGGTGCAACTCCCATTATTGAAAGTAAAATAATGCTAATCCTATCTAAATGTTGTGGGTTTCTGAATTAGCCAAGGATCACACAGGGACACTCTACTGAACCTATGGAAAAGTGCTTGTACGGGGGTACAAGGGAAGAAATTATAGCAATAAAGGTAAAGAAGGGGAAATTATGCAAGGAAGATTACTACCGTGAGTAGATTGCAAAGCTCACACCTAGTAACCGGATTAGTTCAACCTTCAATATAGAGGAAAGTATAATGAAGCTAGCTGGACCAATGAATTAAAACACCAAGTTCCTCTCCAATTCCATACATGATCAACTATGCTTGAAAATTGCATGAGAAAAAGAAATAGATGGAAAAAAAGAAAGGTAAATAAAAGAAGTGTAGGTTTTATTCCATGTGAAGTGATGAATACAAAGATTTAACCAAGCTATCATGTTGTTACATAGTAAGAATTCTTCCCAAAATCTAGATTTTTTTGAAATGGAGAGGCCATCCCAATTTATATCAATCTGAATTGTCCTTTCACCTACCTCACATGAATCTTTCTTTCCATATTCCACTCATGACCTTTATTTTTCCATGAATTAAGTATTTCTATTATAATTTTCAAAAAAAAACTTTTAACAAATTTAAAATACATCAATTAAGTGAATAGGGAGAAATACAATAATGATGCATAATGAAGAATTAGAATGGAGAGAGAAAGAAGAGAGGGAAAGAGAGGAAGAAGGAATAAATGAAGGGAAAATAATCCTCATGACAAAATCCTTTGAATTCCTTGATGCACTCATGAAATTTGAATGAACATTTCTGCCACTAGTGATCTTCGACACTGATGAAGATTGCTCCTTTATATAACTTTGAATCATTTTCCCAATCTAGTGATGACTGTAATCCCTATGATCCATAGACATCCTGGAACATAGAATGATTATTTAGAAACACTATTTTGAGGTTTATTGATGCAAGCTTGAGATGAACACATACAATGCCCACAATGACCCTCCTTGAAACTTGGTTGATAAACCCATTAACTTGTTGAAAATGTTCTGATCAACTCTATTTGAATCACTTGGATATTTAAGTGATAAAGATGAATTCACATTATGTGCCTTACGATGCCCTTCTTTGTAATATGAGATGATCATTCCAAACCATGAAAAATTTTCATCTCTTCATGATTGATTACACCTGAGAAACTAGACCAACTTCTGCACTTTAAATTCATGTTTCCTTGACACTTACTATATTTGGAAGGGACAAATTACTATATTTAGTAAGTGTCATATTTTTTCTTTTTGGAACCTTAATTGTGATATCGACCTAAATGATTATCCCTTAATGTCCTGTTGTGCAAAACTTTCCCTTTGAGAACAACCTACTATTGTTAGTAGGTACATATGGGGTAACATACTATTTTTATTAAGTGTCATAGTTATCTTTTCCCAACCTCAACAGGATATAGTAGCTTGAATTATTTATTCTTATTGTGTTACTCTTGCCTTTTGGAACAACTGGCTATTTATAGCAGGGGCTTGTGGAACCACTTACTATTTTTAGTAAGTGTTAATTGTGAGCCGGGATGACCTTTTTGATGACTTTACCTGTGATACTACCTCTATTTTAATTGCCTTATTTGTAGCATTTTCAAATGGTTTCATACTTGAAGTAATAAACCCCAATGTAGGAGGGCATGCTATTTTTATTAAGTGCACCGTAGATGTCAAATTGCAAGAAAATAGGTCTTGAAATTCTGGGTTTTATTTTGGGGTTCCACACTTTGCATTTTGAGTAATTCCTTTGTGTGAACAAGTGGAAAAAATATATTTTCATCATAAGGGGTAGAATACTGAAAAAGTACAAATCCCTTCATATCCCTAAAAATATGGACTTCATGGCACGAAAACTAGTTTACGCGAAACTAGTTTTTTCAAGATCATTCCATTCAATTTTTACACAATTTCACCCACTGGATACCTGAGAAGTGAAGAGGTAGATCACTTCCTTTTTCACATTTTTTCTTCATGTGATAGGGCAAAAATCTAATGAAAACTCATTCCTCTATATCCCTAAAAATAGGGTCTTCATGGTACAAACACTATTTCACACGAAAATCAATTTTTCAACGATCATTCCCTCCAATTTTTGTGCGATTTCCTCCACTGGAACCCTGAGAAGTGGAGAGGTAGCTCACCTATTTTTTTCACTACTATGTCATGGTGTCCATTAATGGAGCTTGAAATTTATAATCTTAGGTTTTTATCCATTCACGATGAAATCAACTCCATTGCAATATGTTTTTTAGTCTTCTCTCATTGGTGAAGTTTCTCTTCGATCCGGTTGTCGGTTTGACAGTAAATTGAAATTTGTTCTTCATAGATCCAGAAGTGAAATTTATTTTCTATGAGAATTACTCACTATGAATGGGAGGTTTGAAGGTGATTTTTTAATGGCCTTGAAGAGTGAATAACTAAGCAATAGATAGTTCATCACATCGTGCATTGGCCTGCAAGATAGGTTCAAATCTTCATCTCACGACAATGAATGTTTCTGAAGAATTCCTTCACTATTCTATTTCATTCTTTGTTACTCTTTCTCTATTGATCAATATCTTATTTGAAACCTTTTACATATTCATGGAGTGGAAGGTTTGGTTACCATGGTGGAGCTGATTCGGAGTAACAATAGTGGACTGAGGTGTTCTCTGTAAATTATCTTATAGCAATGAGAAGTAGTAAGAAGCGGCAAATAGTTAGACTAATTTTCAAATTTTTAGTTTGAGTTGGGAAAATTTTCATGTCCCCAATGTCTCTCACCTCAAAGGTATGTAAGGGACATCAATCTTCACATTGTTCCTTAGATTGAAATGTGGAGGAGATCTGACAGCAGGGGATTCAAGCCAAAAAAGTAGCTTTAAAACACTAAGGGGCTAGAAGTTGGTTACATGGGTGACAAGAATTATCCTTAGGGGATGGAAAATTATTACAAAATTTATGTCCCTGACGTTGAGGGATTTGAGGGACACAAAATCCCTCTAGGATCCTAGAGCTAACACGTGTCCTTAAATTTTTTGACTAACTCTTGAACTTGCTCTAAGAGGGCAACTTGAAATAATGAAAACATGAGCTCCAAATGGAACCTTTTGATGAAATTTTATATGATATTGAATGGAAATGGATTTTTGAATAAAATTGTTGGCTTATCAGGTCTTGATTCCTCCATTAGATCCTTGAAAAATGATATTTTTTATTTGGTACTCTGCACGTGCATGAGAAAAAATTCTTACACACCCATTATGCTAAAGTGTTGTAAAAAAATTAATTTCACCATATTGTAGGGCTTTTAATTCCATTTCCGATAATTTTTTTCTCCTAACTCCATCTAGATCTTTTGGAATTGCCTTCAGAAGCTCATTTCTTGTTTTGGCCTGTGCACTACTTAGGCCCGTGACCCTGATTCTAGTGAAACTGTCCCAAATTCTATGGATCCTTCCCAAATATTCCTAAATAAATTCCATGATGTTCATAGGCCTTTGATTCATCTCCCTATCTAGTTTATCTTTTTTTTCTGCTCCATGGATTCACTCCAGTCCTTGGAAGGCCAATGATATCCCTTCCCATAACCGCCCAAATTTTGCATTTTTGAATGAACTCCTAAAATACCCAAGGGGAATGATTGGAATTTCCTAAATCACCTAGGGGGATGAGATAAAAGAAATTGGGAGGTCACTTAGACTGACTGGGTAGACCTGGGGTGCCTTGGAAAGGTAAAAGTTGAAAAAATTAACACAAGGGGTATAGTTGTCATGCTTAGAAATTTTCAATTTCCTTACTGCACATTTGCATGAAAATAAAATAGAATTAAATTTCATCCTGTGAAGTGTATGAAAATGAACCAGCCCATGTGTCCCTTATGATGGATCTATATGGATGTAATTGATATTTTATATGCTTTGATGGATGTAACCTTAATAAGGGAACATGTACACTTGATATGTGATGAGGAAAGAGTGTAGAATGGATCCTGTAAATGTCGATGAAGTGCGAGTTGTTTTACCAATCTCGTGTCACTAGAAAAGAAGTGTAGGGAAAAAATGTTTGGTTTCATCCTCCAAGCTTTATCTGCTTCTCAAAATTATAGAGCACTCTGAAATGTTTGGTTTTTTGGAAGATCTAACTCCATAGAAGAATTAGTGTAGAGAGGAAAGTATGGTGTCATTCTCTAACCTTTAACTACTTCCTAGAATATGGAACAACACTTCAGACGATGTGTACAAATGAAATGTAAATTCATAGTTCTAAAGGACTCTCTTCCCTATCAAAATCCTCTGTGACATGTCAAATAATTGTGTTAGTGTCCCCTAGTCTCAGGAATATAGAAAATTCCACCGTGTAATTTCTCCATAGTTTCACGCATCCAAGAAAGGCCATTGTACTAAAGACCCATATCTGATTTTGAGCCTTGTCTGAATAAAAAAATTATGTTGTACCAGTATTGTGTTGTGTGTAACTGATTCACCCATGTGATTCCCCCTTTCACTTGGGGTGCCTGTGACATCACTGAAGGAGTATGCAGATGAAAATAGGACTGACCACTATGTTGTAATTGTACCCTACAGGGGGGATGTGATTAGTAGAAACCAAGGCACATGTAAACAAGTGGCTAGGAGATAAGTGTTAGTAAAATAAAAAACACTCATGTAAAATTTAAGCTAGAAAACAATGTGTAGGCTAACAAAAACATGAAAGGAGACAACGCTTAATACATAGAGCAAGTTACAAATATGGGACATCACACATGATGTCATAATATAGTAAAGGCCATCATAGCCATAAGAAGAAAAGTGTGCACATAAGAAAAAGGGAAAAGCCCACAAAAAATAACATACAAAGAGGAAATAATGTAACAAACAACAATGTAAAAAAGTATTCATCCAAAACAAGTGTTACAGATGAAGCACTTGTTAGAATGTTATAAATATAGAAAATATGTCAAAACATATATAATCTGATAAATAAGTTCTATGAAAAAACATTAAACAATAGTACCTGTAGTGTACGAAAGTGGATGCTCTCAAGAGTCTCTCTATGAATGGTAATGGGTACTACACCAAACATCCATGTTATATGTAATAGATCTATATAGTCTATGATCACAACAAGAAATCCAAGTGAACATGAATTTTTGTGTGATAAAGATAATGCCATACAAAATATCTATTTAGCACGTGTAATAAGATGAACATGTAACAAGTAAATGTAATAAAGAGTAATTGTAGCCAAGATATGTAGTATATTATGGATGGTATGAAATGGAATATAGTGTGAATGATAGGAGAAACACACCCTCAAATGGATGTGTATGTATGTAATGAGGTTCATTTATTTATGCCCCCTCAAAAGTCAAGAATGAACTGTAAACGAGAGTGTGTCATCGGGAAATGGTTTGATCAATGTGTTTTACTATGGGTAAACAACTAAAAGATGATAAATGAATGTGTTAGGATGTGATGGTTTATAATTAATCGTATCTCAGAAAATATATGGATAAAATGATATAAAATTAGATGATGTAGAAAAAAGTGTATATCACGAAGTGTATGGATGAGATGATAGAAAAAGTGATGATGTAGCACAAAGCGTATATAACGAAATGTATGATTAGGATAACATGATGGTGTATAAAAAAGCATATATCACACAATATATGGATTAAATGATATAAATCATGATGATGTAGTACAAAGCATATATCACGAAATGGATGAGTAGGATAGTGTGATGGTGTAGGTAAAAAATGTATATCACGACATAAATGACGAAGAAGAAAAATAAAGTGATACTGTAGCACAAATTTTATATCACTATATGTGTAGATATGAATATAAACAAAGTGATGATGTAGCTTTAAGTGTATATCAGTAGGTGTGTAGATGAAATGATGAAATTGACTGATTTTTAAGGTCAAGGTGTAGAAATACGTAAGTGTGATGGGGTCCATTTGATTTGTAAACCCTCAGCAATTGAGTATGGACTAAAGAACTAAAGTGTGTCATTGGGTGATGAGTGCAGTGTGTAAAATTATATGTAAGAAATATGTACCATGATTGTGTATTGTGAGTAAGATGCAAAATGTGTGATAGACGATGAAATAAGAGAATGTCAATTGTGTAGAATGTGTCTTGTGCGATATGTGTAATGTGTAGTGTGACTAAGCAATGTTAGAGATATGTGTGGTGAATGTGTCAAGTGTATAATATGTGATATGTTCAAGTGTTTGAGAATGCATGGTGTGTATAGTTTGTAACATGTGAGGTTTATGTATACAGGATTCCTTCAATAGTCGATGTGAACCATAACAGAAGAGTGCATCATTGGGTAATGATGATGTAAATTTATCTTGCATGTGTAAGTCTAGATGTGATCTAGTGAAAATATAATCCACAGAGTGATGCCAAATGGGGGAGATAACTAAGGGAAATTCCTCCCCCAAGTGTATGTGAAGGATGAGAATAATCAAGTGTCATTGTCTAAAATATTTTCATTGTACGGATCGAATCCAACTAGGGTTTCATTGGAGACTTGATATGCTATACTATGAGTTGGATTATATAAAGATCCATTACAATGTAAGGTATACAAAGTCATTGCATATTACTCATCAGTGAAAGGTGCTGGCAAAAAATAGTGTGTGTATTAGCGAGTGAGATTTTGATATTGGATAGGAAATGAATCAATACTAATAGTAATATTACCAAATGACATAGAGAAAGTGATATAATCATGAGTGGCATCTACCACCCCCCCCCCCAGCGTAGTCAATCCAAGACTTCCCTAGTGTTAATGGAGAGGTACGAGGGGTATGTGCAATGAATAATACTAGATGGGAGACCCGAAGACCATATGCAAACATAATGTGAAAATAACCACAATAGAGATTATGTGAGTAAGGAGGTGGAAGAATTTCATTAAGTGTTAATCCAAGTGTATTTAAACCATCCTGTGTGCAAATAGTATCAAGATAATTTTTTTCCACAATAATGTGATGCAAATAAGATTTGTTGATGAAGAATTTTCATGTGAAAGGAGGTGAAATAGTGTCTAAAGTATGAATAGACCCCTAATAATGTACCATAACATTAAAGTAAGGATGGGTCTTGAAATTGTATTCAATAGAACAATTGGCCACAAAGGTGCCATTGAAATAGGAGTTCTTTATATTAATAGGAGTAAATTTTAGTTGTCTTAATGTCTCATCATTAAGCTCAACATGATAAAAATCATCATGAGATTTTCCAAATCGTTCATGGTTACATTGCCATTTTTTTTTTTGTATCAAGTATATTGGTAGGTAGTGCAATAGAAGTAAGAGGAGTTTCAATCAGTAGAGTAGTAGTTTGTAAAGGAGTAGGTGTTTTTGGTGACATGATGGTAGTAGTATGAGTATAAATAACCAGAGTGCTTAGAGTTGTGGAAGAAGATTTTGAATCACTAGATTGACCAACATCGTATGTATCTATACTACTATATGGGATAAGTTATGTAGGAGGAAGAGGCATAGCGGTAACATGGTCTATGAGACAAAATTTTAAGGGCTCAAGATCAAAAATAATAATATGTTTGTATCCATCATGTAATAATTTGACATGTTGGAGTACAGTAGATGAGATTACTTGCATTACATGAAGCCAGGGTATACCTATCAACAAGTTGAATTGGAATGAATAATCTATAACAAATAAGTCAGCGAGGATAGTTTTAGGCCCAACTCGAATATGTAATGAACTAGTTCCTAAGTATGTGTGAGTTGTTAAATCATATTGTCAAATAAGAGTAGAGTTCTTAGAAATTAGATTATAATTAATACTCACCTTTATTACAAGGAAATGAGAATATAAGTTTATGGATGATTCATTATCAATAAGTACATGTTTGATGTAAGTGGTGCTAATAATGGTGGTGATAAGAAAAGGAGCACATGTGTTGTCATGAGAAAAAGATGACATTTTCTCATTAGTGAAAGATATAGCACACAATTTTTTTTTGAGAGATTGAATAAGGTGTGTAAAGGAGACCACAGAGTTATCACATTCTATATGAATAGAATGAAGGGAATCCTCTAATGTTTGATGAAAATCAGGTACACTGTGTAATAAGTCATAAAGGGATATTTTGGATAGCTTTTTCTTATGGTTTTAAATGATATCATAGCCATTATAAGTAGCAAGAGGATCCATATAAGTAATGTGTAGTGGGATAGAAATGGATTGAGCTATAGGAGGATGATTACAGTGGGTAGTTACAACATTTATAAAAGGATCAACCATAGGTGTAATAAAGGGAGGAAGATGTTGAGTACAAACTTGCATGAAACTAGTAGGAGTAGCGACTATGACAGAAACCCTAGTGGGAGAAAACAAAGGATAAGATGATTGAGTCATGACTTGATAAGGAAAATACATACTCAGAAACAATGGGTTGGATCCATTAGGCTCACCAAAATGATTAAGCTAATATGTAAAATATAATCCTAAACCAATGTTATAGTAGCAATAAATAAATGATGTAATGAAATACAAAAATATACCAAAGCAAGATGAGAAATAAATGTAGAAACCCTAAGTGCAAAGAGAGGGTTATAAGCCTTAACTAATTCATATTTTTGTTAAAGGTGTGTGGGATTTGAAACTGGAGAAAACTGAAACACTGACCATTCTATATGAGTTCAAAAAAATTCTGAATTGGAGGAACATGATGGACATCGACACCTGAAGAGGGATAGAAGTGCCCATGGGAACATGGGTATTGATTCTAGGAACTTGATTCTATATAAAATATCAGAAAACCTCCTCTGAGGTGTCTCAAAGTGTTCACAATTAGTCTCTTTTAGTCACTCGGAGGTCATACCAAGATTTCTGAGGTAAGTGGAAACCTATAATGAAGAATGAACCTGTAAAATCCCACAAATAGACATCAAATCCCAAAAAAGGTAAGATGTATAATGAGGGGTTTTAATTTCCTTAGCTGTCACAATGGTGAATTTATAACTGAGTACTACACTACATCTCATACCCAATGTAGTTTTGTGTGCATGTGTGTGAAATTATACCGTATGTTACTCTTTTTCCAGGCACACTTGGATAGTGAGAAAGTAGTTAGATGTAGAATTTAATAAAATTCTCCATGGAATAGAATGAACTCCCCTCTTAGGAAGTGTTTGAAGATGAACCATCCCTTGTGTCCCTTATGATGGAGATATACAGATGCAATAGAGCTCTTAGATGCCTTGATGGATGTAACTGTTAGTGCAAAATCACAGCACCCCTGGATGTTGATCAAATTTCTAGGTTGATCACTCTAGCATCCAGTGTGATTGCACAACATTGAAATCTTTCTCCAAGTGTGGGACTTGCATAAATGAGAAAGGAATATCCAGAGAAGGCTGTGTTCCTCTTCCTAAACTACCTGCCACAAGCTATTACAGTGCAGGCAAGCTAATCTAAACCTAATCTAACCATGCCAAGGAGACAGAGAGAGAGAGAGAGAGAAAAGGGAAAAATAGCAAAAGCCTACACTAAAACGGTGATACACCAGAGAAGGAAAATGTTGAACATCTATCAAAACTGCCATGGAACAAGGAGAGGTGAGCAATGGGAAGGATGGACAGATGCATCACAGGCCCAAGGATAGATTTCACACAGAAAAATGTCCCAAAACTCCATGAACACATCTCCAGACCTGCAATGAACATTCAAACTTGCACAAATACCTGCAATGAAGAGAGGCAAGAATAAAACAAGGAAAAAACGAGCAAGGATGGATAGATGCATCACAAAACACATTTTTGTTGCTTCAGAAGTTTGCACAGAACATCATTTCAATAGTAAAAGGCAAAAAAACCATTACAGAGCAAGGGAGGAGGTTCGAACTCCATTTTTAACCCAGGAGAAGAAAAGAAGGGAGGGCAGAGCTGAAAAGATGAACAACTTCTAATCATCTTCTAAAATGAGCCAAATCTGGCCTTTTACAATGCATGGGTCAAGCCCAGGAGAGAGAAAATGTACAAAAACGTGGGAGCCCATTCCTCATTGACTATAAATGCATTAAATCAGCATAGAGGACCTTACAAACCCATACCCTGTCATTTTGACCAAATGGGAGGAGAGTGCGACCCATTTTGTATTAAATTTGGTTGCTGAAATGTCACTTCTAGCCATGAACACGCGCTAGAGACGTTTCTTGATTTTCTCTCTCCAAACTGAACCAAAAGAAATATTGACCCTAGAATCATGTAGAGAATTTTGTAAGCTTTCCAATTATATAAATAACGTGCAAATCCAAGCTCTGGATCAAAAGATATGGGGGTCTGAAGTTGTAGGGCAAAAAACGGCCCAAAAACGAATCGGTGGACAAAAATTTGAATTTTTTCGCGCTCCACTGGTCAGACGCCACGTGGAAAGCGCTGATTGGATGAGAAATTCTCTCTCCTCTACCTCCCGTGGGTTTCCCTTTGAAAATTTTGACTTTTCTTACACTTTGGAAAAAATTTCATTTTCCCCCCGCGCCCCCGCCACTTGGGACACGTGGCATCATTTGGTTCGTCGACAGGTGTGTGGGGAAAACCTTTACCTTTTAGTTTTTTGGCCAAAACTTTTGCTAAATTTTCTAAGTCCTCCCCAAGCTCTGCACTTCCCCTTGTGACACACGTCACATTCTGATTCATTGGCGGCTTTTCCAGGTCTTCGCGTTCCTCGCGTATTTTTGGCCCGGATGTCCCAAACCGTTTGGGACAAATTTCTCCGATCTTCTTGATTCGGGCTTCCCTGTCCCTCTTTGAGGTGAAGACATGTGGCACATTTCCATTCACTCTTGGCTCTTTCGGCTCTCTATGTCCCACACGTACTTTTGGCCCAGATGTCCCAAACGAAAGTTCTCTGTTTCAGCCGAACCAGCCGGTTTGCGTCCTCCGCGTACTCTTGTCCCAACTGTCCTAGACTGCCTGGGAAAAATTTCTCCGATCCACCCGAAATGGACTAACTTGTGCCAAATTGGATGATACACGTCTTTCACGTACTTTTGTCCCAACTGTCCCAACTATGCGAAACAAAGACTTAGGCAATTTTTTCCCTTTTTCGGCCGAATCGGCTTTTCGCGTCCCGCGCGTACCTATGGCCCAAATGTCCCAATTGCTGCGTGGACCACCTGGAGGCTTTTCGGCCGGTTCACGCCCCGACGTCCCAACTGTCCCAAGGACCACTTGGACTAGGACTTAGCTGATTTTCATGATTTTTTCTGCCCCAGCTTGGTTTTTGCAACTTTTTCATCCTTTTTTAGAACTTGCTCTTTTCTTATTGGACAAGAGAGTTAGAAAAAAGCTGAGGGGACCCCAGAAACATGATTTTTTTCCTTGAATCAATCTATCTCACTCGGGACCGAAGAATTTAATGCATGTTATCAAAATTACCCTGGGGGGTGAATTTTGGAAAACAGTAACCTTTGGTGGTGATATTTAATGCTTAGTGCTTATTCCATTATTATGATCACGTAACTTTATATTTATATGATTCATTTGTTTGAATTTCATATTTAACCCAAAAAAGGCTGACTACCAAAAATATAAGATTCTCAAATGGCTAGAAAGGACCCAAAAAGTGTGAGTAAATTACAAAGGGGTCAGGGGATCTGAGAGTGGACAAGGGAACCTAGCGCTAGCTTCCTATTCTAGGTGTTGGTGTCCAAGATCACAAAAGTTGAAGTATAAATAGGAAAAATGAACAAATAAATGTGTAAGACTGAAAGAAGCAACATAAAGCAAGGAAAATGTGGCTAAAGACATGGGTTAATCAGTAATTTTCATACTCAAGAATCATATGAATAGTATTATGTAATCAAGACAAGATAATTACCCAAAGTGGGTGAATTTGTGTCTACAACATCTAGGTGATTCCATTATTCTAAATAAATATCTAACCTTCTAGGTTATGATTCAACAATATTGGACATTTTCTCTAGGGTCATATATTTATCCTTCTCCTACATCTCCTTCAAAATTAGATCCCATTCAATAGCCATGCCTCCCAAGATAGACACCTTTCTCATTAGCATGTTGTAAACCTCTCCTAGTCTTTCCTCTGTCCGATCACACTTGGATTTATTATGCTCTTTATTTTTGCTACCTCTTGCAAAAACTATTCATGTGCCACCTAATCTCTTTTGTAAAATGAAGCCTACAAATGGTCTTATTATGATTCATCTTTTGTGAGGCATGAACTTCTTATTGACACATCCTTTAACTTACCAAAAAATTTCTCATCCTTCTATGTGGATTCCTTCACCTCAATTCCTAGGTCTTCATACACCTTTATTATTTGATTGAACTTTTCTCTTTGCACTTTTTCTAATTCCTATGTCATTTAACCCTTCCCTTTATTTTCCTTCTCTATCAATAAATCAATCAATTTCACTAGGGTGTCAAATTTCCCTAATTTTTTTCATCTCCACCTCTGAGGCTATGTACAGGCAATAATTTTCAATGCATGTAACTAATTGTTATGCTTTAGCATTTACCACATTTATATGGGTTTTGACATTATTCAATTATACAATCAGATTCTTATTATTTTTACTCATATCTTCAAAATTTTATTTTACGATGTGTAGTACAACTCCCTTATATATGTTTCAATGTGAAACTTCATTCTCCATCTTGACTAGCACATTTCTTACCTCTGTGTATGAAAAATGTGTTCAAACCAAAATTTGGAGTTTAATTTGGGATCTCTTCTGCCATTTATCTCTTTGATGGCATCCATATTAAGCTCAAACTTTGTCTCCCTAATATGTTTTTGCATTACAAATGAAAGTATTTTACACATCTTTCCATGAGCATGTGATCTTTTTGTCATCTCCCAACATTATAGTTTCTATATCTTCATTAAGATTTGAAATTTCATTCTGATTAATTATGTGGGGTCACCTATGTAGGAAATTTGTTGTTAGGGAGGTGAGACATGCCTCGACCTTCTAGCTCTAGATGATGACTCTAGGTGTTATCCCGTCACACAATGCTCCTATGTTGACTCCTGATATTCTTGTTTCCCTATGTCTTCTTACTCCTCCTCATGCATCTAATCCTAAAAATTCCCATTTTCATTTTCCTTTTCTCACTACTATCCAAAATCATGATCCTCTTCCTATAAAGTTTTCTCTTTCTCGTATTGTTCTTCTTCCTCCACAATGTGGATAACATGACTTCTTTCTCTCCTCATCCTCTCTAGCCCATATAGTTTCTTCATCCTACACTTACTCTTCTAAGCTAGGCTATCATGTAGATTGTACCAAGATTACTAGAGGTGATATTTTGGGTATGCCCATGGAATCCTATGCTCATTCCATAAACATTTTCCTCTTGAAGCTTTAATCTAGTAAAATTTCTACCTCTTCTTCCTCTTCTTCTTCTTATGGAGTGGGCTTATACCCACACTTTGGTATTCATACATTTTTTTCCTTAGTGGCAGTGGTATAATATTGGTGTTTGGAACTTAGAACACCTTACCATTTATTTAACATGGGATTCAAATATAGATTGACCTAGCATGCCTCGTTCCATACCACCAATGTCATGATGTGATTAAGATCCATCATATTAGACTCCATTTTCTCCACGTAGTGCTCATTGGTCTTATATCCATAGATTTTTCATAAAGTTTGGTAGTAAATATCTACCTTATCCACGTTACATTTGAGAAACTACATGTCCTTAATTTTTTTGACTGCAATCTTGAACTATTTGGTAGTTAATACAAATGGGATTTTTCACTAGAGGCCCATCTCTCCATTCAAAAACAAAAACATTCCAAGGTTGAAATGTTACCTAATCGAAAACTCTCCTTGATCTCCTAGTTTTTATAGTAACTCTCAGGGTACACACCATTCATTCTTAAATGTATCGTATAACCTCTTATACCATCTATCCAAGTGTACATTCAAAGAAATTAACCATTCTATCACAATATTACTTTGTAAATATTTTTTCTGGTGATTACGGCTCCAAGGGATGCTCTCATTCTCTCCCTTCTAAACCATTTGACACTGCAATGTTCAAGAATACTATGAGGAGAACGATTGAATCCTATGTAATTTTATCTCCTTTTTCATGTTGGGCTTTTTCCTCTTCAAAAATGCTTTTGGTGATGTACTAAGTGATAGTGTACCTAGTCCCTCATGCCATCTTTTTTTTTATTAGAGGTAAAAGTTAGGGTTGAGGGGACCCTACCCCCTTACAAGGAGTTACAGTATACTTATATATTGGCCAAAGTATTAATCTTAACAGGCCATACTTGTTCCAAAATTCAAAAAAATAGATAAAAATGTATGATATCCATTATATAACATTTACAGTATATAGTAGTTCAAAGGATTAATCTAACAACATGAAGGTAAACAAACAACAAAATCCAAACCATTGACATTCCTTAATCTTTGATCAAATCTTCCACTGTCTCCTTGTAGTCATTCCATTCTTTGACCAGAGTTGCTATAGTCTCCTTCCAGTACTTGTAGTTAGGTTCTTTGATCACCACCTTCGTCCCTGTACCATCCTTTTCCTTTTCTTTTGCCAGTTCCATGGACTGGATCATTTTGGCCAGCAATTTGAGATGGTAGATAGTACTTTTCACATTGAGAATATGTGCATCTCTGATTTTTATTATAATACCTTTCATTTTCAGCAGCTCATTTTCCATTTCCATTCTTCTAGCATTGGTGTTATTGGAGTTTTTGCTGTGGATGAGGGAAGACATTTTATCCATTTTGTCATGCAGCTCCTTAAGGTCCATAGAGATCAGGCTGATTTTGTGCCTATTTATATTAGTGTCCAATTTGTAATTATCAAAATCTCTCATGAAGGCATGGGTTTTAATAGCTGATTCTTGGGCCAAGAAAAGTTTCATCTGAGCCATTTTAAGATTATACAAAGTGTGGATAGCTTTCTTCTATGTTCTTTGAATTCTTGTCCTTTGAAGACTCCTGATCTATTTTGCTATCCTCTACCTCATTGCACTCAGCTTCCCCTTCATCTTTGTCAAGAGAGAAATCCTTCTGGTTTGGGTTTTCACCAGGGCATTCTTCTGACACATATGTTATGTTATCCTCCTCAACCCATCTAGTATTCTACTCTTTTCTGCTCTAATTCTTTTCTCCCCCTTTACCCATGTTTGACCTGGTGTATTTGGCCATAGGATTCCCTGCACCACAATCATCCCCGCAATCCTCCTTAGGTTCCATACTCCTTGTCCTTTTACCCAATGTAGAGTTTGAAAAAGAAGCCCCAAATTTGTCATTTTTTCCCAACAGAGGAGTACTCAGCCAAATGATAGTTTTTATCAGAGCCTGGTGTAAAGGGAGAATGAAAGTGCATTTCTTCACCATTGTTATTGATTTATCTAGAGAAGAAAATAGGTAGAAAGGAAATTTGTATGGTTTCGAATTGTGGATATGATTTAACATTGGGAAATGGTAGCCATATATAACCTTATATCTTCCTTCCAGATTAATGTAAGACATTATCAATTTGGTAATTTCATCATAAGGGGAAGGTAACTTACTTCAGGTGTATCCATTATGCAGAGAAATAGGATCCCCTTTTCCTCGAAAGAAATAATCAATTTCTAGACTATAATCAGATTTAGGTTTGAAAATGCTTCTACCTTCCAACGCGAGGCCAGTCACTTTGGCGATGAGCTTGGGATAAATTGTGAGAGAGTAGTTGCTGACATGAACCTTGCCCTCATTCCAAGTTTTTGCTACCGCTTCACTCAAACTCTCATCATAGCCCTCAAAATTTTTGAGAAAGGTTAATAATCCTGTTGTTTCCATAAGAGCTTTGGCCTCCTTGTACATCTCTGGACACCTAGATGGTTCAGTGCACACCAGGTCCCCTCCCATTCTTCTATACTCAAAAAAAGTTTTTTTGCATAGAATACAGACTTGGAGAATAGTTTTTTCTTTCTTCAGATTCCTCAAATCCAAAAAGATCAAGTTGCCCGAGTGAAAAAAGGAAACTAAGTCACGCATGGGAGAAAGAATCATGAAATTTTACTGGCACGAGTGGGGGATTTTGCAAAATTATTAAAGGCTCCCTCCCTTTTCATGATTTCAATGAAAATAGAATTCATATCAAGGAGGTTCTCGACCACATGAAGACCATTAGCGGTAACCCCAAGATTAGCTACAAAGTCAGAACCTGCATTGCCTTCCCTATACACATGATTGAAATAAATACTCACAAAAGAATTTAAAAATGAATTATTTTTGTTGATGAAGTCTTCTATAGATATGGAAGGTTTGGATGAGCCCTTCATATAAGAAATAATATACAACGAATCTCCTTCCACTTCCAGGAGGTTGAAACCTTTTTCTTTTGCAATCTTCACCCCCCAGAACAGAGCAGCTACCTCCGCAACATTATTTGATTGTTGTCCAAGGTCGAAGAAATAAGCAAGAATAAAATGACCAAAAGAATCCCTAATAACTCCACCTCCACCTGCCTTCCCCAGATTCCCTTTATCAGCTCCATCAAATTTGAGTTTTAGAGAACCTTCATAAGGGGGATTCCACTTAATCTCTAATCTAGGATTTGGTCTGTTTGGTAGGGAAATCCCTGAAACATTCCAATTCATTAAGATATGTTGTTCATTATCTAGAATTTCCAATTCTTTATTCCTGAGTATAGAGAAATTGTTTCTAACTGCCTGGAAGAGGTATTTTATTGATTGTTTGATAGGTAGACTCTTGTTTTTGAATATCCTTTTGTTTCTTTCCTTCCAGATTTCCCACCATAGATGACCCAAGCTTATGATCCATAGATTTTTTAGCCCTTGACTATGAAAAGGGAATTTCCATTGGTTCCAAGCTTCCTTTATATCTTTGGGTATGACCCAGTTTACCAAGAAACCATCCAAAATGGAGGATAACAGTTGATGTGCATATGGGCATTCCAAAAACATATGGTTTACAGATTCCATTTTTCTTTTGCATAGCACACATCTATTAACCCATTGGAAACCTCTTTTTACCAGATTATCAACCGTGAGGATTTTATTTCCAAATGTGAGCCAGCTGAACACATTAACCTTGGGTGTTATATTCTTGTTCCAGATCTTCCCAGCCATTAAGTCTTCTTCACCAATTTGACCTTCAAAAAAGAGGCCATAGGCAGATTTGACAGAAAAAATTCCACATGGTTCCTTGTCCCAAATGATTCTATTTAGATCCTTGCTATTAAGAGATACATAATTTTATAAGAAATCATTGATCCCTCTCATTTAAACATTTAGTTCCTATCTATCTAATTACAGAGTTTTCCATGTCTGAAAACTCTCTTCCTTAGCCATGTAGTTGTTATTTTTTTCTCCATACTTAGCTTCTAGTAATGAAGAGATTTGTGGAAATTTATCTTGAAGGGTGAAATCTGCTACCCATTTATCTTTCTAAAAACCAATCTCATTGCCACTGCCTATTTTCCATCTACTACCCTTATTCAAAATTTATTTGGCCCAGTTAATGGCTTTTCATATGCACGAGCCATTGAAATTCACCGGTTTGCACATCCATCTATTATCATTATTATCCAGCCAATTTTTTTTCTTAATAATTCTGGCCCAAACTCCATTTTCCTTGGTTAGTCTCCATCTGATCTTCACAAGTAGAGCTTTATTCATCTTGGACCAATCTCTAATTCCTATTCCTCTAAGCTTTTTGGGTCTGCACACTCTGTTCTAGGAAACAAGAGGGATTCTATCTTTACTTTCTGTGCCGCTCCATAAAAACCTTTCTTGGATCTTTTCCAACCTTTCCCCTATTATAACAGGAAGTTGGTATAGTGACATAGCATACACTGGAAGACTCTGGAGAGAGCTGATCAGAAGAGTAATTTTTCCTACTTGGGATAATAGATTAGCTTTCCAACCCGCTAGTTTCCTTTCAAACCTTTCAATTAGAAATTTCCATTCAGAACAAGAGGGTCTCCTATCCCCCAGAGGGATTCCTAAATATAAGGTAGGAAAGGGTTTATAGGTACATTCAAAAATTTTTGCAATCTTCTTACAGTGGTTGTCCATAGTATTCAGAAAGAATAGGGAACTTTTTCTGAAGTTGATTAGCTATCCCGAGACCTCCATATAGTCATCAAAAATGGATTTAAGTTTTCTTGCTTCCAGGATAGTAGCTTCCCCCACCACAAAAGTGTCATCAACAAAGTATTGGTGAGTAACATTTTTTCATTTCAAGTTCCAGAGAAATCCCTTTGATGAAGACATTTTCCATTTCAACATTGAGTCTTATACTTAGATATTCTGCTATTAGAATGAAGAGGAAAGGGGAAAGGGGATCCCCTTGCCGTAATCCTTGTGTGCTAGGAAAGAACCCAATAGGACTTCCATTCATGAGGATAGAAAACCATACATTGGAGATGCATGCCTGTACCATATGTCTCAAATCTCTTTCAAAACCAAACCTGTCAAGGATTTTGTCTAGAAAGCTCCACGAAACCCTGTCATAAGCTTTTGCCATATCCAGTTTTCAGAATTACACAGCCTTCTTATTGATTTTTACTAAATGAATAGTCTCTTTGATAGTAATTATCCCATCCTAGATTTGTCTACCTATAACAAAGCCCCCTTGCTGTTCCGAAATGATATTGGACAGGATCAGCTGAAGCCTGAGGACAAGAAGTTTTGTGCAAATTTTATAGGAAGTCTTACAAAGACTTATAGTTCTAAAGACTTTTAGTTCCATAGCATTACTACATTTCGGAACCAGAGTCAGGAAAGTGTAGTTCATATCCTTTAACATTACCTTCTTGAATAAATCCTTCACAGCTTCAAAAACCTCTTTTTTAATTATGTCCCAGAAATTTTGGAAGAAAAAGGCTGGAAATACATCAGGCCTAGGTGCCTTGTCCGGGTTGAGTTGTTTGCATATTCCACTTCCTCAATGGTAGGAATCGCTAAGAGCATTTTTCTTCGATCGAGACTAACTTAGGGATACTTAAGAAATCCATGAGGTTATGATTCGCAGTTAGAGAGTATTTTGGAAGAAAGAAATTGTCTCTTTGTCAAAACCATGACACCCCCTTCCTTACTGATTTTGTTAATTCTGTTAAAAATTCTCCGCTTTAAGGTGGATAGATGAAATAATCTAGTGTTTTTGTCTCCTTCCTTTAACCAAGTGATTCTGGATTTTTGTCTCCAAAAAATTTCTATTTTCCTAGAATATTATGGTAGTCTGACAGCAGAGATATTTCCTTAATATGATCAACAGAATCATTCTCAATACCTTGTCTTTTAATTCTTCTTTGGACAACCTGTAGTTCATTTTTGATTTCTACCTTCTTCTGGAAAATATTACCAAAACTTTTTTTATTCCACACTTTAAGGTGGGATTTCACATTCTGAAGTTTTTTAGAGAGTCTAAACATCGTTTTTCCTTTAACTTTTAGTTTCCACCATTCTTTGATGAGATCTTTCAGATCCTCACTTTGGAGCCACATCTTCTCAAAATGAAAGGGAGTTCTTCTCCAAGAAGGGTTCTTCATTTGAAGAAGAATGGGGTTGTGGTCTGATCCAATCTGGGGGAGAGACAAAAGGGAGATGTTTTGGCTTAACCATTCCTCTGAAACCATACCCATGTCCAATCTTACTTGAATATGTTGATTTTAAGTCCTTCTGTTAGACCATGTGAAATTGCTTACTTTTAGATCTATATCATGGAGCTGAGAAGATGTTATGAAATGATTAAAATCCTCCATGCCAACATTGAACTCCTTAGAACCTTTTTTTTCCCCCCCAGAGTCCTTGGGGTGTTGAAATTCCCCATTAAAATCTAGCCAGAACCTTTAATAGAGTGATTAAAGGATAAAATATGTTGCCACAGTTGTTTCTTTTCCTTGTGATGGGTGGGAGCATATATATTTGAAATAACCCATATACTCCTATTTTCAAGATCTCTCATCATCACCGCCATATGGTTATCTCTCTTAACTAGTAATGTACCTTCGATCTTATTCAGGTTCCAAACCACAACTAAACCACCTGAAGCTCCTTTCAAGCTAACAAAAAAATCTATAGAGTTTTTCCAACATAATTTACAAGAGGATAGGAAGGATTCTTCCTTCATTTTAGTTTCCTGCATAGCAAGCACATCAATTTTCTCTCTTTCAATCATATCCTTAAGTATTCTCCACTTCAAAAAACTATTCAGCCCTCGCCCATTCCATGATATGCAGTTCATTTTCTTAGGTTGGGTTTATTTTTCCTGAAGACCTTCTAGTCCAAGCACATCTGTTTCCCTGAATCTATCTCCTTTTGGGTATTTTTCTTTCTTGATTCTAATTTATTTGGTCTTCCTTGTTTGCTATTTGTAGATTCCACATTTATAGGATTCTCATCCTCCTAGGAGGGAACTGAGCCTGAAAATTCCCCCTTTTTTCCTTTTGGATCTATTTTCTTTTTTCCTACAATACTTTTTCCCCGAGAAGGGTTTTTTATTCCAGGACTTAGGCCTTATTTCTTATCCTCTGGCTCCTTGAATGGGGTTCAGTGTGCATTCAAGAGTTCCTCATTAGAGGGAGACAGTTCCACCCCCTTGATGAGATCTAGATCTAAATTCTAATCCTGTGTTTCCTCAATCTCTGATTTGTCTTCTACCCCTTCCTCCATCTTATTGATCTCCTTTTCCTTTTCTTCCTTAGAGGTTTGAATGCTACTGACAGATGCGTTGTAAATCCCTTCTTTCTCATTAATAATACCAAACTCCATCTTTCTTCCTTTCAAAAGATCCTTCAAATATTCCTCCTCTTTTTCTTTAACCTTTGATTCAGACTTTGACAGGTATTTATATTGCCTTCTATTGGTCACCAAAATGAAGCCATCCTCATTCTTTTCCATTGCATCTTTTGAAATGGGACTTTTAGCCACCGTCTTTTCCTTTATGCGTAAAGGAGAGAAGACTTTCGGAATGGTTTTGGGGAAAGCTTTCCTATGATCCTCCACGCTTTGCATAATGCCTTTCCATTTTTCCCAATTACCCTCCTTAGCTGAGACAGGGATAAACACTTTAGAAACTTTAAACTTATAGTTCTAAGAGGAGTGGCCCCACCCATTGCACTTAGAGCATTTAGCTGGAGAGATTTCCATTTCAATCCTTTGATCCCAGATCCCAAGTTTAGGTTTGAGTTTTATACTACTCAGGATTTCTCTATCTGCGATAGTGTAAATGCAGAAACGGGCACAGATAAGGCAAGATACATTTGTCTAGTGGCATTGTCAATTATAACAAAGGTTCCTAGTGAGTTTGCAATCCCTTTAACTATATCCTCATGCCAAAATTCCAGAGGGAGGTTTGGAAGGTGGATCCACATTGGACATTGATTCAGATTTTCTTTTTTCAGGTTGAAAGAGGGTTCCCATTTCCGGAGGTACCATCCAGATTTTCCCTAGAACCAGGGGCCTTCTTCCAAAGCCTTTTGCATATCTTCTTGGAGATTAAATCTAAAAAGGAAAAATCAGTTTGAACGAGAGCTTACCTCTAAATGCCCTTTAGGGGACCACTTCCGTTTTGTCCATCTTCTGACTGCATCAATATTAGGTCGCCCTCCCATCAGCTTTCCTACAAGGGATTTATTCAGATTTTCCGATGTAGAATGAAGATGCTGGTCAAGGAATTTTAAGGACGTAACCAGAACCTTCCTTGATCGCTTGAAGAAAACACTTTTTGTTTTTCAAGGTCGAATCATCATTTTTTACTATGTTAGTCCAATATTCTTTGGGTTTTGGAAATGTTTTCCTTTCGCTGAGAACAAATACATCTATTTCTCCTTCCTCCTGTATTGCATCTTGATCCTCTAGTCTAGGTGGGATTTCCCTTCCATCGCTTTCCCTCCCAGATAGTTTAAAAAAATATTCATCGCGCTCCATCATCTAGTTTGATTATACAAATATTCCTCATGTCATATTATGTGTGATGTATAAGAATATATTATTTAATTCAAACCATCGCTTCAATGTGCATAAATTATAACTTACCAAAAATGCAGATACTCTTGTCCTAGGGTCTTTAATGTTGGTATCATTGAATGTGCAACATCACATCTAAAAGTGTAAATTGGTTTCTATATCATCCACTTTAGTCTCATTATGTATATCCAGGGTGATTTATAAGCCACTATCGTGTAACCCAATCAATGTTTTTATCGACTAAATGATGATTTGATCCCTTATTCCCATGAATTAATATTATTCCTCATGGACTCTTGACATTAGCCACTGAAATAAGAGCGTAGGCTTACCAAAATATATAATTTAAAAAAATTTACGACCCTGACATCTACCAAGGTTTAGTGCACTACATGTCGTCTAACACAATTTTCATTGTTACAGTTAAATGAAATGTCTCTTTTATGACATTATTTCTTATATCACCTTTTTACCTAACATGTAGTGGTTATACTCACTAATTTTACACTTTCATATTTGAGGTGTCCATGGCATTCCAACAATTACTTCCTGTGGGTACTACATTTTTTAGTATCATTCATCCTAGGTTTCCTCTATTGTCTTCTTATTCTTAGGTACTATCTTCCTTGGTGTCATCACTTCCTTTGGTGTATACTTCTCCAACTCCTAGAAAATATGTATCCTAGCTTATCTTTCTTACTCCAACTATTTTCTGTATACCTTTATTATCTAAAATGTTTAATCTTCCCATGCTTCAACATCTCAGACATATTGTGTGCCATAATTTGTACATCCAAATGCCTACCCTATCTCAAAAATTTCCACTTCACTCATCCCTCTAACCATAATTATCAACTTTTCCAACTCTTCCACAACTTCAACTCGTCAATTTTTCAACTAGAAAGAGCTCTAATTTTGGTTACATGGCCACCTTTGTTTCTTTTATCTAGGTCAGAATATGCACTGGTTCATTCTAACAATGAATTTCCTAAATCTCCAAGGTACTATATTTGTAAGGTTAATTATAAGCATTTCTCATGATTATTTATGGATTTCTAAAAAATTTAAGCATTTAATGTGGAAGGTGAAGCAGGTGACACTTTCTTGCAAATTTTTCCTATCTCATGCCTTTTTCCATCCAACACTGGGTCTTCCAAATTCCTCTTCCGAATGTGACATCCATAAAGTTCTATTGTGCAACAACATTATTAGGCTACAAATCTTCCTATGCACTTCCTTTTACACCTGTGTAATTTATTTCCTAAGATAAAATTCCTCATGTGTGCCTCTCCGTGTCATACCTTTCCTCTCATTATGTCATAATCCAAGTAGTTTTCTTCCTCTGGCATTTCCTTCCTCACATTATCCTACACATTATTCCTTCCCATAAACCTTATTTATCACTACCAAGCTTACTCATACATCTTTGAGAAATTTATTCCATCATTAAGTAAATCACACCTTTATTTCATGCCCCTCATTCATTATTTTGAGCATGAATACGAACCTTTGATTATTTTCTAACATGTATGTTCTTAAGAATTTGTCCACTTAACACTTTTTACCGACTACCCCACACTAAAAACATGTGTGGTCGTTTGTGCATCATATCTTAACAAATATAACAACTCTTACACATGAACACACTTATTATTATAATAATAATAATACATAAATTGAAATCTAAGATAATGGACATACTACCTTATTAGAAACATAAAAGAAGAATCTTATTTATAGTAGGGATTCAACCTACTCCCATTAAAATAGTCAGGAAACATGATGCCATCTAATTCCTGTAACTAACGTGTGATTGAATCTAGTACCTTGATTACTATAAAGGGTCCTAACAAGTGAAATATGATATTCCCTTGGTGGCACAAAAACTTTGAATCATAAAAAAACATCATTTCTCAAACTCCAAAATAATTTTTTTTGATATGCCTATCATGTCAATCCTTTTGTCTAACCTTTTTTTATTTTTTGATTCCATCACACAATTACGTGCCTTTCATCCAATTTTATTAATCTTTCAATGCACTCTTGTACTTTCTTGTTTATTATGAAATCCTCCTACATGTGAAATACAAAGGTATGGTAGCATGAATGCCACAACAGGTAAACCTACCTCCACACCAAATAATAATTTAAAGGTTGTAGGTAGTCTCGTACGCCCATAGTACAACTGAAACTTTATCATCCCAATATTTTATAACTACATCAATTATTTTTCTCAATGTTTGACCCAATATCTTATTGAAATATTGTATAGTACCATTGGCTTGTAGGTGATATGGAGTATTATTATGATGAGATACCATAAATTTTTCTAATAATATTCTAATTTTCTCATTCAATAAATAGGTTCCCCTTTCAATGGTAAGGCTCAATGGAAAATCATACCTACTAATAATATTCTCCCATAGGAAGCATGTAGTTGTATAAGGATTATAATTCTTGGTGGGTGATTCTTCTACTCATCACTTTAGACAATTTGTGCATGTGATGATGTATCATTCTCATGTCCTCTATGCATCTGATGTAATTAGAAAAAAAAGGTTAATTTATCTTTTCTGGAAGGGTTGTGTGCTTTCTATGGGTTGCAATAACATCCCATCACACTACCCAACTATTCTCATTCTTTGATAGTGATTACATGCCTTGAAAAATTCCTTAGTATCCTTGTAGAGTGTATCTCACCACTATCTTGTGAGTATCTTGCATGCAGTGTCCTCTCTAGTGTAATGGCTTCCCACAATTAAACCATGAATTTATTCCATTATTTACTCACGCTCATGCTCTATTACACACCTACATAATACCTCATCTCTACCCATTATATATAGGTCTCCTCCTACAAACTGATATGGTACAACATGAATAGATAGTTTCTTCCTCTCCATTATCTTTATTCATATAGGTAAAATACCTATGGACAAGAATATTGTGATACATTCTGAATTTATTGGCATGTGCTATAATATAAATAGTTGTACATCTCACATAATGTCCTCTATACTTTACGCATTCTCATCAGTGTTGATTCATGATATATGGTCTAGTCTCATATTTATTTTTCCAAGTTTTACTATGATAAAAGGTTTAAAATCTTGGAACAAAAGAATCCATTTATAGATGCACCCTTCTATATTGGTAGATGGAGAATAAAATCTTAGGGCCCATATATAGAGATATGGGGCCCCACCCTCTCCCCTTTCTATATATATTATCTGATCTGTTACCTCTCTACCCTATATATATCTTATCATATCATATCATATCATATATTATATTATTTTTGTCTTGTTCACTAGATACTTGAGTTCCATGTGAATATTGTAAAAGATAAATGATGGTGTTGCTAAATGATGTCTTAATTTATGAAGTGTATATACCATATATAACACCTCACACTTTTTAGTTGTATAATTATTCTCATCCAATATTAGCTTCTCGATTGTAAAAAAGGATGATCCACATTACCTTCCATAGGATGAGATAACACTACTCCAATTGTTATTCAAGAGGCATATACATGGGAAAGAAATGGTAAATTGTATGGAGGGAGCTGTAGTATAGGCACAGTAGTCTATCTTTCCTTCAATGTTTTAAATGCCTCATATTGCTTGTATCTCCAATAAAAATTCCCTTTCACCTTTAACAATTATTCTAGTGTTCTATCTATCTTATAATAACCTTTGATAAATTTCCTATAATACCCTGTATGCCCAAGAAATCTACACACCTCTGTATGATTTTTCGATTCTTCTAATCCTAGGAAAATTACAATCTTATCTAGGTCAACCAAAATAATTTTTCTTATGATGTAACCCAATAGTGTGCCAAATGGTGTTGTAAAGATGCATTTATTTATATTCAAGGATATAATCAAATACCTACATCTCTTAAAAATTACTCTTTAACAATCACAGTGATTCTTAACTAGTCCATATATGGTCTAATCGATCAGATATAATTGAAGGAACTTAAGGATGAAATATTGAAATGACTGTACAATGATGTGATATAATTTTTTTGGCATATTCTTCAATCCAAAAGACATAATTGTATATGAAATGCAACCCCATTCTATACCAAATTTTTTATTAAGCTAATCCTTGCATGCAATATTAACTTGATGATATCTTTAGAAACCATACGTAGAAGAATAAATCTTACACCATACCACACCTTCACAAATTTATTTAGTAAAGGGTATGAAGAAAGGATTAGTGACATAAAAGTAATTCAATACCATTTACTCTACAAAAATCTGAATTATACTATCTTTATAAATGTTGATGACCATTAGACTGATTCGTCTATTGGTTCAATGAGGAATACTTTGAGAATATTTTCTATCTCATATTTTAACTCAACAAACAAGTTAGGATTCATCACATAAGACCTCTTTTTTACTAATTGAATTCCCTCCCTTATCTTGATCTTAATTTCTATGAGTGAAGGATGAATTCCATTAAACTCATGGTAACCTCAAGGAAATAGATCCTGGAAGTCGCTTAGTAGTTCTATGATCTAAAAAACTTAAAAATATAACCGTTAATAAAAACTTATTTCCTCTTTAGGTGCATCCTATATTTTAATGTTGACTATATTCATCTTTAAAGGTCGATGTTCCAGGTGTTTGTTGTCATCTACTTTAGATAAGACCTCACACTCTCCCTCAATATGATGATCATCTAGATCCTTGACCTCTTCATCATCAATCATGTACAAAAAATTTCATGTAATTTTTTCCTTCCAGGAATGATTTAATAGGTGTTTGTTATAATACATTCATTCATAATTTTTTTCACACTCAGTTAGAAGAGTATCATCTTGTAACTAAGTTACAAGCTCTTCTACATTCATGTTGTCTCCCAGAGTGATACACTTCATCAACTGCATGTTGGCCATTATGTGTTAGTGTTGTCATTAATTTCAATTCCATTGATGGAAAAGGGTGTCATGAGGTCATTCAAGTCTCCATGAGGTGTCATTCAGTGTCAAATATGAAGATTGAAAGGTAGTGTTGAGTTATGTGGTGTTTTATGAGGTCCTAGAAGCTAGTCTAGCGGGTTAATTCATGGTTTGAACTCTCTTTAGTTAGTTGGATGATTTAATGAGGTTAAATATGGTTTTTATGTTGTTTCATGGGTATCCATGAGTCTACTTGAGGTCAGTATGGTCATTTCATGAATTTTCATTGTTCAGTAAGGTCATTCAAAGCCTATCTCTAGCCATGGTACATGAAAAATGAGTTAGAGGTGTTTGATTTGGAGTTGATAAATCATAAAAAATCATGGTAGTAGTATATTGATAATTTACCTAAGGGGTATGGAGAGTTTCAAGTTATAACTCAGAGGTATGACGTATACTTTAGGTCCTTGGGAAGTAAACAGTGAGAAAGAAGAAAGTAGGCATAGGTAAATGAGATTAAATAGAGTGTTTCAGATGTATTTGGGATATGATGTGAATTTGAGAAGTTATAGTGTTTTTTTCATAATGATTCGTGATAATTTTCAAGTCATTCTAAAGAAGAATTTGTAAGATATGTATGTTTTGAAAAAACCAAGTAAGTGACAATGTGTATTTAGAGAAAAAGTGGAATTTATGATGCTCATTGTGAAATGGATGATTTTTATGGACAGCTGATCTCATTGGCATAACTTCTCAGGTCAATTATGAATCTTTCACAAAAATAATGATGCATTTTTATCATCATGATTTTATGAACAATCGCTAAGAATGTAAATTGGTTTTAAACACTAGCTAAACCCTAGCTAAGAGTAGCTAGGAGAAACATTAGTATAAATATCTTGTCTTGCTTTATTTTACAAAAGTTATGATTTTATGTTCTATAGGACTATTCCATATTTCCAAAAAGGTAATATAGAGTAGGTGATAGTATGTGGGCCCCACCTAAAATGGCTTGTTTTGTAAAAAGTATAGCTTTTTGAAAAGTTATTAGAAGAAGGTAAATAATAAATTGGAATTTATTTTAGACCTAGAGTTTTTATATATGTTCATGAATGTTTCCGGGCATGGTTGATAAGAAAAAGTACAAAGTGTGCCCTATTTGTGAAGACTAGTTTTGCGGGTAGTTTTGAGGAGCTTGTGGTAAAATTGAGATTATATGAGCTACATGAGGAGTTAGGAATTCATTAAAAAATTGTGATCTTGGTTTAGAGATATTTCCAATGTTATATAATTTTTTTGTTTTTGATATGGTATGACAAATTTATTATCTATTTTATGAATGTCAAATCTGTAAGATGTTTTTTTCTAGCAGGGTGTTAAGTTGCCACATGAGCCAAAGTGGTGATTCTAAGTTTTTCATGATTGATGAAGGTTTCTGAGTTCTTATAAATCATCTCTAATTGTGTTTCATGTTTTTTTCAAGTGTGAAAGTTATTTTTTGAGGTGGAGTATGTTGAGCTTAAGGTCAGTTCTTGAGTCCTAGAAGGCTTAAGAAGTAGTTTGCATAGATTTCCTTGGTCGAAGGCCTTCCACTTGGAATTGGAAGGATTTACAATATGTTATATACATAATATTTAGATTTATTTAAATATATGTATGGATTGTGTCTTGTTGAGGTGTTTTGGTTGGTCATTCAAGTCATTTTCTGAAGAAGAAAGTAGCTTATTATTTAGGATAGGGTTGTTCTTGTTAAAAGATTGAGTTGTTTGAGGCATAAAATGGACTGGTTGATGATTTATATCACCTCTAATGTGAATAGGGATGATTTTTTATATTACTTAAGGAATTTTTTAAGTCTTGGAAGTGGCATAAACGGTGTAAACCAATTGAGTTTGTAAAAATCATTTTTAAGAAGCATGACTTAGTGAAGAGGAAAATTGTTGTGGCTTGAACCTATGGATGTTTAAAGAGATCTAACATTCATGGATTTATGTAAAATATCCTAAAAAATTATATAGAGTGGTTACATGCCATAGTTGATGTGTTTTGGAGTGTTCTTGATGCCCAAAGGTAAAGAAAGGTGCTAGAAAAATTTGTTTAGTAAAGGATATGAGACTTTTGGCTTATGTTATGAATAATTTGATTGTTTAAAGAAAAATTAATGCAATGAATGAAGTTTACATTTTATAGTAAACATGTTTGGTGATTTTCTAGAGCTTGAATAATCATAATTTTGTTGTTAGTGGATTTTACTCATCATTGTGATGGGGTTTTGAGGTGTTTTTGTACAAGATGAGAGGTTTTTTAGAATGGATGACCTATATGGGTCATATGTCACCATTTTAATGAATGTATTTGAATGCTATTATGTTTTATTAGTCTAATTATTCATGAAAGATAGACCTCCTTTTGTTTTATGAAGTGAGAAGGATATAAAAGTTAAGTTTTGAGTCCATTTGTGGGCTATTCTTTCATGGGTGAAAAATTTGACCCATAGGTGAATGTGTAACAAGTATGGATTTGTGATTTTAAATATGAGTATATCTATTACATGTTGAAGAATGTTATAATTAATTTTAGCAAGGTTTAGAGACAAGACAAGTCAAAGAAGAAGAAGAGAGAGTGAGTTGAAGAAGATGTGTTTAAATGAGGGTTTAAAGTAATTTAAAGCTGAAATTTGGGATCAAAATATCAAATAAGACTTGAGATAACAACTTAGTTCCATTATAAAATGAGACATTTCATGGAGAACAGAGTGAGTGATTTCAAATTAGGGAACAAGCAGGAAAATGTTAGTGATCTAGATGCAGAGGTTCATGGACAGAATTTGTAGGATGATAGGAAGGATGCAAATTTTACAATAGAAAATGACGAATTGGAGCCAAAAAAGAGACCCCAAGTCACGTGGGAGAAGTGAGTGGTCAGAAATGCACCCAAATAGGTATCCCATTCTTTTTGTCTCAGTCCTTGTTGTAATGAAAATGGTGTTTTCTTGGATATATCGGAGCACTTGGAAAACAAAGTCAAGTATTCAATGAAAAATATCATCCTCACCAAGATCCCGAGAAGACGACTGAATATTGAAGAATGTAGGAAATGGGCTAATAGGAAATGAATGCCCAAGGGATTAATGGAAATAAAAACATATGCTAATGATTGTTTTATGATTAATTTGTCTCTAGAAGAGGATTTCTTATGGATCCTTACTGGGGGACCATGGTTTATGGGTCATTTTATTGTCTTGGTGTAAAAACGAAAACCTAGGTTCAATCCCTTAGAAACAATGATTAAATAATATCCCATCTGGGTTACGTTTCAAGGTTTAATCCTTGAATATTCAGATTTAGATATCCTACAGGGGATTGCTAAATCCATTAGAGCCCATGTTATCATAGATTTAGTCACTTGTGTAAATACCAGACTCCTATTTTCCCATTTCTATGTTAATGTGGCCCCAAAAACTTCTTTTTCATTAAAAATTGAGATTAAAGCTCCTTGGGGAGTTCATATACAGAAAATCGACTATGAGTTTGCTCTTTCATTTGTTTCTCATGCTTCAAGATAGAACAAAACATTAAATAATGTCCAAAGGTTACAAAAGAGGAAACCCAAAAGGTGCTGGAAAATAATAAAAAGGGATTTAATAAGGAATATTTGAATTTCAAAGGTGTAGTGCAACCAAATGGCAGTGTGCGTTTAAAGCTAAATCCTTCATGGTAACTAATTAAAAAATCATTAGAGATTAAAGATCAGTTTCCAAAGACAAAACAAGTTCTAGAGGAAAAATGTGTAGAAGCTGGTTAGGAATAGGTTAGAAAAATAGTGCATGATCAAGACCTAGAAAAAAATTAAGAGATGGTTATCGAAGACATCCAAGAGGACAATATAGTGGGATCTATAGTTTAGGATACTATGGATGGAATTTTTTTTCCACAAAGACCTGGGGAGTCACTACTGATAAGTAGCATGTTCAATTTTCTACATATTAATTTGGAGGACATCCCAACAATGGATGAGGACCTACAACGCATTTAGGAGGAAATCAAGAAAATATCAATTGGGAATTCAGCTTTGGTCTCAACGGAAAAACCTATCAATGGAAAGGCTAAAGAGAGTTCCAAAATAGAATGCTCTGATGCACAATATTCAGAGGAGCTTAAACCATCTCTAAAAAGGAGGGAGACACCAAGAATGATATAGAAGGAAAATTTTGGTGCTAATAAATCCTCCCCAGGGAGACCATCTGAAAAGGATAAAAGGGAGAGAGCAATAAGAAAGGATATTATGGAAGGGAAACAGAAACCTTTGATGGTGGGTAAAAAATCTACCCATTCTAAATTATTTGCTTCTCTTGGAATATAAGGGGTCTAAACCACCCCAGTAAGCATATTATCTTGTTTTATTTTAAAAGTAAGGAAAAAATGAATGTCATAATGTTACAAGAAAATAAGATGAATCGGGATAGGATGGAGTTTTTTCACGCTTTTGTTTTTTTAAGGATGATGGTTTCCATTGCAAACCATCTGAAATGGCCTCAAGGGGGGTGTTGTGTATATAGAAAAAGGAAATTTTGGAAGGATTCTCTCTTCATAATAGTTAGCACTATCTTTCCATTTACTTCACTGATGTTAGATAAATAAAATAGTTCAGTCTCTCCAATAGTTATGCTTCTAATACCATTGTAGGTAGAATATTTATTTGGGAACATATAATTATCTTCAGCAGAATGTTCAATGATTTTAGTTAGGTCATTGGGGGTGACTTTAATACTCCTATAATACCATAAGATAAGAAAGTGAGTATTAATGTGTTCACCAAAATAATGGAAGATCTTGCTAACTTCCTAGGTTGGAATGATTCGATGGATCTTGACCTCAATGGCTCTAAATTGACCTAGACTAATAGGAGGGAAAGGGATAATTTGATTCAAATCAGATTGGATAGATTCCTTGTGAACCTCAATTGGATTCAAGAGAAACAATACAACATATCCTCTTTAGCTCATATTGGTTCATATAATAATCCTTTGATCCTCAAATCCAATGAAAGGGAGAATCCCATTGACAAACCTTTTAGGTTTGAAAAGATATGGATGACCTATCAGAAGATGGAAAAAATAATAGAAGAGTGGTGTCAACTAGATATCATAGTTATATATTATGTTCAAGTTTGTTGCTCAACTCAAAATGTCAAGAGGAATATATAATTTTTGAAGGAGGTGTTCGGAAATATTTTCCTTCAAAACAATAGAATTTATGAATATATGATAGCCTTAGAAGAAACTATGGAACATGGAGGATGAAGCATTGAGGAAAAAAATAAGGAAAAAATTATTCTTGCTGAATTCCACCAAAAATTGAGTAGAGAAGAAATTTATTAGAAGTAGAAGTCAATGATAAATTGGCACAAAGAGGGAGACCGAAACACCAAATTCTTCCACATCTCTACCACTATTAAAGCCAATAAAGGAAGAATCCATGAAATAAAGAAATAAAATGGTGAAATTGCCATGGAAGATAAGGATATTTCTTATACCATAAATTTTTTTTCAGGAATTTGTTTGCCAAAGGTTAGCTTTCAGCCAAGTTTTCTAAAGATAATAATTTAAAGCTCTGTCAATCTACAATTACCCATGATGAGAATAATGAACTCGTAGCTATTGCTTATGAGGAGCATATAAAAGCAATTTTAGGTGCTATAGAAGATGACAAAACTCTTGGACCAGATGGATTTCGGGCCTTTTTTACCAAATATACTAGGATATTGTCAAGAAGGACGTCATTCTAGGTATCCAAAATTTTCTACTCAAACAAATTAATCACACCTTTATAGCCCTCATGCCCAAAAAACTAGGGGCTAAAGAGTTGGGAAACTTGAGACCTATAAGATTATGCAACACTATGTATAAGATAATCTCTAAACTCCTAGATTTTAGACTAAGGGATATCCTATGTAACTTCATATCTCCTAATCAAGGGACCTTCATCTTGAGAAGAATTTTTTTTGATAGAATAATCATTATCCATGAAACGATCCACTATGTGGAACTTTCTCGAAGAGGGACTATGATTGTCAAGTTGGAAATGTAAAAATCCTATGATAATATATCGCATGACTTCCTTTTAAGCTGACTGGAATACCATCCTAACTTCATTAAAATGATTCAGGCTTGCACTAATGACCCAATTTTTTCTATCATTATAAATTGGAAAACTAGTGGTTTCTTTACCATGGGAAGGGGTCTGAGACAAGGAGACACCTTTTCACCCTTCTTATATATTATTGTTGCAAAAACATTAAACATGTTATGTTCTAAAACAAAAGTTTAAGGTAACATAGAGGGTATTAAAGTGGCTCATGGAGTGGAGAACCAATGCGTACAACAGTTCATGTATGACAATATGTTGCTAGGTCAAGCTATTATTTAGGATGCTCAAGCCTTCAAAAACATCACAAAATTGTATGAATATGTCTTTTGTTAGAGGATAAAATTTAGAAATATGTTTTATTTTTTCATAATTGTTGGAGAGGAGTAACATAACACACTATCCAAAATTTTGAACTATAGTATTAAAAGTCTCATGGATACTTATCTTGGAATGCCACTTTACAGGAAAAATTTATAGGAAGAAGAATGAAATAAACTTATAGAAAATTTTCATATAAAACTTGGCCTCATGGAAAGGTTCAATACTATAACAAGATGGGAAAGTTATACTCCTATAAATCTTCCTATACGGGATAACCATTTTCATCATGTCCATCTTCTCCTTACCTATTAGGGTTAGGAAAGATATTGAAAGTATTCAAAGGATATTTCTATAGATTGGATCAAAGGATAAAATTAGAATCCCCTTAATTTCTTGGGACAAGGTTATGTAACCTAAGGATAGAGGGGGCCTTAGTTTGAAGAATATTCATTACATGAATCAAGCTCTTATAGCTAAGGTGGGGTGGAGATTGCACAGGGAGAATGGTACCTGGACTAACATTTTGAAAGAATAGTATTTACAGCCCTTTGGAGGAACTTTTTCTTTTTTCTCTTACTTGAAACTCCCTAGAGGTTCTATATTTTAGAATAATATTTTTTATTCCAGAAATTTTTTAATAAAAGGGAGAATATGGAATCTACAGGATGGTACAAAGATAATTTTTTGGGAAGACCCATGGATTATAGACAAATCCATCATTCTTGAGGAATCATGGAATAAGCTCAATCATTTCTTCAACCAATTAATTGGGGATTTTTTCTGTAGTTACTTGATGAGACCCTTTAAATAAAATTTTAATTGTCTCATCTGCTATAGTCTGTCATGTTTTGTATACTCTTGTACTTTGTTATTATGGTCATCCTATCAGACATTCCCACCTAAAATCTAGTTTATGGAACATATATATTAATTAGTATAATTATTATTAAGTTACTCTATTTCATGGATTTTGAATGTGCATTTTAATCTCTTTGATTCAATGAATTATTATTAGCTCTTTATTTGAATGTCATACTTATTTGCAAGAATATGTTATATGTTATCTCTAACATGTAGACAAATAAACTCTATCATAATACAAGGGGACTCGTCTTCAACAACTGGTATATAACAACTGGGACTCTTCCGGAGTAAGGCACTTGAGGTCAAAGAAGAACACCCATCTACAAAACCATAATCATGGGAAACTTAATAAAAAATGATTGTTCACCTGAATTAACACCTTTTACTAGATAATTAGTTATGTAAACAAGAGTGGATCTCATGCCAATGCCTGGTTATTCTCTATAACTATAACTCGGAACTAGTTGATTTAATTTTATAAATGGTTGTTTGAATAAACAGTTAGTTATGTTGATATATTAGAACACCTTTCTTTAACTCTTATTGCATGCATAAAAATCTATGGATTTATTGGGAGTGATCTGGTACTTAATAAAAATGTAACTACTACTCTAAGGAGTCTCTTCACATCTCTTCTGAGTATAAAGATAATGATAAGATTGTAGTAGATATCGATCCATAATAAGGAAATTCCTGTAAGTTGTATTTGGTAATTGTTGGTTGCTCAAATGTGCACCCATGTCTAAGATCTCTGAATAGGGCCGAGGTGTTTGAGACAATAATGGAACCATCCTCAAGTTGTGGGACCTTTCACGCTTAGAACAAATCTCTGGAGAAGGATGGTTCCTTTACCTACCTCTAATGCTACTGCTACTCCTAATGCTGAATGAAAATCCTAGACTAAACATGCCAAGGGACCAGGGATAAAAGGATGTGAAGAAAGGGGAAATCCTAAGCTATGAAAGGTGATAGCATCAGAAGGAAATGGTCAATCTCTCTCCATGAGTAGCTAAGGAAATAGAGAGGGCATGAGAGAAGAGAGTAGATGGTGTGCGCCACAGATCAACATGTGAGCTCAGCCTTCTAGCACGTGTAACACATGAATTTGGGCACTGCAAGTAGAGGAATACACAGAACATGCCAGAAAATGTGAACAAAGAGACGAGATGTAATGAAAATGAGAGAGGGAAGACAAGAGTTCCACAAAACATGATTTTATTTCTTAAGGGATGCATAATCATTTACATTCACGACAGGAGGAGAGAATAAATTGTAGATACCACACCAAGGTTTGAGACCCATGGGAAGTCAGCCACCATTTTGGCATGGTGTCGTTACCACAAGGAGAGATATTTTTACAAATCAGAACTCTACTATTTATATAAGAAGGAGAGAAGAGACGGAAAAAGGGAGGGAAACTCAGATTCATATATTCAACCACCAAAAACCAGCAATAAATGCCTACAAATCCACCTGCAAGGCTTTCAGATGCATTTCTCCATGGCTATTTTTTGTGTGGAAGAAGGAAGAAGGAAAGATCTGATGAAATATGGTAGCTAAGGTTGATTGGATGTGTGCATTGATGAGCTAAAAGATGTTTCCCTATTTTTTCCTAACAAATCCTACCTAAATTTGAAATTGAATAGTCCAACATGTAGCTTGTGTTAGTAGTTCTCTAAAAATTCCAGGTGGGTGTCGATCTGAGCTCTGTAGAAAAATATATGGCTTTCAGAAGATGTCAAATTTTTTGATGTAAGAAAAACACGTGGAACACATAGGTTGGCTGAAATGATGGCCAATTTTTCATTTGTTTTGTCTTTTATACCACATGTCATGCACTGGTTGGTTGTCTAGATTTGGCACCTTATTTTCATGCTTTGATTGGTTAAGCGTGACACACTCAAGTCTAACAGAAGATGACTTGGCGCAAAAGGGTGTAAGGGAAGGTGCAATGTGTGGGAGAAATAAGTAAGCATGCAAAAGGGAAACAAAGGGGAGGTTTAGAGGAGCACGTGTGATGTGCATGGGGAGACGAGGAAAACTTGTGAGTAGAGAATTTATGGTTAAGGAAAAACTATTATAAGGTAATGGGCACAGTTGTAAAGGGCCAAGTACTTAGTTGATAGAAGTAAGTGCGAGGCATGTGGGAAGGGAAAAAGGGAGGAGATAAAAGAATGCAAAGGGGAGAAGAAAGGTGCACAAGGGTGCATAGAGGAACTAAAACTATGTCAAGGTGTGAAAATAACAATCTTGAGTGCATGTAACTTGAAATGTGAAACATCAGAGTCAGGATGAAAATATAAGTTATCCAGGTAACTAGGAGAGTTATTTGAATAATATTTTTGGTGACTATTGGGGGCCATCTGTCTGCTAGATGAAGAGACCGGTAGCCTTAGAAGTCTATTGGGCATGGAGTCAGGTGCTAATCTTGAAGACTTGATCTACAAATTTGAAGAACATTCTTGAAGTCACTTGAAGCTTTGTCTGAACTCTGAAATGAATTGCAGTTCTCATATGAAGATATTCAGAATTGGATTGATGAGAGTGAAATTTATGCACTAACCATTGGAACTACCTCTACCAAAAATGAACTCATATCCCAAGAAGGAACAAAAGGGGCATGTGGGTGTGACAACAAAGGAAAAGGTACTAGAGGGAGTGTGCTGAAATAGGAGCACAACACTATGTACAAAATCTGAAAATCATACGTGTCCCAAATGGAATATGCAGAGTGTGTGCAAGCACTTGTGTTACTGAAAGAAAACCTAAACTAACCTAAACTAAACATAGGCAAGGGCACTCAAGTAAACCCTGTAATAGGTAGAGAGAAGTAGCTCCCCTTCCTCACAAATTATGACCATGTAGTTGATTTGGTGTTGATCATGGTCAGAAATGAGAGTGAAAAAACACCTTACAGATGGTGTTTCTCTCTCCTCAAAGTATCAAAAAACATAACATAAACCTCCTTGAGTTGTTCTATACTTGGATCTAGGAGTTGTTACTACTGACCTTTGGTGCACTGAAGCTCTACCTCATGTTCTGAAATGAGCATGACCAATGGAAACTCTATTTTTGGCTCTAGGATAGCCATATATATGATTGGGCACAGTCATATCCTTGTGGTTTTCCCATTACTTTGAAGCTCAATCCCATAGATGGGATTTTCTTGTAGACTTTCCTCCTGATGGGGAGCACTTGGAGGCTAGGGAATGTAAATATTAGGTGTGCATGGATCCGCCTTTACAAGCAACTTGGTCTCCTCACAGACTGCGCTCTCTAGAGATAACTGATTCTCCTTTGGAATAGGCACACATATGATTTCCTCTTCCCAGTCAGAGTTGCATGACTCATTTCATTCTTCAACTATCCTACAGTCGTCAAACATGATGACATTGATTGGGAGAGGCACATTGGCTGGGGGCTATTCATTTATGGTACAACTAGATAGACGGGACTTAGAAGAAAATGGGAGGATGAACGTAGAGGAGATGGAAGGTGAGTGTGTAAGAGGAGCAAAGGCGGGCACAGGAAGGGAAATGGAAGAGAAATGAAGGTGAGATGAAAGTGAGGGAGAAGGGATGAAATTCTTAGTAGGGGTAATGCACAAGAAGCTAGGAACACACAGAGTGGCATAAGAATATGTAGGTTAGCACGAAAGAGTGGGAGGGCTATAGGATGGTACTGCAAGGTTGACCCATTGATAGGGTTTCTACATGCTTTAGTTTTGATCCTCCATTTCTTCTCCCCACTCAGTAATTTGGGGCAGCATCTTAATGAAGAATTATAGGTTTTGCTGGGTGGTAAACTAGCTTGGTACAGGGCCGAACCATGGACAAGGGACCTTGTAGCCAACTTTAGCTACCTTTATAGAGCACTTGAATCTGAGCTGCATCATGTCCATCTCCATCTCTTGCACCTGCCTCTCAAAATCAGCTTCAGCCAAAGAGTTACCACCATCATCTGCATAAACCTATTCTTCATAAACATTTGGGTTAGAAAAAAGTGGGTTGTATGCACTTTCGAGATAATGGGGCTTATAAAACTGATTTGGAGGAGGATTTTGAAACTGTGGGGATGGAGGGAAATAGTTCTGCTACTATAAATGAGAATTCCATTTTGGGAAAGAAGTCATGATTGCACAACTTCAAAAGAGGAATGTGGAATGATGGAAAAGGATAAATGAATGGAGGAATGAGGGGAGACTGGTCTACACATAAGATAATGGGTGCATTAAATTAGTGGATTTTCCAGATGTGTTGAAAAATGCCTTCAAAGGATAGATCTCAGTGATAACACATCCAACTTGTTGAGATGAAGATGTAAATATCTTCACTCTAGTCCCACCAGGCGTGTCAGAAACTTTTGGTTTCTCAAACATGTACCTGTGTCTCAGATATCTGAATAGGGATGAGGTGTCTGAGACCACAATAGAACCATCCCCAACTTGTGGGACCTTTCACACTTGGGATAGATCTTTGAAGAAGGATGGTTCCTCTACCTACCTCTAATGCTACTGCTACTCCTAATGCTGAATGTAAATTCTAGACTAAACATGCCAGGGGACCAGGGATAGAAGGATGTGTAGAAAGGGAAAATCCTAAGCTAAGAAAGGTGATAGCACAAGAAGGAAAGGGTCGATCTTTCTCCATGAGTGGAAAAGGAAAAAGAGAGGGTGCATGAGAATAGGGTGGATGACGTATGCCATAGATCAACATGCAGGCTTGGTCTTCCAGCGCGTGCACAGTAGATGAACATTGGGACTAGAAAGCATAGAGGAGTACACACATCCTACTAGAAAATGCAAAAAGAGATGGGAGATGTAATGAAAATGAGAGAGGGAAGATAAGAGTTCCAAAAAATAGGATTTTACTTGCTTAAGGGACACACAGTCAGTTATATTCATGGCAAGAGGTGAGAATACATTGTAGAGACCATGCCAAGGTTTGAGACCCATGGGAAGTCAGCCACCATTTTGGCATGGTTCCATTACAACAAAGAGGGATCCTTTCTACAAATTAGAACTCTTCTATTTATAGAAGAAGAAGGAGAGAAGAGAAGGAGAAAAGTAAGGAAACTCAGATTCAAATATTCAACCTCCAATAACCAGTGATAAATTCCTACAAATCCACCTATAAGGCTATCAAATGTGCTTCCCCATGTTTTTTTGGCATGTAGAAGAAGGAAGAAAGAAAGATCTGATGAAAATCTGGTACTTAAGGTTGATTGGATTTGTGTATTGATGAGATGAGAGATGTTTCAATTTTTTTCACCTAACAAATCCTACCTACATTTAAATTTGAATAGTCCAACATGTATCTTGTGTAGTAGTATATATCCAAAAATTTTATGAGTGCACCGATAAAATATTCTGTAGCATAAGATATGACTGTCAGATAGATGTCTAGAGCCGTATGAGTGTGTAATACACGTGGTACACACAGGATTGACAAAAAAATCATGGCAAAATGTTCACTTGTTTTTGTCTTTTCTTCCACATATCATGCATCAGTTGGTGTTGCAAGGATTCGGCACCATGTTGGCATGCTTTGATAGGCTATGTGTGATCAAACTCAAGTTTGACATAAGATGACTGTGGCATATTGACTAGCATGCGAAAGGAAATGAGGGAAGGTGCGTGTGAGGTGTGAAGCGTAGTGAGTGAAAGGCATACAAAGGGGAGGTGCAGAAGGAAAGTGTGGAAGCGAGGCATGTGGGCAGATGAGGAAAACTGAAGTGAGTGAGATGGCTTCAGAAATAAAAGTGGGCATGTAATAGTGACAACTATGTATGCAAGGTAATGAGCGGAAGAGTGAAGGGCCAAGGACTTCAGCTATATGGAGGGAAAGTATTTAGATGTGCACGGAAGGAATGTATGATAAGATAGGAAAGAAGGAGGTTGTAAGGGGGAGATAGACAAATAGAAGAATACAAAGGGAAAAGCAAGAAGGCACGTAAGGGTATGCAAAGGAACTACAACTATGCCAAGGTGTCAAAAGAACAATCTTGAGTGTGTGTATCCTAAAATGTGAAACAGTAGAGTCATGATGAAAATATAAGTTATGTAGATAATAAGGAGAGTTATTTGGATAACAGTAATCTTCTTGCTGGTGAATAAAAATTTGGGTTCTATCATTTTGTTGACACAAGCCTTAGGAAGGGATAATACCCAAGGCAAGGCCCACTTGTAGTTGGTAACCCATTTTCTTTCTATTTGTTGTGTTAGATCCTTGCATCAATAGATTAGAATTGCAGTAGTTCATTCTTTCACTGATATTATGATTTTATCTTCATATTACTTAGCTATAACATCTATTTTCATCTGCAACATATTTTTATCTTGTCAGCATTATCTTTTTCATGTTTTGGAAACAATATTTTAGTTTATACCTCATAAGCACCTATAATTATGTATACAACATTGAAAGAGTTGAAAGTTTACGTCCCTAGGTCTAATGAATAAATGAATGTGGATTAGTGAAAAAAATACTAATTTCTACTAATTACTTTGCACCACCACTTTTGGCACCGTTTTTGAGGACATTGCCAAGTTATTATGTTTTTTGAGGGTTTTTCATTCCTTAGAAGAAGTTTAGATTTATGAATTTACCGTAGATTAAACCATCCCAACTAATTTCCATTGAATGAATTGAGTAATTGATGCATGCACCATCCAAGGGATGCCCATGGTATATTTTTACCTAATCCACAAGTAGCACATATATCTTCATTTACCTATAAATATTCTGAAGAAGAAACATATGTACTTGCTTTTATTTTTGAAGACAACCCTCCAAGTGACATCTCTGTAGCTACTCTTGAGCAGCTATAAATGACAGACAAATTAGACCAAAATGCTTGAAATGGGGCGACCACCGTCAAGTTCCCAATCATTGACAATAATGCAGTTTTTGGAATGAAGAATATCTCCCTGTCAGCTTTGCCAAATTTCCATGGAGGTATGTTAGAAGATCTAGACACCTTTCTCTTTAAGTTTGATGTTTTGTGCAAGAGTTATGATTATACCAGTGATGCACATAAATTGAAATTGTTTCCTGCAAGACTCAAAAATGCTACTTTAAGGTGGTTCATGGGATTAGGAATGAATGTTATTACTATATGGTCATATATGAAGGATAAATTAATCAATAAGTATCAAGATTATTAAAGACCAAGAAGCAGAGGAGGATATGAAATCTAAAGAATGCAACAGAAAGAGGATGAACCATTAGATTATTGTTTTGAACGGTTCCTATTCTATGTTTATAAGTCAAAAAATACCACTGATATACCACCCAAATCCCTTAAATTTCTATTTTTAAAGGGGCTCAGTGATGAAGACATGGATGCTCTAGACCTGATAGGAGCATGAGAAATTTCAAAGGCTAGTTTTGGATATATATGTGATTCCTATAAGAACTATTCTACCATGAAGAGAGTAAGGAATGTAATATCAAGAGGTGGAGTGTCTACCAAAATAATGGGGGACATCTATAAGTCTGATATTGTTAGCATGTTTAAAAATATGAAGGAAGCTATTATTAATGACATGGCTAATCAATTGGATGCTCTACATGCCAAAAAAAAAAAGAAGACGCAGGAGAAACACTCATAGAGTAATACCATGCATGTAGAAGGAATAAATCAGATTGTAGATGTAGAGAGTTAACCAACATTGCTCAAGAAAGAGAGTCTTCCCCTAATTTCAAAATTTTGGAGAGAAAAGATGGGAAAGTTTTCTATGGTTCTCAAAGGAAAGCATAACCACCAAGGCTAAGAGGTATGACACAACACCCTATCCATTCATTTCAAAATTGGTCCAATAATTCATATATGCAGCCCCCACCTTGGGGTAACCCTCAAGGTTGGGCCCCATATTCTAGCAGGTACCGAAAATAGTGACAAATTCCATACCAAGGGAAACCACAACAACAATGGAAATAACCTACCGAATCATGGCAATAGCCATGGACAGGACAACAGTTGAATAACTCCTAATTACTAGAAAAATTATCAATACCATCCTTATCAGTAGCATCAACAAGCTCTAATACCTAAAATCAAGATCTCAACCAAAAGATACACAACTACCTGCTTAACCAATACCTAATCCTAACACTAAAGCTACTTAGCCAACATATTATAATGAACTAGCTCAATACCCTACTTATTCTGTTGATATCAAAAATATCACTCTTCTCTCAATAAGAGCACTTCCTTCACCAAATAGACCAACCATTACTGAAATTGAAGAAGAACCATAGTTTCTACAAGATAACATGCAACAGAGACATAAGATGTTGTACGTTGATCTATAGCAACCTGCCTAGAACTATAGAAAGCGTAAAACATAGAATAATGAGCCACCATTTCCTAAAATATTACAAGAGAAAAATAATGACCTCAAATCAGATTTTGATTTTGAATTATTCAATTATCTTAGAGACATTTGTGTCAAGATACCATTGATATAAGATATTAAGCACATGCTTATCTACAATAAGCTAGTTAAGGACCTATGCATTAAGAAGTCAGGAAGGAAAAGTAAAGACCCATCCACTGTACAAATCTTTGGAAAATTATTTGATATTATGCTTAGGAGCTTATTTTTTCCAAAGTATATTGATCCAGGCATCCCTCTAGAAAATGTCACAATCAATGGCATAGTGAAAAAAAACACACTGATTAATCTTGGAGCAGTAATAAACATAATGAGAAAGCAAACCATAGATGATTTGAAATTGGAAGGATTAAGACCAAAAACCACAGTCTTGTAGCTTGCATACAGATCCATAGTAAAGCCTAAAGTATTTTTGGATGATGTGTTAGTAGTGGTAGACTCTTGGGAGTAACTTTCTGACTTCATTATTTTGCAGCCAAAAGAAATCTCAGGAGGATATCTTATCCTCTTACAGATACCATGGTTAGAAACTATTGATGCATTTATTGGATACAAATCTATAAATATGACCATCTCCAATGGAAGTGAAACCAAAAATCTTATGCTCTACCCCTGCACAACCATTTAATGAAGAAGATAAAACCTTTTGGGTGGAAGAACTGGAAGAAGATCAAAATTTAGTTCAGCATCTCATGATCTTGGAGAATTCATGCATAATAGAATGAAGAAGGAGGATGTTTTTATTTCAAACTTTCTGTAGAAAAATTATGGTAAGAATGAATAAGAAGATGTAAAGTTGTAACACATAAGCTTCCCTAAAAATAAAATCTTTCCTCAACAAAATACTAAGAATGTTCCAGGTAAGAACTACATCCTACACCATCTTCTTCTACATGATTGTATCTTAAACTCTGTAAGTAGTAGTATATGATCCATGACTAATATTTCCAATCAATTGGATATTACACTTGAGAAGCCACTCAATTTGAATAAACCATTAACCATGCAGTAGGAACAACTATTATTTTTACTTCTCAAAAAGAACAAGACAACATTTACATGGGTCTATGGAGACATGCATGGAATACATCCTAAAATCTATACTCATAATATATACATTAAGAATAGCTTCAAACCAATAAAGTAGCCATAAAGAAGAATGAACCCAACATTAAAGGACATAGTTAATGAGGAATTAAAGAAACTATTAGACATTAGATTCATATATCAAATTTTAAACAGTTAATGGGTGTCACCCATCATTATTATACCCAAAAATAATGGAAAATGGAGGATTTACATAGACTATAGAGAGCTGAACGCATCAATGAAAAAGGATCATTTTCCACTTCCTTTTATTGATTAGTTCCTTGACACTCTTGTTGGAAAAAAATATTTTTCTTTCCTAGATGGTTATAGGGGTTACAATCAAATACATATTGCCAAGATCAACAAAAAACCACATCTACATATTCACGAGAAACATTTTCTTACTATGTCCTTCCACTCAGATTGTGTAAAGCACCTGCAAAATTTCAAATGCTAGTTCTGATTATTTTATCAGATCTAACAAATGAAGGCATGGAGGTATACATGGATGATTTTATAGTCCATGGAAAATATTTTGATGAAGCAATGAATAATTTAGAAAAAGTTATTAATATATGCAATGAGAATAATCTATCCTTAAACAATGAAAAATGTTATCTGATGATGTCTGAAGGGATTGTGTTACGTCAATACCTCTCATCTGTTGGGATCTAGGTGGATTCAGAAAAAATATCAGTGATTATAAATTTTCCATCACCCAAAAAGAACAAGGATGTAAGGATTTTCTTGGGCCATGATAGGAATTACCGAAGATTCATTCTAGATTTTAGCAAAATTGTAGCACCGTTGTTTGGTTTATTAGGAAGGGATGCTACATTTTTAAGGATAGAAAAATGTGAAGCTACATTGAAAAAAATACTTACCTCCACACCCATATTGAGGGGGCCAAATTGGAGTTTTCCATTTCATATACATACAAATGCTTCTAAGCATGCAATTGGAGGTGTTCTAGGATGGAAGGATGGGATTTTCAATTATTACATTTATTATATGAGTAAAAAATTGCAGCATGCTGAGCTTAACTATATGGTCACTGAGAAGGATTTCTTAGCCGTTGTCTATGCAATCAAAAATTTCAAGCATTATATCATGGGATATCTATTTTTTGTCCATACAGATCATTCTATCATTAAATATTTGATCAACGAATTAGTTTTAAGTAGCAGAATAATAAGATGGTTGTTTTTCTTACAAGAGTTTGATGTAACAATTGTTGATAAACCTAGGAAAGACAATGTTGTAGTATACTTTCTCTCAAAAATGGAAAACAATAATGAGGAAGCAGTTATGGATGACTCTTTCCCAGATGAGCACTTGTTTTCCATTTCCACCAAGACACCTTGATATGCTTATATAACAAACTATTTGGTTATAGGTAAGACACCTCTACATTATCTATATTATGAAAAGAAATATATTGTAGAGAAAATGGTGAATTTATCTTGGATAATTGGTTTCCTATTCCACACAGGGAAGGATAATGTTATAGGAAGATGTATTGATGATGATGAAATTTATGATGTCCTCGAATCTTGCATAGTGAATCATGTGGAGGAAAATTTATTGCAAAAATAACAACACAAAATGTATTAACAAAAGGGTATTATTTTCCTACATTGCACAAGGATGCATCATTGTATGCAAGAATATGTGACAAGTGCCAAAGAATGGGAAGGCCTACCAAATCAAATGAATTGTCATTGCAGCCTCAGATATCACTGAAACCATTTAATAAATGGGGATGGAAATTTATTGTTCCCATTGATCTAAAGTCTCGAAAAAAATAATACACCTTGTTATGCACAGACTACCTCACCAAATGGAAAAAATTAAAGGAATTAAAAAATCAAAAGAGTGAAAGAGTCGAAAAATTCTTATATGACCATATCTTTACAAGATATGGAATGCCAACAGATATTATCATAGATCAAGGTATCCACTTCACTGTTGAAGTTATTGTTGATTTATCTACATAATATGAAATCATGCATAGGAGTTCCACACCTTATCACCCACAATCCAATTGCCAAGATGAAGTGACAAAAATAGAAATTGAGGCTATCTTAATAAAGACTATTGCATTGCTTATAAAGGATTGGTTAGAGAGACTTCAAGAGGTAGTTTGGGAATTCAATACCACATAGAAGACAACAAATCGATTCACACCTTTTTAGTTGTTATATGGTAAGATGGTTGTCCTCCCTATTGAATTTGAACATAAGACATTAAGAACCGCATTGGAGTTAGGCATAGTTTTTTTTGAAGCATAGTGGAAAAAGGTTCTTCAACTCAATGAGTTGGATGAAATGAGGAGGAAATTTGTTCATAATATAGAGGTGGTAAAAAAAAAAAGGATCAAGTGGCATGAAAATTTCATCAAAACAAGGTAATTCCAAGAAGATTATTGGGAACTTCTCTTTCACTCAAAATACAAGGACCACATGGGAAAACTAAGGTCTAGGTGGCTAGGTCCATATGAAATTGAGAAGATATTTTCCAATGGAGCTGTGAAATTCACCACCATTGATCCTGTAATATTCAAACTACTAGTAAATGGTCATATATTAAATCTATACAAGAAGTTATATGATAAGAATACCTTCATCCAAAAGTTCAGAGGAGGCCAAAATAGGATGGAAATGACAACATCATAATTAAGAATAGAAGTTGAACCTACTAGTTAATATTATGATATTTTTGAGGAATGATAACTTTAGTTTCCTTAGTTTATCTAGATTTATAGATACCCCAGGGGGGAATAAAATGTGATGTGATCAGCCTTCATGGTGATCAAGACCACTCATTAACATGTTTTATTTTATTATCATTTCTGTTTTTCAAGAGTTAGAGTATTTATAGAAAGAAGTGCATAATATCTTATGAAAGGAGGTGGTGCAAAGACTAGAAAAACCCACTTGTAATAACATGCATCCAAGCCTTGTTTTGCTTGATTTTTTATAGAACATGATTATATGAAGATTTCAGAATCCATGCGTATGAAAACTAAATATATGAAGATAATCAACACCAGAATAATTCAATCTTCCCTCTCTAAGAATTAATTGGATTAACTATTGAGATAATTCTATATGGCACCACCTATAACAACACTACATGCAAATATTTGGCACCTCACCATGTAGCCTCATGCACGCATCCAAGGTTCTGAAATCCAAACACGACACATTTCACAATTATTCAGTATACATCTCAAGTTATGTACACTTGATTTACTTTAATTGAGTATCACTAGAATAATTATATTTAATTAATATATGTGCCAAACAAATAAACATTATTGCCTATAATATTTTTCCTCCTTTTTCTACATGATCTATCTCCCATGTCATCCCATGACCATCACTTCACACATATATCCTTCAATTAAAATTAATGTTACCTTTTCAGCTACATGTAAAGGTTAGTCACAAATTTTGAAAAGATGAACTTTGAAGTTCTTATTTTTATTCCAATTTTTCATAATCTACTCAATGAGAAAGACCTTTTCTCTCTCAAAATTTGTTATATTTTTATAAACAAACAATGGTTGTATATTTGATAAGAAATGAGCCAACCGACCATTCACAGTTGCGGAATTAGCCACAAATTCTTCATTATTTTGACGATAAGGGTTGCATGGATTATACCAATAAGTTTTAAGGGTTCAAAAATTAAATTTTCACAAAGTTTTTTAAAACCTTCAAGGATGGACATGAAATGGTTAGGGGTTTGTAAGTTAAGGTTGATGAAGAAATACTGGTTGTAGTACCTATTCTGCCAACAAAAGGTTAAATGTATTCTACAAAATCCAATCTCGAAGTAGCTCGAGTATAATTTGTAGACGAAGATGACAACTTTATGGTCTACAGATAAGGTACACTGCATACTTAAAACCTTTTTGGGTAGATTTTTCCAATTATATCATAAAATATTTCACATGTGAGGGTAGATATTCCCAATTGAACAATGTCAATTTTAAATTTTTAAATCATTTGAAGAAACATAGAAGTGTGATGTACCAAATTTATTACATGTGGGGTTAAAGAAGATGAGTATAGATTATGAAAGGGGAAGATATGCCCTATGTTTTCACTGTCTTGTAACTCTAGTTGTAAAGTATGCATTGGCAACCAAGCATTCTATATTGAATTAGGGATATTTCACAAGAGCAATATATATTGATAACCTACTAGGGGAGGGTAAGAAGAAGATAAAGAGTTTGGCTAGTTCTTTTATGCCTACACCTAAAAACATATATGTAGAAAACCCTACTCCTTCATAAACCCCTGTTCCTATTGAAACTTCCATACCTTCTTGTAACAATAGCTAATGAAGAACCTCTTCTTCCAGAACAAGGACCTAGGTTCATATCTCTTGATAGAGTTCTAGTTGCCAAGGTATTACAAAATATATCAATCCGAGAGTATTCTTTCTCCAAGAGAAAAATGAAATCTTCCACCAACACCTCTAAGCCATGAAGAAGATCCCATAGACTCAAAACTAGAAAAATAAAAATTTCAAAGTCTTGGAAAAATATTCAAATATCCCTAGAAAGTGATAGGGAGAGGATAAATAGTAATGATGAAGACATTACAATGGAATTTGAGTAGGAATTTCCCATAGTCATAGATGCAGACATAATCATGGAGGAATAGACTAATGAAATTGAAAATAAAAAGGAGGAATAATTGTGTGAACAACCTAATAATGAGTTCCCTACTCAACCAATTGAGGTTCAAACAGAGGTTTTTCATGTTGGGGAAACCCATATGCAGTATGAAGAGGAGGTGACATTTGAAGAAATTGAATTTTTAACCAATGATCCTAGACACATTGAGGAAATAGAGACTATTCATGTGCTACATCAAGAGGATTTAGTAACTAAGGAAAGTAAGGAAGCAAAAAATGTAGTTAGAGATGATAAAGAGAAATGTAAGTTAGGGCAAGCAAAAATAGTACCTATAATTTGACCACGTGCCATGGATACTAAAGCTAGTTTACCATTTGATATAGAGGATATTATTGACAACATTATCCAAAACCTTGAGCCAGAGATTTCCAAATAATCTTGTGCACCAATGCACATAGATAACCCCCCAATTCCACGTATATCCTCAGAACCAGTGTCTCAAACCTCTAACTTGCAGCCACAAGTTATCATACAAGAAGTCTTCAGAGATCCTCCTAGGCCATCTTGTAACAATATGGAAACATAAACCACTTCATAATATTGGGTGGAGAAGTTTTATAACTATTTTAATAAACTACATAGAAGATGGGAAAGATAAAAAGAAGAATTACTCTTCCAGCACCAACATGATTTGGAAGAAAAGGATATGAAGTTAAGGGAAAAAGACAATGAGATTACACGTTTAAAAAGAAACAAGTAGATACAGTATAGGTAACCAATGAAATTTTCAAGTGTAGACCACCATCAAACATTTATTTTGTATTTGTAAAGGAACAAATGTTACAATTAAAATACACTTGTATCAACATTGATATACCCTATGACATCAATGGAGTTAGGTCATTTTTCATAATATATCTAAAAATTCCCTCTGAAATACAGTTACTTCATTGTGAACTATATATGTTAAATTATGCTTAGAAATATAACATAGACTAGATCCCTATTCTGTACATCAGGGATGTGAAAGTTTGGGCATTGTGTTCTTATTTCAATAATGAGATCTATAGAGAAAAATAGATGGTCGAATACAGAAAATTGTGAAAAGAGAAACCATTAATGATTATGGAAGAGGTAAACAATATAAATGCTATGATTGAAGAGTATGGAAAATTCATGACATAACATAAAATCAAGAAGAGGGTATACAATATGCAAGAAGAAGTTCATGATAAGTCTGGAGATCAAATTAAGTACAACAACATATAAATAGTACAAGCATGCAAAAGGATATGGGAAGAAATACCACCAGATTTGTAGAGAAAATAAATTCATTCATACCCAAACATTATTCCAACTCTCTAGAAAATCAATCCATATATTCAAGTATTAAAGGGATGTGGAGATACTTGGTTCCTAATTGGATACTATCCACCTATTTTCCACTATCCAATACCTCAATTATTAGGGGATAGAGAACTCAACAAGGAAGTGCAAAAAAGAATAATGGAATGCTACAGGAGGAATGAAAGTTACTTCTTTATTGAACTTGAGGGAACATTCATGCTAACTAACTTTAGGAAACTATGTAACATCATATAGGAGGACCCCAAGAAAGAAAAGGATAAATACGAAAAATCTTAAATAAGGTCCTTCAAGAAATTAAGTATGGGGGCGTGATGAAACCTTTTAAATAATATTTTAATTGTCTAATATGCTATAGTCTGTCATGTTTTGTATACCCTTGCACTGTATTATCTTGGTTATCCTGTCAGATATTCCCACCCGAACTTAAGTTTATGGAACTTATATATTAAATAGTATAACTATTATTAAGTTACTTTATTTCATGGATTTTGAATGTGCATTTTAATCTCTTTGATGCAATGAATGATTATTATTTATTTATCTTAATGTCATACTTGTTTGCAATAAGATGTTATATGTTATCTCTAACATGTAACCAAAGAAAATCTATCACAATATAAGGGGACTCGTCTATAGCAATCGGCATACAAAAATTGGTACTCGTCCACAGCAAGGAACCTATAGTCAATGAAGAACATGAATCTACAAAACCATAATCATGGGAAACTTAATCAACAACGATTATTCATCTAAGTTTTCATCTACTAGTAAATAAGTAGTTATGATAACAAGAGAGGATCTCACGTCAATTCCTAATTATTCTTTGCAACTACAACTCATAACTAGATTTAATTTTATAAATTGTTATTTGAATAAACAATTATTTATGTTTGATGCATTAGAACACCTTTCTTCAGTTCTGATTACATTCATATTAATATACAAATTTCTTGGGATTGATCTACTACTTAATCAAAATGTAACTACTAGTTGAAGGAGTATCTTCACATCTCTGCTAAATATAAAGAGAATGATAAGACTGCAGTAGATATCCATCCATTTGAAGGTAATTGTTGTAATTTTATTATGTAATCTTCATGACAGTGAATAAAAATATGGTTTTTATCATTTTATGTAGACATAATCATTAGGAAGCGATAACACCCAAGGCAGGGCCCACTTGTGGATGCTAACCACTTTTCTTTTTGTTTGTTTTTTTTAGTTATTTATAGGAATAGATTAGAATTTCAGAAATTTCTTCTTTCACCTATGCTATGCTTTTATCTACTTATTAATTATCTATAACATCTATTTTCATCTACAACATAGTTTTATCTTTTTAGCATTGTGTTTTTTATAGTTGTGGCAATAATATTTTAGTTTATACCTCGTAAACACCTGTAATTTTGTATAAAACACTAGCCGAGTTTAAATTTTACATCCCTATGTTTGATGAATAAATGATTGTGGATTAGTGAACAACATACTAATTGCTGCTAATTAATTTGTAACACCATTACTTGAATGAAGAGAGGAAGTGGATCCAAATCCAACCTCTCCCTAACTATCATGGGATTTTACAACCCTTTCATTAACTAAATTATATCCTTAAATATTATCACATACCTCATAACAGAGCTCAAGATGAGCTAATTTGGAGAACCATGGATATAGGGGAGTACGGGGTCAACTATGGCTACTTGTTGAGTTTTGAGAATATTGAACCCAATATCTTCTAGAGGAAGATCTAGAATAAAAATATTATTCATTACTAATAGGTGCAACCTTTGTAAATGTAATGAGGAGTCAATCCATCATATCTTCCTAGAATGTTCTTATTTCTTTCAAGTCTTCTTTGTTATTCTTAGTTGTTTTAAGATACATTTGGTCCTCCCTGGGGATGTGACCCTCCTCCCTGAACAATGGAGATTTAGTTTCCAAAGTAATTTAATTAGATAAATTTGGAAACATCCCTTCCATATACTTTGTGTGGTATATGGATTGAACGGAATAATAGGATCTTTAGCAACAAATCCTCTAGCTTGGACATGGTTATAAACAAGGTAAAGCAGTATCTCAAAGAATATTCTCAAATTTTGAAGACCAAATCATCTAAAGAGGGTTTGTAATGGGAAATAAATATTCTTAACAACATGAATATCACTCCTACTAGTCCCTTGAAGGTGAAGGTAATTCAAAAAGTTAATTGATCAAGACCCCCTGATAGCTACTATAAATTGAAATTTGATGGATCTGCCAAATAGATGGATAAAAATACCTAGGGGTGGTTTGGTTCATGATCATCTTAGAAAATGTATCGGTGTCTATGTGGGTCCTATTGGTAACTATAGAAATTATTATACAAAATCCAAAGCCATGCTTTGGGCCATCGAGATGTGTATATATTTACAAATTGGATCCATCATTATCGAAGGTGACTCCCTATGTTTCATTAATGTTATTAAAGATTAGAGTAAGTGTGAATGGAAACTAAGTAATAAAATCAAGGAAGATTGTGTAATTTTGAAATCATCTGACAAGGTGGATATACAGTACACCTACATGATAAGTAATAAACTTGCAGACGTTCTTACAAATCAAGGTAATGACATGCATGATCTAATGACATGGCCAAGGAAATGTATACCTTGGGAAGATATTTTAAAATTGAGAAATGATAACTCGATATTTGAGGTTGTTTAATTATGGTGACCAAGCTTCACACGCTTCAGAGATTCAAAATAATTTATTTTTTTGGGAAATATCAATACTCATTTGTTTAGGCTATTTTTCAATTTCCTTGGAACTGGCGACTTCATTCTGTACCATTTCAAAGAGAGAAAGTGTACTAAAAAAGGGAGGTCATAGAGTTATAATTGAACCCACTTATTTCCTTCACCTAAAAAATGATGTCATTTTGTGGAAGATGCTATGAAAGGGGGGTTTCTCCAAGTACATTTGACAATTAAAAGGTAACAACCCTAGTATTTCTATTGCTTTTATGAAATTCCTTGGTTAAAGGGGGTTTCAAATTTAGGGGGGTGGAGATCATGGTTTCGAGAGAATCCACAGCTGAGATTATTGGTTTTACAATGGATGGTCTTAAAATTTTTAAGGAAGAATTCCATAAAAAACATGACATTGTTGTTTTTTAACCCAATGAGCATATTGTTTCCTACGATGATGACATTTCCTTTACTTTCCTCCTTGAGTGTTTGGCCAACATTTTCCTTCTTGTAATGAAATATTTTACTCTGGAAGGAAAATTTAGAAAGATATTCTCTTATCATCTCTCCATTCTAAATTTCTTCTGTAGGAAGAAAACTATAAGTTTTGATTTCTTTATCTATAGGTATCTATTATCTAGCATTGTTGACTTAAAAAACAAGAAAATGGAGACCCCCCTGCATCAAGGCTTGATCCTCCTATTAGTGAAAAAGGGAAACCCCATCATTCCTTCTCAACCTTTGAACATTTTTTATCTCAAGAATGACCGTGATACCCTTTTCTACTACTATTAAATTTTTGAAGAAAATGAAGGGGTGAGACTCTCCTAAAGGGATTGTTGATATTCTTTGCAACCTGAAATGTGGGGTTCATAATACAGGTGAAAGTTTAGGTATTTTGGAGAGAGACTTTTTGGATTGGGAAACTATACTTATGCATGATGATTCAACTGTTGAAACCATTATCATGGTTAATAAGAATCTGATCAATTATTTCAAGGAGTACCAACATAAAATTGAGGTGTATAAAATAATAATTGAGGGTATTCATGTTGAATTTTTCATGTAGGAGAAAAGGGTTTCTATCCTACATGACCAAATAGAAAAATTTGATAACAATAAGCCAAACATGAAATTGGCCTTTAGTAATTAAGATAGTGATGATTCGTCAAATAATGAGACAGATGGTGATTTTTATTTTAAACCAAACACACAGACTAAGGACAAGGAGGAAATTCTTCCCAAAGAACCTGAGATTGTGGATACCTAGATAATGGAAAAGAATGAAAAATTGCCCAAATGTGTGACCATAAAATTTGTAGGTAGGAATGAAGATGAAACAAGTTCTGGTACATGTAGAAGAGTTAAGGAGGACTAATGGAAGGCCATTTTCTATCATTTTCTATGTTTTCTTGTGTCTTATTTTTGGTTAGTTTCTCCAAGTTCTATCTTTATAAAAAGTAAGTATAAATTTTCAGATTAGGTTGTCTGGATCTATTTTATAGTGGCTTGATGTAAATCCTTTTTGACTTGTCCTCCATGGCTTTCTATTTTTTTTTAAATATGGGTACTCTATATGTATGGGGTTTTTTGGTCCCCTTAAAACTAAACTTTTTTGTCTTATCCAAAAAAACAATATAGTGTGGTATCAACATATTTTCAATGATAATACTTTTGTAAAATATCTTATAATGAGTCATATTCATAGGATTATATTATTGTGAGTAATATCAACAACGGATCAGGGGTTAGTGCTCCTTGTGGGGTTGGTGCATCACTAATGAAATATCTTTTGATGTGTAATATTCAATTGATTATTTGGTGTGCATAATATCATAAAAGTTATTAGTGGGTTTTCTTCCCATTGATGGTTTCCCATTTACATCTTGTGTCTATGTTCTCTCTCTAATTTTTTATGTTCATTTTAATATATAATGTCGACTTAATAAGTTATTGTGGAATGTATTTACTTGAATAGATGTTTGATGAATTTTGTATCAATGGTAATTGAAGTGAAAATATTGTAAGACTGATTTACCCCATAATCTATTTTCATTCCAATTATTGGTATTAGATTAGGTCCTTGAGAAGAAAGTTTCAACACCTGAAGGAGATCTTATTGGAGCACATGCATGAAAAATATTAAAGCTCAAGTTGATGTAAGTCCATTGGTCAGATTGAGATATTGTTTGAAACCCTTAGGGTTTGACATTTGGTATTCTATCTATGAATCATGTACTTCATCTCCAGTATGAATGATTATGATAAGTCTCGTGGAGGAAATTAATCATCTTATTGTGGTGTTTTTAAAGTAGATTAGTTTAATGGTGAGGATGAAGACCTAGAAATTGATGATTTTGATGACCTCAAAGTTGAGTTTGATTGTGTTTTAGAACCTATGATGGAAGAAATGGCATGTCATGAAGTATTAATGGTGGTAATGAGCTATAAAGAGATCTAAGAGTGTCTTGAGCAAAGGATTTTCATTCATGAAAATCAAATCATATTGTTTGAGGAAATATTAAGGTTATGTTAGTATTTAAAGTCAATAAAGGCTTGTCACTCTCAAGTAAGGAGATACTTAGTGATTCATAATTCCATCTAACAAGGATTATCTGCAAACTCTTGGAATATTATTTCCTGTTCAGGAAAAGAGATCATAGGTTAGGTGATAAGTGTAGAAAGATGATTCATGTTTAAGATTATATTTTGACCAACAGAAATGTCCATGAGATAGAAGATAAAAAAATTTATTAGTTATACTCCATATCTTGTCATCCATAAGGTGGTACTGAGGTCTTTATCATCATAATTCTTGTCAAGTTTAAACAAAGATATTCTAGATCATCTCTTAAGTTTGTGTGTTAAAATATATGGTTTTTCTACAAGCCATTCATTTGGGTGTCATTGGGTTGTAGTAAAATCATGTCAAGAGTATTTGTGCATTAAAGTCAATATTTATAGTTCATAGATTCAATATTAGGATTGATATTGAGTAAATTGTGATTGGAAATGGTGGAAGTGGTTTGTGTGTTGTCCTCATGATGGTATGTAAAGGTACTGTGTGATGAAATGATCATGCTCCCATGGGGATTTTGTTCCAAATTTTTGAAGAGATCTGTGCTAGGAAGTTTTTCATAAATGTCTCATCTTCAAGGTGTTCATGCAATGTATGATAAATTAAGAGATTTTTTAGGTTATTGTCTTATGTCTATCTTCATTATAAGCATGAAATGTTGAGGTATAATATATTTTGTGTCTCACAAGCTTATATTGGTGACTTTGAGGTTATAGTGAGTGGTGTTCCCCAAATATCTTATCTTTATCTTTGTCAAATGGTTTAAGGTCTATTTGTGATGTATAAGCTTTTGAGTTTTGGAGAGTTTATTGTAGACCTATTCAAGATCAAATATAAGAATGTAGAGTCCATCTGGCATGTTGACATCAAACGTAAGTATTATATGTGACACTAGAAGTGTATTTGCATGTACATAATGCTGTGATAATAAGTAATTAAAGTATATGATAGTGTGTCAAGTTGTAATTAATGTATTTGTATGGTCTGAGTTTATTGTCAAGCATTGTTCCACATCTAAGAGTGATAAATAGTATGAATGTGTTTACGTGTGTGTGTATGGGTGTGTCATCTTCAAATAGTATAGGTTTATAATGAGGAAATGATTATGGTTCATTCTTAACAGTCAAAGGTGAAACATATGTGTATGAATGACATCTGGGTTTCAATATTACTATGTCTTTAGTATTATTATTTTTAATTTGTTTGAATCTATATTCTTAAGTATCTAAAGAGTTTTACAATATATTATTGATTTGGTTGTTATATAAATTCATCCTCAGTTATTTGTCTCAAGGTCTTGATCTTTGTGGTATAGTCATTTTGTAGCTTTTGGTCATGATTATGTCAAAGTTTTATCAAAAGTGTGTCATTGAGTCATGCATGTCATAAATAGCATCGAGGTATAGTGATATAAAAGGTGTTTTGACAGTCTAAGCTTAAGATTCTATGTTATGGACTTAAGTGTAACAATGCATAAGAGTTTTGATCAAAAGGTCTAAGATGAATAGTTTTTTCATGGTTTTTGTGTGAGAGTCATGTTGAACATTCATGGAATTTGTTCTCAAATGGATTTTCCTCTACACTAAGTTGTAGATATAATTCAAGTCTTGTTCTCCAATTCTGAGATCAAGGAATAAGAAGATGAATATAGATGACATCATGGTTGGCTATGATCAAGAAGACTGGTATGATCAAGGAGTAAATGTGTGTTATAAGTATAAGTATACTATAGGTCTATATTCAAGAAGAAAAAATATATAATGGAGTTCCCAGGTGTATAATAATTTTAAGAGGTGAAACATAAAGCTACAGAAGTCAAATGTTGATTTATTGTCATGATTTGAAGTTAATGACAAGTGTATCAGATGTGTTATGCTAATAGAAGAGTTATTCAAGACTTTGTGTGATATATTTGTTCTTTAAAGTGTCTGTTAGAATCAATATTGTAGTGAAGGAGGAAATCTTGAAGTCTTCAAAAAGTTAATGTAACATGTATTGTAGGATATGACTGTGGCTAAGTCAAAGTAAATATTGAAGTCATGTGTAAGTTTAAGTAGTTGTACCATGAATACATCCTTTTAAAGTTTATTAAGATAATTAAAAGGATATTCTTTAGGTTTTCTCTATCAATATTTGATTATGTCTTTGTTACATGGGCATATACACTGATGTTTGAATTTGAAAATGGTAAGATACATGATGTGGATTCTAAAGGTAAGATCATTAAAGTATGAAAGGTTTAAGGGTTATCTATAGAGCTGGATGTTTGAATTATACAAAAAATTTCTCCATTGTCAAAGGTTTATATGTTGTGTATCATCATTTGAATCTTGGCTAAGAAAGTTTTAGTATGATCATTTACTTGAATAAGTGTAATAAGATTTGCAATATTATGATAATTGTGTAAGAAAGAAAAAATACCGTGGGTTATGAAATAAAGTTAGTCGTTAGATGTTTAGAAGGTTTTATGAGATGAGAGGAAGATTGAAGGTTTTGTATCCCTAGTTGGTGGAGCTAGTTAAGTATTGCAGTAATTGGGAAAGGCATCTCTTATGTATTTGAATCGATTATATGAATCTAGAAAATATATCAGTGGTTTATGCATAAAGTAATGCACTATTATAGGTATGTTGAAGAAACCTTGATCAAGTAAAAGAAATGATGAAATAATAATAAGTGGTATGTATGTACTAAGTTTTTCTCTTATTGAAGATCAAGGCATTCTTAGGTTCTAATTATGATCATCAAGTACAAGCAAGAATAATATATAGGTCTAAGAGATTATTTCATGTTCAAAATCATCTCTAAGTCTATGTCAATATGATTTTGTGTCATAAATGAGGTCTTGAGGGTCTGTGGTTTAATTTTTCATACTTCAATAAGAACTAATGCATTTACAGGGTCTGTAGAGGAACCTTGAACATGGTATATGGAATATTAGGTAGTTTTTCAAGTCCATGAAACTATAGAATTTAGATCAGAACCTTCATAGAAGCCAATCTTCAAGACAAGGATGGCATTATCTATCACAAAGTGGAGAAGAAGAACAAAATATATGTTCTATAATTTTTTATAAGTATTAAATGATGTTTAAAATATACCATGAGAAGCTATAGGTCTGAGGATACTCATCAAGGTAGAGGGATCAAGTTTGAATCCAAATGACGTGTTTCAAATACCAAGAGACGTGTTGAAGGTACACTGACATGTAAACCATGTCATATGAATCAAGAAGAGAAAATAACATGAGGAAAGGTAGTATAAACTAAAATGTGCCTCAGAGATTGTGAAAAATGACTTGAGCATATACCAAGTAGTCCAAACAAGGTATGGAGTCTAGTTTTTTTGTTTTCTATTTAAGAAGGCTTGTTCTAACCCAAGGGAATAAAAAATAATCATGAAAATTTAACAATTACCTTCTAGATCATGTAGAAGTTGGCCTATTTTGCATTGAATATGGGGTTTAGCGAGAGTAGTCCTAAAGTGGATATGTAAGCATTAGATACTAAATTTGTGTTCTTGAGCATGAAATTGTCCTAGATAATGATGGATGACTAAGATGAAGGCCAATATGGAGAGCATCATTTCAAGGGGATTTATGTATAGGCTCTTTATAGGTCCATGGATTAGTTTTGTAGTTGTTGAAGTCAAATGATAGAGAGTTCAGTCGCAAGGGGGATACTTAAGTCAAGTAAGTGATGGTTTTTACATTGTTTCCATTGAGTTTTGTCCATTTCCAATTCTAGTAGTTAGTATATACTTTTTCATATATTTCAAAGGGGATGAAAATAATCAAAAACATGGAAAAGAGGTCATGTAGGTGTTGGTCTTGTTGGTTTCCATCAATGTTTTAGAAAGTGGTTGACATCAATGACAAAGGGGTATATTGTTGGCCATTGTGTGTTAGTGTTGTAATTAATTTCAAGTAAATTTATGGAAAAGGGTTCCATTAGTTCATGTGATTCTCTATGAGGTGTCATTCAGTGCCAAAGATGAAGGTTGATTGGTAGTGTTATGTTTGGTGGTGTTTTATAAGGTCCTAAAAGCTCCTTTAGTGAGATAAGTCATGGTTTGAAATTGATTGATTTGGTTGGATGATTTCATGACATCAAACATGGTTGGTATGATGTTTCATGGGTGTCCATGAGTATACTTGAGGTCATTATGGCCATTTCATGGGTTTTCATGGTTGAGTAAGGTCATTTCATGATTATTTATAGTGTTGGTACATGAAGAATGAGTTATAGGTGTGTGATTATGAGATTATCATTCCTAACCAAGCATGGTGGAAGAATATTTATAGCGTACCTGAGGTGTATGGTGATTTTTAAGTCATAACTCAAAAATATGATGCATATTTGAGGTCCTTGGAAAGAAAAAAGTGAGAAATGTTCAAGAAAGAGCATGTAAATGAGATTGGTTAGAGTGTTTCAGATGCATTTGGGATATGAGGTGAGTTTTATAAGTTATCTAGGATGTTGTAAAAATTCTTCATGACAAGTTTCAGGTCATTATAAACAAGAAATTGCAAGATATGCAAGTTTTGGCAAAACCAGGTAAGTCACAATTTGTTTTTAGAGTAAAAGTGGATGTTCTGATGCTCATTATAAACTATATGATTTACATGGGGATATTATATCTATGGAATACATTCTTATTTCAAGTATGAATCTTTCACAAAAATAACTATGTGGTTTTATTCTCATGTTTTTATGAATGATCATTCAGAAGGTAAGTTCATTTGAAACCCTAGCTAAACCCTAGCTAAGATCATCTTTGAGAAATGTGAGTAGAAAGAGTATGTATGGATTGGTTTTTATAAATTTATGATATTATACTGTAGAGTAATCTTCCATATTTCTAGAAAGGTAAGATAGATAAGGTGATAGTATATGGGACCTACCTAAAATGGATTATTTTTGAAGAAGTGTTATTTGTGGAAAACTTCTCCAAAGAAGGGAAAGACTAATTTATCATTTATTTTATACCTAGAGTTTTTCTATCTGTTAATGAAGGTTTAAGGTCATGGTTGAAAATAAATGATACAAATTGTGCCTTATTTGTGAAGACTAGTTTTGGGGGTAGTTTGGAGTAGCTTATGGTAAAATTGAGATTGCAAGAGATATATGAGGATTTAGAACTCCATTCAAGTTTTTTTGTGATCCTAGTTCATAACACTTTCCAATAGTATATAAAACTTATGTTTTTATATGGTATGACATATTTATGATCTGTTTTGTGAAGGAAAAATATGGAGGATGCTTTTTCTAGTAGGGTGTTATGTGGCCATATAAGGTAAAGTGAAGGTTATGAGTTGTTCATGTTAGAAACTAGGACAATATGAGGGGGCGTATCAGTTTCTATTCAAAATTTGAAAAAATATTCAGTTCACTTGAACTATAACCATGAAAAAAAAAATCATTTACAAGCATTCAATTAAGAAAGAGCACACAAAGAGACTTGATTTCATGTGGTACACCCAAACTAGGATTAAAACACATAGAAAGAAAGAGCTACTTTAGGAAAATAATTTACTATAATTATTACATTGATCTCATAGTTGAGCTTCAACTCAACATGGAGCTACAACTCCAGAGATTTAACTAAGCTAGTACTTAGTATTTGACAAGCTTCAACTTTCCTAAAAGCTTCAACTCCCAAGTATCAACCAGGCTTGCTAATTGTTTCATCTGCAAGCAACAACTCACAAGAAAGCTACCATTACTCCTTCTTTCTAAGCTACAACTTAGACTTATGCAAATATTTTTATTGCACTCATTTTTTTGTCTTCTAAACAACTAATAGTAACCACTATATTTTCTCACTCTTCTTCTACTCTATTTTATGTCTTCTAATTTCTCTTATCTTTCTCTGATCAGCTAATCAAATGTAAGGAACTATTATGCACAAGACTCATTTCATGTTCACACTTTAACATAGTAATGCCTCTTCCTTATTGAGTCTATAAAAGAAAGCTCTTGACTTTGCAATATGTTAATTCTACTACAAGCACATTATAGTCATTGGTGCTTCACTTTAAGCTATCTTCTCATGCTATACCATGATTCATAAGCTCCTTCAAGCTCCTAAAAACATGTTCATCACGTATAAAAGGACCTTCCTTTTACACTTCTTAGGATATATTTGTCTAATCTTTATCATCTCTTTATTCATTCAGAGGCCACCTATATCCATGAATTTGCATTATCAACCTAAATCCAGTCCTCTTCTCTTCATAACTATCATCTTCCATCAACTTTGGATCTTTAGATCCTCAAGGCCTTCAATCTTACACACTAGTTATCAAGAACACTTCATCTTCATGGACATTATAATCTCTGCATACACACATATAGCTCATCCAAAATTCAATTGAGTATCATCTCATTATCATTCATTGGCTCAATCAACAAAATTTTCTTCATACTATAAAAATTATCTCTATATAAATAAACATACCTCACCATCTAAGTTTTTTTCCTACCCATTTACATGAGTCTTCACTTTCAACAACATTTCAGTACTTTTCACCTTTTCCTTCTATTCACACGTTATAAGTAGATGAGAAGACTGTAGAAAACTTCCTTGAGCTTATCATTGATTGACTATGATAGAAGGTTATGTCATATATATCTGAACCTTTGCAGGTAAAATTGAAAGATGATTTTGATGACCAATATAACTGGTAGATTTGAGAGATTCCTTTAAACTTCTTGCAAAAAACTTTGTCATGATTGTACAACCTTCTCATTTCATTGCTCTACTCATTCTTTTGTGAGTGTATTCTCATATGACCTATAGTCATATTATCCAATCGAATGCCACTCTTGTCCTATTCGTCTCAACCATAGCCATCTTCCACAGCCTCAACCATTTAAATAGGACATGTTACAAATATCTTTTCAGACTTCCTCTAAAATCCCTAGAATCTACCTTCCTTCTTTGCCATTTTGTAATTCAAACTTTCACAAAACCTCAAAATACTATGATAGCTAATCACCTGGTGATTGTTTTTTTACATTCATGAGTAAAGAGAGAACTAAGAGGTCTTAATGTGACATTTCATAAATTCAAGGAATTCCTAGAGCACCTAACTTGCAAAGGAGCATATCAAAAAGAAATATTTGGACATGTCATCAACCTTCAAAGAAATACAAATAGAGGCATTTTGCATACACATGACTTCTTAGCATGAGTCAACAACTATTCCTTTTCTTGCATGAGTTTGAAATGATATGACATGAGAGAATGAATCTCCAAGGGGTTTCACATCTTTTGGATGATTGATTTTAATGGAATACTTGAACATTCATCTACAATATCAATACAGGTAAGTACATCTACACCCTCTTCTCATGAGTCAACATTGAAATCAGAGCATCACAATTTTTTGTTAGCAAACATAGATTACATCTTGGCATTTAGTTGACACTACCAAAACACTTCTCATTCAAAGAAAGACTAGTAAAAATATTGTTTTAAATAGGTTTATGAAGACATTTCATAGTTTGTAGACCTATCATACTGCCTGATGTCCTACCAATTGTAGGTTAAATATTTCTCGATATAGCTTAGGTTTTGCAAAAAACTATGCATAGTTGGGGTTATATGACACAAAACCCTAGGTTATCATTTTTTGAGGTCTTATAACATCTAAATTGTTATGCTAATACACTTATATGACACACATAATGGAGTGATAACTCTTTCTTTAGTTTCTCTCAACCCTATTAGATCTTGCAGTGATACATTGAAATATAAAATCTTCATAATTCTCTAATGACAAAATTAGGCTGAGAGAGTTTCACTGATTCTAACTGGGTAACCAAAGATAGAGACCCAATTCAAAAAAATGGCATAGACACTTGTACAGTGTGGAACATATTGTATTTGGAATCATATTGAGATATAATTATTTAGAAGCAGATTGTCCCTTATTTCACCTTATTGCATACTAAATTTCACTACGACTTTAAGGAATCTAAGCATGAAATATGAGAGGTCCTCTTATTAGTTATTGAGATTTCTAGCTCTTGAGGCAACACAGATAGACCAAAATTTTAATTATTGGAGTCACTTATAATTAAATCTTCAATTAATTGCATATAATACTACTATCATTTATGCTTCAATAGGCCACCTATTCAATCATCACCAACCACTTCTGCACAAGTTGTGAAGAAGATTCAATTAGAACCATCTTTTTTTTTCAAGTTTCTTATCTTGAACACAACACAACAATTTAGGACTTAGAGAATTTGAAATTCCCAATTCAGAGGTTACACCAAAGAAACTTAATGTTGTTTCAACAAGTTTTCTAGGGACCTTGATACACTAATTTTTACATTCATGTATCCAAATATGAGTCATTAGTACCATTTTAATCCCCAAGACTTTTTCCTTCAACACATTCATGTTGGGTTTAGGACAACTATTTGTCAGATATCCTTTTGGTGATAGGCCATGATTGAGAGTGGACTGAGAACACACTATTCAGATGTATTGAAATGGATCATCTAAGGATTTATATATATAACTATAATCACACATATGACAAACCACCTTTTATAACCAAGAGATCACATTTTGGAGTCTTCAAACTTTTCACATCAAGCTATAGTACACAAATTTTACAAAGACTAAGGAGAGACGTATATGGAGACAGTTTGACCATAAAGATCCACAGATGTCAGCATTATAACTTAGATAGGAGTCCTACTACACCTTATGAGTAATTTTACATGACAATTCCAATTGATTTAGAGTCTAAAATAATTCATTTCCATGCTCTATCACTTCAAGAAGGAGGCCAAGAGGAGAGAGAAACCCTTGTTAGAAAAATTAATAGAAATTATTTGTTTCTTGTCCAATTTCCCTAAACAAAATTTTGTAAAATTTTAGGATTGGATTAGAGTGCTCTTAAAAAATTCATTCTATTATTTATCTGAAGAAGGATTGATAAATTTTTTGAATGCTAAGAAGATAGGGTTCTCAGTTTCTATTCCTTAAGAAACCGGTTACAATAATAATTGGTTAAATTCCACAATATTCTTCAAAATTTGATTAGATTTGACATGAAGCACTAAAACACATCCATCTACATTCTCCATAGCTTGGTTTCTCATAAATATTCCTATAAAATTCAAACCAATCTCATTTTCCTAAGCATTCATTGTTAGCCCTCAAAGGTAGTTTTGCTGAGAATTTCAATTTTTCCTCTAGAAGCTAAAGTAAGCCTTTTGGATTCTCAAACATTACCTAGGAAATGTTCCTAGGCTCCTCCCATGTCTTACCTAGTATTTTTAATTACCTTTTTGAGACAATACACCTCATTATGCTCTAAAACTAGGCCTAAATGAGTGAGACTCAACAATGACTTGCACCTCATGACCTGATGAACACCCTAAAAGCTCTTTCACATCCTATAAATATCATTTCTGACCTATTTGAAACCTAAGACAAACACACCAAACATCTTCATACCTACAGTGGGCTCCTTCCTCACCATTCAAGACTATAACACACTAAAACCATCCTGAATGCTCAATACACCGCTGAACACCATTGAATAAGTCATTTATACCACTGAAACCTAATTCCATAAGGACCACTATCAATGAAAACACCAATGGAAAATGGTCCCTCAAATAAGCCTCACTTCACCACTCACATCTTTTCCATCAATTCCACCTGACATCAATGACAAAATCTATGCACCAGGATTCAAAAATATCCCCCTTTATCATTGATTGAAACAAAATAATAAAATTTGATGGAAAAACAATTAATTATTTTATCATAAAATCACTCTATCCCCCTTTTACATCTATGATAAAGGTAGACACAACAAACCATGGAAATAAAGCAATAACAATGCATATCCTTACCTCCAGCTCGACAAATGTTGATTCGTTGACAGAAATGACTTGAGAAGATAAATAGATTTACTCACCAATCAATCTCAAAGTATTAATTTATTTTCCCACATTCTTATTTAATCATCACAACTTGTTCCTTGAAATGATGGACTAGCCCCCCCTATGAAAATGCCTTCATTTCTTCATATTCATATGGTTGATTGTTTTAGGTCTTGAATCCTTGACTTTACTTTTCAGTTATTTTTATCTGAACTTTTCCCATCTATAGAAGCTTATGTACTTAATGTAATAATTTCAAGAAGCTCCCCTAAGCCCAATTCATTCCCCTTTTTCTTCAGCAACAAGAGATTAAGCACGTTCCTTGTATGTAAGCCATAGAGATAGGTCAATCAAATCTAATCAATTGTAAAGGAATTTTTTCAGTGTTTTCAATTGCCTCTCCTTTTCTATTTACCGAATAAACCATTTTACTTTCTTTCACAAGATTTTAAATCTGCTATTTATTCATTATTTTTTCTTTTACTATGCTTATGCCTTGATAAACTCTTATACAACCTCAAAGAGAGAGACTACTGCACAGTCTTAATGATTTTGTTTGTTGCAAAACTCTTACTAAAACTATACATCACTTATCTTTCACACACCACAATCACCATTTTTAGCATGAAGCATGAATTATCCATCATCTACCTCCATTATAACTTCTTGATCACTTATATCACAACATTATGGGAATTTAAACTTCTTATCCTTTTTGACATAATGAGACATCATGCACCTTGGTAGTAGCACTTATACCCTATAATTTTAATGGATGTGTATAACTCAGAAGAAATATTTAATTTTTCATACTTCACATTTGATGAGAACATCCTCAGTGAAGTAGAGAATTCAAACTCTCAGCAGCTTTGAATCATATAAATTTTCTTTTGACTGATTGTCAGGATTTGATAGAGATTAGGATCTCCTTTCAAGTCTCAAAGAGTGAGAATAGAACCATAAAATAATAAAGAATAAGGACACATTCTTATTCCTCCTTAAAAACACATGTCACACACTTGGATTAGGAAAACATTCACATCAAGGACAGTTTCTCAAAACTCATCATACCTATAGAAGAGAGATATTATTTTTCATGAAAAAAATTGATATCTAATTGGGATCAGCTTGTTAGACCAAGATACAATACATTTTATAATAGTTTTAAATTCTCTTAAAAAAACCCTTGAAAAGTACAAATACACACCTGACACTTTGTCAATAACACACACATATACTTATCTTAGTTAGAATGCATATTAGAAATCACAGTATAGTTTTTTCAGATTACACCAAGAATTTTGATTGAATAGTTATCTCGGGTCAATTGACAGGATATATACACACTTGAGGAATTCTCTTACAATGAAATAACCTAAAAAAGAGTTATATAGTCATGAATTAATCTTTCTAACATGAAGAGGGATAACTTGGACATTGAAAATTATTGAAAACACAATTTTTGCATGAGTTAATAGGAAGTACATTCAAGGACTTCAAAGGTACTAGTATTGTAAGATGAGACTAACAAAAATTTCCTTGAATTCGAAATACCTTAGAAACATGATGAGTACTCCAATCAGATACTACTGATGGTAAATTTCTTTCAAAAATATCACTTTGAAACATTCATTCATCTTCATCATGGAGACAACTTTAATTGAAATATTAATGCATTAATGAGGATAAAAAAATTTAATCTCTCTATTTTCATATGATATATGCCTTCCATAAGAGTAAAGAATACACATCACCTTGTGATATCACCTAAAAAAATGATAAGGTCCTCAAAAAAACATGATGGGTCAATTATTTCCCTTCATTTTCTTAAGATCTTATCATTATTCCTAGATGTACTACTTGGTGTTACAACCTCAACTCCTAAGTATTCACTATCTAATTTACTGCATTATAAACATGCATGTTGAATCTCATACACCTTCTCTATCACTTCTTGAGGAATGATTTATTCATCCCTTACACTAGAATTATATTACTTCTTCTTGGATTTGTCATCACCTCGTAATGTCTTGTTTGTACTATACTCTCCCATGAATGTCATTGATACATGAGTCTCTTCATCATCTGACCATGATATTTTCTTGTCAATATTTTTCTTTTCTGGATTAGAGTTGGTTTCCTTAACTTTGTATATGAAATTTAATTAATTATTTCTAGCGTTTCTCTAAAACATGGCTGACTTGGTTTCATCCTTAGAGTTTTCCTTTACCTTGAATATATATTTTCCTTTCCTTTTAGATGCATTATGCTTATAGCTATATCTAGGATACTCATGGTATTGTCTTGCGAAATTCCCTTGTCCATGAATGTTGTATCATATAAATTTTTTCTTACCTTTTGAGTTTTATTCTTCCCAAAACTTACTTACTGGTTCTTTTAGGAAATACTTCTAGCTATGTGACATTTTTCTTCACAATTGAAAAAAACTATATTATTTTCATATTTAGTCCTACAATCTCTCCATGGATATTCCTTTTCTATATTTCTCATACAATCCATATCTTTATATCCAAAAACATGGCATAAAAAATAATTACATGAAACTTACAAGGAAATATCCTTGCATTTGGCTCTTTGATGGGATTCTTGGTTTCAGAATGTCCTTGGCATGATGTATGACTTGACTCACCCTTCAATTTTGTTTGTATTGCTTTTTCTAATTCATCTCTTAGAGTATTTAACTATGCACTTAATTTATCACATTCTATAAGTTTATATTTGATTGCAGCTTGACATGATTCATGACTATAATCATGCTCCAATTCACACTGAGTTGTTTCACTTTTAAGACTAAGACCTGATTTATCATTTGTATGTATTTGTTTTCTTAGAAAGTTCTAAATATTGCTTGTACTTTCTTTACTTCTTTGATATGTCATCAAATTACTTGTGTCTTGTTCTAGCTCATTTTTAGTGTCTCAAATTCTTCTTCATGGTTAAGAAATGTTTTCTCTTTGTCTCTTAGATATTTTGACACATTCTCAATAAATGATGCCATCTCATTGATTTCTTGGCCATTATTAGCTTCCATGAGCTTGATTTCTATATTTAACTCATTTATAAGGGCTTGATCAATCTCATGATTTTTTTTTAACATTGATTATGCTAATGAACTCATACTTGTGTCTTCAGGATTACGTCTAAGATGTTAAGCTTGATTCAAGAGGACCAGGATCTGATACCAATTGTTGAAAGCTAGTACACTGTGAGGGGGGTGAATTAGTGTCTATTCAAACTTTTAAAAGTTATTTAGTTCACTTCAATTGTTACTATGAAACCAAAAAATCATTCTACAAGCAATAAAAATGAGAGAGAGAGCACACAAAGCTAGGATTTAATGTGGGAAACCTAAAATGGTAAAAAATACATTGAAACCAAGAACTAGGCTTATGATCAGAATGTCTTGTATCTTTTACATTGATTTCAAAGTTGAGATTCTACTCAACATGGAGCTACAACTCCAAGATTTTGACTAAGCTGCTACTCATTCTTTGACAAGCTTCAACTTTCCTAGAAGCTTCAACTCCCAACATCAACCAGGATTATACATGTTTCTTCTACAATAAACAACTCACAAGGAAGCCACTACTCCCTCATGTTAAGCTACTACTTAGACTTTGTCAATATTTTGATCATACCCAGTTTTTTGTCTCAAACAAATGATAGTGACCACTAGAATAGCTTAATATTCTTCTCTTCTCAAGATCAATCTCTACTTAATTTCTTTGCTAGAAATTTCTATCATACAAGGCTGATTTAAAGGACAATTTCTTGTCCAATTACACTCTCTTAGTATCCCTGCTTTAGACTCTGATTTGCTATATTATTTTCATACTCTACTTATTTTCATGAGAACCAATTCTTCATCCATTTTTAAGCCTATTATCAAATCACCTTGTCTTAACCAACTATGTTTTCAATATCCTATATGTACTTGGGTTCACAAATCCGATATCAAGGATTAAAATCTGATTTTGCATTCTCAATTATTCTCTTGTTCCATGAAAATGATGCTATCACAATCATATAACTCTCTACTATTAATTTCATCTTACAATGATGATTAGAACAATATGTATATCTCCATTGTGTTCATCTTTCTTGAGAATACATCTACAAACACTATCAAGTTTCAACTTTTACACCACTTCTCTCACAAGAAACATATCTCAGCATTGTGTTCATGTTTCTTCTAAATAAATTTCCCAGCTCTCCTAAGATTGAATACATTTTCAATCACTTATAGTTATCATTTTTCATATTCGTCAGACACAAACTTCTACATCAACATCCTCCACATGACTGCCTCATCACTACTCTTTCAAGCTTCAAAGAAAAAAAGAAAATAAACACACTCAACTATTTTTAAAGAAAAATGGACTCAAAAAAATGGGTCTCTTACCCTTCAAATTCAAAGACCTTTCACATGCTCTACTTGACAATCTGTACCAAGAATATTAAAGGTCTCTATACAAGCTCATCCTATAAGAATTATCCTTTCTTCTAACCTTTTTCAGTTGCACATTGAATTGTGTCAGACCTTCTAAGATTAATTCCACTCAAATGATGAGTAATGATATTTTCTCATTTTTCTAACCATATGACTTCATTTTTACCCCTTATTTTAACCCATATTGCTCATATCTGAGGCTGACAATTCTGAATCTGACTTATTGTCTGGCGGGAGAGCTAAACTGATACAAGTTAGTAGCAATTACAAGATTTCACAACTAGTTTGAAGCTTTACCATAGGCTCTGATATTCTTTAATCTTCTTCATAAACTTCTTAACTCGCAAAACCAACCCAAACCTTACTTGAACACTCATGACACTACATACTTGATATGAAGAATACAATCTTGATATCGTTGAGGAGTATGAAGATACATTTGAAGCTATAATTTGTCAAAAACTTAGGTGGATCCATGATGTTAATTCTCTTCATATCAAGAATGCCTTGGTCTTCATTTTATTTCACCTTGAGACTCCTATTTTGCATACTATGTAAGGAAAATCAAGATACACTAATGCACAATCTTGATTTTACTTGAAAAGAAAGAGATAACAGACCTATAAAAGGATTCTCAGCTTAGAATACTTGATGAAAGAGTTTTTTTTTATCTATGGCTATCAATAAGTTACAACATCATTGATTGAGTTCATAACACATGCATTGGAACACTACAACACTATTTTGAATACATTGTTTGGTGCCACAAGGGTTTTGTTAAGCTCATGAGCAATCTCAATCAAACAAGACTATTATAACATCTTTTATTGGGGAGAGAATATGTGCGCATCTTTCGTGAATAAGTACTTTGTCTAATAACATACTTATACAATCAACTTTAATGAGATATCCAAGTTCTTCACAATCAGGGTTTTAAAATCCAAACCCTAGGTCACTATTTTAGGACATATTGCTTGGTGAAATTCACTTTTAGGCCAATGTAAGTTAATATTAGGCTCCATTGGTGGTTCCTTCACTAAACTCATCTCATATTTTTCATTGGGATATAGGATGTGCTAGACTTTCAAAGACATAACTAAATGTTTCTTCATGACTGTCATGAACAATCAACCACAGTCCTCCAAAATAGCTCAATTTACATAAGAAAGAAAATTATCTTAGGTACTTGGAGAAATTTTTGAAAGGATTCTTTGTTGATACACCTTACCACCAAGAATTCCATCACCAACCAAAACAAACTAGGTATGAGAAGTGAATGTTTTAGTTATGAGTTCTTTGTTACTTAAGGTATCATATAATAGATTAGAGTTTGTAGTCTTCTTTTCTTACCAACCTTCACCCAAAAAACTAAACATTGTCATCACTTTAGAAAATGAGGTTCCACACTCATCTTTAACTTCTTGAGTGGATGAGCAATAAGGTGATCTATACAGACATAAATCAGTTTCACTCCTCTTAGACAGACCCTTCAACCAATCACATAAATAATTTAGAAGAAATTGAACATTATAAATGTATATCACTTCTATCAAGAAGTTTTGAGCTCTAACACATCACTATGAGGTTGTTTAAGGACATTTTTTAGCTCAAAAACAAGTTTATCTACCCACTTTTTATTCAAGCATCATGTTGGGCTTAAATTGAAGGTTCTTTTGGCAATAATAGAGAAGAGAAGACTGATAACACAATGAATATACACTGAAGTAACCCTCACCACTTCATGAATAGTGGACATACATTACCCATCACCTTCTACAGAAAAGAGATCAATTTGAATTCTTCAATATGTGACAGTATGGTCATAATTTTGCAAACCAAGGACATACTAGTACGGAGCAGTTTGACCTAAAGAGCCAATATGTCATAATTCTTACTTAAAATAAGTATAATACACCTCCGAGGATTTTTCATGACAATCCCAATTTCTTTTGAGACAAATAAGTCATTTTATGCCTGTCGCTTTGAGTATGAGTCCTGGAGAGAGAGAAACACTACTAGAAAAATGAACACAAATTCTTTGTTTCTTGTCCAATTTCCCTCAAAAGTTTTACAAAAGTTCATGCTTAGAGTGATATTAAAAAATTACTTCTATTATTTATCCAATGGATTCTAAAAAAAAAAAATTGGATGCTAAGAAACAAGGGTGCTTAGATTACATTTCTCAAGAAACCAGTTTTAGTAAAACTTGGATAACTTCCACAATCTTCTTAAAAATTTGATGAAACTTAACATGAAGCACTAAAACACATCCCTCTACATGATACATATCTTGGTTTCTAATAAATACTCTTTTATAACCAAGACAAATATAATTTTTCAAATTATTCATTGTTTTTGTACCCAAATTGGTTCTCCTTGTCAAGTCGAGCAACATCAATAGGATGAGCATGATGCTTAGAGAAAGATTAAAATTTAAGTCATTTTGTAGCCGAGAAGCATCTAACTGAATATTTTTCACTTGATCTTTAAAAATTTAGATAACATCGTGCTAAGGGTTTGACCTACCCTATTGTTTTAGGTCCAACCTTTAACTAGGATGAGAGAACCTATTTTGTAACATGTATTTGTAGGAGAAAATAATGGATCAACAATATTTGAATCTCCCTTTTAAGACTTTGACATATAATCCTTGAGAAGACATGGTCAATGCAACATTATATAACTCTCACGAGTTGTCACCCTAGAAAATGTAGATGCCTCCTAGAAATAGTTTAGATTACTAAAGAAAACAATAAATATCATTTTCTTTTGCATATTTTTGTTAAATTATAGCACATGAGTATACATAGAACAAAACGGGGTAGTTCTGGTAGGATTTATCAGTTTTGGATGTAATATGTTGGGAAATTAAGCAAGATAAAGTTGATTGTACCAAATTTCTGGAAAATTTTAACAAAGGTTAGAAAATCTACCAACTAAGATATGAAAATACTTTAAATAACTAACAATGAACCTTTAACCATAAGGTGTGCACCCACAGAAGCCCAAAGATACACAATTTCACACATTATTTGAAAATTTAAACATAAAAGGTCATGTCAAAGACCCAAATAAAAATCAATAATCCCATATCTATCACACTTAACATACACTCATAGATGAACAAACAACCTGTATCAAAAAAATGGAAGTAAAGTGAATTTAAAATTGTTTATTACATAATGAAAAGAAATCTCTTCTCACTGCACAATTGTAATTACCACAATATTACCATAAGGATAAAATCTTGTGTGATTTAGAGGAATCATTAACATAATATTACAAAAGGAACATGAATAGCTACTTGAAACATCTCAACTTTAAAAGAAGACACAAAAATTCTCATGATTAACACAATTAACTCAAGGATCATCAAATTTATCAGCAAGGGAAATTTTCGTTCATAGTCTCAATGTTTTTCAATGGCTGTACACTTGCAACCATCTTGACATGATTTTATTTGAAGGCTAAGGAAATTAACATGTTTCTCATATAAGTTCTTGGGAAAATGGTTTATCTTATTTTATGAATTTCTCTAAATAATTTTATAAAATTTTAACCCCCCTCGATATGATAGCATGCCTCTCATATCTATACAACTTATTTTTTCATTCCTTGAGTTTTTCCCCCCAAAATCTAAAATATTTCACCAGATATTCCAAAGGAATCCTTTTTAATTCTTTTATTGGGTATCTTATCCTTTGTTGTTCCAAGTGGAGAAATACATCACAAATATTGCTAGGTGTGTATTTTATTATTATGTGGTGAATAAAATTCTTACATCATTTATCCTGAAATCATAATTTTTGGCTTCTTTTGGGCTGGTTTAGAAATTCCTTTCCATAACTCCTGGGTGCCCCCCAAATGGATTAATGTAAATGATACTCATTCAATTTTAAAATATTTCCCTCGAGATACACACATTCCTCTCTGTATTTCTCAGAATTTGACCTTTTTCACCTATTTTGTGTCATGTCAAGTTGATTATCACCTCTTCACAAGATATTCCTTTGCTTCACATTTATCTCCCTTGTGCAAGCTGAGAAAAATATATTTTCTCATTCAATGGAAATTATTATATCCAGTTCAGCTTGTTCATATGGCTCTTTATATAAATTTACCCCTTCCACCTCTCCTTTAAAACACATTTTCCCTTTAGATTTGGATGTGATAGATTTTTTCAGACTTCTTTACTGGTGCGATGGCAAGGTTAACAATAGCAACAAGTTTGAAGGAAATAAATTCATAGGACCTAAATCATATTTTTGACTTATCGGTCCCAGATTAAGTGTTTCTCAGGGATATTTTTGAGATAGCTAAACTAGGGGGAAATAAAGGGCCTTTGACACACCAGGCAGTTAGACATTCTCTCATGCCGAGGTTAATCAAGATTAATCCTATTTTTTTAGCATTTCAATCTATGTATTACCACCTCTTTTGATGGGAGAATTAGAAAAATCTAGAGGTTTTGAAAAATTTTGGGATTGTGAGAAGGCCTATTATATCATGAGAAAGTGAACATGAAGGCCATTTCTTGTGTGATGAAGGATTTTTTCAAAAAGAAATTTATTTTGAGTCTTATGTGCTCTATGATAAGAATCAAATTGATGTTTCTCCTATCATTTCTTGTAAGATGGATGAATTAGAGAAACATATTTCTTCTTTGGAAAAAGTTCCAAGAATACCTATGTCATCTCAACCATCTGCAACACCACCACCATCAACAAGAAGGGAAAGGAAAGAATCTAGTTCTCATCCTCCCATTATCATCTTAGATGATGAGGAATCAGGGCCTTCACTTCTTCAACACACCAGGGCATTAAATTCTCAAGGAAATTCCATTTTATATCCCTCAATCCATTCATAAAAATAATCCTCTTTGATGGAGCATAAGTTGTTAGGACCTCGACATGTTCCCCTTCTAAGGTAACATCCACCTTTCACAAGAGGGTGCAAAGGTAAGTCTAGTTGTAGGTCTTGTTTCCCATTGGGTCTAGGGACTACAGTTATTTCTCTTCCATGCAATATAATTGATCCTACTCAACCTATTTCTACTCATCTCACTCCATTTATTTCTATTCCTTATAAGTAAAAAGGGAAAAAAAAAATCCTAGCGGTGGCTTAGATCTCTTGAATTGGGTATCTTCTCTTCAGAAGAAGATAAAATTGGGGAGGATTCTAGATGGTCCTAGGATGGACATGAACACATTGAGGGACATGAGGATGTATCATAATTTGGATGGTGAATTCATATTTGTTCAGTCATCTTAGGGTTCATGGGAGTTTATATCAAGAAAAAACAAGATGTTAAGAAAAATAACCTCTTATGGAGAAGATCTTAAGGTGGGAGTAAAAAATGATTGAATATTTGACTTCTCCGGATGTCCCCTTTTTATGTAATTCTTGAAATTATAAGTAACTTTTACTTCATGTGTTGGGGTCCCAATAGAACCCCAATTTTTTTCATAATACTAATGATAACACATCATTTACATTAGTTCATATGCTTCATAATGGATTTGAAATATTATCCAAGCAATATCAAAAAATATAATGCATTGTATCAAATTACATTCATGTGTGAAAATAACAAATTCAAAGTAATATTTAGTTCTTATGGAACAAGAGTAGTAATTGAAAAGTGATGAAAAGAAAGTTTAAAGAAAACAAGCCTAGGCTTATTCCTCAATCTTCATGTCTGTATATTTATTTTCATCATCTTGTTCTTCCTTTGGTTGTCTCTCTGTATATGCATCATATTTCTAGAACAAATATTTTATCTCATCCTCATATGACCTAGTGTGATATTGGAATATGAGATACTATTTGATTATTGTGTTCACAAATTGATCCATTCTTCGTTTATACTCCCATATTTTTTCTTTTAATTCTGAAATCCTAGTTTCCATCCTCATCAATGTCTTGATGAATTCATAAGAGAGGTTTTCTTTTTGGATGTTTTTCTCAAAGGAGACAAATAAGAATTCATTTTCTAGATCACCATAACTCTTTTTGAACTTTTCAAATACCATGTCCTCTTCTTTCAAATAAATGGTGTTTATCCACCCATTCCTTTTCTATCTCCATTTTCTCCCTGATCTCCTTCAAAACCTCAATCCTGATTGTATCCAATTATTCAATAGCATACTGATTTCCCATATGATCACATGATATAATTCCTTCCCTTTCAACCAAATATTCATCATGCTGAGTAATATGGTTTAATTTGGGGAGAAATCCTTCAAGATAGAACAACTCATTATCACATTGTTCAATTAAGTCATCAATTTCATTGAGTTTGTTTTTGAGCTCTTTATATTTTGTTATAGATTTTCCAATGGTTTTTTTTCCCTTGATAGCCACCTTTTCTACCCAAGTATCAACAACTTGAACCTTTTTAACAATTTTTTCAGCATGTTCTATAACACTAGGAGTAGTTGTGGAGATTTCTTCTTGGTTCACATTGGATTGTCCAATTAATTTTTATAGGCAGGAAGTTGGTGATTTAACTAATTCCTTTAGTTACCTCTTTGTTATCTTATCCTCATCCACTTTGTGTAGAAATTCACTGACTTCTTCTGAAACTCTTTTCTTCAGTGCATCTCTTGAAGGTTTTCCTAGAGGACTGAATTGAACATTATAATCCTCAGTTGTTATATCACTCCTTTTTTTCCCTCATGTGGGATTGCTACCTACAAATTCTTGGATCCAAATGGATCAGTATGAGTCTTTGTGATGAACCTAGCATTCTTGGGAGTCTTGGTAGGTTTTGGGAAAGATAATTTTGTAAGTTCTATGGTATTCACAGGCATCACTTCTTCTTTTTCTTATTTGGAGATCAATTCTCCTATCTAAACTTTTGCAAGAGATGTTTTCACCTTTGTCTCTTGTTGTGTTTGTTGAGTTTTTTCTAGAAAAATCACCAATTGTGTGGATACTTATTTAACATTATGAACTGATGGATCCTTGTGTTGTTCCTTTTCTTCTTCTGTTGTCAGCTCCTTAGATTCATTTTGTATTGGATTTTCACCCAATTTCTCTTTTAACATTTATTTCACTAAATTAGGACATATTCTAGTAAATTGAGACTCGTGTATTGGAAGAAATCCATCTCTATTTTTGCATAAATCGGATTCCATTTTTATCTATATTGGATTACATTATTACTTTTATTGGAATCCATTAGTAGCAATATTAGAGTCCAATATTATCATTATTGGAATTATTATAGTTCCAACTTCACTATTATTGGATTCCAATATCACTATTATTGGATTCCAATATCGCTATTATTGGATTCCAATTTGGCTAATATTAGATTCTGATAGTGCGATTATTAGATTCCAAGTTCACCACTATTGTAATCCAATTTATAACTCCCAATTTTTTTATTTCAATTTCACTATTTTAGGATTTCTATTTTTTTATTATTTGAATCCCCCATATAAGCCAAATGGCCACTATCTTCAATAATCCAAGCATCCACTATCTTACATAAGCCAAATGACCACTATCTTACATAAGTGTAACAGACACTATCTTCAATAAGCCTAGTGGTTACTAACTTATATGATGAAAGTGCATGCTAGGTGAAATCATCCTAGCGGATCAAAGTTACATATTTTTATTGGTTTATTTTTACACGTGACTTGATTTTACCGGTGTTATTGTCTACCTATTTTCTAAATTTTTAGTATAAAATTTATAAATGTTAACTTCAATTTTTACAACTAGTGTTCATATCCCTACACATTACCTCTCATAGTCATTAGCTTATGCATAGTCATTGGATTCTCTCCCCTATGGATTTTAAAAGTTGTATGGCATAACAGTCATTGTGACATAGTTTTTTTTCTTACATACTAAAATTCAAATATTGACTACAATAGGAGGCCAAAAGTTGGTGATCAAACTTCAATGTGCAAGCAAGCGCAATTTCAAGTTTGAAAACTCACACTTGGACGTGACAATGATATCTCATCATGGTGTGAGATATTTTTGGCCTCGTACATATTACCAAGTGTTATCCATCACATGATGAAGTGTGATCCCTCTCACGTCGAAGTGTGATCCCTCATACGTCAAAGTGTGATCCCTCACATGCCAAAGAGTGATGGATCACACATCAAAGTGTGATACATCTCATAGTGACGCACGATACATCATATGATAAATTAAGACCATTTTCAAGATGAAGTGTGAATATTAACAATTGGAATAGAGGGAATAGGTAATAGATTTTGGGAATAGGTTTGCATGGACTAAATCTTATCCAATTTATTATAACCGCTAATTTAATCCAATTTATAAATTCTGATTTTTGGATTTTAATTTCACTATTTTAGGATTTTAAGTCTGTTTTTATTTGAATCCCCCACATAAGCCAAGTGTTCGCTATCTTACATAAGCCTCACAGCCACTATGTTCAATAAGCCTAGCAATTACTAACTTACATGATGAAAGCACATGCTAGGTGAAATCAACCTAGCGGGGTCAAAGTTACATCTTCCTTACCACCAGTAAGTTACATTTGTCTTGTGGTGACTAAGTTACATAATCCTTGCAGCCTCTAAGTTACATGATACCATGATAAGCATAGTGGAAACTATCTTACATAAGCGTATAGGTCGTAAAATTACATAATCCTAGTGGCTGCTAGTTTACGTAGGAATAGGTTCATCTAGGTGAAATAATCCTAGTAGATAGAAAGTTATACCAACTAACTTGTAGCACGTTTCATAAGCCTACCAATTACTAAGATACATAAAAATAGTGACACTATGTTTCATTCCCCTAATCACTACAAATCTACATTAGCGGACTAAGGGTTAAATTTGACGACCACTTATACCTGTCAAGAAATTTTTAGATGATGATAATTTTACAATATTTCCCTTTAAAAAATTCAAAACAATAGTTATTAAAATTCTTCAAATTTATATTTATTGAATATTTTATGTATATTATATATTGATATAATTTTTATATAAATCTATATAAAAAAGACCATGATATTGTAAATATGCAAGTTGCGTGTGATAAATTCAACTAATTTTATGTTTTTCCATTCTATAAATCATAAAGAACAACAAAGGGTTATGAGTGACATTAAACAAGTTGTTTCGAGGAAATGGATTTGAAAATATATTTCCATATGTAGTAAATCATTTGAGAAATTTACATAAGCATTGATCCCTCGCAAGGTTCTTAATTATTGTTCTTGAATTTGTGCAAGGTATTGTTGGATAGCTTCACGGCCCTGTTTTGGTATTGTAATTTGATGTCCTTTTCATGTTTTTCTTCGACTCCATGCCCATATGATGTCATCTAAACCAATATATGATGTATCCCTTGATTTTTTCCACCATTACATTTTCAACAAGCATTCCTCATACCTATATTTTTTTGTATTTCCATTTGTTGTGGGTTCCCACTAGTGTACCCTTATCTTTTGAGTGTTTTTTTAACATCCTGTATTAGTTTTAATTCTTCCTTTCCCATCCATATAGGTAAATTATCATCATCCGTTCTTACTAGTATCATCTACCCAACAATCACATCCACTACTAGGTTAACTTCCTCTCGTGGTCTATCAAAAATAGGTCTAACATATATATCCTTATTTGAAAGAACATCTTGACAATAGTAACTATCCATGTCAAGACGTGGTGTACCCATTATTTGATCATACATTGTGCTATCCTGAATTATTTTTGGCCAAAATAAATCTCTTCTCATCATTTTATAATTGATAAAGGAATTCTTTAGGGCATGTAGAACATTTTTCCAATATACAACATTTGTAACATAGTATGCTTCTCCACCATCTTTTGAACTCTTTTCCCAGTATGTGATGTATTCCTGAATGCCTCTCTAAATGTTTGTCATCTCTTTAGATTCTTTGAAGAGTTCCAATGGAGGATCCCCTTCAAGAAAGAAAGGCTTCCCATCAACTTTTTTCCATATCTCAATTGAGTGTGACCAGACAAACTCCAAGATCGATGCTTTGAAATCCATGATGGGCTTGTTGTCTTTGACATAGAATTTAAAGATATTTTGTTTGTTAATACGCATGATCTTTTGGTTACCATCTAGAAAGTGTGGTTCCAAAAAATCCTCAAAGTCGTAGATTTCCTCGATAAGGTATGAATTAATGTACTAGAATCCTCTTCACATTTTTTGTAAGTGTCCATTATTTATGCAACGGAGAAAGTATCCAATTTGCACAATGTTTTTGATAATCAGCTCAATGTTCCATCTATGTCTTCATGCATGTAACCCACTGGAAGGAAAATCACATATACAATGTTGAAAACCATTCTAGCTATCAACATGGATGTAAACACAAACAATGTGTTATTTTTTTGGTCATTTTCAACATTATCTAGTTGTAAGTAGAAATTTGGTGGTTGTTTTCTAAATGAACTTGAACAACTTATTACAATATTAGTTGTATGAGTACCCTCATTTTTCTACTTGTATTCCTTGCACTTGTCATATGCATTATTTTTCAATAGTGCATCATGTAGTGGGTGTTTTGATGTCCCTATACTATATAAAAAATAAACATATTGATCTATAAGTGGTTATTCTAGCTTCCAGATACATAGAGCCAATGATGTTATTGTGCATTTTTCTCCTCACTCAGAAAAAGAGAGACCAAAGTTCCCAAACACCCCATTTTTTCCCCATGTTTATACATACCAGTCAAGGTGATGGGGAGATTAATAACATTTCTTGTTAATTTTTCTCTTTTTTCCTTCCTTGGCATTGCACTTTTCATCTTTTCCATTTTTTCATGCACAATGCTCAAATACCTATTAGTATTTTGTTGTGATTGCACTCTACGTGCATAGTAAGTTGCATGATAACTTTGAATGTAACATTGTGCCATTTTGGTGTTGATCTATTTGTGCTAGTGTTTCTATACATAAGGTCCTTGGACATTTGTTCTTAAGCTCTGTGAACTCATCACATTTGGAAAAGACATCATTCTTGGTGATTGAAACATGGGAGAAACATTCTTGCAATTTTTTTCTAAAATTTGACTTTGACATTTGAGGAAGGCCCAATGGTGAAAGGACCTTGTTACACTTTTGTAGTATGTAAGAAAAACTATATCTATACAAGTAGTAGTCTCATTGTTACTTTAGTACCATTTTCTCCCATTGAATGAGACATGTGTGGGGCTATATAAGAATTCTTCTCCACCATTTTGGATACCAATGCAATAGTTGCAAAAGTATATAGCATTTGTTTTTGTTTTCCTATATTTCCATTTACTTCTGTCCTCCATCTATTAATCCAAGATTGTCTATGTCTATAATAGGTAATTTTCGTGATTCCATGACATATGTACCATGCATTCAGATACACATCCCTTCCACATAACTTCAATTTATCTATACTACATTCTAAATTTTGACCTTGATAGCAACTGATAGAATTTTCGGTGAATGTCTTAAGTAAATTTTTTTTGATGCTAGGTTCATTCATATCTAGAGTGAAATTCAACCCGTGGTTGAAAGTTCTTAGAGATAGATTAGAGATACATCCTTCCTTGTAGCAAGGTTTTTTCTCAACTTCAGAAAAAAATTATTCTCTTGATTTTTCATCATTTTCCATTTCCTTTGATGTAGTAGATGGAGTAGAATTTTCCTTTTAGCATTTTTAGACGTTATAAGGTATTTTTATCAAGTTTTAATTACTACTACATATGACAGCTTCATATGAATTTTGGTATATCAGTTGAGGTAATGGATCTTCAATTACACTCCACATTTCTACCAAGAACTCTTTTGGAATATATTTTAGCCTTATTTCCATAACAAAACCATATTGATGGCTGAACTAGCTAGTTGACCATTGGATGAGGATCCTTCTGATATGTAGAAAACCTTGAAAAAGGGCATAATTAATTTATCAACATGCACACCAAATGTATTGCCATATAATTTTATAAAGTGCACCATGTCTCCTTCATAGACGTTTGTAATTGTTGCTTCTGTAAAAAAATTGTGTTCTTTTGAAAAAAAATGTATCAAATTGGTAGTAAGCCCCTTTAACTTCAAATTGAAGACATTGTTTGATGTGGTGGTAATTTCTTGGAGTTTAGAAATTCCATTCACATAAAGTGTATTTCTTGTTTCTAATAAACTAAGTTTTTGATTGGTTAGGCAAATTTGCTATTGCATTGTAGACTTAGATAGAAATCATTGCATATAGTTATAATATTCTCCACAAAACACCAAAGTATGTGGGTCCCAACACCACTCCTAAAATAAAAAGTTTTTCTGATACTAAGGATATAAACCCTTCAACTATGTCACCTTATTTCTGAGGACACTTATGTTTTAGCACCACATAGGTTGTAGAAAAATCATCCCTATCTTTAGGAGTTGTTAAACAATGGCTATCACTAGTAGAATTCAAACACTCATCCTCATTACATATTTCCTTTGAGTCACTGCTCATGACGTTTTCAATGCCATTACCCCCACATGTGAAACATTTGAAAGCACATGCTTTATCATTTTCTTCCTTTCCTATGGGATAAAGTATCCCTTGTTTTCAATTTTTGTTAGGGTTTCATAGTCATCAATTATGTATGGCATTCTTGCTCTTCTATTGAATATAATACTTATTATGACAACGAATGAGATAGCACCCATGTCTTTACAATGGATTGCATTTTTGGATGGATAAACTAGTCCCTCTACAAATTTCACACCTTTAGATAGTAAATCCACATGTGCTCCTTATTAAAAAAAAAAAGTTCATTTTAAACTGTATCCACAAATAAAAAGGGAAAATTAGTACAAAGAACACTTAAATCTTTAACATTAGTGTGTAGAATTTAAATCACGATGAGAAAATAATAATTTACATCTTATATGAAAATATGTAAAACCTCATTTAATCCAAATCTTTAAACATATAAAAAAATATTTTACACCCTTTACATCCCACTGATATATGTATAATTTTATCCATAAACCACATAGTGTTGGGGAAAGATCAAGATTTTTATAATGCACATAGTAATTTACTTCTTCCTCCTATGGATTTCAATAGTTCTATAGCCTAGTGGTTTTTGTGACATAATTACTTTCATTACACTATGAAATTCAAATATTTGACTAGAATGGGAGGCCAGAAGTTGGCGATCACACTTCAATGTGTGAGAGGGCTCAATTACAAGTTCAAAAACTCACACTTGGATGTGACAGTGAGAGTAGATCGTAGAGCGATATATTCATCACTCGCACATCCACTAGGTTTGATTCCTCGCAACAAAAAAGTGTGATATCTCACATGTTAACAAGTTATTCCTCGCACGTCAAAGTGAGATCCCTCATATTTTGAAGTGAGATCCCTCACACGTCGAAGTGTGATCCATCACCCGAAAAAGGACCTACAATTTCAAGATGAAGCGCGGATTCACACTAGGCCTTATATTTACGGCCTTTAATATTGTGTCAATGTAAATTGTTCATGTATTTAATTCTCTAATTGATTAGTAGATGCTTATTTTATGGTATAGAGTTCAATTGTTAGTCTTTATTTGATTAACGATGGTGGTATATTCTTTTATTTAATTATGTGTATTAATTGTTTTAAATATTTGTATATCATATATAATATTTTAAGAATATAAGTTTATATTTTAATAATTTAGACTTTGTTTGATTAATGATGGTGGTATATGCTTTGTTTAAATTATGTGTATTTAATTGTTTCTAAGCTTTTTATATCTTTTTTTAATATTTGTATATAATATTGACTAGAAGTAACACATGATACGTTGTTTTTATTAATAATTATCAATATTAAAGACTTAATTTCAATTAAATTTTTAAATTATGTCTCGAACAATGTCGAATTATAGTTTTCATACATTAAAAATTATGTTATAAAAATGTTACCTTAATTTAATATCGCGATGTCGTGTGTATATTTTTTTTCATAAACCTCATAGTGTAGGGGAGAGATTAATTTTTTAAAAATACAATAACAATTACTTTTTTTGTAAGATAAAATGTTACATAATTAATATTTCACTTCCCTAAACATTACATAATAATTAAACCATGTAAAGTAAAATCTGCCACTTGAGAGTATGATTTAATTTTTTCGCACTGCATTTAATATTAAGTGGTACAATATTAAATTTTAATCCACACAAAATATGCTAACGTTTGTATTTAATGCAATAAAATGGAAAATTGTATACTCATCTTGAAGGTGACCACACCAAAACAAGGAGCACATACACAAATGGGAGAAGAACAAAGTTACATAAAATTTTAAGAGGTAAAACATTGTTATTTTATTTTGAAGAATTTCATTTTATACACCCATTTTATAGTGATTATAAATATTGAATTTGTTAGTAGGTAATTAACCAATTTTCAATGGTTCTCCACATGTTTTTGTTATGTGATTTTACAAAGCGTAGGACCCCTTGTATATTTATTTTTAGAAAATGGAAACTGAAGTTAAGTTTAGATAGAAGATGGAGTATGTAAATTGTTTCATTTGTGATCGTATATGTAACTAAAAAATTTGCACGACATGGAAATATCACCATTTAACTTATTTTCACATTTTGAGTCATAAGTTTTGAAATCAACTCCAATAAACTATGCAAACCATATGGGTTTTTCAACATAGCTAAACAACTATCGTGTAAAGGACTTCTGCATGCAAAACTTAGATGGAATTAGTGTCTCAAGTTTTATGGAGAATGGAAATCACAATGAGAAAATAAAAATATACATCTTATATCAACATATTTAAAACCTCATTTTATCCAAATATTTAAACATATTAAAATTGTATTACACCCTTAGATCCCTCTGTTGTGTGTATAATTTTATCCATAAACCACATAGTGTAGGGTAAAGATTAAGGTTTTTACAATGCACACATTTTGCTTGTTAACAAAATCACATTTTTGGGACAATTTTTTTCACCTTTTTATTGGCTGATTTGTACATGTGACTTAATATTTTTACTAAAGGAAAATAGTTTTGAACGAACTATACCCTATTACAACAAAGGCTCAACATCTAAATCAACAAGAAAAGCATCAAAATAGGATCTGAATCCAGATATAATGATAAGCCCCATAGTAGTAAAAAAGAAGCTACTAAAAAAAAGCAAAACATGGACATAACAATGACTAAAAAACTATCATAAATAAAACTATAACTTGAATTCTTCCAGTCAGCCTAGAAGGTATTATTTCTTTGAGGATCTTTTAATCCTTTATTTGATTATTTGCAGGGAGGTAAAAAGTGCCAGTGTGGTGACATGTTTTGGGTCACTAACGTTCAGTTACAATATGACCTGATTTCTCTCCTTTTCAGTGCCCCAAATATCCTCAGGGACTCCACTCCACAATGTGATGCTTCTGACATGTTGTTCAAGAAACTCACTGATTGATTTGAAGATGACCATATTTTGGTCGTGTCTATCCTTATTTCTCCCCAGTCTATTATCCAGTGAGTTTAATTTTCTGTAAATTTCTTCATTCTGATCTATGTCAAAACCTGTATCATCATTTATCTTTCTTTTTCCCTTTTTCTTGTTTAGCTGATGTATCTTTTTCTTGATATTTTCAACCCCATTTTCTAGCATTTCCATTCTAAGGAAAATATTATCCCTCTCTTACTGAGAAGATTTTTCCTACCTTACATTATTGATATGCAAGAGATTGTGAACCATTTCCATATCCTTATTACTCCAGACGACATGGCTAGAGGTAGGTGGGGTCGCTATGTGGGGTGTAGGGTTCTTAGCCTTGACATTCCTGATAACAGAAGAGTTGGTAGGGTTGGGAGTGGGTGCAATGTGAGAGGGAGTGGGTTGAATGCTAGGAGAAACAAGGATGGTGGGGAAATTGATGAGGAAATGCTTGTGAAGGAGAGAGACGAGCCCCTAGTGAAGGGGGATGGCCCTAATATGTTTTTGAAAATCAAGAATGGATCATTCCAAAGAATTCAGGAGGTAGTGTGGGAAAAAACAACAAGATTTCTCCTGAAGTGATTAAGAAAAACCAAGTGTTTGGTGGGAACAATAATGTAGCGACTTTCAAGGGATATAAACCACACCATTATTTTAGTAATTTCATCAAAAGGTTCTGAAATGGAGCTTACCTGAATGCCTATCATAACAAAGATGATATCCTCCCCTGTGTTAATAAACTTATTTTGTTCAACACTTTTGTCAACCCTTTTGTTGAAGAACTAGATGCCATCCAAAGCCAGCCCTGTAACCTCTGTAATTAGCTCCTCATTCATCAACACCCACTGCACTCCATATTTAACCTTCCTGTTCTTCCAATCTATGGAAAAACACACTGAAATGTTTTGATCATGACCTTGGATTTTCTCAATAAAGTTTGAGACACCCCCCATTTGGAGATAATTCCATAGCTCAGCATTATCCTTCCAAGTAGGATCGTAACTAGGTTCTAACTGGCATGGAGCTCCCCCCATATTTCTACCTCTACTATTTTTGTGATTACTCTGCTAGAAACCACCCATGAAAAGGTACTTTTTTTTTGCCTATACCATTTTAAAAGAATCCAGCTGGAAATCTGAGAAGCATGTGATATTTTATGTTTGTAATTGGAATAACTCCTCTCGTATATGCCATCTTTTTTATCCATCAACTCCCACACATTCTCGTGAGAGATTCTATCTAATACGTGAATGCTCATAATTTCTCTTGGTAATACAATTTTGTACTTCTGTGGGGGTGCTTTTTTCATTATCCTAAGTGGTGAAATTATTATTGGTACCATAGTTAGCTAAGGTATCCACCACCTTATTTCCCTCTCTATAAGTATGACTAATTTTAATATTTTTGAAGGTATGGCATATATTAATAGATTCTAGAATGAAATCTCTTATACTCGAACTTGAAGGGTGTATCTGATTAAGATGATTTATAATATTCAAAGAGTCACCTTCCATAATGATGTTTTAAATTTTGTAATCCCTAGTAATTCTTAGACCCCATAAGGTTGATAGAGCTTCTGTATAGTGATTGGTATGATTACACATTCTACTAGCATAAGTAACAACTAAATAACCTCTATGATCTCAAACTATTCCTCCACTAGTAGCTTCCCCTCGGTTACCCTTAGAGGCTTTGTCAAAATTAATTTTATACCAAGAGTTTGGAGGAGGGATCCAATGAGTTAGAGATCTATCAATATTTGGAGTTCTTCATTTCTAAACATTTTCAATATCCATCTTCCAATTTGAGCGAATAAATTTTTCATCTTCATGATATTTCTTATTCTTGGGAGGTTTAAATATTTCAATATTGTCTTTAATTACATTACCAATCTTAGTAAATCTTTTATTGCAAGGTTGTTTGCTATTTTCGAAAATTATGTCATTTCTATCTTTCCAAACTCTCCATATAATATTGGGCATCACCAGTTTCCAAAATCTTTGAATAATACAATGTTTAAAAGGGGGATTCCATTGAATCCAATAATGAAGAAATTCCTTATGCACTATCCAGCAAACATTGAATTTTGAAAAAAACATAACTCCAGATTGTTGAAGCATACTCACAGTTTAAGAAAGATATTTGATATCCTGAGCCTCCTTTTTACATAGGAAGCACATATTTGGCATTATAAATCCTCTCTTAATAAGGTTGTCATTTTTTAGTATTCTACCTCTGAGAATAATTAAAAAGAAGAATTTGATTTTAGGAGTTATCTCTAGCATCCAAATCCTACTCCATTGGAAATCACACTAGATGTTTTCAAAATATGAATTATATCCAATTTTGATAGTGTATTCCCCATCACTTGATTTGTTGCAAACAAGTTCATCCTTAACTTCAATTTGACTCAAGGGTATGCTATCCAGCTCCACTTGTAATAAAGAGATTGTGAGATTTAGCTTATCGCTTTCCACCTTAAGCTATTTCCATATTTTTCTATTACCCTCCATTTCAATGTAGTCTTTGACTTAAGTTCCATAATTTTTCTCTAGAATATCTTTGAAAAAACAAAATTTATTATTTAGACTGAGGCTAGTCCAATTATCAAACCAAAATTGAATATCTCTGTCATTTCTCACCTTCCATTAACAACCTTTTATGATAAAATTCCTAATTTGTATCAAATTGTTCAAAAAAACAGACCCTTGAGGTAGCTGGTCTGTTAGGTTAATTAATAATTAACCTAAAATTCCCCCCTTAATTGTGCATTGTCTCAAGTGATGAGGAGAGGAACTATTTAAACAACTTGAACTTGTCACGTGTAAGTGACTTTGTGAAGATATCTACCCATTATTCAATTGTTAGACAAAATTGAAGCTGGGTGTTGTGCTTCAACACATGCTCACGTATGCAATGAACCTATACCTCGATGTGATTTATTCTCTCATGAAACACTATATTGTGAACAATTTTGAGAACATCTTCATTTTTAACATACATGGTGGTCAATTTTTCCTATGGTATTCCAAGTCCTTCCAGTATGTGATGTAGCCAACTCATTTCATAGACAACTTCTCCTGCAGAACAATACTCAACTTTTGTGGAAGAATGAGAAACAAAGTGTTGTTTCTTGCTTCCCCATCATATTAGTTTAGATCCCATAAAAAATACAAATTCTAAAGTAGATTTTCTGTCATCAATATTTCTTGCATGATCTGGATCTGAATATCCAGTCAATAAGAAGTTGTCATTCTTCTTGTATTCTAGATCAAGATCCACTTATCCTTTGAGATATCTTAAGATATACCTTGTTGCTTTCTAATGACAAAATTTGGGTTCCTACATGAACCTAGATAGATAGATCACTACAAATATATTATCTTGTCTAGTGTAGGTTAGGTAAATGAGACTCCCAATCAACTTCCGATAGAGAGTGGCACTTACCTCAGGAGATGGATTTGAATGAGATAACTACACTCTATTCTCCATAGGTGTAGCAATTGGTGTGAAATCCATCATCCTAAATTTCTCAAGCGTTTATCTTGGTATATTTCATCTAAGAAACAAATATGTGATTCTCTTTCTTCCATACTTCTAATCCAAAACAATAATGCATCAGCTAGAGATCAGTCATGTCGAACGATCGATTAAGCTATTTCTTCATTGCATCGATCATCCTCATTGAACTTCCAGTGATGACTAGATCATCCACATAGACAAAAACAATCACAATCTCCCCCCTTGATTTTTGAGGTAAAGATTGGGATCGTATGGATTTCTAGTAAATCCATGTTGTACGATATGCTCATAAATCTTGATGTACCATGCCCGGGGTGCCTGTTTGAGACCATATAGATATTTCCTAATTTTTCATACCTTTACTTCTTGACTAGATACAACATATCCCTCAGGTTGAGTCATATAGAATTCTTCTTGTAAATCTCTATTTAGGAAAACACTTTTTACGTCCATCTAATGGACTTTCCCACCAAACTGTGTAATTTGAGAAAAGATCATCATCATCATTTTGATCTTAGTTGTGGGAGTAAATGTCTTCTCATATTCAATGCCTTCTTTTTGTGCATACCCCTTTGCTACTAGTCTTTATTTATACTTTTCCACTATCCCATCTTCTTTAAACTTTGTTTTGAATATCCATTTGCATTCAATGGGTTTCTTCCCTGGTGGAAGATTAACAAGCTACCAAGTGTTATTTTTCATCACTGATTGATATTCAGAGTCCATGGCATCTTTCCAAGATTTTGACTGTAGGGCTTCCTAGACTATAGAAGGCTCATCAGATTCGATAACTTTACTCATCAAAGCAAAGTTAACTTTTCTCTTGCTTTACTGTGATTCCGTGGTCCAAAGGTGAATGTATCTATTGGAACATAATGATTAAATGGTCTAGCCAACCCTTAATATATATGGGTCCATCACTAATATATAGGTTAATATTTAATAATATGAAATATTAATATTTCTATTATTAAATATGATAACCTAGGTATATAATTTAAGTTAAATATATAATATTATGAAATGATTATATTTATAATATTAGATATTATAAACCTAGGTGTATGTGACAACCATTTAAGGTTGAAAAGGTGGGTCGGGAGATATACCCGATCACCTTATATAAAAAGGACTTTAGGTCCTCATTTGATATATTCAGGAAATATATCAAAGGTATGCAAATCAAGTGATTTGGTTTTACCCTTGGTAAATAGGGTTTTAAAGGAGAAGGTGATCTTACTAGATATAAAATAATTTATCTGAAGTAAAAGGTTATTTTCAAAGTGATTTTTACCCTATTAGGGTTTTTCACTATAAATAATGTGTCACATGTGTTATTTATTTCCTGTAAGTATTTATTTATTTACTTATGTTATGTTGTAATCTTTATTTAAATATTTATTGTAACATTATTTAATACGTAAGTTGATTAAATCCGTATTTATTAGAATCCTCAAATTCTAACATGGTATCAGAGAGAGGTAAATTAAATAAATTAAGATCAAATGTTTTATATTTTATTTATTTAATTTGTACGGGTTATTTTAAGGTAAACATTTTAGGGTTTTTCAATTTTAAATCCCTATTTTTTGGGGGTAGATGTAATATGATATGATTCTTACTTTCATTTACATTTTTAAAATTGCATAGAATTATTGTTTGTTTGAAGATTGATGTGTGCACAAGTGAAAGAGGCTTCAAATATTTACCTGCGTGAAAATCACATACAAAAAATGAAATGATTTATTACTATATGAAATAATTATCATGTTTTCTATAATTTCAAATGTTTGTAGGTTAAATATTTTGGAAGGTAATTTCATACCCGTGTTCTTTGGTCCCCTCTAAAAGGATTCAATTTGAAAAATATAGTTTGTAATTAATCTATAATTATATCCTATATAATTTGAAAAGTATATTATTATTTTTAAATAAAAATATATATAATATAGAATAAGGTTTATGTAATAATTTATATAAACATCATATTAAAATTTATATAGTTTTGAAAAAACTATATATTAAAAGTCTTAAACCATATTAAAATGATATGGGATTAAGGGAAGAGTCAACAGACCATAATCTAAGCCTAAGTTTAAATCATATTTAAACTTAACTTATAAATCTAGGCATATATAGTTTTTTTTTAAAGAAACAAACCTAAGTTTGAATCATATTTTATATATATGGTTAGTTTAAACCACTCAAAATATAAATTTTATCAGATTTAGTTTATATATGTTTTTAAAAATAAACTTAAGTGCTTACTTTTTTTAGTAAGGGAGTCAATGTTTATTGTTTGGCCATGAAGGCATTACTTTTTAATTCTTAATACTTATTAAATAAAACCTAACATGTTTCCCTAACCATTTATATTATCCATGTAAGGGGGAAGCCCCATTCATTTATATCTTATAGTTTATAAAAACTATATAAATAAACCTATTTAAAGGTTTTCTTTTATATAAGAGTGGGAGTGGAGAATAAAATGAGATAATATCTCATGTATAAATGTAGAATTCTTAGGTATAAATGAAGATTTAAAAAAAAACTTGTTTATTGGTGGCCCACATGAAGTGTGGTAATTTTTATTAAAATATTAGTATTTATTGCCGCAAAATTTTTAAAGTTTTTAGCTTGCAGGAATTATATAAAATATTTTGTAATATTTCCATAATTTTAAATGTGTGTGGGGTAAAATTAATATTAAATGAAGGGAGGAGACAAGGTTCATGAAAATACGGATTTCAATTTATTTCATTGGTTGGGTAAAATTACTTATCCCCTCTGTAAAATATGCAGGTTAATTTATATTCTCATTAATCTACTTGCACCTGGTAAAATTATTTTAACATGTATATGTTCTTCAAACCCCTTTAATAAGGGTTCTGTGTTTTTATATTAAAAAAATACTACAGTTTATAATTTTTATGAACTATATGTTATTTTTTATTTACATTCTATAAATAATATACCTCTTTTTTATAAAAACTGTATATATTTTTACATTATAAATTATAATAAGTTATTTTAATGTGTTAAAATATAACCTCCCTAATATTATAAAAAGAAGAAATTCTATAATTTCATATTCTAGAAATACACAAAAAGTTTTGGCTTCATTAAATTTGATGGTCAAATGACCGTCATGGTAGAGCAAACATAAGACAATATAACAACCATTTAGACGTCAAATTTAATCTCGTAGATTCGAGGAAAATTTCACTATGTTAAAATTGACGGTCAAATGACCATCACAAAAAACCAAAAATAAGTCATTATGACGATCATTTAGACGTCAAATTTAAGCCTGCCAGATTTTTGTCTACATTAATTTTTTCAGAAATTTAAACTTGTTATTCATTCTTAGGGGTCTCTTCTTCACTCCGATATGGTCATAAATATTTTATATATAAATCTGGTATATAATGTAGAGCCCTTTATATTGTGGGTTATTATTTTGATCATGGGAGGTTAATTAATATGCATTATAGTGACAAAATTAGTTATGATCAAATAGTTTCCTTAGATCCATAAAATTTAGATATGATTCTATTAAAAGTGTTGTTTTTATTATTGATAAATATGTATTTAACTTTGTGGTACATTGTATATTATAATGGGGTGTATTTTACAAGTTTAGGAAAACAAAGATGTCCAGCTATTTTTGTCTTGAAAAAACCTAGATCCTGAACGAAACCAACTACAACATTTGGGTCAAAACAAAATTTATGGAGGTTGTTTCTATGATTCTACACAATGTGAAAGATGAGTACCTTCTACACATTGGTAATATCGAACATCCAAAAGAGCTAAGGACATAACTAGAATCTATGCATTAAAGATACTTGGTATATCAACGATAGTAATGACAGTACAATAGCTGAAGGAATTCAAAGAAATGGTCTGTATATTTTTGATGATTTCTCTTCTGCATCTTGTTTTATATCTCAAACTTAAATAATTCAAAACTATGGCATGTGTTTCCCCTGATTCTTAGATCATTTCTTTGAATTGTTGACGAAACATATAGGATAACATACGTAGGAGGAATACTTGTTCAAATGTTGGTTGATGTTTTTTACATGCGTATGACTTCTGGGTCCACAAATGATTGTGAGAGTTTCCTTTTGGCTAGGTGGAACTACCTATAATGAAAACAAGACCACCAGAAGGAATTAAACAATATGGGCAGTGAACTGCCTAGCGTATGCTAGATCCAGGAAGTGTGATACTTCTTAGATGGCTGTCAGTCCATTGTTTTAAAAAATTTAATGGTGTAAAAAAAGTAAATCCTATTGTTATTTAAAATGATTTAGGTTTCCCACTTAAAATACAATAATAAATAGATCTAATCTAACAGGTTAAGTTAGAATAGAATCCAAAGGTCAAATGATTGGTTCTAGGTCTCTGCATGTCTAATAGAGGTCTCAGGTAGATCACAGGTGAATGAGGGTGAAATGAAATTTGGTGGGTAGGTTTCTATTCAGGGATGTATGAACAAATATAGAGACTGATGTTGATCAGGGGTAACCGATGGCGGTTAGGTGTGACCGGTGCTGGTTATTGTGAAATCTGAAAATATCACAAAACAAGCTTTTGGTCTCCTTTATGATTGCACAAAGGACTTTGGTTGGTCAAAATGAGGTATTAGGTGACTGGAGTAGGCTTTGGCATGGTTTTAATGGGTATATGGAGGTGAAAATGTCGAAGAAGGTCAATAGGGGGCAAGATAAACAATGGATGATAAATTGATGATGAAATGAAATAAACTAGGAAAGTATGATGTTATACTTACTTAGATTCTGGTCCTGAATGCCTATGTGTGAGGGATGGAGGTGTTGATGAGGGGTTTGAGGGCTACGAGTGATCACCAGTTGAAAAAAATCTTTTGTATGGGCTACATGTACACTCCTCTTTGCTTGAATAGATTAGATCATGGCTAGGATGGCTGTTCAGGAGAAGATTCTCAATCTCCATCCTTGCATGTGAGTTTTCACTGGAATTTGCTCTCTGAAGATGCGTTATTTCTTTGATATGTGTTATTTCTCATCAAACCTCTCCCAATGTTTTCCAACCTTGAGAATAAGGTATTTTAGGGGTTAAAAATGGGTAACCAATGGTGGTCTGGCTTAATCAGCGATGGTTAGGCGTAACCGGCATCAGTCAAGGCAATCTTTTCTAGGTTTACTAAACTAGGGAGATCCTCTTTATTTCCTTAGATCTTGTGTCGATATCCCATAGATTAGACTGGGAGATTTTTGTGAGCATGTGGGGATGTGGTTAAAGGGAATGTAGGCATTGATTTTTAGGGTTTGGATAAGTCTTAGTTAGTTATGGCAACTTGTTAAGAATAAGTATTAGGTTGAGTTGGCTTGGTGAGGTGTCTAAGTCAACTATATGTGTGGATATTATTTAAATAAAATATTCAAATAATAAATGTAGTGAGGATAATGTATTAATTTAATTAAATTAATATTAGTGGGGTGAAGGGGGGTCATGGCAAGGTAAATGTAATAAAGGGTGTTTATTTATTGAGGGACCAAAGGGGAGTGTGACCTAATTTTAGTGTCTACATTTTGCCCCTTTTTTTTGCGTGGCTTGTATTGGTAAGTGACGCTAACAAAAATAAGATGTGGTTGCCACATGTGTGGGTGAAGGTGATCCCCCTCAAACTAGGAACTAACGAGGCAATAAGCTAAAGTGGTGAGTGGTTTGATAAAAGGGAAATGTGGGGAAAAGGCAAGTGGGTACATGCGAAAAAGGGTGAAAGGTATACTCGAGAAATCTAGGGAATGGGGCAGGGTCAAAGGTAGCAACAGGAAAATACATGCACACACATAAATTGTAGCACGCTACTGAGTTGAAGAGTGGGTAAAATCTACATCGTCTAAGGTCGATAGGTTTATCTGAACAAGGTTGAAGTGAATCTGGTATCCAAGGTATAGGATATGGTTAGGAAACACAATCTAGGTTAGGTGCATAAAATTTTAGGTATGTTCCGGTACACCAAAGGTAGGGTCAAGATAAACGGTCATGACAATAGGCTAGGTAAGGTCATTAGGTCAATCAACATAGGTAATAGTGCCATAAAGTATGACAAACACATGAGGTAAAATGTCACTAGCGATGGTCTAGGTCTAAATGTCTAGGTCACGACATGGGTAAGGCCAAGGTAGGGGTAAAATAATAAGAAGTCCCCAAAGAAGGAAAAATGGTGGTCGTAAGTGATGAGGTCTAGAAAGGTAAGGTAAATAGGTTGGGTAAAGGTGGGGTGATGCAAAGGATCATGATAAAGAATGGGTTAAAAGGGAAAAGTAAGGGAAATGTGTAGGTGAATGTGACTGATGGTGGTCATGTATAACTAACATCGGTATAGGAAAACCAATGATGGTGAGGTAGGACATGCGACCAATGCCGGTCAAGGGTAACTGATGTCATTTAGGTCGGGTTGGTTATAAAAACAAAAAAAAATCTACGTTTTTAATATTCATTTGTTATTTGTGAAGTGAAGAAAAGATTAAAACAAAGAGAAAAGAGAGAAAAGTGTCCGGAGGAAATGGGATATTGAGTTGGTAGTCTGATTTGATGAGGGTTGGGTTAGTGAGTAGCGGGTCCACAGGATCCGAGTGAGAGAGTTGATTGGTTGGAGGTTGCGAGTAGTTATTCGATGGTGGCAAAGGCTGGAGAGGGATCGTACGGACCACCGGCACAACAACCAAATGTGCCACCGAGATGGAGGTAGTGCGACGACGTAAGTTCCTAACTAGATATTGGTGATTAGATAGATTAGAGGTTTTGAGGATTGTCATTTGTAGGGTTTTGTGGGTTTTTTGTTTTTTGTGGGTGGTTAAAATTAAAATTTGGGTACGGGGGAATAATTGGTAAAAATATGGTGGGGAGGGTAGTAAATTTTATAGGTGGGGTGGGTAGGGGTCCTTGGGTAGTGTAGATCATTGTAGGTGGGGTAAAAGGGGCAGGTGGGAGAGGTTTTAAAAAAGGGGGGTTTGGGAAGTCATGGAATTGTCCCCGAAAGTGACCAGCATCGGTCAATCTTGGTCGATGTCAATTAGGTAGAATCAGGATTGGTCACCAAACAGGTGACTGATGTCAGTTAAGTGGTAACCATGTTCATTAAATATGAACTGGTCACGTTCACCAAAGAGGTGACCAATACTGGTTTGAAGGTGACCAAAGTCAGTTAGAATAAACCGGTACCAGTCAAGATTTTAGGCACAAGGGTGCAAAATTGATGTAGGTTAGGTATTTGAGATGGGTAGGGTAAAAATAGGGTGGAGGGTAATGATAATTGGTGAATATGGTCATAGTAAATGTTGATTAATGTCGTGCTTGGATTGGATGTAGGGGAAAGCACAGTTACACATGTAGGACAAGGTTCCACCTCTATTGGTGACATTGCGTGGCTTAACAACCCCTTTGGAGCTGTAGCATGTGGAGGCAGTGGGCTTGAGTGGGATTCAGCGCTACCGACATGTTGTTCTGCATCCCAGTTTGATGGTCGTACTCATTGATAGATGGGACTCCGTGACTAACATGTTCCACCTTTCGACGGGTGAGATGACTATCACCCTGGAGGATGTGTTCCAAATTTTACGGTTACCCATATTAGGTGCCCAAGTTTACTCTATATCCTCTGAGGCCTTAGAGGAGTTGATCGGGATAGTTTTTGGTGAGAGGGTAGTGGATCTAAGATTCCATAGCACCGGTTTGAGCTATGGCAAGATGTACCTAGCCCCTTCGGATGAGACGAGGCTAGTGGTTCTATTGATGGAGGTAGTGTGCTTCTATGCACTTCCAGATGCAGAGGGTGGATTCTTTCCCCAATCACTGATGGGGGTGCTCCATTATATGATGGTAGAGGAGACCCAATTTTCCTGTGCACCACCATTCTTGGTGTAGCTATACTGAGAGCTATGGGCATATGGGTGGTTGCACAATTTTAGCCTGTGTTGCACATTTATACTACCCTGCTGGACCTATGAGCACATAGTCTGTGTTTGACCTATAGGGATGCCTCGAGAAGATGCATTCCCAGTGAGATATGTGCAGGTGGGATATAAGAGATGGGTGCCAGTTGTAGGAGAGCGGAGATTAGAGATCGGATAGGCCGACATATGATGTGGCCCATTTTTGGTAGTTGTTGGAAGGGTTTTCCTGAGTGGACATTATCTGGAGGCCATATGTGGGATTCCCCTCATATAGGCACATACATGAGGAGCTAGCTGAGATCCATCTAGAGATGTGGATATAGGGTCTTCGTGCGAGGGAGGATGAGATGATATTGGTAGACAGGGTCTGACGACAGTTCAGACTTATACAAGATATTCCTTTGTCCTTCCCATAGTATCAGAGAGATGATGTGAAGAGGCCTCTACCTCTACCATGGCCTACATTTCCTGCAGGGGAGGAGGAGGAGCCAGTGGATCGGTGGATAGATGACGTCGGATGTACAGATAGGTATAGGTAGTGGTGGGTGGCTTAGGTACGAGCCATACCACCTAGACCGGGGCAGCCAGACTTAGCTACCATTATAGTGTAGAGAGATTCCCTACAAGGGTAGGTAGTGATTTTTATTACCCAAATAGGTATACTAAAAACATAGCTGGAGGCGTCGGAGGCAGAGGTAGCAGAGCTATGAGTACAGGTGGCCAGTCTACAGGCCTAGATGGTGAAGGGAGAGGATGGAGGAGATGGAGGAGAGAGAGATGGAGATAGAGATGGTCAAGTGATAGCCTTACTAGCTTAGGTGGTAGGTTTACAGGGCCATTTTTCCATATCCCAAGCAAATATTGGGGCCTTATAGGCCCAGATACATACATAGGGGCAAGGGGACCACCACAGGCATAAGGAGCTGGTCCCAGTTCACAGGATGACACAGGGCAGGTTGCTACAGGGTAGGTCATTATAGGGAAAGTATAGGGGCCAAGACCTATGGGACCCTCACAGACCATGCTTATATCTAGGTTACAGAATGCCCTAGGTGAGGTGAGATGTTATCAGGACCAGCTCATGGTGGACGAGATAGACTTCCTATCCTATGGAGAGTACAGGGCACAATAGGCATCCAATGGGAGGATGAGATGCCACATGCATAGTGTGGAGAGAACAGGAGGTCAGCAAGCTTTGAGGCCTGATCAGGGAGAGGCCACCAGTGCACGGTGACCATCGCTAGGTTAGGTTCCAATACGGACATAGAAGTCGAGGGTGTAGGTGACACAGAGATGGAGGACATCTGATGAGATGCCTAATTTGTGGTCACCTGATGTTTGATGTATACTAGTGATTTTTGTGATATATATGCCGGCCTACGTACCGAAGATAGTGAGGATGTACAAGTGATTTTTTATATTTTGAGCATATATTGGCCTGCGTGCCAAAGATATTTTGTATTGATTCATTCTCTTTTATATATGAGACTGGCCTGCGTGCCAATGACATTTTCTATTATATATATATCGGCTTGCGTGCTGACATTTTTGAGATGATAGACATGATGAGAGACATGTTATTTCGTGATTTGTTGATGTGTGTATGACACATTGGTTTATGGCTTGTGTTAGATGAGATATGGATTTTTTACTTTAATGTGGTTTGAAATTAGGTGATTTAGGCATGGATCGAGTTAGGTCATAGGCATGGATCGAGTTAGGTTATAGGCATGGTTGAGTTAGGTTGGTTTAGACATGGATTGAGCTAGGTTATAGGCATGGATCGAACTAGGTTATAGGCATGGTTGAGTTATGTTAAAGGCATGGTTGAGTCAGGTTGGTAGGAATGGTTGAGTTAGGTTGGTAGGCATGGTTGAGTTAGGTTATAGGCATGGTTGAGGAATTGTTTTAGGGTAGAGAATAGTTGAGCTAACCTCTAATGGCCCCATGTCCTTGGAGTTCTCCTTACATAGTTCCGGCAAAAAGGGACGTTAGGCCGATGTACTTCTCCCATGAGCTAGGGAAGAATATGAAAATAAGTTGGTAGGTTTTTGGGCATGTTGTGGGTTTAGGTTTAATAGGTATGGGTAGATTATAGGTAAAAGGATGCAGGTGAAGGCAATTATGGTGAAAGGGGAGGATTACCTCAATGGTAAGTGTCGAGAACCAAGTCATGTATAAGGTAATCAAAACGTAAACAAATATGGTTAAAAGATAAGAGTAGGCAATAGAGCCACCTGATTGGGTAGGATCATATCGAGTAGATCATACCGTGGAGGGGGTGATGAACATAAGACCCTTAAGACATTACACAATTGACTGTTCTATAATGAAAGTAGTGACAGGATCACCAAACGTCTAAATTACAAGATTTCCCTTGAGGCAATTGAGGGAATGAGAGTGGAAATGGTAAGGAGGGTGAAAGGTAGCTAATTTTATATGTTTTGAGTAATAGGGCATTTGGGTAAGGGGTCTTAGGTCACAGTGGGCAAGTCCATGACTAAAAGGTTTTTTGTTTTGATAGAATGATTGATGTGGGAAGTCTATATGGGATAAATAATATGGTAATCCTTGAGGTATTCATGAAGCTGATCAATGCGGGAAGCTTTGGTTTCTCTCGTTTTTTTTAAGAGCTTCACATAGTTTTCCTTCGAGGGAGCAGTCTATTTATAGAAGCAATTTGTCGAGAGGAAGATGTCCTTTTGAGGGAGTCATCTTTTTATTAGAAGTTTGACTCAAGGATTTTGGTCCCATGTGAGGTTATTGAAGTCATAGACAAGACCAAAGTGGAGGGTAGGAATCTTGTTCAAAAGGCACGGTGGAACAACCATGGGATCTCATCTAAAGGTAGATGAAAAGTATCCATGAGAACCACGCTATGTGCAGTGCCGTGGTACACATACTCAAGAGAAGATAACTAGTGACGGGTACTCACATGATTCTTGTTTAATCATTAGGGAGGTGTATGGAATGGATAACACTTAAGGGATGATCCTGTAAAGAGATAAAGGGTGAGGTAGGATGATGAGTCAATAATAGAATGATCGAATATGCAATGCGTTAAGGGGCTCAGGTATGGGTTTACCATCAAGTGAAGATAAATGATAGGCACCTGATCTAAAGTTATGAGTTACGATGTATGGTCCAAGCCAATTATGAGCAAATTTTCCCCATTTACTTTTTTCTACTTTGGTTACGTGTTGATTTTCTTTCAAGACAAGGTCACCAACACGGAAGGTTTGTTCATGAACATGTTTGTCATAAGAACGTTTGATACGTTGTTAGTAAAATTGAAGATGATCCAGAGCGTTAAGACGAAGTTCTTCTAATAAATCTAGCTATGCTAAGCGGTCCTGATGAAAATCATCATCAGTGAGCATGTCATGGAGAGAAATGTGAAGTGAGGGGATCTGGACTTCTAGAGGAAGAAAAACCTCTATATCGTAGACCAATGAAAACAGTGTGGCCACAGTGGAAGTGTGAATACTAGTGTCATATGCCCATAGGGAAAAAGCAATGTCTGTATGCAAATCCTTCCCAATATTGACAACCACTTTCATGAGAATTTTGTTGAGGGTTTTGTTAGTGGATTCAGCTTGGCCGTTGGTTTGTGGGTAATAAGGTTATGAGAAATGAAGCTGAATGCCGAAGGTGTCACAAATTTTTTGCAATGTTTTGTTTTTGAATTGTTTTCCATTGTCAGTGATGAGGTGATGAGGAACACCAAACTAAAAAATGATGTGATGGTTAATGAACTCACATATTTTCTTAGATTTCATGGAGATGATTGGTATGGCTTCGACCTATTTTGTGTAGTATTCGGTAGCAGTTATGATCCATTGATGGTGTTGGGAAGAATGAGGATTGATTTCTTTGATTAGATCCAAACCCCATTGAGAGAAGGGCCAAAGGTCATGAGCGACCTGTAAGGCATGAATGGGTATATGATGATGGTTGGAATGTTGTTAGAATTTGACACAACATTTGACATAGTCGTAACAATCATGGTTAAGGGTCAGCCATTAATAGCCTAGGAAAAGAATACACTTAGTAATAACAAGGCCACCAAGGTGACCTCCACATATGTCATCATGAACCTCCTTAATGGTATAATGAAATTCACAAATTTTTAGGCATCGTAAGAGAATACCATCAAAGTCACGCTTATAGAGGAGTCCCCTTAGAATGATGAAATGAGAGACATTTTTAAGGAAGACGTGTTATCTGTTACAGGTGAGATCAGGAGGTAAGATGGAGAGAGAAAGGTAGTCAGAGTATTGTTTATACCAAAGGTCTCTTGGGTCCGAGGTGTTGGTTTTGATCGAGTAAACATCATGAGGTAAATAAGAATGTGAATGGAGGTGTTGTAGGGTGATAAATATTTTAGAATCAATGGGGGAAGCAGTTATTTGGGAAGCTAAGCAGGCCATGGTAACAGAAAATTTGTCGGTTGAACATGGGGTGGTTTGAAGGGTGTAACGATCAAAGGTGGTCAAAAGTATGTGGACATGTTGTTTATACTTTTAAAGTATCTCGTTATGACATTGGTACATACCATTGACTTGGTTTATGACCAATTTTGAATCACCAAAGATGCTAATAGATTTGACATCTAGGGCATAGGTGGCTTAGAGACCTAGTACGAGTGCTTCATACTCGGTAATATTGTTGGTCCATTCAAAGTATAGTTTGAAAGAAAAAGGCATGGGTTATCCATCAAGAGGAATGAGGATAACACCAGGCCCACCCCCATACTAACACTTGGAACCATCGAAGAAAATTTTCATTTCGAAAGGGGCTTCGTCCAGGGAAAGAGTAGCAATTGACTCATCGGGAAAGTAAAAATTAGAGGGTTAATCCCCATAAATAGGTGCGTCAGCCAGTTGGTCGGTAATAAATTGGCCCTTGATGGAATTTTTATGAATGAATTTGAGGTCAAGATCAGCTAAAAGCATAAGCCATCTAGCGGCACACTGATTTTGATAAAGTTTGGCATACATGAAGTGTAAGGGATCATTGTTGATCATGACATAGGTTTTATGGTTGAGTAGGTAATGGCGTATTTTGGTGGCAATGAAAACTAATGCTAAGTAAAGTTTTTCTGGATGGTTATATCGGGTTTCATAGTCTAAAAGAGTAGGACTTATGTAATAAACCACTTGCTCCCTATGTTGTTCATCGTGATGAGTGACCATGGCTCCCAAGGAATGATCGGTAGAAAATATGTATAGGTAAAAAGGTTGATCATATTTAGGTGGAATGAGTAGGGGTGGTTGGAGAAGGTACTATTTTAAGGTCGTAAAATCTTTGTGACAGTCATTATCTCATTTAAAGGAGACATCCTTCCAAAGCAAATGATGAAATGGTTGACACCAATCAGATAATTATGAAATGAAATGGTGAATGGACTGAAATTTACCTTGTAGGCTATGGAGTTGGTGAAGGTTAATAGGTGGAGGAATTTCGAGGATGGCCTTGACTTTAGCAGGGTCAAACTCTATACCACAAAGGGAAACAATAAATCCCAGAAGCTTTCCTGAGAGAACTGCGAAGACACACTTTTTAGGCTGAAGGAAGATGCAATATTTAATGAGGCAGTCAAAGATGGTTTTGAGGATAGCAAGGTGCTCAGAGTGACATTTAGATTTGGCCAAGAGATCATCCACGTAATCTTCCAATATGTGATGCATGATATCATGGAAGATGTAAGACATAACACGTTCATATGTGGCATCAGCATTTTTAAGGCCAAAAGGCATGACTCGATAGCAGAAGGTCCCCCAAGGGGTGATGAATGTGGTTTTTTGTTGACCTTCTGGGGCAAGAAAAAGTTGGTTATAACCCAAGAATCCATCCATGACTGATAGCATCTCATGACCAGCGGTGAGGTTAACCAGTTGATCAATACCAGGAAAGGGAAAGTTGTCTTTCGGGAAGGCTAGGTTGAGGTAACAGAAGTTGGTGCAAATGTAGAGTCCCCTGTTGCTTTAGTAATAGGGACAATTTTATAAATCCAATGAGGATAATCAATGGGTAATATGAAGGAAATGGAAATAAGGTGCTAAAGTTCTTGTTTGACGAGAAGAGCAATATGAGGGTGCATTTTCCTCAGCTTTTGTTTAATAAGTTTGGCATCGGGAATGATTATGATATTGTGGACCACTATGGTGGGGTCAATACCAGGCATGTTTGGGTAAGACTAAGTGAAATCATGGTTATGATCTCAGAGAAAAGAAGTGATGGCTTCTTGTTCAGCAACATTTAAATATTGTCTGATCTTTAGGATGTGTGCTTCGTCCTAAGTATGAATGTTGATCTTGATAGTCGATTCATTTAACAGTGTTTGCATCTTAGACGGTAATGACCAATGAATATATGAGTCTTTTGCACCAAGGTAGGTGAGTATGGATTCATCATCCTGACATTGAACGATGTTAATTATAGGTGTGTCGACATCGATCATTTCAGGATACAGGAATGGAAGAGTGGAAGGGGCCTCGCCTTCACATTGATAAGTCAAAGGCCTCAAGGAAATGGTGTTTATGGAAAAAAATTTTAGGAGGGATAGATTCGGGATCCATGGACTCTGTCGATGAAGGTGGTGATGAAGGTGGAGCGGGTGAAGGTGGTGATGAAGATGAAGGTGGAGAAGGGCTAGGGTCATCAATGAGTTCAATGTGGGCCTGTTTACTAGGAGGTTCGGGGAAGCTGATACCACTATGGTCGTTATGTTTTTGGGTGGTACATGGAATAACGGTATGGAAACCTTAATCATAGCAGCTAAAACCAAAACCCTTCCACGCATAACGGTGTAGGAAGGTGTGGGCGAAATGGTGATTGGTAAGTGATTATAAGTCAGTAGAAAATGGGTAGATTTGTGATGGTGGTTTAAGTGTGTAAGTGGTAGTATCAAGTCCCTTATAGGTGAGACTAGTACGAAGATGAGGAGAACCATAAAGGAGGTGTTATCCTATACAGTGATCATAGCGAGGGTTTTTGTGAAGGCTTCCATACTCATACGGAGTAAGGAATATGTTAACACTATATAGGTGATACTCCCCTAGAGTGAGGCATTGAAAAATACCTTCAAAGGGGTTAGTGGTTGGTATGTAGGTAGCTGGAATGGATGATGTGTAAGAGGTCAATGCGAAGATGGAGTTAATGGATTGTGAAGTTAATGGGTCAGCCGTGGAGGTTATAGCAGTGGTAGGAATGGAGGAGGTATGTGCGGTGAAAGTAGTGGCTGTACTAGTAGGTGGAGGTGTAGGTGAAGTAGTATTAGTCACGGAGGTAGATGGCTTGAAAGGTATCAGCACATCATTGGGCCGGTAAAGCATGTTGCATGTTTTGAAAGGTGATGGATCAGCTAGAATGGTATAAGTTTGTCCTTCATGTTCAAATTTTTACACAACGATGAAAAGTGGAAGGAACGCAACCCATGACATGGATCCAGGGTCTACCAAGAAAAAAGTTATATTAGAATTCCCCCTCCAAAATGTAAAAAAATTCTAGAACAGTGCGGGGGGCCATGCAAATGTGGAGGATGACAGTTCCTAATGTGGAGGTGATAACATCGTTGAATGAAAAGAACATGACTAGATGTTTATGCATGCAAATTTTAAGTATGTGCAATTGAGAAAAATGCATGGGATGAAATGATGTTAATGCTAGCACCGCCATCAATCATCACACAATGTACTCGTATGCCATCAATGTGGACAGAGATGAATAGGGCTTGATCTGGGTTATCACTTTGGTGTGGCGTGATCTCTTCCTCTAAGAAGCTAAGGTAGGTTGCTTGGCAAACAACGTGGGGTGAAGATGAAGGTTGTAATCTGGTGAGAGAGGCTACATGAAGGGATGTGATACTGGAGGCTACGGGTGTAGGGCCATTGGGTAAAAACTCAATAGATTAAAGAACCTCCATGAGGGCTTGATGATGGGATTATGAGGTTTGGATGAGGTCATATAAGGAAATTTTGAGGGGATATTAGTGTAATTGTTTTAGCATTATATGATGTGTGACGCCATTAGAAATGGGGTACGTGGGGCCGCAGATAGTTATTTTAGGTATGGGTGCAGATGGTATGTTGGCTATAGGATTTGTTGGTAGCCCAGTTACCTTTTCTTTACCCTTCTGTGCACATGTAGTGACATGTATCATGTTGATATGAGGGGAGTTAGCAAATGGATAAGGTGTAGAATGAGTGGTATAATTAAATGAAGGGAAAAAACCTACTGGAGGAGAAAAGCCTTGTGAGGTGATCTAGGTGCAACGACATTGGGGTGGTGGCATGGAAAGTTCTCTAATGCGAACCATGTTAATTTCAAATCTTGGGAGTGGATCTAGGAGCTATGAGGGTGGAGGTTGTGGTTGTTGAGTAGGAAGTGTGGGAATGGGTGTTGATGAAGAAGGATCCTTGTCAAAAAGGTCATCGTCATCAAAGTTGGTTTCTGGTGGACACAATTAGATAAGGATGGCTTTCAAGGCCTTGCAGTTCTCCACATTGTGCCTTGGTACATGATGGTATGCAAAAAATTTAGTATCATCAAACCCTTTTGGCTTGGGTTTGAGGGGTCATAAGGTCAGAGTGGCGGTAATGTGATAACAAAAGTCTCGAGGAGGTTGGTTAAAATTTTGGCATAGGATCCTGCTAGTGGATCAAAATGGGAAGTGAACATGGGTTTGGGTGTAGGTGTGGTTGATTGTTGAGTAACTATTTTTGGAAGAGTAAGAATGGGTCGAGCTATGGTTTTAGGTGTCGGTGTGGTTTTAGGTATTGGTCGTGTTTGCTTGGGTAGGGCTACAATAGATTGATGGGTAGGAGGGTGTGTAGTTGTTTTGACTACCTTATTGTGGGGTAGTGGGGTTTTGGTTTTGGGTTACACCTTCTTGGGTAAAGTTGATGTAGGTGTATGAGGTCTAGAAGGAAAAGCAAACAGAGGAAGAGGGTGAGTTACCCATGGGGATAATGGGGTTGCTGTGAAGGTAGATGACGCGGGTCGTGTTTGGGGTGTGAGGGATAATGACTAAAGTGTGGTGGGTAGTGAAGAAATGGTTGAGGGTATTAGAGGTATTGGTGGTAAAGAGATTACAGGTGTGGGTGTAAGTCATGTTATGTACCTGGGTAGGTTAGAGGTTTATGAGGAAGGAATGGGTTTTTTTGTTATTGGTTTATGGATGGGTGAAGGTTTCTTGACCATGTTGGGTAGCTGAGGTCTTAAGACAGATAGGACAAGTGTTGGTGTGATTGGTGCAGTCAGGGTATGAGGTTGATGGGTTTGTTTCTTTGGTTTGGGTATCAGAGTAGGTGTGGTATTGCCGTTAGAGGATGTAGCTAAATCCAGGTTAATAGGTGGATGAGTAAGGCTGGTGGTCGGGGTGACCCCTAAAGTGGTAATAGGTCTAGTTGAGGAAAATATTGTAGGTGTGGGTTTAGGTTTAGATGTAGGTCAGGTTATGGGTAAGGGTGTGGTTTGAGTTATAACAGGTGTTGTGGAAGGGGTTGTGATAGAGATGGTTGTGTTTGGTTTGATTGGTTGAAATTTTTTTGGGTAGATAGTGGAGGTATCAGCGAGGGATATCTACATCTATGTTGAGACAGGGAGTAAGAGGTGCCCCCATAGTAAATCCCTATCCACATAATCTAAATGATTGGCCAAACGTGAGAATGGAATGTATGTAGGTGGATTTGGTGAGGACCTAATGGAAATTCCCATAAAATGTGTCTTAGAGATGAGGAATTGGCTAGATTCAGCTTCCGTGGGTAAGAGAGCTGAAAGTAGGTTAGTGGGATTTTGGGTAGTTGATTGAGAATGCTCACCAAGAGGCAAGGGTATTTGAATTGGGTCTATGCTAGGTGGAGGAGATGATGGGAGCTCCTCTATAAGTGGAGGAACAGATGGGCGCTCCTCTGTGGGTGGAGGAGGCAATGGGTGATCCTCTTTGGGTGGAGGAGATAATGAGAGCTCATCTATGGGTGGTGGAGGTACTGTAGGTAAATTTCCTCTAAGTGGTGAAGCCAGGGGTGAGATGGGATCAATATTAGTGAAATACCCCTCTGTTGGTGATGAAGGAGATGAAAGGTGTTCCTCTATTGGTGAAGGAACAAGGGAGCTTGGTTCCAATGCGGAAGGAGGATTTCAGGCTAGGATCTCATCTATGGAAGGAATATGGAGTAATTGGGAGGTGACATGTACTTCATTAAAGATAGCGTGAACCTCACGGGTATAGGTATCGTGAGTTGATGTCTCACTGGTTTGATTTGATGAAGGGGCATGGTTCAGAAATGGTTTTTTGAAGTTTTGTAGATTTTGGTTGGGGGTGGCATTGGGATTATCCACAGATAACTCACCTTTCTCAATTTAATAGGTGGAAGGGTGATGGATTATTGATGATATTGATTGAGACATGATTCAAGAAGGCTTAGGCTACCTGATTGAATGACAATATAGAGTGTTTAGGTAACCCACTATACCAATCTAATGTAAGTCCAGTGAGGGACACGGGAAAGGTTCTCAAAAGCAAGGCATCATCATGAGTGATTAGATAACACCCGTATTTGAACAACCACAAATGTTGTTGTGGGTCTTATTTTCTATTGAAACAATTGAATTTATTCATTTCCTAATGCACAAGGTTTGAATAGATAGGAATGGATGGGTGAATAGGCTCGTTGATAATCTCATCGTAGGTGAGAGTGTTGCGGGAGCCAGAAACTGATGCCTCCAATGTCTGCATCTTGTCCAACATAAATTTAATTAGGTTGTTGGTGGGTTTTGATGATTGGATGCCTCCTGTAGCATGAGGTGGTTTGTTTTAGGCATAGAACAGGGGTGACACTCAAATGTATGGGGCTACCATTGTGGCTGGTGGAGAAGAAGGTAGTGAAACAGGGGGTATGTACCCGGAATGTATAATGGATGAAATGGGAGGTTTTTAATAGTATGTATATGGGGGTGGAAGGGTCATGGTAACCCTAGTGGCAATGGGGGCTAATGATTGTGGAATAGAAAGGACCACGTTCTGAAATGGGGTAGGGGTCACCGACACTGGAGGTGGTAATGTAGCTACAGGTATGTGTGAGACATTAGAGGTAGATGAGGTTGTGTTTGGGGTAGTTTTCAAGGGTATGGCTGATGTATCGAGGGCCACGAAGATAACAAACATGGTAATCATAGTGGGTATAGGACCTAACTGTGAAACGACTGGGGGTAAGGTGGATGCGGGTAGCACAGAGCCATATGGGGCCAATGTGGGACTGGGTGCGAGTGTTGGGGGGATAGATACAGGCATGTTGTATATCAACTAACATGAGGCATCTCGAGTGGATGAGTGGGAAAGGTAAAACTGCAAGGTGACATGGTTCTAGTTAAGGGTTTTGGTCCTCATCTCTAGTAGCTATAGTAATAGGCTAGATGGGATCCATGACTAGTGATAAAATAGAAGGTGGTGAAGGAATAGGTGGGAGTGGCTGACAACTGGCATGAAATATGAGTGCACTTGTTTATCTTCAGGTCAACACCATGTGAACCAGTACTTATCAGGTAGGGATGCTTCTCTGTAAATGACACAGAGAACATCATGAATAGGTGAATCTGGTGACAAAAAGTGGATTAAGTGACAAATGGTGGCTGGAATGTGAAACAAGCTAACCAATGTTGGTTAGGGAAAATTGATGCTAGTCAGGGGTAACCACTGTTAGTTATTATAGAAAATTACATTAAGTAAAAAACGAGGCAGAAGGTAAAATCTGATAGGTATTCCAAATCTGAAGATGTTTAAAACGTCAATGGGAATAATGATAGTGAAAGGGGCTATGAAAAGTGGAAGAAAGTGAAGCAAAATGTCCTTTTGATTACATTATAAAAATGACCTGAAACCAATGTCAATTGGGTATAACTGATTGTGGTCAGAGGTAATCAACGCCGGTTACTATGAAATTGAAATAGTGATGAAAGAAAGTGGTTATGAATTAAAATATGATGTAGAATCAGACTCATAATTCTAATAATGATGATGATATGGCCCAAGCACACTCAGGTGAATCCAGAATACACCAGCTGTGATGAGGAGCATGAAAAGATGAACAAAAAAGTGACAAACGTGATCTCTCACCTCAAAATGCAAGCCAAGCAAAAACACTAAGAAAATGTGATCCTAGGAGTGCCCTTTCTATTATGTTTATTTATCTTATGCTATTTAGGGACTGACACATGAATTGTGAAATAGAGTTTTTGGTGAGGATGGCTTCCTACAAAGAAGGAGATCTAAAAGGTGAGGTTTCAGGTATGTTATGGTGGGGGAGGGCTTCGTTTTGAAGTATGACTTGACAAAGTAGCGAGCTGGGTGCCCACTATGCCGTGATTGTGTGATCACCTACAACTTCTTCTAGGTAGGATGTTTTTTAAGAATGTATGTATTTTGAATTTTTGTGAGGTTTGGTAAGACTCAGAGAAAGAGAAAATGACAGAAGTTCTTTTCTATGATTTGTTTGTCAACCATCACCTAGGCATGACTTCCACCTTATAGGTTTCCCTTAATTAATGTGAGCTAATGCAATAAATGAGAATGGAATGCACTTATTTTTAAACCCAAATTGAAAATGTGAAATTGGATGACACAATAAGATGAAGAGGAAGAGGGATGCTCTTTCACTACAATGCAGAAAACATGAAGAAATTGTTCTTTTTAATTACTCCAATAAAAAAGTTTCCTTTAGAGCAAATAGAAAGAAGAGGTGGATTACCAAGGAAGAAAATTAGTTTGTATGCTTTTTAGAATGGAAACAAACACACAATTTTTTCTAGGAATGAATGAAATGCAAGGAACCCTAGATGGGTCCCACCGGGTGTACCAAAATGTTTCACTTGATTCTTAGATCATTTCTTTGAAGTGTTGATGAAACAGATAGGGTAACGGGCATATGAGGAATACCTATTCAAAGGTTGGTTGATGGGTCATTACACGTGTATGAATTTTGGGTCCACAACTAATCATGAGAGCTTCCTTTTGGCTAGGAGGAACTACCTGTAATGAAAACAAGACCACCAGAAGGAACTAAACAATATGGACAGTGAACTGCCTAGTGTATACTACATCCAAGAAGTGTGATACTTCCTAGATGGCTTTTAGTCCACTATTTTAAACAATTTAATGCTATAAATAAAATAAATCCTCTTTTTATTTAAAATGATTTTGGTATCTAACTGAAAATATAATAAGAAATAGATCTAATCTAACAGGATAAGCTAGAACAGAATCCATAGGTCAAATGATTAGTTCTGGGTCTCTGTAATTTTAATAGAGGTATTGGGTAGATCATAGGTGAATGAGGGTGAGATAAAATTTGGTGGGTAGGTCTTTGTTCAGGGTTGTATGAGAAAATAAAGAGACCGATGTTGGTCAGGGGTAATTGACGGCGGTTAGGTGTAACCAGTGCCGGTTACTGTGAGATCTAGAAATAACATAGAACAAGCTTTTGGTCTCCTTTGTGATTGCACAAATGACTTTGGTTTGTCAAAATGAGGCATTAGGTGACTGGAGTAGGCTTTAGTGAGGTTTTAATGGGCATATGGAGGTGAAAATGTTGTAGAATGTCAATAGGGGCAAGATAAACAATGGATGATAACATGATGATGAAATGAAATAAACCAGGAAAGTATGATGTTATACTTACCTGGATTCTGATCATGAATGCCTATGTGTGAGGGATGGAGGTGATGATGAGGGGTTTGAGGGCTGTGAGTGATCACTAGTTGAAAGAAAGCTTTTGCATGTGTTACATGTACACTCATCTTTGCTTAGATAGATCAGATCATGGCTGGGATGGCTGTGCAGGAGAAGATGCTCAATCTCCTTGGATGTGAGTTTTCAATGGAATTTTCTCTCTAAAGATGCGTTATCTCTCTATGATGTGTTCTTCCTCATCAACCCTCTCCCAATGTTTTCTAACCTTGAGAATAAGGTAGTTTAGGGGATAAAGGGGTAACCGACGATGTTCCGGCTTAACCGGTGATGGTTAGGGTAACCGACGTCCGTCAAGGTGGGATTTTCTAGGTTTACTAAACTAGGGAGATCCTCTTGATTTCCTTAGATCTCGTATCATTATCCCATGGATTAAACTAGGATCTTCTTGTGAGCATGCAGGGATGTGGTTAGAGCGAATGTAGGCATTGATTTTTAGGGTTTGGATAAGTCTTAGTTAGTTATGACAACTTGCTAAGAATAGGTCTTAGGTTGAGTTGGCTTGGTGAGGTGTCTAAGTGAACTATATGTGTGGATATTATTTAAATAAAATATTGAAATAATAAATATAGTGAGGATAATGCATTAATTTAATTAAATTACTATTAGTGGGGTGAAGGGGGGTCATGGCTAGGTAAATGTAATAAAGGGTGTTTATTTGTCGAGGAACCAAAGGGGAGTATGACCTAATTGTAGTCTCTATAACATGAATGGTAAGGACATGTTAGTTATCAAAGCTTATACAAAATATCTAGATATAATGTAGTGAAAGGTTTACATGTGTTGTCTTATTCTCTTGAAGTTACTTTATTAAATGCTTCTAAATGATGGTTTTGATTCTGATCTAGTAAATTATCATGATGATGTTTTACTATTATAGATGTTTCTGAAACTCTTATCTATTTAGATAAGAAATTAAATTGGGCTGAATCTATGTTAGAAAGTTCAAATCCTATTAACCTTAGGAAAATGACAAGAAGCCATCATATGTACAATGCATTAATTACCTTTTATGAACCTGAGCCACAAAGTGTTATAGGGTCTAGGTGGATAAACAATGTAAAATATCATGTTGATGGTAGTATTAAAAAACATAAAGCTATACTTGTTGCTAGAGGTTTCACTTAGAAACCTGGTATTGATTATGTTGAGACATTTTCTGTAGCTAAAATGAGTACTGCTAGGGCCTTATTTGTAATTTTTGCTCAATTTGGGTGGAAAATCCACCAACTGGATAAGAAAAATAATTTTTTGAATTGTAATTTAAAAGAAGAACTTTACATGTTTCAACCTAAAGGATTTGAAGAAACTGGTAAATAAAAATTATGTTTGTAAGTTGAGAAATCCTTGTATGGTTTAAAACAATCTCTTAGAGCTTGGTATGCAAAAATTGTTTCCTTCTTTAAATTGTTAGGTTTTGTTAATTGTTCTTCTAGCAATGGTATATTCATCAAGCAATAAAGCTCACATATTATCATTGTATGTATACATGCTGATGATTTTCTTATGTCTAGTAACAATTCTTATTTAATTCATAGGATTAAAGAGAAATTGAAGTAATATTTTGAAGTGAATGAGTTAGGTCTCTCACATCATGTTATTTGTATGACTGTATTTCATTCTATTGTTATTTTTCAAAACACAATATGTAACCTTTGTATTGAAAAAGTTTCTTATAATTGATAGTAAACCATTTTCTACCTCAATGGAAGTTGAAATAAATATTGATCTTAAATATTCATACGAAAAAGCTTGATCCTATTTTATATATGTTGTTAGTTGATATTTTGATTTATCTAACTATAACTAGATAAGATATTTCCTGTACAGTAGGAATTACTTCAAGTTTTATGGAGGAATATTTTTTAGAGATCATTGAAATCTTACAAAAAAAAATTTAGATATTTGAAAGGAACAATCAATTCTGGGTTGCATTATACTACGAATAAAAATGTTATCTTGTATGGATTTTTGTGATTTTAACCATACTGATGTTGTGTTATAACATATACTGGATATGTGTTCATATTTTTGGTGTAGGAACCATTACTTGAAACAAAAAATACAATCAACATTCTCCATTTCTTCTACTGAGACAAATAAGTAAAATGGAAGAAGTAAAGAATCCATGTGGCTTCAATGGATGTTGGTAGAGATACACATGCAAGCTAAAGTAATTATTTCTTTTCTATGTGGTGGTTAGAGTTGTATTACTCTTGATTAAGAATCTAGTTCAACATCAGAGGATGAATAACATTGAGATACATATACGCTTCACCCGTGAGAAGGTGCAAAGTGATGAAATAAATCTCAAGTTCATGTTGACTAAAGAGCAGGTTGTTGACATCTTCACAAATTCCCTGAGTGTTGCAAAGTTTTGTCACTTTTGTGAAAAGCTTGGATTATCACATTTTCCATTGAGGGGGAGTGTGTATGACAATTTCACCTCCTAATGGAACTTTGTTTTTGTAAAAACACCTTCGGGAAAGTGTAAAAAAGACCTTCAGGAAACTGTAAAAAGACCTTCGGGCATGTATACCTCTTCAAAAAAAAATTTAGAAAGAAGTGTAGAAAGATCTTAAAGGCATTATTCAGTAAACTCTTTAGTTATATTGAGTTTTTTGGTAAAAATACAGTACAAACATATTATTAAGGATGTCCTTTGTTGAAAAAGTCTCTTATATGTTTGGGTTCAATAACCTTTTATGAAAACCTGTGAGAATATGTAAAACTCACAAATCATACTTAGCCACTGATCATGGGATAATCTTTGGGATTAAAAATCGTTTTGTACCAAAAGGTAAATTGAGTATGATGAAGGTGTTAAAATTCCTTCAACTGATATCCTAGCCTATAACCTTTATGGTTTAAGGATTATAAATCTTGTAGTGTACCACATGAAGGTAATCTATTGGCATATGGTATATTATCCCACTTAACATTAAGGGGGAATGTTAGACCATAATGATTAAGTGGTCTGGCCAACACTTAATATATATGGGTCCATCATTAATATATAGGTTAATATTTAATAATATGAAATATTAATATTTCTATTATTAAATATGCTAACCTAGGTATATACTTTAAGTTAAATATTTAATATCATGAAATTATTATTAAATATTATAAACCTAGGTGTATGTGTCAACCATTTAAGGTTGAAAAGGTGGGTTGGGAGACATAGCCTATCACCTTATATAAATAGGACTTTAGGTCCTCATTTGATATATTTGAGAAATATATCAAAGGTATGAAAATCAAGTGATTTGGTTTTGCCCTTGGTAAATAGGGTTTTAAAGGAGGAGGTGATCTTACTATATGTAAAATAAGTTATCTTAAGTAAAAGGTTATTTTCAAAGTGGTTTTTACCCTATCGGGGTTTTCGAATATAAATAATGTATCACATGTGTTATTTATAACCTGTAAGTATATCTTTATTTACTTATGCTATGATGTAATCTTTATTTAAATATTTATCGTAACATTATGTAATATGTAAGTTGATTAAATCCATATTTATTAAAATCCTCAAATTCTAATAGTATCTGGTGGAGCATCCATTCTTGCATCTCATAATGTGCTAGTACACCACTTGGGCATACGCTGAAATATTACCATGGGTCATGGTTTTATTATATTAATACCATCATCCCCATCATCACTCTCATCATCTATGGAAACATCAGCTTCAATTTTTACAACTGGTGAAGAATCTATATTAGGTGAGTCTGGAGGAAGAGACTCTTCTTCCTTCTTCTTGAAGAGTTCCAATGGAGGATCTCCTTCAGCAAAGAAAGGCTTCCCATCAAATTTTTTCCAGATCTCAATTGACTGTGACAAGATGGACTCCAAGATTTATGTTTTGAACTCCATGATGAGCTTGTTGTCTTTGACATAGAATTTAAATATCTTTTGTTTGTTGATACCCACGATCTTGTGGTTACCATCTAGCAAGTGTGTTTCCACAAAGGCCTTAAAGTCATAGAATTCCTCGATAAGGTACAACATGAATGTTTTAGACTCCTCTTCACATTTTCTGTAAGTTTCCATTATTAAAGAAAAGGAGAATGTATTCAATTTGTACAATGTTGTTGATAATCACCTAAATGTTCCATCTATGTCTTCATGTGTGTGACCCACTAGAAGGAAAATCACATATACAGTTTTGAAAACCATTCTAGCTATCAGCATGGATGTAAACACAAACAATGTGTGATTTTTTTGTCACTTGCAACATTATCTAGTTGCAAGTAGAGAGTTGGTGGTTGTTTTCTAAATGAACTTGAACAACTTATTACAATATTAGTTGTATGATCACCCTCATTTTTCTACTTGTATTCCTTGCACTTGTCATATGCATCATTTTGTAACAATGCATCATATAATGGTTGTTTTGACATCCCTCTACTATATAAAAAATCAACATATTGATCTATAAGTGGTTCTTCTAGATTCTGGATACATAGAGCCAATGATGTTATTGTGAATTTTTATCCTCACTCAAGAAAAGAGAGACCAGAGTGCTCAAAATGCCCCAATTTTTTCCCATGTGTATGCATACCAGTCAAGGTGATGGGGAGATTAATAACATTTCTTATTAATTTTTCTCTTTTTCCTTCCATGGTATTTCACTTTTCATCTTGTCAATTTTTTCATACACAATGCTCAAATACCTATTAGGATTTTGTTGTAATTGCATTCTACATTCATAGTGAGTTGCATGATAACTTTGAATGTAATCATTTTGCCATTTCTGGTGTTGATCTATGTGTGCCATTGTTTATGGACATAAGGTCATTACACGTTCGTTCTTAAGATCTGTGAACTCATCACATTTTTAAAGGTGTCATTCTTGGTGATTGAAACATGGGAGAAACATTCTTGCAATATTTTTCTGAAATTTGACTTTGACATTTGAGGAAGGCCCAATGGTAAAAGGCCCTTAAACACTTTTTTAGTATGTAAGAAAAAATATAATATGTAAGTAATAGTCTCATTGTTAGTTTAGTACCATATTCTCCCATTGAATGAGACATGTGTGGGGATGTATCAGAATTATTCTCCACCATTTTGGATACCAATGCAATAGTTACAAAAGTGTTTGGAATTTGTTTTTGTTTTCCTCTATTTCAATTTAGTTCCATCGTCTCACCATTAATCCAAGATTTTATGTATCTGTAATAGGTAATTTTCATGATTCCTTGACATATATACCATGCATTCTGACAAACATCCCTTCCACATAACTTCAATTTATCTATATTAGATTCTAAAGTTTGACCTTGATCACAACTGATAGAATTTTCAACGAATGTCTTAAGTACAATTTTTTTCATGCCAGGTTCATTCATATCTAGAGTGAAATTCAACATGTGATTGAAAACACTTAGAGATAGATTGGAGAGACATCCTTCCTTTTAGAAAGGTTTTTTCTCAAGTTCAAAAAAAAATTATTCTATTGATTTTTCATCATTTGCCATTTCCTTTGATGTTGTAGATGGGGTAGAATTTACCTTTTAGCGTTTATAGGTGTTGTAAGGTATTTTTATCATGTTTTAATTACTACTACATATGGAGGCTTCATATGAATTTGGGTATACCAGTTGAGGTAATGGATCTTCAAATGTAGTTCACATTTTTACTGGGAACTCTTTTGGAATATATTTTAGCCTTATTTCTAGAATGGAACCATATTGATGGGCCAACTACCTGGTTGACCGGTGGATGAGGATCCTTCTGATATGTAACAAACCTTGCAAAAAGGCATAATTAATTTATCAACATGCACGCCAAATGTATTGTCATCTAATTTTTTAAAGTGCACCATTTATCCTTCATAGATGTTTGTAATTGTTGCTTCTGCAACAAATTTGTGTTCTTTTGAAAAAAAATGTAGGAAATTGGTAGTAATTCCCTATAACTTCAAATTGAAGTCATTATTTGATGTGGCAGTTATTTCTTGGAGTTTAGAAATTCCATTTGCATAAAGTGGAGTTCTTATTTCTAGATAAACTAATTTTTTGATTGGTTAGGAAACTTCACTTTTGCATTATAGACTTGGATAGAACTCATTGCATATAGTTATAATATTCTCCACAAAAACACCAAAGTATGTGGGTCCCAACACCACTCCTGAAATAACATGTTTTTCTTGTATGAAGGATATAAACCCTTCAACTATGTCACCTTATTTCTGAGGACACATATGTTTTCGTACCATGTAGGTTGCAGCAAATTCATCCCTATCTTTAGGAGTTGTGAAATAATGGATATCACTAGTAGAATTCAAACAATCATCCTCGTTACATCTTTCCTCTGAGTTACTACTCATGATGTTTTGAACGGCATCACCCCCACATGTGCAACATTTGAAATCACATGCTTTATCATTTTCTTCCTTTCCTATGGGATAAAGTATCCCTTGTTTTCAATTTTTGTTAGGGTTTCACAATCATCAATTATGTATGACAATATCTCTCTTCCATTGAATACAATACTTATTGTGACAACGAATGAGATAGACCCAATGGAGTGTATTTTTGGATGGATAAACTAGTCCCTCTACAACTTTCACACCTTTAGATAGTAAATCCACATGTCCTCCTTATTAAAAAATAGAGCTCATTTTAAACTTTATCCACAAATAAAAAGGGAAAGTTAGTACAAAGAACACTTAAATCTTTAACATTAGTGTGGAGAATTGAAATCATAATGGGAAAATAAAAATATACATCGTATATGAAAATTTGTAAAACCTCATTTAATCCAAATATTTAAACATATAATAAATTAAATTACACCCTTTACATCCCACGAATATATCTATAATTTTATCCATATACCACATAGTGTAGGGTAAAGATCAAGATTTTTATAATGCACATACTAATTTTCTTCTTTCCCCTATGGATTTCAATAGTTCTATAGCCTAGTGGCCATTGTGATGTAATTATTTTTTGTATACTCTAAAATTCAAATATTTGACTAGAATGGGAGGACATAAGTTGGTGATTGCACTTCAATGTGCAAGATGACTAAATTACAAGTTTAAAAACTCAAACTTGGGTGTGACAGTGATAGTTGATCGTAGAGTGAGAGAGTCATCACTCACACATCCATTAAGTTTGATTCCTCACAATGAAAAAGTGTGATATCTCACACATTAACAAGTGATTCCTCGCACGTTGAAGTGTGATCCATCACCCAAAAAAGTACCTACATTTTCAAGATGAATTGTATATTCACACTTGGCCTTATATTTGTGGCCATTAATATTGTGTCGATATAATTTTTTCATGTATTTAATTCTCTAATTGATTAACTGTGCTTATTTTATGGTATAGAGTTAAATTGTTAGTCTTTATTTGATTAACGATGGTGGTATATTCTTTTATTCAATTATGTGTATTAGTTGTTTCAAAGCTTTTTATATCGTAAATAATATTTTAAAAATATAAGTTTATATTTAATAATTTAGAATTTATTTGATTAACTATGGTGGTATATGCTTTGTTTTAATTAAGTGTATTAAATTTTTTCTAATATTTTTATATCTTTGTTTTTAATAATTGTATATAATATTGAGTAGAAGTAACACATGCTGCGTTGTTTTTTATAAATAATTATCAATATTAAAGACTTAATTTCAATTAAATTTTAAAATTATGTCTCAAACAATGTCTAATTATAGTTTTCATACATCAAAAATTATGTTATAAAAATGTTACCTTAATTTAAGATCGCAATGTCATGTGTATAATTTTTTCCATAAACCTCATAGTGTAGGGGAAAGATTAAGATTTTTAAAATACAATAACAATTACTCTTTTTTGTAAGGTAAAATGTTACATAATTAATATTTCAATTCCCTAAACATTAAATAAAAATTAAACCATGTAATGTAAAATCTACCACTTGAGAGTATGATTTTATTTTTTCATACTGCATTTAATATTAAGTGGTACAATATTAAATTTTAATCCACACAAACTCTTCTAACATCTGTATTTAATGTAATAAAATGGAAAATTGTATACTCATTTTGAAGGTGACCACACTGAAACAAGGAGCACATACACAAATGGGGGAAGAACAAAGTTACATAAAATTTTGAGAGGTAAAACAATGTTATTTCATTTTGAATAATTTCATTTTATAAACCCATTTTATAGTGATTATAAATATTGAATTTATTAGTAGGTAATTAACCAATTTTCAATGGTTATCAACATGTTTTGATTCAATGATTTTATAGCGCTTAGGACCCCTTGTACATTTATTTTTAGAAAAAGGAAACTGAAGTTAAGCTTAGATAGAAGATGGAGTATGTAAATTGTTTCATTTGTGATCATGTATATGTAACTAATAAATTTCCAACACATGGAAATATCATCATTTTACTTGTTTTCATTTTTTGAATCATAAGTTTTCAAATCAACTCCAATAAACTATGCAAACCATATGGGTTTTTCAACGTAGCTAAGCAACTACCATGTAAAGGACTTCTGCATGCAAAAATTAGATGGAATTATTGTCTCAAATTTTATGGAGAATGGAAATAAATTTGAGAAAATAAAATAATACATCTTATATTAACATCTTTAAAACCTCATTTAATCCAAATATTTAAACATATAACAAATTTTATTACACACTTAGATCCATCTGTTGTGTGTATAATTTTATCCATAAACCACATAGTGTAGGTTAAAGATTATGTTTTTTATAATGCACACATTTTATTTTATGCATTTAAATTTTGTTGAAAAAGTATTTCTAAGGGGTTTAAAATAGGTATTTTTTAGTATAATAAAATTAATATTTTCCCTTGCTTATGAATAAAATAAAATTTTGGGAAAACAAATGTGTCACCTTTTTGTTGGTTGATTTGTACATGTGACTTAATTGTTTTTATTAAAGGAAAACAATTTTGAAGGGAATATGCCCTATTATAACAAAGGCTAAACAACTAAATCAACAAGAAAATCATCAAAATAGGATCTAAATCTAGATATAATGATAAGCCCAACAGTAGTAAAAAAAGAAGCTACTAATAAAAAGTAAAAAAGGGACATAACAATGACTAAACAACAAAAAATAACAAACTATCATAAATAAAACAACTTGAACTCCTCTAGTTAGCCCAGAAGGTATTATTTCATCGAAGCTCTTTCAATCCATTATTTGATCATATGTAATGAGGTAAAAAGTGACAGAGTGGTGACATGTGTTGGGTCATTAACATTTAGGTGTGATATGATCTAATTTCTCTCCTTTTCAGTGCTCGAAATATCCTTAGGGACTCCACTCAACAATATGATCCTTCTGACATGTTGTTCAAGAAACTAACTGATTTCTTTGAAGATGGCAATATTTTGGTCGTGTCTATCTTTATTTCTCCTCAGTCTATTATCATGTGAGTTTAATTTTCTATAAATTTCTCCAGTTTGATCTATGCCATAACCCGTATCATTATTTATCTTTCTTTTTTCCTTTTTCTTGTTTAGCTGATGTATCTCTTTCTTGATATTTTCAACCCAATTTTCCAGTACTTTTCTGTCAAAATTCATTTTATATCAATATTTTGCAGGAGGGATCCAATTAATTAGAGATCTATCAATATTTGGATTTCTTCATTTCTGAAAAATTTCAATATCCATCTTCCAATTCAAGAGAATAAATGTTTTATCTTCAGGATATTTGTTATTCTTGGGAGGTTTAAATCTTTCAATATTGTCTTTAATTACATTACTAATCTTAGTAAAGTTTTTCTTGCAAGGTTGTCTATTATTTCTTAAAATTATGTCATTTCTATCTTTCCAAACTCTCCATATAATATGGGGCATCACAATTTTCCAAATTATTTGAACAATACAATGTTTAAAAGGAGGATTTCACTGAATCCAATAATGAAGAAATTCCTTATGCACTATCCAGCAAACATTGAATTTTGAAAAAAAATAACTCCAGATCATTGAAGCGTACTCATAGTGCAAAAAAATATGTTTGATGTCCTCAGCCTCTTTTTTACATAGGCAACACATATTTGGCATTATAAGGACTCTCTTAATAAGGTTTAAAGTTTTTAGTATTCTACCTCAGAGAATAATCCAAAAAAAGAAATTGATTTTAGGAGTTAGCTCTTGTTGTCCACTCAAAATTTCCCCGCACTTAAAAGTAAATTTTCAAAATTTTGAGTTATGAGTGTTTTCTCTAAAGTGCCTAAGTCGTGAAAATTGAGAAGATCTGCATTCCTGGGTCATTTTGTGTGTTGATCGCGTACTTCGCGTATTTTTGTCCCGCATGTCCCAGTTTTCAAACGGGCCCCCTTTGTTGCATTTCGCCCGAAACGCCTGAGCCACGTACTTTGGCGCATTTCTGTTCCAAATGTCCCAAACACTTCCAGACCTTCTGTCACGTTTTCGCCCGAATTGACCGAACTGCGTACTTCGCGTGTTCTTGTCCCGAATGACCCAATTTCAAAAGTGCGCTCTGTTCCAAATTTCACCCAAAACACCCGAACCGCGTACTTCGCGCGTTTTCGTCCCAAATGTCCCAGAATGCATTTGTGCGTCTTTTCCCTGTTTCGCCTGAATCGGCCGAGCCGCGTGTTTTCGCGCAATCGCGTCTCACATGTCCCAAGCAAACCAAATGCCATTCATACTTAGCTTTTCCCGCTCTACCCGAATATGTTGCTTTTCAAATTGGTAGATATGAATTTAATGCGCATTGATTTCATTTCTCTCTCCAAAATGGTTATATAACAGCAGACCCCCTTTTACATTTTTCACATTGCTTCCTTGCTCGAAACCCCTGCAATCTAATTTCTTGCGCACATACCTGTTCCCGACTGCAATTCCTTCCCAAGTCTAGATTGCAATTCTCTCTCAACTACTATCAGTATGAAGATCAAATTCCAGAGACAGGAGCAAGTTTCACCACTGGAGTCTGCCATTCTCAACATTGGAGACAGTGAAGCCCGACATCTCGACTTCGGTGATTTTTGGGTGAGGGGTGGCAGATACAAACCCTACTCCAATGGCAGCAATGATTCACGACAGCGGTTTGGCCTTTGCTGGCGGCTTCCCGACCTCGGTACAGTGTGCTGATATCGTGCTTTCATGCGGAGCTCACTTCGACCCCCGCCTCGGGCGAATTGACCAATATACACGGGGAACTCATTGCCAAACTAGATGCTGCCAGCCATTAGCACTGCTCTGAAGATCCCAGAAACAGATAATGCCATAGTCGTCTCCCGGGATCAAGCACAGGCCCTGTTCGATCAAGACAGCGAGCAAATACAAAACACGGGTTGCAAGGTCCTGGCTGAAGAACCCTAAGAAAGGAGCTTCTCGTCTGACCAAAACCCTCCTGTGGGTAGATTTTAACGAAGAGTTGTCTGATTTCATAACTCTGTTGGCTCGGGATATGGGCTTGCCCTACACCAATGAGTTTCATTTCTGGATGTGCCCATTCATCAACATGGTATGCGAGGGAACACAGAATATCAACTGGGCGGAGATCATTAGCATGAATTTGGGTAGTAACAGCTGTCCAACGTGCAACAAACAAAGAAGTTCTATATGACTTCGTACCTGATGTACACTCTGGCAGCATCAAGGCAGTGGTTTGGTTTCTCTTACATAGATGAACACAAAGACGATCCAATATATGCATACTGCCCGCAGTTCACCCTGGAGACCAGCAATCGTAACTTCAGAAGGGCCAACGATGCTTTCAGCATTTACGTGGTCAGACTGCTCAAAGGCGATACTGCTAGGAGATTCTCTGATGAAGCTATGACTCTGATATCGCACTACGGTGCTTACTTCATCCAGTTCAGGAAATTCTCTTATATCAGGCTTGCCGGCTATGAGGGCACCCCTCTAAGACTGCCCATGTTCTGTAATGATAGGATGGCCTTGATTGAAATATGCAGACAATTGGACAAACTACACAGAACCTGCAGGGATAAAGAGGATCACTGGTTTACCACTTTCCCATCTCTTTGGGAAATTATACCTGCAAAACAGCCCTAGATGCACAGAATGTAGAAAGAGCCCTGGTTCCCATCACGGTTCACTTCTTCAAGCCAAGGACTTGCTTTGACTTGAAGAGGTTCATTGGGCAGAACATAAAAATCAGTCTATTGTCATAGAGCTGATACAAAAGACTATTGGGCTGATTGTGCTGATGATTTTGAGGCTAGAAGGAGGCACTATGGCAGATTCTCCTTGCAATTAATTGAAGAACTCGGCCTATATCAAGTTCCTGAAGGGATAAAGGATGACAACACTCTGATCCATACTCGTGATGAGTATGCAAATGTGGTTAAGCACACTCCTTTAGAGGCCGTGGATTGGAACAGGAAAGAGAGGGACGACCTGGCTGAGATCCTTGCTCCAGTTTTAGTCAGGACCAGGGTCTGGTTTGACAGGCCAAGTTTGAGAGTTCAGGAGGCATTCAGGAGAATCCTCTTCTAAGGATGCTTCAACACCAAGAAGAGAAGCATCTATTCCAAGGTCAGAAACACCAGTAAAGACCCCTCCTGCGTCATCAACTCAGGAACCTGCACAATCTACTCCTTCCTCATCCACCTAGGTATATAAGAAGAAACTCAAAGAAGTAAAGAAAGAGCCTGTGGAAAGCGACCCTCAAAGAAAGTAGGCAGAATTGCCTATGGGACCAGAGAACATCATTGTTCTCAGTGAAAAGTGAAGAAAGCGAAGGTACCAGCTCTTGCAAGTGCTCCTGAAGATCCGGCTGATAAAGATAAAGAAGTCCAAAGCACTGAGCTTCCAGGTGCTATTGATTCTTCTGCCACAATTGGCCTCAGTACCCCACTCACATCATCACTACCTGAGACCACAGCTGCACAGACCTTGAGCGTCAAGAGCTCTCGGTCTCTTGGTCTCCTTGCCCCCTCCTGCTGATTCCCTCTTCCTCTTTTGCGAGGGTGCAACCTTTGGTTGACAAAAGGAAGAGAAAAATCTTCTTCTCAGAGCTCAGGGCCAAATTTTGATGCTGTCGCAGCCTTGTTGGGCACCACTCCTTCTCGTGCCAAGAAAGCTAGAACTACCTCCAGAATAGTGTCTGATGCTCAAGGTTAGCAATTCTTGGAGATTGCTAAGCCCTACAGTAGAAAAATCAGAATCAGACTTGCTGGCATCTGACTTGGAGCTTTCAAGAATCCCAATGGGGGAATCTACTCCTGAAGGTGAGATTCACAACCTCAAAGAAACAGTCACAAGAGTCATTGGTGAGGGTAGAGAAAGGGCAACAAACTATTTAACAGTTGGAAGAGCATGCCCAAGTTCTCACAGGTTTCATCAAGTCTCTTTTGTCAAAGGACAAAGTTCTGGTACCCTACCCCCTTGACTACTCTCCCACCTCCTGTAATTCTCAGCCAAGATGAAGTGCAGAGTATTAAAGATATGCACAAGTATTCTGTCTACGGTAGAGCTATTGAAGCCATGGTGGATGACATGCTTTTTGCTGGGTGTTAAACTTCATCGGTGAAGCTTTCAAACTCCACAAAAAGGTGAGAAATGTGCAACTGAAGCTCTCCTCCACTATCAACACCATGGATAAGGAGCTCAAAATCTAGAGCAGTTGCATAGTAGACCTGCACCTTATGGGACAAACAGACGAGAATATTTTTCTGGTGTGAATAAAGTTTTTGATGATGCAAAGGACAACCTGTCGAAGTCCTGGGTCTACAGTGTGGATTGGAAGATCAGAGTCTTGGAGGAGGCTTTGGGAGAAATGAAGAACAACTGGCAGAAGGGCGAAGCCTTCAAGACATTGGCTGCCTCGGCTTTCAAAGATATACACTGTCATCTTCAAGATGAAACTTCAGGTGCTTCCCTTTCCTTACAAGAGATCAAAGCTCAGTTCATAACTTTGTGTAAAAGACAATTTATTCAAGGAAAGCTCCATCTCCAAAGAAAAGATGAAGGAGATCTGCTCTCTTCAATCTGCCATTGAAGAAGAAAATAAAGATTATCATACTCATGTCGAGTTTGATAAAGAGATGGAGAAGTGTCTAGGATTTTGGACTCAGTCTGCAGCCAACACGTCAGTTCCCCGTGGCAGAGACATAGCTGAGGCGTTGAAGAGATTCAGACAGCAGATTCTGAAGTTAGTGGGTCCCTCTCAGTGATCGGCCACCTGTCTTCTTCCTCGTTCTTTTCTCTTCTTCCCTTTCTTTTCTGTTTTCTTTGTAAAAGGTTGAGGTATTGCGGTTGGCATTCCTTAACTATTCTTGGTTAAAAGAAACGGTTACGAAGAGTAACTGACTTGTAATCTATATAATGGCCTTCCTTACTCCATTCCAAGCGAGGAAGAACTTGGCATATTTGCTGAAAGTGTAAATAGATCAGAAAGAAATCAATACAAAAGGGCTTTCCATTTCTCGTCTATCTAATCTCTGTTATCTCTGTGTTTTCTTTTAAATTTCGTGAAGATCATTTGTTTCTAGTTCGTTAGTCTCACTGATTGCATATTTTTAAATATTGCGAGGTATAGTGATCTTGTATAACCAAGAAGGAACTTTGTGTCCTTGATTAATAAATCTGAAGAAGGTTATTTACAGAACTTTGTGTCTGGTAATCTCATCTAGTTCACCCAACGCAAACGATCTTGTTTTAAATTCACTGCAACTTCGTATACATAAAGGATTATTCTGCTATCTATAATTCTGCATGTTGCTTTTCTGCTTATCCTCGTATTCCCTTTCCTCTGTCCTTTTGTAACTGATGATCCTTGTGGAAAACACTTTCGTAATATCCAAGTTCAACCACAAAATCATGTTTTGTATATTTGTAAATAAGTTCATTTCTGAATAAGGGAACCTCTCCCATTAAAGAGGAGGGACTTCTTGTCCCCTGACTGTTGCTCTTCTTAAAAGTCCTATTTGATGACCAACAGTTTTTGGCGACTCCGCTGGGGAAAATCACATTCCAGTTCTGTAATTTTTGATCATCTTTTTGATCTGGTGACTCCGCGTTTTACTAGAGGGAGAAGGACCCTTGGTATTGAAGACTCTCAGGTTTCAGCTTTTGTAGCAGCAGGGGTTTTCCTTTCCCTTCGACAAGAAATAGAAGAACTCGTTCAACGAGCACTCCACCTATTCAAGAAAGAAGTCCTGTGGGTGGTATTCCTTCAGAGCCTGCTTAGTCCCAATCTACGAGCTTTGATCCTCGCTGGTGTTAAAGTTCCTCTCCAAGCCGTTTTTCCAAGAATGGCGGCACCATTGCCATGGGGTCAACGTGTCGGGCCCCTGGCCCTTACTCAGCCTCTACATGAGTTACCCAGAGGTAACCGGAAGAACTTCCCCAAGTTCAAAGGCGACGGAAAAGTGCATCCTGATGAACACATCGCAGCTTTCATTGTTGCCTGTGGAGTTCTGGGAGTCGAACATGAAGACGTCTCCGTGAGGCTGTTCGTTGAGACGTTACAAGACAATGCTGCTGATTGGTTCTTTCACCTTCTGGAAGGTGCTATAACCGACTGGGACACCATGAGACACCCAGTTCGAGAATCGTTTCAAGCCTGCAGAGGTATGTGCATGCTTTGCTTGCCCAAATTTCTCAGATAAAGAAAGATTCGCAAGAACCCATGAGAGAGTTTGTGGCTCGGTTCAACAGGTTGATAAATAAAATTCCAACAAACACCCGACCTGTTGATCGGATTCAAAAATGTTTCTTTCTAAATGCCCAATCACCTAAAGTTAGTTATGCACTGAGAAGGGCTAATCTCGCGACGTTAGCTCTAGATCAAGAACTGGCTGTTAGTGTCGAAGATGACTTGATCATGTCAGGGAAGTTGAGAAGAGACCCTCCCAAATCTAAGTCTACTGCTTCTTCCTCTTCCACCCCTGGACCTAACACTGATCCATTGGTTCAGAAGCTTGCAAATGATCTTATTGCTATAAAGAAACAATTGGCTCAGCATGCCCCTTATGCAGATGTTCCAAGAAGAAATTTCCAGCCCAGGAATCGTTTGCCTACCTCTCAAACAAGAGTAGCACTTGAGGGACCTCCTGTTAGGGTTCCTGTGAATGCAACTTGTGAAGTTGAAGAGCCGGATGATGATGAGGATAATGAAGCTTGCGGGGAGTTTGTGGAGGAATTTGATGATGAGGCAGAAGAACTTGAGGGATCTCGAGTGAATTTCTTTACCACCGAGGGCATTGATGATGGAGAAGATTATGATGAAGTGGTAGCAGACATGAACAGTGAATCATTTGCTATCATGACTCGAGAACAGACAAAACAGAAGGAGAAGGTGACATAGCCCATAAAGAAATCTAAGGAGCAGTCGGCAACTATCCCTATTATTGCAAAAAGAGGATTTCCTATCCCTACTTCCTCTGCACCAAAGGTGAGTCCTATCAATCCTGCTACCAAAGTTGTTTCTTCTTTTTCTCCTAAAGTTGATAAGCCTAGAATTTCAAATGATGATGGCCCGTCCACTTCTGGATCCTTTGATATTGTTGATCACCTGAAAAAGACCAAGGTCCAAATCTCAGAAGCTGAATACTATCAAACCCATCCCAAAGCCTTTACCAAAATGATCCACTTTGTCAATTCCAACTCTAAAACCACTTCTAAAGGCCTTCTACCTACTCCTCCTTCTGCACCCCAACCTAGTCTGGTAGCTGCTGTCACCTCACCTGGTGACAAAATCAAGCCTTTTTACGTAACACTACTAATAGCTGGCCATAAGCTCAGTAATTACGTCATAGACTTTGGAGCTTTAGATAACGTAATGCCTGCTAAAGTAGCTCATGCTTTAGGCCTGACCCTCACTCACACTTATGGATCCTGTTACTCCATGGAAAGTAAAGAAGTGCCCCTGGTCGGGAGAATTAAAGATGCGCAAGTGGCCTTTGCTGCCTTGCCTGAAAAGAAAGTGTTGGCTACCATCCTAGTAGCAGATATCCCTCCTTCATATGGGATGTTGCTAAGTAGGAACTTCTGCAAAGACGTGGGTGGGGAAATCCAGACGGACTGGTTGCATGCACTTGTGCCTGTCAATGGACAAATGAAGAAGTTATTGCCTGAAAAGTAGTCTGAGTATATTGTGCAGAAAACGGATGATCCTAGAGCACAAATAATCTATGAGGATATGGGTCATGGCAACTATATGATTATGTCCCCTGATGAAATCCAACTTCCCAGGATATCACCTAAAGACCCTAATGGTATTTGGATTTTAGAGTTTGATGGAAGTTGTTCCTCAGCTGGGTTTGGAGCTGGTGTCTTGCTAGTGTCACCTGAAGGACGCCTGCACCCCTTTTCATTTAAGTTGCAGTTCGAGAATACGAATAACATAGCAGAATATGAAGCTCTCATTCTCGGATTGCAGGTGGCCAAAGAACAAGGTATAAAGAATCTTCTGGCTCGTGGTGATGCAAAATTGATTGTGAAGCAGGTCAGAAACCTTTTTCAAGTAAAAAATGGAAGGTTAAGGCATTACCGGAATCAGGTTTGGGATTCTATTGAGTTCCTTGATGCTTTCTCTATTGAAGCAGTACCTAGGGAAAAGAACAGAAGGGCTGATTCGCTAGCAGTCTCAGGGTCACTACTGATTCCTCATCCTGATTGCTCTCGGGATAAGTTCACCATTGAGATGGTCCATCGGCCTAGTGTACCTGATAATGCCAATAACTAGCAGGTTTTCAATGATGATCAACATCTACTTTCCTTCCTGGAACTCAAGGTTAATTTCGAACAACTGTATTTTGAGGGAAGTGACAACCTACCTCGTGAGAGTGTGCCCTTTGACCAAACAGTCGCCCATGCAGAAGAAACAGATCAAGATGGATGCATCAATCTCAAAGGAAACAAGATTCCTAAAGGGCTGGTGAGTTTGGAGGAACTATTTGATAAGCATGACAGGTATGTGAAATCTAGAGCTTCTTCTGGGCCTCAGCAATCAGCTGAGTATGATAAGATTGATATTGGGAGTCCTACTGACCCTAAGCTAGTGAATATTGGGAAATGTTGCATAGCGGATGAGAGAAGAAAAGCAATTGATCTTTTGAAAAGGTATAAGGATGTCCTCGCTTATTCTTATGAATATTTGAAAGCTTTCAAACCAAAAGATATGCAACACTCTATTCCTCTTAAGCCTGGAATTAAGCCTTTCAAGCAGAAACAGAGACAATATAACCCCAAGGTAGCTGACACCATCTTTCAAGAGATACAGAAGTTGTTAAAGGCTAAGATTATTTTTCCCATTCACCATTCAACATGGATTGCAAATATAGTGCTTGTTAGGAAGAAAAATGGTGAGATCCACATCTGTGTTGATTTCAGGAACCTGAATCAGGCTTCTCTGAAAGATAATTATCCTTTGCCCATGATGGATCAAGTATTGCAAGCAGTAACAGGATCTGAAATGTTATCTATGCTTGACGGATTTTCCGGATACAATCAGGTAGAGGTTGATACTGTAGATCAACATAAAACAGCTTTCACTACTCCTTGGGGCACATTTGCTTACAAGAGAATGCCTTTTGGGTTTATTAATGATGGTGCCACTTTCCAAAGAGCTATGGATCTGGCTTTTGGAAGCTTAAAAGGGAAGTGTATTTTCATCTACCTTGATGACCTGACAGTGTTTTCAAAGACAAGAGCGGATCATTTTGATCACCTAGAGACAGTTCTGCTGAGATGCAGAGAGCATGGAATCTCTCTGAACCCTAAAAAATCTATCTTTTGTGTCACTGAGGGAAAGTTATTAGGACACATCGTTTCCAAGGATGGGATTAAGATTGATCCTGAACAAGTTCAAGCCATCCAGCAAATTCCTCTCCCAACCAGTAAAAAGGGCGTGCACTCCTTCTTCGGTAAGATCAATTTCTTGAGAAGATTCATCCCTGATTTTACAGAATTAACTTTGAATATTTCTCAGATGATGAAAGGAAAACAAACATTTGGTTGGTCTTCTGAAGGAAAGGAATCCTTTGAAGGTATCAAGAGAGCTATCGCTAAAACTCCTGTTTTAGCCTGTCCTGATTTTAATAGAGATTTCATCATCTATTATTATGCTACAGATAATACATTGGCTGCCGTGTTAACTCAAGAAGACTCTAATGAGCATGAACTACCAATTGCATTCATGAGCTATATTCTGAAAGATCATGAGTTGAAATATACTATGATGGAGAAACATGCTTCTACGGTGGTTAAAGCTGTCAAGCAATTTCACTTTTACATCCTCAACTCTCATTCCATAGTGCTGGTTCCAGATACCACTGTTAAGTCAATTCTCACACAACAAGAATTTGGATCCAAGAGAGGGAATTGGGTTGCTAAGGTCCAAGAGTATGACATTGACATTAAGCCGACCAAGCTGGTTCGTAGAAAAGGTCTTTGTGAGCTCATTGCTGAAGGAGCTAAGCACGAATTACTGGAGAAAGCTGATCTCTCTACCGTTCTGTTCCTTAGTTCAGTTGACGAATGATACGCTGACATCGCCCATTTTCTCACCTATGGGGAATGCCCCTCTCATTTAACTGCCAAAGAAAAGAGGGTTGTTAAATTGAGGTAAGTGCAATATGTATTGTGGGAAAATGCTCTGTTCAAGCGTGGTTTAGATGGGAGATTTTTGAAGTGTGTGGACAAAGAACAACAGAGAAAGTTGCTCTCAGCTTTTCATGATCAGGCATGTAGAGGGCACTATTCATCAACGGTTACAGCTCATAAGATACTCCGTGGAGGATACTACTGGCCTTCTTTGTTCAGAGATGCATCTAGGTGGGTGGATAAATGTGAGGCTTGTCAGACTTTTGTAGGAAGACCTAAATTGGCTTCTTTACCTCTCAAGCCAGTTGTAATCGAGGAGCCATTTCAACAGTGGGGCTTGGACTTCATTGGTACACTTAATCCTGCTTCCAGTGATGGTCACACTCATGTACTAACTGCCACTGACTACTTCACCAAATGGGTGGAAGCTATTCCAGTCAAGAGCACTACTTCTGAAGTGGTATGCAACTTCATCAAAGAGAACATCTTGGTAAGGTATGGTGTACCTAACAAGATTGTAACAGATAATGCTTCGAACTTCTCTTCAGCTGAGATAATGGATTTCTACTATGGGTATGGTATTTCTTTGGCTCACTCTTCAGATTACTACCCTCAGGGCAATGGTCAAGCAGAATCCACTAACAAAAATCTGGTGACTATCATAAGGAAGTTGGTCAATGAGTCTCAACGAAACTGGCACAAGAAGCTCTATGATGCTCTTTGGGCAGACAGGATTACACCAAAGATAGCTATTGGAATGTCTCCTTTTCAAGTGGTATATGGAGTAGAAGCTCAATTGCCAGTGACAGTAGAATTGCCGGCCTTGCATCTAATGAAGGCCATTGAGGATACTAGTTTCAGAGATGCCCTGGACAAGAGAATTATGTACCTGTACAAGCTGAATGAAGATAGATTGGTGGTTGCTGATAGGATATCTGTTCACCAGCAGAAGGTAAAGGTCCTGTTTGATAAGAAAGCTAGGTTTAGAGATTTCCAAGTTGGAGACATCGTTCTGTTATGGGACAAAAGACATGAACCTCGTGGCAGCCATGGAAAATTTGATTCCCTGTGGCTCGGACCTTTCAAGATCAGACACTTTGCTGGTGAGAATTCCTTTTATCTTGATTACATGGATGGTTCTTCTCTCCCACTTCCTTATAGTGGGCAGTATCTCAAGTTATTCAAGTCATAGGTGATTAGGGAGTCCCTTGTATATTCTGTACAGTGTTTTTGCTTCTCTGCTTTTGGTGTGTTTTCCTTTTGTTGTTTTGGTGTGTCGCCCTCTATATTGGTGTTATTTTTGACTCCGTGGCCCAATGGATAAGGCACTGGTTTGCTTTCCCTGAGTTTTTATAAATTCTTGTCTTGCCCCATTCCTTGAATTTATGCCAAGTCATCCCCAGAAGGAGCCAGCTGTTGTCCACTCAAAATTTCCCCGCACTTAAAAGTAAATTTTCAAAATTTTGAGTTTCGAATGTTTTCTCTGTCGTCTTTGAAAATGTTAAAAGTCAAAAAATAGTAACAGATCTGCATTCCTGGGTCATTTTGTGTGTTGATCGCGTACTTCACGTATTTTTGTCCCGCATGTCCTAGTTTCAAACGGGCCCCTTTGTTGCATTTCACCCGGAATGCCTGAGCTGCGTACTTCACGCATTTCTGTTCCAAATGTCACAAACACCTCCAGACCTTCTGTCACGTTTTCGCCTGAATTGACCTAGTCACGTACTTTGGAACTTTTTGACCCAAATGTCCCAAGTCAAAAAAGTGCAAGTCATTCCAATTTCACCCAAAACACCCGAACCGCGTACTTCACGTGTTCTTGTCCCGAATGTCCCAATTTCAAAAGTGCGCTCTGTTCCAATTTCACCCAAAACACCTGAACCGCGTACTTTGCGTGTTTTCGTCCCAATTGTCCCAGAATGCATTTGTGCGTCTTTTCCCTGTTTCACCCGAATCAGCCGAGCTGCGTGTTTCGCGCATTCGCGTCTCACATGTCCCAAGAGAACCAAATGCCATTCATACTTAGTTTTTCCCGCTCTACCCGAATATGTTGCTTTTCAAATTGGTAGATATGAATTTAGTGTGCATTAATTTCCTTTCTCTCTCCAAAATGGCTATATAACGAGCAGACCCCCTTTTACATTTTTGACACTGCTTCCTTGCTCGAACCCCTGCAATCTAATTTCTTGCGCACATACCCGTTCCCGACTGCAATTCCTTCCCAAGTCTAGATTGCAATTCTCTCTCAACTACTATCAGTATGAAGATCAAATTCTAGGGACAGGAGCAAGTTTCACCATTGGAGTCTGTCGTTCTCAAAATTGGAGACAGTGAAGCCCGACATCTCGACTTTGGTGATTTTTGGGTGAGGGTGGTAGATACAAACCCTACTCCAATGGTAGCAATGATTCACAATAGCGGTTTGGCCTTTGCTGGCGGCTTCCTGACCTCGGTACAGTGTGCTGATACCGTGCTTTCATGCGGAGCTCACTTCGACCCCGCCTCAGGTGAATTGACCAATATACACGGGGAACTCATTGCCAAACTAGATGCTGCCACCATTAGCACCACTCTGAAGATCCCAGAAACAGATAATGCCATAGTCGTCTCCCGGGATCAAGCACAGGCCCTGTTCGATCAAGACAGTGACAAATACAAAACACGGGTTGCAAGGTCCTGGCTGAAGAACCCTAAGAAAAGAGCTTCTCGTCTGACCAAAACCTTCCTACGGGCAGATTTTAATGAAGAGTTGTCTGATTTCATAACTCTGTTGGCTCGGGTTATGGGCTTGCCCTCCACCAATGAGTTTCATTTCTGGATGTGCCCACTCATCAACATGGTATGCGAGGGAACACAAAATATCAACTGGGTGGAGATCATTAGCATGAATTTGGCAGAACAGCTGTCCAACGTGTAACAAACAAAGAAGTTCTATATGACTTCGTACCTGATGTACACTCTGGCAGCATCAAGGCAGTGGTTTGGTTTCTCTTACATAGATGAACACAAAGATGATCCGATATATGCATACTACCCACAGTTCACCCTAGAGACCGGCAATCGTAGCTTCAGAAGGGTCAACGATGCTTTCACCATGTACGTGGTTAGGCTGCTCGAGGGCGATACTGCCAGGAGATTCTCTGATGAAGCTATGACTCTGATATCGCACTACAGTGCTTACTTCATCCAGTTCAGGAAATTCTCTTATATCAGGCTTGCCAGCTATGAGGGCACCCCTCTAAGACTGCCCATGTTCTGTAATGATAGGATGGCCTTGAAATATGCAGGAAATTGGACAAATTGCACAGAACCTGCAGGGATAAGAGGATCACTGTTTTACACTTTCCCATCTCTTTGGGAAATTATACCTGCAAAATAGCCCTATATGCACAGAATGTAGAAAGAGCCCTAGTTCCCATCACGGTTCACTTCTTCAAGCCAAGGACTTGCTTCGACTTGAAGAGGTTCATTGGGCAGAACATCAAAATAGTATATTGTCATAGAGCTGATACAGAAGACTATTGGGCTGATTGTGCTGATGATTTAGAGGCTAGAAGGAGGCACTATGGCAGATTCTCCTTACAATTAATTGAAGAACTCGGACTATATCAAGTTCCTGAAGGGCTAAAGGATGACAACTCTGATCCATACTCGTATGAGTATGAAAATGTGGTTAAGCACACTCCTTTAGAGGCCATGGATTGGAACAGGAAAGAGATGGATGACCTGGCTGAGATCCTTGCTCCAGTTTTAGTCAGGACCAGGGTTTGGTTTGACAGGAAAGTTCGAGAGTTCAGGAGGCATGCAGGAGAATCCTCTTCTAAGGATGCTTCAACACCAAGAAGAGAAGCATCTATTCCAAGGTCGGAAACACCAGTGAAGACCCCTCCTGCCTCGTCAACTCAGGAACCTACACAATCTACTCCGTCCTCATCCACCCAGGTATATAAGAAGAAACTCAAAGAAGTAAAGAAAGAGCCTGTGGAAAATGACCCTCAAAGAAAGTAGGTAGAATTGCCTATGGGACCAGAGAACATCATTGTCCTTAGTGAAAGTGAAGAAAGCGAAGTACCAGCTCTTGCAAGTGCTCCTGAAGATCCGGCTGATAAAGATAAAGAAGTCCAGAGCACTGAGCTTCCAGGTGCTATTGATTCTTATGCCACAATTTCCCTCAGTTCCCCATTCACATCTTAACCTGAGACCACAGCTACATAGACCTTGAGCGTCATGAGCTCTCGGTCTCTTGGTCCCCTTGCCCCTCCTGTTGATTCCTCATCCTCTTTTGCGTGGGTGCAACCTTTGGTTGACAAAAGGAAGAGAAAATCTTCTTCTCAGAGCTCAGGACCAAATTTTGATGCTGTCGCAGCCTTGTTGGGCAGCACTTCTTCTCGTGCCAAGAAAGCTAGAACTACCTCCAGAATAGTGTCTGATGCTCAAGGTCAGCAATTCCTGGAGATTGCTAAGCCTACAGTAGACAAATCAGAATCAGACTTGCTGGCATCTGACTTGGAGCTTTCAAGAATCCCAATGGGGGAATCTACTCCTGAAGGTGAGATTCACAACCTCAAAGAAACAGTCACAAGAGTCATTGGGAGGGTAGAGAAAGGGCAACAAACTATTGAACAGTTGGAAGAGCAGGCCCAAGTTCTCACAGGTTTCATCAAGTCTCTTTTGTCTAAGGACAAAGTTCTGGACCCTACCCCCTTGACTACTCTCCCTCCTCCTGTAATTCTCAGCCAAGATGAAGTGCAGAGTATTAAAGATATGCACAAGTATTTTGTCTATGGAAAATCTATTGAAGCCATGGTGGATGACATGCTTGTTGCTGGGTTAAACTTCATCGGTGAAGCTTTCAAACTCCATGAAAGGTGAGTAATGTGCAACTGAAGCTCTCCTCCACTATCAACACCATGGATAAGGAGCCCAAAATCTGGAGCAGTTGCATAGTAGACCTTCACCTTATGGGACAAACAGACGAGAATATTTTGCTGGCGAATAAAGTTTTTGATGATGAAAAGGACAACCTATCGAAGTCCTGGGTCTACAGTGTGGATTGGAAGATCAGAGTCTTGGAGGAGGCTTTGGGAGAAATGAAGAATAGCTGGCAGAAGGGTGAAGCCTTCAAGACATTGGTTGCCTCGGCTTTCAAAGATATACACTGTCATCTTCAAGATGACACTTCAGGTGCTTCCCTTTCCTTACAAGAGATCAAAGCTCAGTTCAGAACTTTTGTAAAAGACAATTTATTCAAGGAAAGCTCCATCTCCAAAGAAAAGATGAAGGATATCTTCTCTCTTCAATCTTCCATTGAAGAAGCAAGTAAAGATTATCATACTCATGTCGAGTTTGATAAAGAGATGGAGAAGTTTCTAGGATTTTGGACTCAGTCTGCAGCCAACACGTCAGTCCCCCGTGGCAGAGACATAGCTTAGGCGTTGAAGAGATTCAGACAGCGGATTCTGAAGTCAGTGGGTCCCTCTCAGTGACTGGCCACCTGTCTTCTTCCCCGTTCTTTTCTCTTCTTCCCTTTCTTTTCCATTTTCTTTGTAAAAGGTTGAGGTATTGCGGTTGGCATTCCTTAACTATTCTTGGTTAAAAGAAACGGTTACGAAGAGTAAATGACTTGTAATCTATATAATGGCTGTCCTTACGCCATTCCAAGGGAGGAAGAACTTGGCATATTTTCTAAAAGTGTAAATAGATCAGAAAGAAATCAATACAAAAGGGCTTTCCATTTCTCATCTATCTAATCACTGTTATCTCTGTGTTTTCTTTTAAATTTCATGAAAATCATTTGTTTCTAGTTCGTTAGTCTCACTGATTGCATATTTTCAAATATTGTGAGTATAGTGATCTTGTATAACCAAGAAGGAACTTTGTGTCCTTGATTAATAAATCTGAAGGAGGTTATTTACAGAACTTTGTGTCTGATAATCTCACCTAGTTCATCCAATGCAAACGATCTTGTTTTAAAATTCACTGCAACTTCGTATACATGAAGGATTATTCTACAATCTATAATTCTGCATGTTGCTTTTCTGCTTATCCTCATATTCCCTTTCCTCAGTCCTTTTGTAACTGATGATCCTTGTGGGAACACTTTCGTAGTATCCCAGTTCAACCATAAAATCATGTTCTGTATATTTGTAAATAAGTTCATCTCTGAATAAGGGAACCTCTCCCATCAAAGAGGAGGGACTTCTTGTCCCCTGACTGTTTCTCTTCTTAAATGTCCTATTTGACGACCAACAGCTCTGGCATCCAAATCTTGTTCCTTTTGAAATCACAATAGATGTTTTCAATATATGAATTATATCCAGATTTGACAATGTATTCCCCATCACTTCAGTTGTTCCAAACAAGTTCATCCTTAACTACAATTTTACTCAGGGGTATGTTATCCATCTGCACTTGTAATAAGAAGATTGTGATATTTATCTCATCAATTTCCACCTCAAGCTATTTCCATTTTTTTTATTACCCTCCATTTCAATGTAGTCTTTGACTTAAGTTCCATAATTTTTCTCTAGAATATCTTTGAAAAAACCAAATTTATCATTTAGTTTGAGGATAGTCCAGTTATCACACTAGAATTGAATAACTCTGCCATTTACCACCTTCCATTTATAGCCTTATTTGATAAAATTCCTAATTTTTATCAAATTGTTCCAAAAAATAGACCCTTGAGCTAACTAGTCATCATGAAGGAAAAAGGTCATAGTTTGCTGAACTAAATACTTAGCCTTAATTAGATCAATCCAAGGTTTCTCCTCACTAAGCATTCTCCAGCCCATTTTTGCAATCAAGGCCATATTCATTTTTATAATATCCTTTATGCCTAGCCCACCAATTATTTTAGGAGTACATACTTGATCCCAAACCACCAATGGTATCTGAATATTTCCTCCATTCTCTTCCATAATAAATGCTTCTGAATCCTTTCAATTTTATCCCTAAAGACAATATGAATGTTGTATAGAGACATAATGTAAATAGGTAAATTTTCAAGAGTGGTTTTGATTAGCAGACATTTTTCGGCATTAGAAAGTATGGCCCCTTTCCAACCAGCCATTTTCTTTTGAAATATTTCAAGTAAACCATTCCAAACTATGGTAGAAATATTTTTGGTTCCAAGAGGAATACCTAGGTAAGTAGTGGGTAAGGAATTGATTTTGGATCCCAGAATTTGAGCAATTATTTTTTGTCTTCCCAGAGGAGTATAAAAAAAAAAGATGAAACTCTTATCAAAATTAATCTCTTGCCATGAGGAAACCTCATAAAATTTCAGAATAGGCTTAATAATCTTAGCTTCAAGGATAGAGGTCATCAACAGAAAAATTGTATCATCCACAAATTGCTAATGTGAAGTTTCTTGGTTTGTAGAAGTAGGCCTAATTCATTTTAGAAGACCATCATTAACGACATTGGTAATGGATCTTCTGAGACTATCCACTATTAATATGAAGAGAAAATGGCATATAAGATCACCCTGTCTTAATCCCCTACTACTGTCAAAGAAGCCCACCGGCTCACCATTCACCACCATAGAAAATTAAGTAGTAGAAAAACATGCCTTAATGATTCTTCTCAATTTATTAGGAAAACCAAATTTAGCCAAAACATTGTCATGGAAATACCAAGATACTTTGTCAAATGCCTTATTCATATCAAGTTTTGTAACCATGCTAGCTCTTTTATTATTATCCATACAGTGAATGATCTCATGCACCATGATCACCCCATCTTGAGTTATCCTACCTTTTATGAATCCACCTTGCTTCTATGAGATCATATCATTTAAAATAGTCTAGATTCTTGTAGCAATAATCTTAGTAAAAATTCTATAAATAACGTTGACCAAACTAATGGGGCAGAAGTCCTTGAAATATTTAGCATCCAATTTTTTTTTGGGAAAGAACAATGTAGTTTTTATTAAGCTCTTTTAAGAGATTACCAGTTCTATAGAACTCATTCACTACCCTTAGAAATTCATCTGAGTAGATTTCCCAAAACTTCTATAAAAAATTAGCAAAAAAACGTCAGGGCCTGGTACCTTATCCTCTTCAAGAATAAAAATAGATCTTTCTAGTTCCTCGAAAGTGAGTGTTTCAGAAAGTTCTTTTAGTTTTTTCACATCAATTCTATCATTCAGAATGGATTCTAATAGAAAAGAGACAACCTCTTCATTTCCACACTATTCTTCTTGAGCATATTTTCATAAAATCTGAGAGCTTCATCCTTTATATCCTTAGGGCCTTTGATGAAAACACCATTTCCTTTCAAAGATTTCATTATCCTAATGCAAGATCTATGTTCCATGGTGGTCATATGAAATAATTTTGTGTTTGTGTCCCCCTCTTTCAGCCAAATTACCCTAGATTTAAGCCTCTAGAAATTTTCTTCCCTACTACAGACCATATGCAGCTTAGATAAAATATTTTTTTCCACTAATTGATCCTCTAAAGACATTCCCTTTGCAGTAATTTGAAATTCTAATTCTTGTATTTTTTTCTTTAATTCCTTTTTCCTGACAAATCTATTGTCAGATACGTCTTTATTCCATTTTGTAACTTACTTTTTGACATTTTTTAATTTATGAATTAATCTAAATTGAGCAGTTCCTTCACCATCCCAATTCCACCATTATTTAATTCTATCAAATATGTCATCATGTTCCATCTACATATTTTCAAATTTAAAAGAGATATGTGTTGGTTTAGCCTAGTTGAAAATATTTAAAACAATCGGATTATGATCGGAACCAATTCTTGGAAGAGAGGAAAGATGGAAGGATTGATGCAAAATCCAATTGGCAGAAATTAATTCTCTATCAAGTCTAAGATTAATCATTTCACTACCCACTCTTATTTTTGTACAAGTGAATTGATTACCATGAAGTTCCACATCCATGAGATTTGAATCAGAGAAAAAATCATCAAATTCATCCATGCCATTGGAGAAAGTAGGTTTACCCCCTTTTTTTTCAATAGGATTTAAAGGGGAGTTGAAGTCACCCATAACTAGTCAGCTTTCATTCTTGTGTTGACTTCCAAAGAGCTTTAGATAATTCCAGAGCTTCCTTCTCCCATTTACAGAATTAGGTGCATAGATATTTGAAAGGATCCAAGTGAAATTATTATCAATAACATATAATTGAATAACAAGATGATGGTTGGTGTCATAGATTACCATACCATTCAAACTCTTCTTATCCCAAAAAGTATCTAAGCCACTTCAAGCTCCCTGAGAATCGACAACAACAATTTATGAGTTGTCCCAAAAATTATTTTTGTAATTTTTAGGGGTATTTTAATTCATTTTAGTTTCTTATAAGATAAAAATGCTAGGCGTACTTGAGATTATTAACTCATTAAGTATTCTTTGTTTAGAGTTTACATTCATCCCTCTTATGTTCCAAGAGATTATCTTCATCTAAATAGTATGGGGGATGAATTTTCCAGATGGCTCAACTGACTCTCAGTTCCATCTACAATATCTTTTTATGTTTTCTTTTTTCTATGCTCCTTCTTTGAAGGTATTCCTTTTTTAGATCCATTTCCAAACTCTATTATCCTTCTAGTAGATGATATAGTTATTCTAGAAGTTAAAGCACCCCAGTTATATTTTTTCTTTTTTTATAATTATATAGTGTATATGGGATCTCCTCAAAAGCCTTGACTCTTTTTTCTAGATTTAACCTCTATAAACCCATTGATCAAATCAGTTTCATCATCAGAAGGTGGCTTGAATGGTGTTACTTCTCCTTCCTCCTTCACTCCTTGTTCTTGACTCTTGTATGACTACGAGATTGTTTCTTTATTACTTGAAAGAGGTTTCCCATCTTTAGGTGAGAGATTTTCTGTCAAAGAGAAGATTTCCTTCATTAGTAGGTTTTGTTCCATATTTTATTTTCATCATTTAGATCTTCCTCTATGATGTATAAGGGATAATTCTCACCCCTCTATCTCCCTTCTATCCTTGATTCTGATATGTTCTTAATTTCACGACTCAACAATCCAATTTGATCTTTCCTATTCAAAAGGTGCTTTGAATCTTTGCATAAAAGATTCACTCTTACTATAGTGATATTCTCATCAACCTCCAAAATCACCTTCACAGGTGTCTCCATTGCTACATATTCTTTTACATTTGGTAATACATGTGACTTAATATTAATCATGTTATTGTATAGCTTTTTTCTAAATTTTTAGTATAAAATTTATAAATTTTGACTTTGATTTTTACAACTAGTGGTACTATATTACACATTACCACTCACATTCATTATTTTATCCACAATCATGGGCTTCTTTCCCTAATGGATTTCAATAGTTGTATAGCCTAGTGGCTATTGTGACGTAATTTTTTTTACATGCTTAAATTCAAGTATTGACTAGAATGGGAAGTTAGAAGTTGGTGATCGCACTTCAATGTGTAATCAAGTGCAATTCCAAGTTAAAAAACTCACACTTAGACATGAAAATGATATTTCATCATAGAGCGAGAGATTCGTGGCCTCGTACATCTATGAAGTGTGATCCCTCACATGTTGAAGTGTGATCCCTCAAACATCTACATGTGATACCTCACACAAAAAAGTACGAGCATTTTCAAGACAAATTGTGAATTCACACTTGGAATAGCGATCACTTGCATATCGAAGGGATTATTTTTGCCTACCATTGTAGTAAAAATTTATCTATAACCTATCGGCCTGTTGTCTCCCAAAAACTACTCTATGTTTTCATAGCCAAATTCAATTTTTTTGAGCTCATGCCCTTCGTTGGTGTTTAAGCTAAATTAGAGGTTCAAGAAATTAGCAAAATTCGTTCCCTAGAGCTTTTCAAACCTCTGCTTTTCTCATTTTTAGAAATTCTCTATTTCCCGATCTGTGCACCTAATATCCTCTTTGCAACCTCTATTTTTGATTGAAATTGTTCACTTGTTCTATGGCCTAGGTCGTCAAATCATTATTTTTCCTCCATGCCTCTAGTTCATGAAGGAAATTTGAAAATTGGACCCAAAACAATGATTTTTTCTTCTTTTGCAAATTTTTCATAGTCGAGATGATGGGTTTTTTTTCCCCATAAAATTTTGACTCCAATGAATGTAGGTATGTGGTTAGATCCTATTTGAAGGGGAGGAATGAGATTTTTGGTGAACTTAACACTTTTGGTCACTTTTGGCAAAAATTGTAAATTTGCCCCACGACTGCGATCAAGCTATAAAGGAAAAATTCAAAGTTTAAGCCCGCTGTTGAAAAGTCAAAGAAGATGAGCGGGCCATCGGGGCACTTTTCGAAATTTAACCAAATTCCCAAAAGTCAAGTAAAATTTTGAAAATGCTCCATGGCTCCACCAAGGTCTCTGGCCCGAAGTTGAAAAGTCAAAGTAGAAGAGCGGGCCAACAGAGGAATTTGTGTTTTTGATCCTTTTTGTAAAAAAGGAAAAAAGTTAAAAAATGATCCACAACCCTGATCAAACTATAAAGGAAAAAGTCAAGGTGAAGCCCACCGTTGAAAAGTCAAAGTGAGAGAGTGGGCTAACAAAGGAAATTGAGGTTTTGAGCCTTTTTCCCAAAAAGGTTAAAAATTTTAGAAAGGATTTGTGACCCCATCTCTTACAAGAATGTGCCATGTTTCTTAGTCAAATCAGAGCATAGGGCTGATGGAGGAAATTGAATTTTTTAGCCTTTTTCCAAAAAAGGTTAAAATGTTGAGAAAAGGGCCACGACCCCATTTGCAATTAGAAGCAACCACGTGTCTAGGTTGAAAAGTCAAAGCGGGGATGCGGGATAATTTGTTCTAAATTTCCAAATCTCTAAAAAATCACAAAATGCAAAGGGCTTCCCCCGTAATAGCTCCAATCCCTTCCTACCACATGGACAGCTTGATTTCAGAGTTAAAGGATCAAATCTAACGGTCTGTATTTAAACTGGAAAATTGAATGTAATAGTTACTTTGCAATATCTAGTTTTAACCCACCACAAGTGTTTTCTTCACAACAGAGGGATTTGAAAAGGTGTTGAGGATTTCTAAAGATGTAACAGTTTCTTGCAAATAATATAATGGCTTCTCAATGTCATTCCAAAGGGGTGATTGAATTTTGAAAAAACCAGAGTGCTCTGTACCTGGAAAAGACAAAAAACACCATTCTTCTACTATTTTCTCTTCTTCCTCAAATTTATTCCATTCTCAAGCTACTTAAAAACTCTACTCGAGCTTCAATAAGAAAAAAGGTATCATTTCCTCCTTGATTGAGGAATTAATTAGTACTTTATGACCAATGAGTCTCATTTGGTCTTGTAGCTTATCTTGTGGATTTGCTTTTCTTCTGATTATAAATTCATGTAAATGAAGTTTCTAATTGATGTGTGTGGGAATCTAATATTCTAACCACAACATTAGTTTTTTCTACCTCCATTCTCACTCCCTTTTCCCTTCTCAGAAAAATTTCTTCTCTAGTGAGAAATTGCTAGCTTTTCCATAGGGACAATGAAGTGCCCTTACTAGATATTTGGTCAAAAGACCAACATTGAAATCCACTTTTTCACACATGTACATATGGAAGCTACACTATTCAAGTAGAGGGAATTAAATTCCCATAGTATTGGATTGAAACCCACCAATTTTTCGACAAGAAAATTTTTCTCACCAATAGTTTCTGGTGCCCACCGTGGGGCAGATTTTGTAGCATCTGCACCTAAAAATGACCTCAAGGTCATAAAATACACAAAATATTCTAGAAGAAAAGTTCCTGGAGATTGAATAATCACATAGACTACATGGATGTACATCATGGCTATTCTAGGAAATCCTCCTGTTGAGATACCTGATTTACTCTTTCACATCCAAGAAGAAATTGCTTCCAATATGAGAGAAGCTATTTGGCATAAGAGACAAATTTTCAATGAATACTTCATTTCCATAAGGACTCTAGTCCTAGTTGAGGAACATTCTATCAAACTGGAAAGGCAGAGACAAATTCTAGCACCCCAGAGGAGAGCATAAACTTTCAAGTTGGCTGATTAAAGATACTCCCAAAAACTAAGGAAAGGAGGAAAAATTGATCCCACATTTGAAGAGCTTGAAAGAGAGGCAATTTCTGAGGAGGAGATAAGGTCTCAGTTTTAATAAATAGAAAGACTCCAAATCGAAGTAGAAGAAAGAGAAACAAAAGAAGAAGCCTTAACAAGTCTGGAGGATAGAAACACGAATAGAATGGGTGATCATGAGTGTGAGTAATGCAGGCCCAATGTACCATGGGGGAGAAATAATGGTCCAATGGCTTTTGCTCAACCACTCCATGAGCTCCCAAGAGGTTCGAGAAAGAACTTCCCAAAATTGAAAGGGGATGGTTCTCAGTAACTAGAAGAACTTGTAGTAGCATTCATCACTGTTTGTGGAGTGTTGGGAGTTGAAGATGAAGATTTTTCAATTAGCCTCTTTATCGAGTCACTCCAAGAAAATTTTGTTGAATGGTTCTACATGTTTCCCTAAGATTTGTCACATGCTCGGAAGATATAAGAAGTTCTTTTGAACATAGGTTCAAGAGCACTGAAGATTGACAGGACCTACTGGTCCAATTGGTTTAGATGAAGAAGGAGACCTCTAAATCAATGAGATATTTTATAACAAGGTATGATAGGTTGACAAGGAAGATCCCAAAAGATGTGTTACCCTCTGAAAAAAAATTGAAAATATTCTTCATCAGTGTTTTTCCACCAGAAGTTGGTTTCTTCCTCAGAAGAGCCCAACAAAGAACCTTGAGGGATGATAAATACTTTACAATTGAGACTGATGATGACCAATTTATTTTTGGCAAAGTGAAAGGACCAAATGGGAACCAAAAAGGTCAAATTTCAAATCTAGTCACCACTGATCCAATGTTCCAAAAAATGGAAAATGACCTAGTTGCTTTGAAGAAACAGTTGTCACAAATCATAATGAGGAATGCTCCAAGGAGATAAAATCCTCATGATAGACCAAGAATTACTCCACCTCCTCATAGGCTTGCTCTTAAAGTACCATCAGTCAATGTTTTGTGTGACACTAGAGAATCATAAGAAGGAATAGACATTGAGAAAACTGAAGAAGAAAGCATAGACAACTAGGAAAACTATCTTGAAATTGAAGAGGTTGGAATGCACAATGGCTTGATTGAATATGTTGATGATGAGAAGGAAGGTGATGAAGAAGCTCCTAGTTTTTCATGTGCTATTTTCACTCATGCACAATTTAAGAATGGTGTTTCAGCCTTAGCAGTTGTAACTGAGAGTAGGAATAACAAATAAGATAGCTCTTCAAAGCCTCCACAAAACAAGATCATCAACAAAGGATCACCATTACCACCTTCCATGGAATCAGCCAAAGAGAAACTAGATTCACTGGTTGTTAATGATCACACTACTATGCCAAGTAAGTCATTTGATTCTCCTCTCAACCCAAAAGTTGTTAAGAGAAATTCTCTTCTTAATATTGGTTCTACAAGAACATCTAAATTTCAATTGAGGTCTACACCCTCACCTCCTTCCAAGCCAATTTCTACATTTGAAAAGGATAACCCAACACCAAAAGTAACAAAACCTCTACCATTTAAGTTATCATTCATTGCTAGAACCTCTTCCTCACCTACCATAGCTCCATTTGACTTTGTGGAGCATGTAAGGAAAACCAAAGTTCAGCTCTTTGAGATTGAATACCTATAAAAACATCCTACCTAATTTGACAGATTCGTCAAGTTAGTCTAGGGTGGTAACCCTTCACCCCATATCTCTAATTCTAAAGGCTTATTTCCCACACCATCCATACCACCTTCTCAAAACATGCTAGCCCTCAGTGCCTCCAACACCAAAAGAGTTGAGACTTTTTACCTGTCACTTCTCATCAAAGGCTTCTAGTTGAATAATTGTATCATAGAATCTGGAGCCTTAGATAATGTGATGCCAAAAAATTTTTAAAATTATCTTTGCCTCACTTTGACCTAGGTAAATGGTGCATGCTACTCAATCAAATCCAAAAAAGTTTCATTGGTGGGAAGGATTAAGGATGCTCAGGTTGCACTAGTTGATTACCTTGACTAGAAGATACTCTTGACCATTTTGGTGGAAGATATCCCAGTATCTTTTGGTATGATTTTGAGTAGATGTTTTTGCAGGTACGTAGGTGGAGAAATTAAAATGGATTGGTCATCCACAACTATCCCAATGAAAGGAGAAATGAAGAAGCTACTACCAGACATGAAAATGAAATTTACAGTAAGGAAATCTGATGGTCTAAGAGCTAATATCCTCTTTCATGATTGTGGGCTAGGAAACTACTTCCTTACATCACAAAAGGAAGAGAACTTGTCACTCCTCATGGAGGAAGAAGAACATCAGATTTGGACAATGGAGTTTTATGGCAGTCATTCAAGAGTAGGTTCAAGAGTTGGTATAATATTATACTCTCCCTCCAATGAGATATATCCTTTTTCCTATAAGCTGCAATTTGATAATACAAACAATACTGCAGAGTATACAGCATTTCTCTTAGGCATGAATGCAGTAGAGGACATGGGGATCAAGAAGTTGAGATCCAAAGCTAATGCTGAGATTGTGGTGAAGCAGGTCCACCAACAATATCGGGTAAAAAATCCAAGGCTCAGGCACTATAGAAACAGAGTGTGGGACTGAATTGAATCCTTTGATGCATTCTCAATTGAAGCAATCCCTAGGGAGAATAATGAAAAGGTTGATTCTCTAGTAGTGTTAGCTTCCTTATTGACACCTCACCCTTCTTTTGGAAAAGATAAGGTGACCATTGAGATGGTTTTCAAACCTAGTGTACCAGATAATGCAAATCACTGGAAGGTATTCAATGATGACATTCAGAACCTAGCCTTCTTATAACAAAGGGATAACTTCAATAATTTTTTCTTTAAAGGAAGTGAAAACCCACACCGTGAATCAGTCCCCAAAGAAAAGAAGGAAGGAATTGAGGAAATTGATGAAGAGAGGGTAATTAAACTGAAAGGAAACAAAATCCCCAAAGGCCTTATTTATTTGGAATATCTCTTTGACAAGCATGATAGGTTCATCCAAGAGAAAGAAAAATAGTCTTCTCGGTGCTCATCTAATTTCGATCAAGAAAATATTGGCACTTAAGAGAATCCATGGATGGTTAACATTGGTAAATGTTTCTTACTAGAAGAGAAAAGAAATTTTTTTTCTCTACTAAAAAATTACTTAGATGTCTTGGCCTACTCCTATGATGAACTCAAGTCTTTTAAGCCAAAGGAAATGCATCATTTCATTCCATTGAAGCAAGGAGCTAAGCCCTTTAAGAAAAAAAGCCCGTATAATCCAAAGATTGCTGGTGTTATCAAAGAAGAGGTGACAAAGATGCTCAATGCTAGAATCATCTTCCTCATCCACCATTCAACACGGGTGGCTAACAATTTGCCAGTAAGGAAGAAGAACAGGGAAATAAGGATTTGTGTAGACCTCTGAAATTTAAATCAGGCATCTCTCAAGAAAAACTACCATCTTCCAATCATGGATCATATTTTGTAAGCAGTCACTAGATTTGAGATGATCTCTTTGCTTGATGGATTCTCATGGTATAACCAAATCAAGGTGGCAGAAGAGGATTGCAACAAAATAGCCTTCATAACACCCTGGGGCACTTTTTCCTACAACAGAATGCCTTTTGGCTTGATCAATGCTAGGGCCACTTTCCAGAGAGAAATGAACTTGGATTTCAAAGATTTGAAATATTTCATTGTCATTTACCTTTATGGCCTCATGGTTTTCTCAAAGAGGAGGGGAGACCATATCAGTCATTTGGAGCAAGTCCTTGCAAGGTGTAGGAAGCATGGCATTTCTATAAATCCAAAGAAGTGCATTTTTTAAGTCACAGAAGGTAAGTTACTGGGACACATTATGAACAAACATGGATCACACATTTATCCTGAGAGGGTCAGAGCTATCCAAGCATTATCATTACCAACCAGCAAAAAGGGATTTCATTCATTCTTTGGAAAGGTAAAATTCTTTCTTCATTTTATACCTGAGTTTTCTAAACTAACTAAGCATATAACTTCCACGATGAAGCCTTGAGAAAATTCAAGTGGAATAATGAGGGAAAAATAGAATTTGAGAATATCAAGAAAGCCATTGCCAAAGCTCCAACTCTTATATCTCCAGATTTCAACAAGGAGTTCATCATGTATTGTTATGCATCAGAATATACATTCTCTGTTGTCCTTGTGTAGAGAAATGATGAAGGATTGTAAGTACACATTGTTTTCATGAGTTGTCCTATGAAAAATTATGAGCTAAAGTACAACCAACTGGAGAAGCATGCCTACATAGTGGTTAAAGTTGTTAAAAGTTTTAGATTCTACATTCTCAATTCCCATAAAGTGGTGATGGTCCCTGGAAGTACAATCAAGTCCATTTTGACTCAACAAGATCCTAGGGCTAAGAGAGGAAGTTGGATTGTAAAGACCCAAGAGTATGACTTGGAGATTAGGCCCTCTAATCTGGTAAGATTAAATGGTTTATGCAAGATGATTGATGAAGATGAATCTCTCAAATCTCAGTAGGGATAAAAGGATGATGTTTTCCCAACCTATTTGGAAGACAATCCATAAGTGCTCTTTGTCACCACTACTAATGAGTGGTATGCAGATATTTCTTACTACCTCAGTTATGGAGAATTTCCTCCTCATTTTGAATACAAACAAAGAAGGAAACTAAAAATAAAGGCATCCAAGTTTGTGATTTGGAATCATGCACTTTATAAGAGGGGCTTGGATGGTTGTTTCCTCAAGTGTGTAAACAAGGAGTAGCAAGAAAAGTTACTCAGGGCATATCATTATCAAGCTTGTGGTGGAAATTTCTTAGCAATGGTCACTACGCATAAGATTATCAAGGGGATATATTATTGGCCCTCCATCTTTGTAGATACTCAAGACTGGGTTTCCAAATGCAAAGCATGCAAACAATTTGTTAGAAAGCCACAACTAGTTGCACTATCACTCAGGCCTGTTGTGATTGAGAAACCATTTCAGTAATGGGGGCTAGATTTTATTAGTGTTTTGAATCCTCATTCTAGTACAAGGAATACTTATGTACTCACTATAATTGATTACTTAACTAAATGGGTGGAAGCCATTCCAACCAAGAAAGCCATCTCTGAAACAGTCTGCAACTTCATCAAGGAGAATATCATTGTCCATTTTAGAGTACTAGAAAAGATTGTTGTTGACAATGCAACCTATTTCTCCTCAAAGGAGCTCACAAAGTTTTGTTATGGTTTTGGAATCTTGTTATCTCACTCTTCTGACTACTACCCATGGGGAAATGGTCAAGCTAAGTACAGAAATAAGAACATTGTGACCATTGTTTGTAAGATGGTAGATGAGAATCAAAGGAACTAGCACAAGAAGTCGTAGGATGCATTGTGGGCTGATAGGATCACTCTTAAGAAGGCAATAGGTATATCACCTTTCCAAATGTTGTATGGAATTGAGGAAGAGATTCCTATCACAATCAAGATGCTAACTCTCAAGTTGCTGCAAGAAATAGAAGATGGTCAGTACAAAGACTCCATTTACAAGAGGATCCTCTTCCTAGAGAAGCTAGAGGAAAGCATATGCCAAATGGTGGATAGAATTAAAGAACATCAGTTGAAAGTGAAGATAATTTTTGACAAGAAGACCAAAGCAAGGAATTTCAAAGTTGGAGATTTGGTCTTGCTATGGGAAAAAAGAAGAGAACCAAAGGGCAGCCATGGAAAGTTTGATTCATTATGGCTCAACCCATTCCAAATCCATGGATCTTTTGGTGAGAACATTTTTTTCCTCTCTTACTTGGATGGAAAGCCATTAGAATTTCCTTGAAGTGGGAAATAACTGAAATTGTATCATCAGTGAAAGCAGGTTGTCCCCCGCCCTATATCATAGGTGATTTGCATAGGTGTGTTTTTCCTTTTATGCTGCATAGTTTTGGTTTTAGTTTTTGTTCGATTTTGGTTGTGTGTGGTTTGGCCTGTGTGTTTCCTACTTATTTCATTCTTTCTTAGAATTATACATGACTCTGTAAGGCCCAATGGATAAGCAACTAGTCAACATAATATTATTTGAAACTTGAGATTATGGATCCTCGCGTTGCGCCCTAGTAATGCCCAGTTCACGTCATGTCTCAAAGCTAGAGCCAATTGTTGTCTCCCGAAAACCACTCTACGTTTTCATATCCAAATTCATTTTTTTTGAGCTCATTCCCTTCATTAGTGTTTAAGCCAAATTAGAGGTTCAATAAATTAGCAGAATTCATGCCCTAGAACTTTTTAAACCTCTGTTTTGCTCATTTTGAGAAATTCTCTATTTCCTAGTCTGTGCACGTAATATCTTATTTCCAACCTCCATTTTTGTATTAAAATTGTTCACTTGTTCTATGTCCTCAGTAACCAAATCATTTTTTTGCCTCCATGCCTCTGGTTCATGAAGGAAATTTGAAAATTGGACTCAAAATGATGAAGTTTTCTTCTTTTGCGTATTTTCCACAATCGGGATGATGATCGTCTTTTCCTCGTCAAATTTTGACTCCAATGAATATAGGTACGTGGTCAGATCCTATTAGATGGGGAGGAGTGGGATTTTTGGTGAACTTAACACTTTTGGTAAAAATGGTAAATTTTCCATGCGACCCCGATCAAGCTGTAAAGGAAAAGTCAAAGTTGAAGCCCACTGTTGAAAAGTTAAAGAAGATGAGCGGGCCATTGGGACACTTTTGGAAATTTAACCAAATTCCCAAAAGTGAAGTAAAAGTTCTAAAATGCTCCGTAGCTCTGCCAAGGTCTCGGGCCTAAAGTTGAAAATTCAAAGCGGAAGAGCGGGTCGATGGAGGAAATTGTGTTTTTGATCCCTTTTGTAAAAAAGGTGAAAAGTTAAAAAATGATCCACAGCCCCGATTAGGCTATAAAGGAAAAAGTCAAGGTGAAGCCCACCATTGAAAAGTCAAAGTGACAGAGCAGGCCGGCGAAGGAAATTGAGGTTTTGAGCCTTTTTTCCAAAAAGGTTAAAATGTTTAGAAAGGAGCTGTGACCTTGTCTCTCAGCAAAACGTCCCATGTGTCCTAGTAAAATTAGAGCAGCAAGATGGTAGGGGAAATTGAGTTTTTGAGCCTTTTTCCAAAAAAGGTTTAAATGTTTAGAAAAGTGCCGCATGTCTAATTTAAAAAGTCAAAGTGGGGGTGCGGTCGAATTTGTTCCAAATTTCTAAATCTCTAAAGAATCACAAAATACAAATGGATTCCCTCGTAACTACTCCAATCCCTTCCTGCCACATGGACGGCCTGATTTTAGAGTGAGAGGAGCAAATCTAATGGTCTGTATTTAAACTAGAAAATTGAATGTAACGGTTGCTTTGTAAGATCTAGTTTTAACCCGTCACGAGAATTTTATTCACAACAGAGGGATTCGAAAAGGCATTGACGATTTGTGAAGTTTTAACAGTTTCTTGTAAAGAATATAATGGCTTCTCAACGTCATTCTAAAGGGGTGATTGATTTTAAAAAAACTAGAGTGCTCTGTACCTGGAAAAGACAAAAAATGCCATTCTTCTTCTATTTTCTCTTCTTCCTCGAATTTCTTCCATTCTCAAGCTATATACAAACTCTGCTCAAGATTCAATAAGAAAAAAAAGAATTTTTACCTCCTTGGTTGAGGAATTAATTTGTAATTTGCAACCAATGAGTTTTATTTAGTCTTGTAGCTTCTCCTGTGGATATTTTTTGCTTCTGATTATAAATGCATGTAAATGAAGTTTCTAATTGATGTGTATGGGCATTTGATATTCTACCCACAACATTAGTTTTTTGTACCTCCATTCTCACTCCCTTTTCCCTTCTCAAACAAATTTCTTCTCTAGTGAGAAATTACTAGCTTTGCCATAGGGACAGTGGAGTGTCCCTGTTGGATCTTTGGTCGAATGACCACCATTGAAATCCACTTTTTCACGAATGCACATATGGAAGTTACACCGTTCAAGTAGAGGGATTCAGATTCCCATAGCGTTGGCCTGAAACCCACCAATTTTGTCACAAGACAAATTTTCTCACCAACATGGCCTCTTGGACTTAAATTTAGGGACATCAATATTTTGTCGAAATAACTCATTCATGTATTTAATTCTCTAATTGTATAGCTATGCTTATTTTATGGTATAGAGTTTAGGTTTAGTCTTTATTTGATTAATGATGGTAGTATATACATTGATTCAATTTTGTGTGTTAATTGTTTCTAATATTTTATATCTCACCTAATATTTTAACAATATACGCTTATTTTTAATAATTGTATATAATATTGAGTAGAAGTAACACATGCTACGTTTTTTTTTTATCAATAATTATCAATATTAAAGACTTCATTTCAATTAAATATATGTATGTCAACTTTAAGTTTCAAACAATGTCAAATTTTAGTTTTCATACATTAAAAATTTTGTTATAAAAATGTTACCTTAATTTTAGATCCCGCTAATGTGTGTATAATTTTATCCATAAACCACATAGTGTAGGGGAGAAATTAAGATTTTTATAATACAATAAAAATTACACTTTATTGTAAGGTCAAATGTTACATAATTAATATTGTGCTTCCCTAAACATTAAATGGCCATTAAACCATATAATGTAACATCTGCCACTTAAGAGTATGTTTTTATTTTTTTAGATTTCATTTAATATTAAGTGGTAGAATATTAAATTTTAATACACACAAACTCTATCAAAATTTGTATTTAATGCAATAAAATGGAAAAATGTATACTCATTTTGAAGGTGAAAACACCAAAACAAGGAGCAAATACACAAATGGGGGAAGAAAAAAGTTATAGAAAATTAAAAGGAGTTAAAGCATTGTTATTTTATTTTGAAGAATTTCATTTTATACACCCATTTCATGGTGATTATAAATATTGCATTTATTAGTAGGTAATTAACCAATTTTCAATGTTTCTTCACATGTTTTGATGATTTGATTTTATAGAGTGCAAGACCCCTTGAATATTTATTTTTAGAAAATGGAAAATGAAATTAAGTTTAGATAAAAGATGGATTGCATAAATTATTTCATTTGTGACTGTTTATAGTAACTAATAAATTTGCAAGACATGGAAATATCACCATTTTCCTTATTTTCATGTTTTGAATCCCAAGTTTTCAAATCAACTACAAGAAACTATGCAAACAATATTGTTTTTTCAACACAACTAAGAAAATGTCATGTTAAGGACTTCTACATGCAAAAATTAGATGGAAATAGTGTCTAAAATTTGGAAGAGAATATAAGTGGCACAAAGAAAATGGGTCCTTGCATTCCACATTCAAAAATCAATCTAAATTCTCGATATATTGTTGATGATGTTGATGATTCAAAATTAGATGATTTTTTTTTAATAAACCATGCATATAAAAGAGATAGAAATAAAGAGGAGCTGATGAAAGAATACAAAGAAGAATTGTGGTCAGAATCTGATGTGAAAACATTTATTTCAAAATACGAAGAGGTGTATGAAAATTTAAACCATGGATATATCGGAAAAGAAACATTGGGACAATATGGAATATGCTTTGAATGAAGTTTGTGGAAAAACATTCACTGGGAAGCAATGCAAATATAAGATGAATAGGTTAAAAAATCCTTCAAGAAGGAGAAACAATTGGAAAAAAAAACACTGACAACATAGTTAACATAGACTTTCTATAAAGATATAGATCGCATTACATAGAAAAAAAACAAGGATATTGGTTTTAATGGAAAAGAGAGGGTTAATATAACCACTTTTACTTCTGAAAAAGACACAAGAGGAAAATTAGAAATACCTTCTATCAACATTGAAAATTTAGAAGGAGAAAAGATAGAAACCCCTTTGAATAAAAATGGAATTCAGAGAAAAGATGTGAACTGAAAAATAAACTCTTATGGATATTTGAAAGAGGTAATTGAAAATAACATGCATCTGTTTTGTCAGACATTGAAGGAAATTGAGCAGCGAAGGCTTCAACAAGAGCGTGAAAGAATGGCAACACGGTTTCTGTAGTTCTGGCTGCAGAATGTCTACACACTAAGATTAAAAATGTTGAGGAGAGGCTGATCTGTGGCTAGAATCAGACGTTTGTGAGCATGAGTACGAACGAAGGAGAAAGAACTGGAGGTACTGTCAGTGTTGTTTCTGCATTTCTGGCTGCAGAAAGTCTGCGCAATAAACGAAAGCATGCTGAGGAAAATTAGATCTCTGGCCATAATCAAACGGTTATAAATGAAAATGGGGAAATGCTGGGATCCACACCTATGGCCTAGAATAAGTTGCTTCAAAGCCCTAACTTTAAGGTGGATTCGAAAACTACTGGTCAGTTCACATGGGAAATGGACAACGAGGGTGCCACCTTCCTGAGGGTCCCAGATGGATTTGTTGATAGAGCCTTAAGCAAAGCAAATCTCTCCCTCATTGGTAAGTTTCTTGGCTCTAGACCCAATATTGATTTCATTAGAAAATGGGCTTTGAGAAAGTGGAAACCTAAGGGAGCCCTGAACATTACCATCATGCCAAAAGGATTTTTTCTGGAAAAATTTAATCAGCAAGAGGATTTGGATTCGGTGCTTCTGAGAGGTCCCTGGTGGCTGGGTAACATGGGCCTTTTTTGAAAAAATGGTATCCGTTATTTGATCCTAATACTGAAAATATAAACACCATCCCAATCTGGTGTAGGTTACCAGGACTACCATTGCATTTCTGGGATGATGAAATTCTACTCAATATTGCAAAATCCTTAGGTGCACCTATTGGGTTGGATAGACCCACGAGAAACAGATCCAGACTTGCTTTTGCTCATTTCTGCATTTTCCCTGCTATGGATTAGGAATTTCCAAAGCACATAATCTTGAAATCTAGATTTGGGATATGGACTCAAAAAATTGAGGTTGAAACTTTGAGATGTAAACATTGTCATAGCATTGGACACTCTGACAAAAGTTGTTATAAGAAGAAGACCCCTACTTTGGATGCTGAACAACCTGGGGAGGGCTTAGATCTGAACAAGGATAGTAGGGTTCCAAGCACGGATAGCTGGAATGAAGACAAAGCCCCTAGTCAGAAGGATTTGGAGTTTAATAGAAAAGGAAAAAAACGGGTTTTAGAACTCAAATAAGGAAACATCTCATCTAGCGTCCCAAAGTCACAACAACAGCTTTGCCTGAAGCGTCTAATAAAGAAGACTTGGATAAACCTGTGAAGGTATCCTTGGATAAACCTATTGAAGCATCTAAGAAAGAAGACTTGGATAAATTTGTGAAGGTATCCATTATGGTGAATGAGCAAGATGGCTCTGTGAAGATTAATATAGTCCCTATTGAGCAATTTCAGAGCAGTATTATAGTCGAGAAAGATAATCAGTTGTGCATCACTAAGGAAACTTCGAACAAGGATTGTATGTCTCTTAAAGAACCTTTGAAGAAAAAATCTCCTAGGGGAGATGGTAATGCAGATCTACTTCCTTGTTGCAGCAACATAACAGCAGTTTCACCGACTTGTTTCAGCACCAGATCAGCTGCTACTCACACACCTGATAGGATTCAGAAAGAATGTGAAGAGGGAGAAGTTACGCCTATCATGGATAAGGAGGATCTAGATTCTGGATTCACAATGGTCATTTCAAAAAAGAAAAAAAGAATGAAAGGTTTTGAAATGATCCCAGAATCACTTTACAGTGATAAAAAAAAGAAAAAAGACAATTGGGACACCTTTACATCTAGTACAACTAGATCTTCTGCTGGACGAATAACTGACTTTGGAAGAAGTACAAAAAGAGGAAGACCATCTAAAAAGACTCTTAGATCTAAAAGAACGGAGAGGGACATTACAGATGGAGTTCAGCGTCAGTTGAACCATCAGGCAATTCCAACCACCAATCATTCCAAATGAAGGTTATTTCTTGGAACATCAGAGGCCTAAATGGAAACTCCAAGCAGAGAGCCATCAAGGAGTTACGGGATTCCAGTAATCCTAGTATTTTGATTCTGTAAGAAACTAAGATGAAAGCTAAGACCCTTGAAACTATTAAAAAGAGTTTTTGGGAAAACTCTGAAATGGCGGTTGTTGACTCCCAGGGAGTTTCTGGAGGACTGACTACTCTTTGGGATTATGATTTTTCCTCATGATGAGAGCCTTGTATTTGAAGGCTTATTAAACATTCTAAATGGCTTCTTCCTATTGGAGATAATTCACCAGTGTGGAAAAACTCACCTCCTATTGTGTGATGGTCAACGTGGTGATCAGTGTCCAAAACTAGGAAGGGAAGAGCTCACAAGATTTAGTGGGACTAGAAACTTGTTCTGTCTAACTGGGTTTCATCGATAGTCGAAAGTTCTGTGCATAACTCAGCCACTATGCCCAGGTAAGAAGGCTTCGAGGTGACCTCCAGCCATTCTACTGGTATGGACTCATTGTGCTGAAGCTTTGTTGCTGAAGATGCAGCTTCATCGTCAGATGTGGATTAGCTTCATAGATGGTACACAACATGACCCATGCCGAATAATAGGAAGTGGTTGCTTCCTGAATGTAAGGTTGAACCTCAGGTCAAAAAGGCTCAGGGCTGATAAGCATTCAGTGAACTGGATTCTACAGTCAAGCCTTTTCACCTCTCTTAGCTAACCAGAGTCAGCATCTTTGGGGAGGGGCAATCCGATTGCTAGAAATGATCCCCCAATTGGATCTTCAAACTCACCAGAAGCTCATCCGCATCTTGGTTTTCCATGTGGCGAAATTTGGCCCTTTGAGTAATATGGGCTATGACAAGACAACAAGAATGGTGAGGATGTAGACATTTTCGAAGGCATTGCAAAATTATATTTTTATTTATTGGTTCAAAAATGGTTACAAATGCTTACTGAAGGAAGCATGTCCCAAAGATGGGCTCTATAGGCTCATGCAGTGAGACATAGACGCTCCTATGGGCATTCTACCTTTGTGTTCATCATCTGCATCATAGCCACGTTCAAGTTCTACACGAATCCACCGTGCTTGAGGATCTGGAATGTCAAACCAATGGATACTCCAATGGGGAGATCAGCTCGACGTATGAAGTCTCATCAAAGAGAAGATTCCCAGTGTTGTGGAGCTCGTTGACCATAGGAAAATAACAGTCCAGCAGAGTGGAATCTTCGTATGTCGACTCAAATGCCCAGAGCTATTTGGCTCAAAGTATTGAGACTTGAACACGTAATTTCTTACATCTGACTATTTGTAACTTACGCAGGCTGAGCCTCGTAATCAAGATCTTAGAAGTTTGCTGAAACACAATGGCCGTATCATAAAAGATCCCAATAGCATTAAGAAAGAAGCGCTTGGATTTTTTACCATGTTACTTCACCACATCCAGCCAAAGGAATATCCAACTACCATGCTGTAAAATGCCTATTTCCTTTATGTTGGAGGCCATTCCCCAAAATAAAATTAAGGATCAGAAATTCAGAAGTATCACCAAAGCGGTCACGCTTGAAGAGCTGCAAAAAGCTATGTATTGCTTTAGAGGGTGACAAGGACATCCTGGTCCGGATGGGTTCTCTATAAAAGGATTTTCCAGAAATTCTAGGAAATCTATTCGGAGGATCTTCTCAGAGCGGTGAATGAATTCTATAGAATAACGGGAAATCTTTTAAAAGAGCTTAATAAAACTCACATTGTGCTGGCTCCTAAAAAAATGGATGCTAAAGATTTCCACACAGGACTTCAGACCTATCAGTCTTGTGAATGCCATATATAGAATTTTTACCAAAATTATTACTACTAGACTTCAGCTCATTATGAATGATCTCATCTCAAGGATAGCAGAGTGGCTTCATCAAAGGCAGGATTATACAAGATGGAGTGATTATGGTTCACGAGACCATACATTCCATGGAAAATAATAAAAAGGAAAATATGGTCCTTAAGCTTGATATGAATAAAGTATTTTTGAATTAAGGTCTCTTGGGTTTTCCTTGACAAAGTCTTAACAAAAATTGGGTTTCCGAAAAAATTTAGAAGAATTATTAATGCTTGTATCTCTACGGCCAGATTATCTATGGTTGTTAATGGTGAGCCTATGGGTTTTTTCACTAGCAGCAGAGGACTTAGAATTAAGGGGACCCTATCTCCCCCTTACTCTTCATTATTTTGGCTGACATCGGTAGTAGAACCCAATTGACAAAGTGGTTAAACATAGGCTTTTAAATGGCTCTAAGCCCACTTCCATCAGCCAAGTATGTCTCCCATCAACAATTTGCAGGACGACACTATCCTTCTTCTTCTGGTGTCAGTCATTGAAGCTAAGGCTATCAAGGCTTTAGCATGCAGCTCTATGAATCTACTTTTGGGCAAGAGATTAATTATGATAAAAGCACCATATTATTTTTCAACACTCCTGAGGAAAGGTAGCCCAAAATTGCTAAAATTCTAGGCTGTAAAATAAGTGCACTTCCAGCCACTTACTTGGGCCTCCCTCTCGGCACTAGGAAAGTCTCTTACAAGGTGTTGGATGAATTATTGGAGAGATTCCAAAAAAAATGGCTGGTTGGAAAGGAGACACTTTATCTAGTGCTGGTAAGTACCTGCTCATTAAAAGTACTCTTCAAAATCTGCCCATCTATGTCATGTCGCTCTTCAAGATCCCATCTTCCATTAAAGATAAAATTGAAAGGATTCAAAAAAAAATTTTATGGCAAGGCATGGAAGAGAAGTTGAAATTTCACTTAGTGACTTGGGATAAGGTTTGCACCTCAAAGTTTATGGGTGGTCTGTGTATAAAAGATATTGAGAAAATGAATGAGGCCCTCATTGCTAAAATGGGCTGGAGAATGGTATTCTGAGAAACAACCCTAGATTGATTTAATCAAAGTAAAATATTTAAATCATCAAGATGTGTATTCTTATCTTCAAATATGAGCACCTCCCCTATGGTTCCATTTTTTGGAATAATCTGAATTTTAAGAGCAGAAATTTCATCAATCAGGGCAGTAAATGGAAAGTGGGGGATGGTAGGGACATAAACTTCTGGGAGGATAATTGGTTTAACGGAAATCTCATGGACATATTTGGGGCGGTTAAGGACAATCTCATAAGCAAGTATGGCATTAAAATCAAGGATTATATTGAAGGAAATGGTACCAGCAAGAATTGGAAAAAACTTACTTTGGAGAGAATTGATCTGAAGAAAATTACTTCCTCCCTTTAAGATCAATTAGATCTTATTCCAACTAAGTCAGCTGGATTCCAAGGATGAGCTGGTATGGAATAATTCCAATGATGGGAATTACTCTGTCAAATCTAGATATAATAATTTCTTCCATAATAGTCAAACAAAGTTCAATTGGAACAAGATTTGGATGTCGGAATTAACTCCCAAAATAAGAGTTAGAATTTCCTTTGGCTGAACTATCAAAGGTAGGATTCTTACCACTGACAACTTGATGAGAAGAGGATTTATAATTCCTAATAGGTGCCATCTTTGTAAGAATGATTCTGAGGATATCAGCCACCTGTTCATACATTGTGAATATGCCACCAGAATATGGAGTTTTTCCCTATCTAAATTTGAATCTCTCTGGGTGTTTCTGAAGGATCTTAATCAGCTATGGACTCAATGGAACCCACCCTTCAGGGGAATTGTGTTGAACAAAAGGATCTGGAAGCTGGTTATCCCTCATATAATCTGAAGGATATGGAAGGATAGAAATGATATTCTCTTCAGATATAAGAAGAAAAACTATAAACTTAGTATTATCCTAAAATTTCTAATGGTATCAAAATAAAATATTGCTATATTTAAACCCCCAAGAACAAGAGATATCCAGATAATGAAGAATACATCTTATCCAATTGGCAGATTGGAACTATCAATTAATCAATAGAAATCCCGTGGTATAACATTGATAGATCTTCGTTCAAATGGCATCCTCCTGATTTTAATTGGTATAAGTTGAACTTTAATGGGCCCTCTAAGGGAAACCCTAGGATAGCGGCAGGAGGAGGAGCGATACGGGATCATAAAGGTAATTTGATTGCTGCGTATGCTGGGAAAATGGGAATTCAAACTAATCATTTTGCCAAAGCATTATCTGCACTATGGGGCCTGAGAATTTCCCAGACTCAAAATATTTAGAACCTCATTATTGAAGGGGACTCCCTGAATGTCATTAATCTTCTTAAACAGTGCTCATCTCCTAGTTGGAGCATTAAGGATTTTATCTCAGAGTCCATAAGTATTAGTCATACTTTCAATAACATCAGGATCATGCATACTTACAGGGAGGGTAATAAATTTTCGGATGCGCTGGCTAATTATGGCATTAATGTTAACCTCACTGTTTGGGATAATAATAGCATCCCTAAGCAGCTCCACAACAGCATTCATGCAGATTTCTATACGCAAGCAATATCTAGAGCTGAGTCATGATCTTTGGGTGTGGATCAGCATCAATAATACTCCCACACATGTTGACTTAAAGAATATGATGATGCAAATCATGTCAAATAAACATGTTAGTGTGAAATATATGGGGAACTCCAAGTGGAGTTACATTGATTTGAAAATCGCGCATGCGGGCTGCACTGCGACTGCTAAAAGCTGGATACAAAGCTCCACAGAAACCGAAGACAGTAGTAATGTGATTTATGATAAAAAGTGGGCTATTTCCACATGTGATTTTTTGCAGGCTCAGTTCAGTAGACACGCAAGCCGTTCGTGGGAAAAGCAACGACTCTCATTTCCAATCTTGTGCGGATTATAATAGTAAGAAGCGGATGGGTTTCAGTGCTCACAAGAATTTGGGAATTTGTTGCAATCAGTTAAGCATAGAGAAGATGGGGGGACCTCCATGCCAAATTGAGCCAAGTGCGGACCTGGACTGGAAGGATAATATTGAGCTATGGAGCATTCTCAGCAAGGGTGGCATCACCAACTTCATGGAGAAGGTTCAGGGGCATGATCAAAGCATTTCTGTGCATTTTACAAAGGAATGGAAGGAGCGGACTGTTGATTATGGGGGGCAGAAGATCTTGGTCAATGAAGAACTTATTGCTGAAGTGACCGGCCTTAGTTTGGAGGGCTACCGTTTCTTTAACAAAAGGGTCGACAGAGATGCTGAAGAGAGGAGATTTGTGGAAGGATCTGAGAAGCTAATATATGTTACAGCGGGCCTACTTGTTAGCTCGATTCCTCCACCCTATGATGAGGTTACTCGCATGATGATACGGTTCATCTCCTTGGAAGGTAGGTTTGTCACTGTTCCTGCTAAACATCTTATCTTTCTTAACCACTTCCGTAGGAATCGCTTGGTTTGTTTTCCCCATTACTTGCTGAACTCTCTTGAACGCTCCATTTTGGAGTTTCAGAAGCATACCCGGGTGGTTCCCTTACACCAAGGGCTTATTTTGTTGCTTCATAAATGTTGTCTTCTTAAGTACCCTGGTCTCCCTTCCTCTCCTAGCTCGGTTCCCCCTCTGCCGGGCTCTGCTACTGCCAGCCCTATTTCTCCATCTTCCCTCACCACCGCTACAGTCACCCCCCTACCGGCTGTCCAAGCTTCTCCTTCCATTCCCCCTACTATTGCTTCCACCACCCACCTCGTCTCTACCTCTAAAAGACCGGTTACCAGGGCCTCTAGAAAGCTTAACCTTGAGACTCTTGCTGTGGAGAAGGGGCCTCATGAAATAGAAATTACACATGACCTTCTGAATATTAGCAGTGCCAGTCCCCGGGATGTGCATATGGAAAGTTCTTCAAAAAGGCTGGATGCCTTAGAGGCTGATATGAAACTGCTGAAGGATGAGGTTAAGAACTTGGCTAAACAGAAAGGCAAGAGAAAAAAGGAGGAGGAGGGGGATATTGATAGCAGCCAGATTGATGATATCTACAAGAAGCTGACCTCCTTAGACTCCCGTTTAGGGAAGGCCAAAACTCGACATGATTACAACATGGCCATCTTTAGGGTGATTGAGGAGTTCATTGAGCAACATGTCAAAAGTGTCTCCAACCTCAGCGGTGTTCCGGCTACACTTTGGGGGTAACGAAAAGGAAAGCAAAAGGACCATTGAGCAGCTGGATAATACTGATGCTACCCACATGACAACTTTGGGTATGTTCCACTCCTGGAAGAATATCAAGACCAGCATTGACAAAGCTGCCAAGAAGTAGTTGTAGTTGCTTTTGCTATTCTTGTATGTTTTTATGTTGTTTTTTTTGCGGTCTCTCTACTGCTTTTTTGCAGTAATTTTGTTGTTTTGTCTCGTTTGGGTAGCTGTTTTTGGGCTACTTCGAGCTTCATTGTAACACTTGGATTTTGATCCTTTTCTCTCTGGTTCACATTCCTATTCTGGCTCCTAGGCCATATTTTGTTCTCAAGGGTATAGTCTCTTTCAAAAAACTATTTGCCAATAATAATAATAAAAAAAAGAGCGTGAAAGAATGGAACAAGAGATAAATTTAATGGAGAAAATTTTGTATGTACAACTTCAAGTTGCAAGTCTTTTTAACCATGTAAATTTCAGATTTATTAACCTAAGTAATATAGTATTGCATCATTCATTCCATCTTAAAAGAAAAAAATTCCCGTATTGGAGTTAGCTAATACTTCTCTATTTTTCATTCTTCCTTTTTATTTCAGAACAATGCCAACAATCAACATCATGGGTGCCACCAAGATCATTGCCACACAAATCCAAAGATATTGTTTATGTAATTTTTTTTTTTTAAAATGATGTTGGTAAACATGTATTTTTTTGTTGAGGACAATATGATAATTCAATATGTGAGACATGAATTGAACCACATTTCACTGATAGTATAGTCAAAGTATGGAATACTTATATACTCTCTATGAAATTTATAGACGATAATATTTCCAATGAGCATGGTGTTATTTGGTTGATAATGTTGATAGTTTTGATATTATTTGTGTGTGGCATGTATGGTTAGTATTTATGAGTGCCATTAAACTGAACAATGTAAAGTTCATGTAATATTCCAAATATGATAATTCAATATGTGAGACATCAATTGGGCCACATATCATTTATAGTATAGTTAAAGTATGGAATATGTATATAATCACTGTGTAATTTCAAGATGATAAAATTGACATTGAACATGTTGTTCTTTTGATGATATTGTTGTTAATATTGATAGTTTTTAAGTGTGGAATATATGGTTAATATAGTGGTTCCCCTAAAATTAATCATCCATTAACTGAATAAAGTAAAGTTTTCACAATATTAAAAAAATGTGTTTCATTTGATAGCCATTAATTAGCCATTAATTAGACCTTGATTATAAAGAAAAATTATGGTTTTTTCCTGTATTTTGTAATTCATGCGCTAAAGAAAGTGGCAGTTGGAAGTGTCCGTTCCATATAAATTATGGATTGGCATTCATTTATATATTTCAAGGACATTTAAATTTTTGAAGCTTTGTGTGAGAACATTGGCGTAAGGGAAAAATATGTAAGCATAACAATTGATTGGAAAATTAGATCACGGTTCGATTAGCAAAATTATGAGCACAATTTGTTTTCCTGAAGGCGTCAAAAATCAATATGTATTATCACCTTTTCTCCTTCCAAACTTTTGAAATTTTATGTATGTATAATATTATGTAGCCTTTTCAATGAAACCATAATATCTCTACTTCCAGTATTTGAATCTATCTATTCTTTAACACTCTTTGACAAACACCTCTCAATTGATAGGGTTTGACATTGTTTTATCATTATTTTTTCTGATCCCTAAATGATTTGCTAAATATGTGTTTACCCCTCTTGCAAGTAATGTAAAACATGTTATGGGTATTTTTTCACAAGAGGAATGAGAAATGATTCATAAAATACTTGAGATGGACATCAATGATTACTAGAAGTGAACAAAATGGGTATGCTAAAAAGGACGAGGAAAATTTTCTACTTGTTTACAATTTTTGTTTGATTACATAAGGAAATTGTTGGAAATATTTTTTTTTAAAACATATATGTTACTACTAAAGTGAAAATTCAAAGAGTTCCGTTTGTGTAGGTTCCTCTTTGAAAATGAGTGTATCGGGGAATTATAAAACATATTATTTAAAAATTTAGGCAACAAGATTCCAAATAATGTTTCACTTAATTAATAGTTTTAGAAAGACATATACACTATTTATAGATTAAAATTATAGGATCTAGTTGTTTTAGTTAAATTAATAAGATGTCATGCTTTTTTTTCTTAATTTGACAATAAGCATATGGAAAAAGGGAGATGTAACATCATAACAAGGGAGATTATACATATGGTTCGCAGTCTTTATTTTCATACTAACACTACAAAGAGTTTGTTCATTATATTTATTATACTTATACCATGGACTTTGATATTTCATTCACTAACTAATTATAGATCACCATCTCTTTTGATATTTCATTTATAATTAACATGTGTGGAATTTTCATCTTCCTTCAATAACTTATAGTTAATAGAGTGAGAACATGTTAACTCTTGACCCCTCATGAGCGAATCTAGTGTAACACTTGGCTAAAAAAAATCATGGAACAAACTAATGAGATTTAAATAATGCATGACCCCTGAAGAAAACATGTAATGAAACTCTTTTCTTAGTTCAATAATATATTTCTAGTGAATGATGCATTGTGAACACTAAGCTAAAAATATTTTGTTGATGTTGATCATAATGACCGCTAAGATTTTAATTTTTTTGTTTTGGCTAACCTTATAGACCTCTAAGTAAATAATTTTGTATGTGTTGACTACTCATTATGATCTTTAATGACCTAGGATATTATACAATTATAATTGATTAAAGAGATCTCCATTGAATCTTGTATTGCTAACAACAAGTCAAAATATTTTATCCAGCTAGATGTTATTTACCACTAAGATTTGTATAGTTTATTTTTAATGCATTAATAGTTATCCTGTTCATGATAAAAAAAAGTGGCTGCTAAGCTACAGGTATATCCTTGGGGCTGATCATAGTAATAGGAAGGATAAGAAGAACATATTTATTTTTAATGATTGTTATACACTGTTAAGCTCCCAATAATATGTTGTGGATTACCCTAGCGACTGCTAGGATAAGAAATACTTATTTTTGTACACCTTGTTAGTGAATGTACAAATTTTTCTCATTATAATAATAGTTGTTGTTTACATTCTAAAAAAATGTAAATCTTGACCCCTAAGTGGTGCTTGCACAATAGTGCTTCGGTAATTCCATTAATAATATGTCTGTGAATGATGTCTAATAATGAGACGTATTCATGATCCTACAACAAACTAATAAGACATGGGTAAATTTTGATCCCTTACGTATACGTGTAATACAAAATTTTTCTTAAGTCAATGATATATGTCCATTAAATGGTGTTTTGTTAACCCTAATATCCAACTATTTTATCGATTTGGATGTTATTGACTATTAATATTTACATATTTTCTTGTTAATGCATTAGTAGTTTTCTTATTAATGATGCCTAGCGATTGCTAAGATATAGGTATATTGTTACAACTGATCATAGTAAAAAATACTGTAAGAAGTACGTATTTATTTGATAATGATTCTTATAAACTATTCAGCTCTATAAAATATGTTGCAGGTAACTCTAGCGATCACTATGATGTGAAATATATGTGTTTGTCCCCCTCAATAGTTCAAGGATTGGCATTCTATTTCTCATCACAATAATAGTAGGGATTTGAAATAAGCCTAGATATGGTGAATTTTCAAATAATTCATTGTGGCTAAACATAACGACCTATAAGATCAACATAACATATATCTTAACACCCCACTAGTGCAAATTTTGGATAGATTTTTCTCATTCTTATAATATTTATCTGGTGGATAATGCATAGATACGACCAATCTGTAAATATTTTGTTATGGTTGAATGTATCCATTGCGAGGATTGGAACTACATAAGTCTTGAAGCCTCAAGATTGCTTCTTTTGACAGACTTAGATCATAATTAGATCTATGCAATATGGTTGTTTTTCATACAATGGAAAATCCTTAAAAAATATGTTGCATGTGAATTTTCAAGAACAATTTTGCATAGTTCTTGAACTTAGCAATCCACAGTTGAATAAATAGTGATTACAATTGAAAATTATAGTGATAGGAGCCCAACGGCCTCTAAAATAGACTAGTAATGGAGCTCAATGGTCACTAAGCATTTTCTTTGACAACAAGAGAATGTCTTGATCCCTCTCAATGGAAAGTAGTGCAACAATTGGCCCCACTACATAATGTGTGGCTAAATTTATATAATTATAGTCATTAACAATTATAATCATTCTAAAGTTGTACAACAAGATATTGCTAAGAAAAGAGGTAATGAAATTATCTCTCTTTTTAAATTAAGAACCGAAAAATCCTAGATGTCTTAAATTCATTTGTTTCAATTAGTAATGGAGTTTCATGGCTGTGAAGAATTTTATTTTATATGAACGGATGTGAATTATTACATACTCCAATATTCGGTTTCAAAAACAACTAGTTAGGTATTTTGGGGTCCTACGTTATTCTTTGTAAAATGTGTTATGGGACAACTAAACATTTTTTATTTAACAAATTATGCGTAGTGACCACTGGACCCATTATTGTGTTTAGTTTCTCACACAATCTTTTCAAAATTCAGAAAATTAAATCTTAATGGCCTTTACGCTAGTCCATTTAATTGGTGTTGATCACCAATAAGCAATGTTAAAATTGTCCATGTATATGTCATCTTAAATCTTCACTCTTTCTAACATCTACGTTTTTAGTCTTTCCTTTCATGATATATACACAATGTGGATGGTTGTCAGACATCAGATAATCCTTTCAAAATATCTCCAGGATATGAACTACGTAAATCTTGAAGCCTCAAGAGTGCTTGTATTGACATAATAAGATCTTTAGACTAATATTTTTACTACCTTGATGGCTAGCAAACACCACGGATAAACCTACATATATATTGAACCCTCAGTGGTGCATGTGCAACCATGATTTTCTCATTACATTAATAGTAAGTCTGTGAATATTGCATAACAAGCGCTAAGATCTAAATATTTATTAATTACTGACTGTGGCAACCACTAGGATCACCACTTCTTTCATTTATTTGGAAACTATTTCCTAATATTACATAATATTCGTTATAAGGGACATATGAATGTTGTAGTAAAATTAATTACTTCATTTTTATCAGAGCTTATTTCTATTAATGATGTATGCAGCATTCATGGCACTTAAATTTTTTAACATGGCGAGAGAGAAGGAAATGATGATGGTAGATACGTTTTATATTCCAACGACAACAAAAAAGTAATAAGAGATATAATGTTCAATCCATTAGACTTACACGAAGAATTTCAACATTACTTAGCTCTATATTCTAAATTTTAGAATGAAACTTTTAATGTCGTTGACATAACTGGTATATCGAAAGGGCAAGCACTATGGTTTTGATACATAATGGATGATAAATAGATTTGGCCTCCATTTAATTTCTGATAAATTGGAGGTGCTTCCATTTATATATTTGTTCACTTCCTATCTAATTCATGCCAATTCCAAGGATTTTTCATTATTTTCTAAATCAAGGAAAAAGTGAATAGCTTTGTGTTTTGTGAATGCATTCAAAAGTTATTATAAATTTCTAGAGTCGGACTACTTGTACAATGAAGACACAATCGAATCCTCGATGGCCAAAAGGAAAGTAAGATATGTTTTGGAGAGATGGAAAATTTACCTAATTAATAATATGGATGATTTTACGTTGTCTGACATACTTATTAAAAGGTTTAGACCAGCCCCATTATAATGACACTCATGAATAGGTTATATGGAAATCCCTCAATATATAAGGTGGATGTTTCCTAAATCCCGTTATTTAATTACACAAAGAAATTTCTTTCTTGACAATCGAAAACCAATTTCCATGACTTCTTATCTTCTTGATGTTATCACTAGTGTTCTCAATTTTCTAGATTTATATCAATTTTGATCTACTTCTAACCCTTTGGGGGTAAATGAGCAATATGCAGACGTGTATATCCATCGTTTCAAATCATATATTCAATATATATATGTATTTATCTGTATCCTTCTCTCTACCAACAATTACATGAAATGACACCATAGAGAATATATGATGCCATCATCACTTCAATAAGAAATATGGGAGCCATATTATTCTATCCAAAATATACAGTTATCATGATTAAGGGGCTACTTACACCTCCTTTTTAGTTTCCATATTATGTGAAAGACTAATTGGCAGTACAAGAGGTTGCATATCAGATTTGCAACGATATTGCTTTAAAGTGTAAGGAGAAGAAGATTAAAACACATGCCCCCTTTACAGTCTCTATGGGACACAAAATTTCATCTCCCTGAACACCATTTAAGGAAATATTAAATATGGAATAGGGTTTCCCAACACCTTTATTCCCTTAAAGGACAGTTAAATATACCATATGCTCATGTGCATGGTGATAATAACTGGGTATGGATCACCCAAATAAAATATATCCTTGTTCAACATAATATGAAGGAGACATGGACGGTTCCACCTTTGAGAGAAAATATCAAAAAGGAGGCTACAAAGAGATGCAAATATTTGTATTCAAAACATTCACAACAACCTTGTGCTCCCTTATCTCCACTAAATGAATCTATATTTTATTTTCAAGAATTCTTGGCTAAACCAAATAAAGTTATAACCAATGAAGCCCCTATCAAACCATCTCAATCTTCTCCCTCCACTTCACAACAAGTGGGAAATGATTGTCTAGAGAAATTTGTACTTTCCTACAAAGGACATCCAAATTGGGTGACATAAGAAGATCCCTCAGTGAACATTGAATTCAATCCAAGGATGAGAACCTTGAAAAGGGTAATGAAAATGAAGGTGTCAATAGAACAAGAAATAATTTGGCATGAAACTTTAGAATACCTCTTCACTCTTATAAAGAAAAGGAAATCCAATGGATCCCATGTGGTGCAATATAGGGAAGATCCATAATCCTTTATAAGAGCCACAACAGAAGAATCTGTAGAATTACTGAGGGGAGTACGTATTATAAATATAGATATTGAAACTTAGTTAAAGGCCACAGTTCCTCCCATCATAGTTTTTGATGTAGGAGAGGCATTGCATGGTTTATACAATGCTATAAATAATTACATATATGTAAAGGATGAAGAAAAAGGCTTGGAAAAAAATGAAAACCTCATTACAAGAGTGACATTGTTGCATAAATCATTATCACATATAGTGCAGGTCATTGAAAAAGGAAATTGTAGAGACCCTAAAGTTATGACCATGGACGATATTCATATATTACAGACATATGCTAATTATACAAATAAAATATTAAGGGAATGGAATGAATAGGAAATAAAAATTTCTTTGTAGTTTAATGACATTATTTCTATAGGAAATCATGTTTTCATTGAAGTTTTGGTCATGGAAATATTTAAAGGAAACCATACATTTGTTTTTTGATGAATATTTCGCCACATCTCTTCCACAATTCATGGTTAATTTTCAAAGGATCATATCTGACGTGAACAAAGGATAAATTTCACATGTCATAGAGAGTGTTTCCAAACAAGGGAAAAAATACAAAAAATAGAAACTCTGAAGGAAATTTCCAAAAAATAATGTGGTGCTCAAAATGTTTTGTATGAAAAGTTTGTTTTGTTATATAGAAATTTTTTTTTTGGATATGGATAAGATAAAAAGAGATTCTCATATTTGCAAAAAAGCTTTTGAGGATGCCCGATGGAGAGATGATAAAATAGGTCCCAAAATAGGGAACCAAACTCAGGAAGAAACTATACCCATGGGATCGGTTCAACAACATCCAAAAGTTAAGGAAACAACCGTGATCATAGTCTCAGATAAACAAAACCACGTAGTTAATGAAGAACCACCGTGAATCATAAATTGTAGTATGTGAGATAGGTGAGAAAGCACTGTGATATTTATGACATGTTTGTAGTTGAATAGTTTTAATTGATACAATGATCATGTATATATTCAAAATGCTATATGTGTTTAAACATGCATTTGTTGTTTTGATAAATGTTAGATACAAATGCTTTAAATTTGGCGATGTGGCATAAACTATAATTAGTATGGTGTTGTAATACCTAAAACACACTAGAATCGAAATATATTTCATTGTTTTGTTAAATCCTAATGACCGCTAAGTTTCAACTATTATGATGTGGCAGTATCTTAATAGCCTAAGAGTTCATAATATCCTAGCAATAAAATATCTTCAAATAATTTGTTGCAAAATAAGCTTGCAGACGCCAAGCTTAAAATGTTACTCGTTGTCTTGTAAAATGTTTGAGATACCAAGCTAAAAATGTAACATAAGATAGAGGAATTCAACATGAATTATGAAATTTTTAGCTTGATGTCCACTATCTTATGTTTCAAAATAATATTGTGGACACTAAGCTTAAAATGTCACTCTTTGTCTTCTAAAATGTTTGAGACGTCAAGATACAAATTTCATAATTTGTCTTATTTATCTGATTTGTTAAAGCATACTGCTGAAAAATTGCAAACATTATGAATGTAGATATTCTAGCAGAATATAGCCTCATGGAATCTTATGTTAATGAGTTAAATTATTGCAACCTTCATGACCCAAATCTTATGTGCTAAATCCTAACAAACAAAATGCTTAAATTGTTACATTGTTGTAAAGGCTAGCAATCGTTAAGATCGAATCAATTTCAATGAAAATGGTAAATGTTGTCAATTTTTTTTTAAAATAATGTGATGTTCCAGTACATAGAGGCCACTAATTTCATCTTACCTTAATTTTATTTGTGCAATACTTGTGACCTATAAGGTACAAATAATATGTTGCGGCAAGTCCTAGTAGATGCTAGACTTGTAATACCTTTATTTATTTTTATAAATCGTAGAATTCCCTAAGCTCCAAGTAATATGTTGTGGTCGTGTCTTAGTGGCATATAAATTTATCATATCTGTTGTTGACTACCATTCCATAAGCTCAGACAATGTTTTAGAGGCATAATCTAACACGCACTAATCTTGCAATATCTGACATATTTTTACTTGAATCCTAGCGACAACATATCTTCAAATATTATGTTGCATCATAAAATAGTGGACATCAAGATAAAAAATCCACACTTCATCTTGTTAAATTCTCGAGAAATCAAATCTCAAAATATTTCTAATGTTGAAGAAACTAGATGTCATGTACCTCAAAATTTATTAATTTGATTTGTCAAAGCATATCGTCAGTAACTTGAAAATATTATGATTACATATATTCTAGTAGATGCTAACCTCTTGGAATCTTATGTTAATGTGTGAAATTATTGCGACTTCCACAACCCAAATATTATGTGTTAAATCCCAACAAATGCAAAGCTTAAATTTTTATATCGTTGTAAAATCTAGCGACCGCTGAGCTCATATCAAGTTCAATTAAAATGGTAAATACTGTAGAAAGATTACTTTAAATATCATGTTGTTCTAGTACGTAGAGGCTGCTAATTTCATACTACCTTAATTTAATTTGTGCAATACTTGCGACCCACAAGGTACAAATAATATGTTGTGACAAAGCCTATCAGATGTTAGACTCATAATACCTTTATTTATTTTGAAAAATCCTAGCAGCCACTAAGCTCTAAATAATATTTTGTGGTAGTTTCTTAGTGGTGTATAACTTCATAATATCCATTGTTGAGTACCGATCCATAATCTTAGAAATTATTTTAGAGGCATAACCTAGTGGCTGCTAAGCTTGTAATATCTGACATGTTTTCAGTTGAAGTTTAACAATAACATATCTTCAAATTTTATGTTGCATCATAAAATAGCGGATGTCCAGCTTAAAATTCCACACATCATATTTTTAAATGCTCAAGACATCCAATCTTGAAATATTTCTAATTTGGAAGCAACTATACGCCATGTGCCTCAAAATTTGTTAATTTGATTTGTAAAAGTATACCATCAACAACTTGCAAACATTATGAGTACACATATTCTAGTGGACGCTAGCCTCCTTGAATCTTATGTTAATGTGTTAAATTCTTGCGACCTCCATTCCCCAAATCTTATGTGTTAAATCCCTATGAATTCAAATCTTAAATTGTTACATCGTTGTAAAGGCTAGCGACTACAGAGATCAAATAATTTTCAATTAAAATGGTAAATCCCGTAGAATTTTTTTTTTAAATATTATGTTGTTCTAGTATTTAGATGCCGCTAATTTCATTCTACCATAATTTAATTTGTGCAATACTGACAACTCTAAGGTATAAATAATATGTTGCAGAATTGCCTAGCGGATACTAAACTCGCAATATGTTTCTTTATTTTGATAACTCCAAGTGACCGCTACATTGCAAATAATATGTTGGGGCAATGTCTTAGTGGTGTATAACTTCATGATATTTTTTGTTGAGTACCAATCCCTAAGCTCATAAAAAAATTTCGAGGCATAATCTAGCGGAAATACCTAACGAATACTAGACTTAGAATATGTTTCTTTATTTAATGACAATACCTAGAGGACACTAAAATTACAATATTTTTCTTTGTTTTGGGAAACCATAGTGACTGCTAAGTTCCAAATAATATGTTGTGGAAATACCTATCGTACGCTAGACTCGCAATATATTTCTTTATTTTATTAAATCCTATCTACAAATATGGTATTACGTTACACCCTAGTGGGTGTTAATCTTGCAATAGCTTTCTTGTTTTTTGTAAAATCCAAGGGACAAATAATATCAAAATAATATTAGTTTTTGGCCTTCCTGACATACTCATAATATTGTGGCCTTCCACAGTAACCCTAAGGAATTAATATATATGCCAACACTCTATTTTTTGTCGATAATACGTGGCATACTTATAATATTGTTTTACAAGAATTAAATATATAAATAAAATTACATAGTGATCATAATATTTTATATATAAAATTTAGGCGTATATATAATATGTTTAACGTTTCATTTGACAAAAACTTATCTCATAATTTAAAACCTAATATGATTTTACTAAGGAAACCATATAAATAATGTACAATAAAATATTTACCTCAGGTTGTTTTTATCATCATATTAAATGTAAAAAAAGGCATACATAATGAATACCAAAACACTATTTTTGGTCTCGTTAAACATTGCACTTTCTAAAAACTAGTGTTTAGGCCACTAACCATCATTTTCATGAAAATTAATCCAGAGTGCGACATAGAATGGTAGAAACTTAAAAGATTTCAAATGAAATAAAAACAAGAGCTGAAGGAGGATTAAAATTTCTTTTCTTGGGGCCCAACAGATTCCTTGTTTTCTTTAAGAACAAGGTGGTGTGAAAAAATGATAAGAAGTAACTGGTAAACAAAGCTGGGCCTCGGGTCACGTTTTCATAGGGTAAAGCAGGTTTGGACTGACTTGAAAAATACATGGCCTAGTATTAAAAATGTTGTTTGAAAAAATGACCAGAAGGAATCAATAAGAAGAGTTGGGCCACTAACTGTGCTTTTTGTATGGAAAAGTAGGGGTGGACTAAGGTTAAAAAAGACAAGATCCGGTCGAAGACATAATGACTGCTACATCGAGCTAACTATAAAAGAGGTGCACATTTAGTATAGTATAAAGTTTTGATAGGTACCTTATTTATATCTAAGATTTTTTTGTTCTTGGTGATGCCATTAAAAAAATCGACTACTGCATCAAGCTAACTATATGCACTATTTTTCCACATCTCCTTTTGCTTCCCAAGTGTATGAGCACCCTTTTTTTTATTGCTTGATTAATATTTTTTTAATTCACGAATGAGTTTATAATTACTACTTAATTATACCCTAGCCAAGATGACCAGAAGTATTGGATGTGGCCCTAAAATATTCAACTTGCTTGTATTATTCTATGATTTCAAAAGTTGTTATTCTACAAAACCGAAAAAACCTTAAAAACTTGTTCTTTGGGGTATTTAATAATTTTCTCCAGAATAGTCCATGCTAGAAATTTTGAAAATGTAAAAGGTGTAGGATATGGAATTTTTAAAATCATAGCATGGGAAACTGTGTTAATATTGAAATTTCAAATTCTTGAAAATGGGGGAAATTCACAATTCAAATTTTGAATTTTTCACTCATTAAGAAAAGGTGCAGGATATCGAAAAAGAAAATATTGAAAACAATGACTTTTGTTATTACCTATAGCCTAAAATAGTTGAATTTTCCACTCATGGAGAAAAGGTGCAGGATATCAAAAAAATAAACAATATTGAAAATAATGCCTCTAGTTATTGGCTATAGCCTAAAATTGTTGAAATGTAATAAAACTCATAATATTATAATAAAACAATAGAAATTAAATATAGTAATTTATAGGCACATTTATTGTTATTTTTTTTTATCAAAAATCCCCTAGATACCTAATGTTAGATGTAGTGCACTAATGAAATATAATTTTCCAATTACTCTATGCCACATGTTAAGTTTGAACCTGATAGTCAGAAAATATTATAATTTACACATTTATTATGAAATTAAAATGTGAGAAAACTAGTATAATATGAAACCACAATATTATAATATAAATAACTACTAGTAAAATGATGACACGTGGATATAGCCTAAAATAGTTGAAATGAAATAAAAAATATACTATTGTAATATAACAAATGAAATAAAGTGTATATATGTATAGGCACAATTTTTTTAAAATCAAAATCGACCTATACAATGTTACATGTAGTGCGTGAATGAAAAATATTTGTATAAATCTATTGCCACGTGGCATGTTTGAGCCCAATAGTTAGAAAAATTTATAATTTACATATTTAAGATGAAATTATAATATAAATATATACCATTAAAATGACGACATGTGGCATGGAATTATCAAAAAGGAGGCTTTAAAGAGAAATAAAGATTTGTATTTGGAACATTCACAACAACCTTGTGCTCCCTTATCTCCACTAAATGTATCTAGGTCCGAGTTTCAAGAAGTCTTTGCTGAACCAAATAAAGTTCTATCCAACAAAGCCCCTATCAAAGCATCTCAATCTTCTCCCTCCACTTCACAACAAGTGGGAAATGATTGTCCAGAGAAATTTGTACTTTCCTACAAAGGACATCCAGATTGGGTGACATAAGAAGATCCCTCAGTGAACATTGAATTCAATCCAAGGATGAGAACCTTGAAAAGGGTAATGAAAATGAAGGTGTCAATAGAACAAGAAATAATTTGGCATGAAACTTTAGAATACCTCTTCACTCTTATAAAGAAAAGGAAAGCCAATGGATCCCATGTGGTGCAATATAGGGAAGATCCATAATCCTTTATAAGAGCCACAACAGAAGAATCTGTAGAATTACTGAGGGGAGTACGTATTATAAATATAGATATTGAAACTTAGTTAAAGGCCACAGTTCCTCCCATCATAGTTTTTGATGTAGGAGAGGCATTGCATGGTTTATATAATTGTATAAATAATTACATATATGTAAAGGATGAAGAAAAAGGCTTGGAAAAAAATGAAAATCTCATTACAAGAGTGACATTGTTGCATAAATCGTTATCACATATAGTGCAGGTCATTGAAAAAGGAAATTGTAGAGACCCTAAAGTTATGACCATGGACGATATTCATATATTACAGACATATGCTAATTATACAAATAAAATATTAAGGGAATGGAATGAATAGGAAATAAAAATTTCTTTGTATTTTAATGACATTATTTCTATAGGAAATCATGTTTTCATTGAAGTTTTGGTCATGGAAATATTTAAAGGAAACCATACATTTGTTTTTTGATGAAGATTTCGCCACATCTCTTCCACAATTCATGGTTAATTTTCAAAGGATCATATCTGACGTGAACAAAGGATAAATTTCACATGTCATAGAGAGTGTTTCAAAAACAAGGGAAAAATTAAAAAAAATAGAGACTCTAAAGGAAATTACCAAGAAATAATGTGGTACTCAAAATGATTTGTATGAAAAAAAAAATTTGTTATATAGAATTTTTTTTTGGATATGGATAAGATAAAAAGAAATTATCATATTTACAAAAATTATTTTGAGGATACACAATGGTGAGATGACAAAATAGGTCCCGAATTAGGGAAAAAAACTGAGGAAGAAACTGTACCCATGGGATTGGTTCAACAACAGCTCATAGTTAAGGAAGCAACCGTGATCGTGGTCTCAGATCAACAAAACCACGTAGTTAAGGAAAAACCACCATGAATCATAAATTGTAGTATGTGAGATAGGTGAGAAAGCACTGTGATATGTATGACAAGTTTGTAGATGAATAGTTTTAATTGATACAATGATCATGTATATATTCAAAATGCTATACGTGTTTAAACATGCATTGTTGTTTTGATAAATATTAGATACAAATGCTTTAAATTTGGCGATGTGGCATAAACAATAATTAATATACTGTTGCAATACCTAACACACACTAGAATCGAAATATATTTCATTGTTTTGTTAAATCCTGACAACCGCTATGTTCCAACTATTATGATGTGGCAATACCTTAACAACCTAAGAGTTCATAATATCTTAGTGATAATATATCTTCAAATAATTTGTTCCAAAATAAGCTTGCAGACACCAAGCTTAAAATGTCACTCATTGTCTTGTAAAATGTTTGAGATACCAAGATAAAAATATACCACAACATAAGATAGAGGAATTCAAGATGAATTATGAAATTTTTAGCTTGATGTCCACTATCTTATGTTGCAGAATAAGATTGTGGACGCCAAGCTTAAAATTTCACTCTTTGTCTTGTAAAATGTTTGAGACATTAAGATAAAAATTTCATAATTTTTTTTATTTATGTGATTTGTTAAAGCATACCACTGACAAATTGCAAACATTATGAATATGCATATTCTAGAGGAATCTAGCCTCATGGAATCTTATGTTAATGAGTTAAATTATTGCGACCTCCATGACCCAAATCTTATGTGGTAAATCCTAACAAACACAAAGCTTAAATTGTTACATTGTTGTAAAGGCTAGCGATCATTAAGATTGAATCAATTTAAATGAAAATGGTAAACGTTGTCAATTTTTTTTAAAAATAATGTGATGTTCCAGTACATAGAGGCCACTAATTTCATCCTACCTTAATTTTATTTTTGTAATACTTGTGACCTATAAGGTACAAATAATATGTTGCAGCAAGTCCTAGTAGATGCTAGACTTGTAATACCTTTCTTTATTTTGATAAATCCTAGTGTTCTCTAAGCTCCAAGTAATATGTTGTGGTTGTGTCTTAGTGGCATATAAATTCATCATATATGTTGTTGACTACCAATCCATAAGCTCAGACAATATTTTAGAGGCATAATCTAACACCCACTAATCTTGCAATATCTGACATATTTTTACTTGAATCCTAGTGACAACATATCTTCAAATATTATGTTGCATCATAAAATATTGGACATCAATATAAATATTAAACACTTCATCTTTTTAAATTCTCGAGAAATCAAATCTCAAAATATTTCTAATGTTGAAGAAACTAGATGTCATTTACCTCAAAATTTGTTAATTTGATTTGTCAAAGAATATCATCAACTTGAAAACATTATTATTACACATATTCTAGTGGATGCTAACCTCCTAGAATATTATGTTAATGTGTGAAATTATTGTGACTTCCACAACCCAAATATTATGTGTTAAATCCCAACAAATGCAAAGATTAAATTGTTATATTGTTGTAAAATCTAGTGACCGCTGAGCTCATATCAAGCTCAATTAAAATGGTAAATACTATAGAAATATTATTTTTAATATCATGTTGTTCTATGTAGAGGATGCTAATTTCATACTTCCCTTAATTTAATTTGTGCAATACTTGTGACCCATAAGGTACAAATAATATGTTGCGACAAAGCCTAGCAGATGTTAGACTCATAATACCTTTATTTATTTTGATAAATCTCAGCAGCCACCAAGCTCCAAATAATATGTTTTGGTAGTGTCTTAGTGGTGTGTAACTTCATATATCCATTTTTGAGTACCGATGCATAAGCTTAGAAATTATTTTAGAGGCATAACCTAGTGGCCGCTAAGCTTGCAATATCTGACATGGTTTTAGTTGAAGCCTAACAATAACATATCTTCAAATTTTATGTTGCATCATAAAATAGCGGACGTCAAGCTTAAAATTCTACACATCATCTTTTTAAATGCTTGAGACATCCAATCTTGAAATATTTCTAATTTGGAAGCAACTATATGCCACATGCCTCAAAATTTGTTAATTTGATTTGTAAAAGTATACCACCAACAACTTGCAAACATTATGAGTACGCATATTCTAGTGGACACTAGCCTCCTTGAATCTTATGTTAATATGTTAAATGCTTTCAACCTCCATTCCCCAAATCTTATGTGTTAAATCCCTATGAATTTAAAGCTTAAATTGTTACATTGTTGTAAAGGCTAGCGACCGCTAAGATCAAATAATTTTCAATTAAAATGGTAAATCTTGTAGAAAGGTTTTTTTAAATATTATTTTGTTCCCATAGATGCCACTAATTTCATTATACCTTAATTTAATTTGTGTAATACTGACAACTCTAAGGTACAAATAATATGTTGTATAAATTCCTAGCGGAAATTAGACTCGCAATATGTTTCTTTATTTTGATGACTCGTTGTGACCGCTATGTTCTAGATAATATCTTAGGGAAATGTATTAGTGGCATATAAATTCATGATATTTGTTGTTGAGTACCAATCCCTAAGCTCAAATTTTTTTTGAGGCATAATCTAGCGGCAATACCTAGCAAACGCTAGACTTAGAATACGTTTCTTTATTTAATGACAATACCTAGAGGACACTAAAATTACAATATTTTTCTTTATTTTGGGAAACTGTAGTGACTGCTAAGTTCCAAATAATATGTTGTGGAAATACCTAGCGTATGCTAGAATCACAATATATTTCTTTATTTTATTAATTCCTATCTACAAATATGGTATTACGTTACACCCTAGTGGGTGTTAATATTGCAATAGCTTTCTTGTTTTTTGTAAAATCCAAGGGACAAATAATATCAAAATAATATTAGTTTTTGGCCTTCCTGACAGACTCATAATATTGTGGCCTTCCAAAGTAACCCTAATGAATTAATATATATGCCAACACTATTCTCTACCAATAATACGTGGCATACTTATAATATTGTTTTACAAGAATTAAATATATAAATAAAAGTACATAGTGATCATAATATTTTATATATAATATTTATATGTATATATAATATATTTAACCTTTCATTGGACACAAAATTACCTCACAATTTAAAACCTAATATTATTTTACTGAGGCAACCATATAAATAATGTATAATGAAATATTTAACTCAGGTTGTTTCTATCATCATATTAAAAGGTAAAAAAGGCATACGTAATGAATACCAAAACACTTTTTTTAGTCTCGTTAAACATTGCACTTTCTAAAAACTAGTGTTTAGGCCACTAACCATCATTTTCATGAAAGTTAATCTAGAGGGTGGCATAGAATGGTAGAAACTTGAAAGATTTCAAATGAAATAAAAACAAGAGCTGAAAGAGGATTAAAATTTCTTTGCTTGGGGCCCAATAGATTCCTGATTTTATTTAAGAACAAGGTAGTGTGACAAAATGATAAGAAGGAATCGGTAAACATAGTTGGGCCTCAAGTCACATTTTTTGTAGGGAAAAGCAGGGTTGGATTGACATGAAAAATACATCTAGCCTAGTATTAACAAGGTTGTTTTAAAAAATGACCAGAAGGAATCGGTAAGAAGAGTTGGGCGTCTAAATGTGTTTTTTGTATGGAAAAGTAGGGGTGGAAAAAGATTGAAAAAGACAGGATCCGATCGAAGACAGAATGACTATTGCATCTAGCTAACTATCAACAAGGTGCACATTTAGTATAGTATAAGTTTTTGATAGATATCTTATTTATATCTAAGATTTTTTTGTTCTTGGTGATACCATTAAAACTGTTGACTACTGCATCAAGCTAACTATATGGGCTATTTTTTCCACAATCCCTTTCACTTCCCCAGTGTATGAGCACCATTTTTGTTACTGCTCGATTAATCCCTTTTTTTAATCAACGATTGAGATTATAATTATTGCCTAATTGTACCCTTGCCAAGATGACTGAGAATATTGGATGTGGCCCTAAAATCTGCGGCTTGGTTGTATTCTTCTATGCTTTCACAAGTTGTTATTATGCAAGAATGAATAAATAAAACCCTAAAAACTAGTTCTCTAGGATATTTAATATTTTTTACCAGAACAATCCACATTAGAAAATTTGAAAATATAAAATGTGTAGGATATGGAATTGTTAAAATCAGAGCATGGGAAACTATGTTAATATTGAAATTTAAAATTCTCAAAAATGGGGGAAATTTGCAATTCGAATTTTGAATTTTCCACTCATTGAGAAAATGTATAGGATATCAAAAAAAAATATTGAAAACAACACCTTTTGTTATTGCCTATAGCCTAAAATAGTTGAATTTTCCACTCATAGAGAAAAGGTGCGGGATATCAAAAAAATAAACAATATTAAAAACAACACCTTTAGTTATTGGCTATAGCCTAAAATAGTTGAAACGTAATAAAACTCATAATATTATAATAAAATAGCAGAAATTAAGCATAGTAATTTATAGGCACATTTATTTTTATTTTTTAATAAAAATTCCCCTAGATACCTAATGTTAAATGTAGTGCACTAATGAAATATAATTTTCCAATTACTCTATGACACATGTTAAGTTTGAACCTGATATTCAGAAAATATTATAATTTACACATTTATTATGAAATTAAAATGTGAAGAAACTAGTATAATATGAAACCACGATATTATAATATAAATAACTACTAGTAAAATGATGACACATGGATATAGCCTAAAATAGTTGAAATGAAATAAAAAATATACTATTGTAGTACAAAAAATGAAATAAAGTGTATAAATGTATAGGCACAACTTTTTTAAAAAATCAAAATCGACCTATACAATGTTACATGTAGTGCATAAATGAAAAATATTTGTCCAACTATATTGTTTCACGTGGCATGTTTAAACCTAATAGTTAGAAAATGCTATTATTTACACATTTAAGATGAAATTATAATATAAATATCTACTATTAAAATGATTACATGTGGCATGAAATTATCAAATCCCAAAAGGTTTATAGCTAGTGACCACTAGGATATTCTCAAATCCCATAAGGTATATAGCTAGTGGATATTAGACTATTCTCAAATCTAAGAAGGTATATAGCTAGCAGCCACTAAGAGAAAAAATGTAGTGCAGCAATTAGGGATTTCATGTAAATTCCACCCAAAATGATACAATTACAATGACATGTGATAATGATAGGATCCTAGCGGCTACTAAGCTGGACCATAGTTTGTTATAATATATCTATTCAAAAATTATAAAATTTTGATCCTAGTGGCCGCTACATTATTCCATTCAGTTAGTAATTGAGCTTAGCGGTCACTAAACATTTTCTTTGATACGAAATGACATTCGTGATCCCTCTCGATGGAACGTAGTGCATAAATTTGCTCCACTAAGTAACGTGAAACCAATTTGAAACTATTATAATCATTAAAAATTACAATCAATCTAAAGATATAAAGATAGTGATTACTACAACCAGAGGTAATGAAAGGATGCTGATGGCCACTAAGCTATATCACGAGTTGTTAATCAATAGCTAAAATGGTAATTGAGAAATTGTTAATCCTGGCGCCTACTAGGATTTTTCCTTGATATAAACAAATATGGATTATAATTTACAAAGATATATCTTAGGAGAAATAAATAAATCTTACATCCTCTCAAAATCAAACTCTTGAACCTAGCAGCTACTACATTATTACTTTCAATGAGGAATGAAGGATGGTGGTTGCTAAGAATTTTATTTGATAAGAATGTAAATTCTTGGTCCATCTCAATTGAAAGCATTGCAGGAATCAGCTTTAGAAGGTAACGTGTGGACAATAAGTTAAAATTTTAATCATTTACAATTACAATCGATCTAAAGTTGTATATATAGTGATAACTATGACAAGAGGTAATGATATGGTTGTAGAGGCTACTAAGCTATTCCATAATTTTTTCTTCCACAACTATTTTGGAATTAAGAAATGCTTAAGCATAGCGGTTGATACCCTTATACTTTAACCCTCCCAAGTTGAACAGATAGTGATTACAATGGAAAATGGTAATGATAGGAGCCCATCAACCACTAAGCTTGACTATTGCTTGTTATTATATATATTCTCAAATTTAGAAATTGTTTTTCCTATCATCCATGATGATATTCCTTTCATATGAATATAAAGTATTGATCCCTCTCGATGGAAACTATTGCAACAATTTTCTCCACCTAGTAACGTGTGGCTAATTTGATACAATTATAGATATTGACAGTAAAAATCATTCTAAAGTTGTGCTTCTAGTGATTGTTATGACTAGAGGTGATGAAATTATCATAGTGTTTGCTAAGCTAGACCATGATTTTTTATTCAATAGTTATTTTGAAATAAAGAACATGCAGTGGACGCTATGATTTTTCTTTGATACAAATGAATATGGTTTATAATTTACTAAGATATATTTTGGGAAAAATATATAAGTATTTATCCATCTTGTTGAAATGTGGTGTTGTAATTCAGTCTGACATGTGAAATCAAGCCAATATGATATAATTACTATCATTGAAAAACAATATCGAGCCACTGTTGAACATATAGTGCTTACAATGACAATCCCTAATCAGAGGAGCTTAGTGGCCACTAAGCTTGAACATTTTTTGTTACCATATGGCTATTTTCAAATAAATACATTCTTGAGCTTAGTGGCCACTACATTATTCTTTTCTAGTAGTTATGGAGATTGAATTTTAATGGCCTTTAAGCTATTCCATTCAATTGGCATAAATGACCAAGTAATATTAAAAATTGTGCATTCATGTGTCATCTTAAATCCTCTCTCTTGCTAATAACTATGTTTTCAAACGTTTCCTTTCATGTTATCAACACAAAGTGGATGGTTTTCAAACAATGGATAATCCTTCCAAAATATGTTGAGAGTTAATTGTCAAGAATAATTTTGCATGGTTTCTATTATTAATGTTGTGATCCTGAAAATATGATTTATAGTAACTAGTTGAAGGTTACATGTCATTTTCGGTCAAAGCCTAACGATAGCTAACATTTACTTTGATCTCTCACCAATGATATAAAGTAAAGTATTATAGAGATTGGTGATCGCAAAGGCTAATACTTGCATTCATTAACATATGGTGAGAAAAAAAATTAATCCATATGTGAAGTAATATTTAATATATTCTACTCTAATTTTAGATACAATGTCTTCCATTGGTTGAAATCCATTCTTGGAAATTTCATTTATTGAAGGTGCTTAGAGATGGAAGAAAAGAGATGAGAACTAGTTTTTTGAATTCCTTGGCCCTAACAACTACTACAAGGACATGTGGTTGTTTTTTTGTAGACGACATACATGAGGAAATACGAATGATTATATCCTCTCAATTCATTGATTCAATTATAGTGCATGTTCAATTCGAATGCATTGACAATGAAAATAATAAGCGTCTCATTTTGGATATGGAGTTAGTTGTTTCTATATTTAGGAAACGGGAAATACAAACCTCATAATAAAAAACACAATGTCCCTATTCAACACATGGATGGGATTTTGGGTTGTCAGTAGATGAAGACAAAATTGGATGTTCAAATGCACAAGAAATTCATAATGGAATATTTTTAATACTTAGAAAATTGTATAGAGGTGATACAATATCTTTTGTTTATCATATTTTGAATAGAAAATGTTCTCCTTCACTACCTAAACGTGCCAATTTTTTTACTATGCTGAGGATAACATATTTGGATAAATTGGATCTTGAGTCATCTATATCAAATTTCCATGGTTTGAAAAAGAATACTAAATCAGCTGTATTACTGAAGAAAGCAACCACTATATTCACGAAAACAAAACCTTCAAGTAAGTAGAAGTTTGACTAGTGTTTATTCAATGGTGAAGTATTTTCAATTGATGTTTCCATTTTCCATGTAGTACCTCCAGAGTATCAATATCATCTTGTTGATGATGATAATTTTTACCTTATTGTGCACTTCATGTTGATAAATGCTATTCCTACATAGAGGGATGCAATTCTTCCTCCTTTCTTGGAGTCTATGAATAATTATGTGGTGCTAAAAGATCTGAAATACTTGGAAAGGGATGATGTTAAATTTAATATACTTGATGGCCAACATACAATATATGCACAAAAAATGATTTTGGGCTCAAATACTTAGTAGTCTTTACATCTGAGGCTACATTTTTTAATGGATCACATAATTTTTACAAATACAACTAAAACAGCCATTACTAATATTTAAAAACAACATATTGAAGTGAGCAGAACTTGGATAGAAACCAAGTTTATTGATTTTTTGTACAAATCTAGATCGGTTTGGAAATATCTTGGATGTCCTCAACGTCCCGGATTGGAAAAAAACAAAACAAACGAGTGGAAAGTAATGTAATTTAATTTTATTGCATGTTTTATTAACCTTTTTCTTCCTTATATAAAAAAAACATATAAATGTTTGTTGAATGCAGAAATTTGAGAGTCAATGCCTTTTTATTTTCAAAACAGACTCAACCATCAATCTATATGACAAATAGACTTTTCTATTATTACCAGATGATATATGGACTAAATGGACTACAAAATTTGAGTTGTTTATATCTGGTAGCCTTGCTTGTTCACATATTAAAGATAATCAGGATAACTTTCAGCATAATTCATTGGCAAGATTCATAGCCAATTCATTCAAGGATGCTAGAGGAATGAACCACAAAGAACTATCAGTACTAGAAGATAAAGTACAATGAAGGGATGTATGGTTAATTGGACCTGTTCAAACATGTGTAATAACATAGAAATTTGATTCTTAATACTGGAGAGTAAAAGGAGACATAAAAATGAGAGCAGAAGTTCTACAATATTTTAAAGACAAACAACTAGATATTGATTTATTGGCATCCTGTAGTGAATTGAATGTAATTGAAAAATTTAAATTACATGAATCGCACTATCGATAGTTATCTATACTATTGGGTAAATATAGGAAAGGAAAGAGAAAATTTGAGTCCCACATAGGGGAAAAAAATAAACTCAAAAGGACCAGGTGGCAGAAAAATATATTCCCGTTGAGGCTCAGACAATATTAGACAACTATGTGGTGCCAATGCAAGACAATATACTGACAAGAATGGAGGACACAAAAGAATTTACTTGTCAATGGGCATACTTGTTCCAGCTTCTGTTAACTCTATCAGCTATTCCTGCCACTAGTCCTTTCAATGTAGAATGTGTTATCGCTGATTTTAACAATTTATCTAGTGATATTTCTTCAGAAGAAATAATGGAGACGATAAGATTTATTATAAAAATTTATCTGGAATGTAGTATTATTGTTCTCATACCAATTGAATATTAAAAAATGTTGAGAGAAAGAGTAAAAAAATACATGGAAAAGGTTAAAGACATTGAAGAATCAATTCTTGATGGATGTTACAAACTCTCTCATAATAGGCAATTTAAAAGTTTGTGTAGTATGTACATAATAACTGGAGTGCACAAATACGAAAAAATCAATGATGAAAGAGAATAAGTCACTTGGGATTGGATGGAAAAACTACCACAACAATTGATAATTGCAAGATAAATTGGCCTAAAAGGAACTAAACACCCTTTTCCTTTTTAGCAATCATATGAGTTCTCATCTGAGATGTTATCTCAATGTTGTTGCCAGGATTCTAAAGTATTAGTGTTATACGGTGGCAGTGTTGCATTTTGTGCATTAGTTGAATCCAATCAATGTGTTGATTTTATTGTTGATACACATAGTCAAGAAATGTTTTTGAAACATTACTATTCTCATATGAAGAAAGGTTCGTACTGGAATTCAACTCAAACATGTGATTATGTTAAAAGACTTTCAGCTAAAAAAATATACTTACACATTCCTTATTTATGCAGAAAACCTAAGAAAAATAGGAATCGATATACAAACGTCTCAACTTCACACTACAAAACAAACTCATCATGGTGATTGAAATTCAATCACTTTATAAATATGTTTAGCGACCTCTATTTTTAATTATCGTTGTTCTTTTTTTTTTTGACAATACTCTATACTCACCATCTCTAACCACAGATGAGGAGAACTCAGCCACATCATCCACAAATATGGAATCGAATCTTGGTATGTCATTCATGTGCATTTATAAATAGGAACTACTACAAAGACCCACAAATTTATAAGAAAATTTAGTTGTTTATGCATATCACCAACACCCAGAGAAAGTAATAGTGGAGTACATGATGGTATTTAGCATGAATATGCAGACAAAACCTGGTATGTTAGGCATTATTATTTTTAAACATTACCATTTCAAAGGATCACATAGTTATAGAAAAATATTTTAGCTAATTATAGAAGAGAAATCGTTTTCAAAGAAGGAATTACCAAATAACCTATTTCAAAAGTTCTTGTTGGAATCCAATGCTACATAGTTTATAGTTTCCAGGTTGTTACTTGTTTTCATAAACCATTAGTATCCACATAATGATACATAAATTAGAAGATATGCTTATTCCAACCAATGATGACATAACCTAGCGATCGCTAATGCACATCAATATCTAAAAAGTATTTTCCACCAATGGGTGGTTCATCGGATATAAACGAACCCTAGTAGGTGCTACAATTTATTCAGAAGATAGAACATTTTGATTTGTACATACCATATTACCATGGAGACCAGTATGCTTTTCAATTATGCTTTCATTTACGATAACATGAAATTGATTTTGAATTTATTATTTTTGTTTGTAACACATATTACTTCAAAAACAAATAGTTGCTAGTAAGGTTTGTGCAAGACAAGCTAGAATCTCAGTCAATAAGTTGTAGCTACCTAAAGTGATAATATTGAATTTATCATTTTACCACGTAGTTCAGTATGTTTTGTTCAAATACACTTTGATTTTTCATAGCAATAGCTATATTAATAATATTAATATTGTTTGAAATATAATTTTCATTAAAGGATCCAACAATGGGTAAAAACTATGCAATCCTACATGTTAGGCCCACCGGTAAGTGGTAGCCATAAGATAAAATGCTTATTTTATCCATTGGTTAGAATTGATATGAGACCAATTAACAAATTTATTTACTTCCCTACAATTAGCCATAAGAAATATTTTCTTATTTTATATTTGGTGGGCTTGTTGTATGAGAAAAACAAATCTTCCTATGGGGAAATCACCTTCAAGTTACGTAGCGAGATAATGAGTGTGAGAGGTGGCCTGAAAGAGTTTATAAATTCATTATCAAAAAAATTTGAAATGGGATTCTAGTAAGACAAAATCAGTTCAACTAATGTTGAAAAGATGACAAAGGCCTTCAATAAAAAATTATTGTCTGGCTTGAATCTATTAATCAGCTGGGGAAAATAACATTGCAATTATCATATGTCTTGATCTAGAAAAGGTTTTTAATATAAATGATGTCCCCTACAATTTTGAAGACACAATGTGTATTACATTAGGTGCAAAGGTAAACCCTCTAGCAAATTTTATGATTGGGATGAAAAGTAGAGGAGAAAATTCCTCAAAAGATATGTGGTTGATGACCTATTTGCACAAATACTTATCACTAATAGTGTCAAAAGAAATGAATGTGGTAGAGGGCATCATATATTTGAAGTGAGTAAATGCTAAATAAGAAGTTAGGATTTCAACATTTTATTTTGATGTTACATTCTAACATTGTAAATAAAATGCATTCATATGTTTTAGTGATGGTTTTGCATAACTATTTATATTATGATAGTACAATTATCAGTTGGGATTATTTAAATCTTCCTTGATTATAAGTTTAGAGTGTGAGTGTATAAGTTGCAAATGCGAATTAATAGAAAATATTCAATGTAATGAATCTTTGAGCAGTTTTTATCAATGAAATATGTACTCCTACCTTAATTGTGAGCATGCTTAAATACTAGTTTTTTCTTCAATATTATAAAATGTATACCACTTTCAAATGCAATGAAATAACTACAATACAATATGTAAAGACTCGTCTCACTCAAACATTACATTCTATTCAAATATATCATTCACAAAAAACCATTCCTAGTATAACAATAAGAAATGAGGAATGTCCTTAGATTTTACCTTTGTCACCACCTACAACCATTTTATTTTTGATATAAAAATATAAAAAGGGACTTGTTTTTCATTTTTTAAATAATTCTCCACCATCAACCATTTGATTTTTTTTATTTATAGATATGAACACATGCAAAATGAAACTGATCATATTTGATATAAACACTATTTTGGCACACACCCTCTATAAGGGATCTTTGGCATTTAAACAGTTCAAAAATTTTGGTGGCATCGAGCTCAAAAAAAATATTTTCTCAGACCTGATGTGAAAGATTTCTTGAAACGGTGCAAAAAAATTTCAACATATAAATACAAACATTGGCAAGAAAGTTGAATTTTGATGAGATGATGCCTTCATTCCTTCAAAACATCGGTTTGGAGGTTGCAAGCTACGAGTCATATTTACGTAGGAATATTGCATTGATACCAAACGATATGATTATGATGGTTCTAGGAATCCAAAATTATATCTCAAGAATCTTAACTTTGTTTGGTCGTGGTTTAATGCATCATACAATTGTAAAAATACAGTGCTTGTAGAAGACTCTTTAGATAAAAACAAGTTCAATGATGTTGTGAAATACATAGTTGCTAAAACATTTAATGTAGATTCTAAGTCAGAAGAAACATAATTTTTAGATGTGTTGTGGCCATTGTTGCAACCAATTAAGGAAGTAGAATATGGCCGGGATTATATTAGATCACTAAAACAATTTTAGGGACCTTTTTATTAGAGCTTTACTATGATTTGTATTGTTGATTTGGAAGCCCAACTTCGAGAATAGTGTTAAATTATAATTTCAAATTATCCATCAAATGTTTTACTATAATTCTACCTACCTTTACTAAAGGAATTTCAATTTATTTCATAGTTATATTTAATTACTAAAATATATATGGGATAGTTTTACAATTAATTTTAAATAAGTTCATATCGATATTTGAATATGATTTTTTTTATGCCACGTCTCTTACAGTTGATTTTATATCTATATTTAAATATGAAAATATTTTTGGTATAGTTTTACAATTAATTACATTCTCCTCCACTAGATTGTCGCCCTCTATTAGTTTCTTCATAAATTCTTCTGAAATTCTTTGGATATGCTGAGGTTCAATCACACCATTATAAATGAAGTAAATATGATCTCTAACTTTAAATATGAAAATACATCTAGAATGGTTTTATGTTGAATTACATTCTCCTAAATTGAATCATCACCCTCCTTAATTTTCTTCATATTTATAGGAGGTAAATTTGACAACCATTTAGGCATTTTATATGATTTTAGCCGTAAAATACTTGAATATATTTGAAAAAACTGTCACATGAAAGTTGTAAATTATAAATATAACCATCATTTTTTGTATAGATTTATTAGTAAACCATACAAAGATATATTAGAAAGAGTGAAATACATATAATATATTCTTTTATAAATATTTTTAATAGTATAACATAAAACTCTTTTACATTTTCGAAGGGAAATCTTTGAAAATTTCCCTTAAGCTTAAAATTATTTGACAGACATAGGTTTCCACCAAATTTAACCCATAAGGTAATTCTCTGGTTTCCCTAAGGTTCAATCAAACCATAGTAATTGAATGTGGAAGTGTCTCACATCTCATGAACGTTATTAGCCTAGCGGTCGCTTGCTTAATGGTATTTGAAATATTCAAATTTCATAGTTTAATATTTCAAAAATCTTAAAACTAATAAGAGCATTATTCCAAAGCTTAAACCTAGCCTCTACTAGCCCTTATAAAACAGAACATGTATCTGTTCTATACGGGATAACGGTTGCCAGACATTATTTCTCATATCAATGATAGATTCCCTGAAATATTTAAACATTATTTCACATAGTCATAAATTCAAATCATGACTAGATATATTGGAATTCAGAATGAGAATTAATAGATTGCAATATTTTGATTTTTTGATTCCAATATATGTGATTTTGGAGTACAGTTAATTCCAATATACATGATTTTGGATTATGATATATGTGATTATGGATTCCAATATATGCAATTTTGGAATCCAATATGTTTGATTTTGGAATCCGATATGAGTGATTTTTGAGTCTACATAATTATAATATTTTACATTTAGGAATCCAAAAATAGCTATATTGGATTCCATTATTGAGTATATATTTTAGTTTTTGGGACTCGAATAAGTCCCAATTTAGTGAAATACACATTTTTTCCTTGGTCTTGGACTTGGGGCTGATCAAATTCTTTTGAAGCCATATTAACATCTGGAATATTTTATCTATTCATCTTCCCACTTGGTGCAGTCACATCTACATTTTATTTGGAGAATTCCCGAATTGATATTATTTCTTTGGGAAATTCTCTTCATTCTGTAATTTCCTCCTCCTTTAGATGTTTTTGCTTGGTGGAAAAATTATCATAAACTGGCATACTGATATCGAATTTCTCATTTGACTCCTGATTTAGTGACATGGTTGGTTAGATTTCAGTAATAAATTATTTACATTTATCAATATTTTGCATACTCTTATTGTCATTAACTTTTTCCTCTTTATTAGTTTCTTTTTCAACGTCCATTACCTTTTCTACAACAGAATTTTCTTTTTATGGTGATTCACTTCCTTCGGTGACCACGTTTTCCTCTCGGGGATATTTTTCAGCTAGTGTCTCCACGTCCATAACTTCTCCACCAGAAATTTCTTAGACCTCTAACTTGTTCACTTCTAAAGTGGTTTGAATTAAGGAGATACCTCTGACATTAGAACCTCTGATGAAACAGTTAGAACATGGATAAATTACTTAACTTCTTCACCTACATGAGGAACATCTATACCTTTTACTTCTTGTTCTTCAACTATTATTTTAAATGCCTTATATGTAGGAAATTCCTAATTTTCATCTATATCTACTATTTCAATCAGGCGTACTTTGGATTCATACAATTGATCAAAAGAAGGGATATTCATACCTTTCACTGGTGAAGCATGACATATTGGTTATATAACTAGCCTATCTTGGTCAAGTTGTTTTCCTAGTGATGGAACTTCTTGATGACCTAGAGAGGTAACTATTTCTTCTTGTTCTCGATTGGGCATAAGAGGATTAATCACTTCATCCTTCCTATGCTTTTATTTCTTATGTGCATGATCACCTTCTCTTACTAAGGGTTGTTCAAATACAATCTTGTATATTTTCTTTGTCCTTTCAAATTTCTTGATGCTTGGTGTCACCCTTTCCTTAGAACTTTTTGGTTTGGATTGGACATTAGCACTTGTCATGGATCCTCTCATAGAATTTTCAGTACTAGGTAGTGATTTGGTAAGTCTTCAAAAGAGGTATTTTGTGTATCTATGCCATTTCCTTTTGTTTGAAGTGGTAATGCAAAAGTGATAGGACCATTTTCCATAGATTTTAGAAGCATCTCTTCAGTTTTCTGCTTCATAGCAACATGGAGGTTCATGTCCCACTAGAAGTAGCAGTTCATTCATCAAAAATTGTTGTAGTTGGTCTCATTGAAGGTAATTGAGGATATTTTCCTCCTATTGGGTCCATCTTATCATATCCCTCATTCAAATGGGGTATATCTTCTTTAAAAACCATAGTTCTCTAAACTTACTCAACACTCTTGTATTCTGAATGGATAAATCAATGTTTCTTGTTTTCAACCAAGTAAAATTTATCCTCATTACTCAACAATCCTACTATATTGATCATCACATTCTTCCTTGTCCCACTTCATGGATGTCATTTTCTGGCCTTCTATTCCTTGGTCAATATAAAATTGACTCACAACTTTTTAGTCATCTGCAATTCCCTCATATACCACAACAACTTTAAAATCAATGATTTATGTGAGGGTAATTTTCAAGAAGTCCCTAAGTTTGACCTCTTCCTCATTCCTAAAATTCATCCATTATTCCTCAAAGTGAGGCTTTTGCTCAAAGTATTTTTCTAAAGTATTTACCACCCACCTAATATCATACTTTTACCTTGCTTCAAAATTTTCCATATCAAACCTTTCCATTTATTCCTTCATTAATATATCTTTTACAATGGAAGGGAAAGAATATATTCCAATTCTGATGAGAAATTTGATATTTGTCTTATGTCTTCTGGTAATCATCTTATGAACAAGATTCAATTTTATTTCCCACTCACATAAAGTAATCTTTTCATCCAAATGCCTTGGAAATTTGCAAGGTTGTCCTTCAAATCCACTAGCTCTTATGTAGGTCATTTTTATATACTGAATAAATAAAAAAACCAAAATCCATTATTGTGTCTTTATCCTTTGCTAATATTTTATATTGCTCCCATTTAGGTGTGAACAAACATATTATTGGTGCAAAGAATGTATCATTTACCAATATTACATTCCCCTTCTAATTAATCAATTGTAATTGGTGATATATTTCATGTACTTTGTGTTTTTTGAAAGGGGCATATGGTATAAGGCAGGGGAAACTCCTTTGTCTTGCAGTATTGTAAATTAGATATGTCATGATGTAAAACTTGAACTCCCCAACACCACCCAACTAGAGCTTTGTAGCCAATGCTAGAAGGTGACCATGAATTGAATAAACAATAAGGGTTACCAAAAAAATCCTCCCTTTTCCTTTTAAAATAATCCACATATATTGGCACATCTATTCTTTGAACTCATTTGTTGTTTCTAGACTAGCCATCCTACTTAGCAAAACAATTATATATTTTAATTCTTCCACAAATTATGCCCTAACCAAATTCTTTGTAATTATAGTGGTTACCTTATTTTATAATAACATCCACTTACTATTTATAAGTGTAGAGTATTATCTCTTCTTGGTTTCAAAATCTTTAAGATCTAATTCAATACCTAGGGTTATTGGAGTTTTTATTATTACTAAGTTCAACATTATCCTGAAAGCCTAGGGTGTTAAGGTCAACACTACTTCACCAATTACATCTATGACTTATCTCTTTTCTGGATTATAGTTCATGGCACAAAGCCTCACCAATATATGGAAATGCATTGAGGGAGGTATGGCACCAGCTGAGGTAATGTTACTGTCCTCGATTGATTTCATGAGATCACTTTTGTTTGGGCTACTTAATCTTTGTAGGACTTCATTCATATCAGAATTCATTATATATATGTCTATAATCTTATCTAAATAATTGGTAATTCCTAATGTGACATGGAAAAATGAAGACATTGTCTTCATATTTTATGCTCTATCTTTTATTTTCAATTACTTCACGAATTTGGAGTAAAATATAATGAAAATATGAGAGTATTACAATCCTTACCAATTTCCTGTGCAAATATCCATATAATTTTCCTTCACTCCTTAGATTTTTGAATCTTCAATTCTCAATCGATGCTTCCTAATCAATCTTACTTCATTCTCCTAAAAATTATAAATAGAAAGGGAACTTGATACTTGACATATAGTAATGAAAAATATCAAAGCATTTGAATACTTTAAAAAATTATGCCTTGATTTATGTAAAAATTACATTAATGGTGGTGGCCATAAATGCATTTAATAGTCATTATTTGTCCTACCTCTACCCCTTCTAAATGTGTACCTTCCACGTAGATAAATTACATGCTATGTGGGATTAGGGAGTCTTTTTGTATTTTTACACTACTTTTAAATGCAAGCAAGTTTATGAATTTGACACGATCACCCACCATCTAAATTTTATTGTGATTTTCAAACGTGTTCATATCTTAGTGACATGAGAGATATAAGGCGTTTCTATATATTTTGTTATTTTCCTGACCAAACACAATCCTACCAATTCCACCCGAGGACCCACTTATCTGACCCTGGCTTAAAAGTATGCCACGTGTCCTTGGCAAGTCTCAGGAATGTTTCAGAACTTCAAAATTTTATTGACTTAACATGAAGAAAATATCATCATCTCTGATTCCCCGCTCCAATTATATTTTAACACGTATACCACTTCAAGATTGGGGAAACTTCTTGTTTCACATCTTTTGACTTCGAATATTCCTGGGAATATTCTTGGAGCCTTGGGGCTAAGTTTGCATTCTGCATGGATTGTGTAATTTTTATAGCTTTAAAAATTAAACCCATAACACTGCAACCATTTCAAAAATTCCATGTATCTTTGGGTGGCAGATAAAAATGTGAAATTTGTAATAATGGCCAGAGGGTAGTATACAAGGATGTTTTTCAAGATTATACCCGATTCATGATCATTTTTCACAGGAATTTACAGAGGAAACACTACTATTATGTTCCTTGACCAAAAAAAGGATTTACACCCTAAACATGATATTTCCACACGTATTCACCATGACTATATCTTCAAATACACATTTTTTTATATAAGAAACCTAGCCAGAGTAATTGTTTTGAAATAAAATACTGGATAAAAGGGTGAGATATATTCAAAAAATAACACAGGATATGACTCGGGGATAGGCACCCCATGTGGGTACCACAAGAACCATTCATACTAGTCATAAGACAAACCAAGTATATAAATCCATTGGGTTAATGAGTCATTTGAAATACACACTAGGTCAATCACTAACAACACACCTTGCAAAAACAAACCAAGAAACCGAGGCAACTGGTTACTGTAGACTAGGACAACAAAAAATAACAAAATAGAAAAAAAGGGAAAAAAAAAAAGCAGAAGGATTATACACTATAAAATAATTTGTACCTTGTTTAAAACAATCTAGGAAGTGTTTTAGATGCCTATCATTAAAATCAAGTCTTCATCTAGGTCCTTCATTAAAAATGTGTGCTCACTAATTCTTATGTCAATAGAATAAGGACCCATCCATAAATCATAAAACTTACCATGTTTCCCCTTATTCTTTTTCCTTATGTCCTACAGTAAGACAATATTTCCATCACTAAAGGTTCTAGGGGTCACCTTTTTTACAAACAATTTCTTGATTTTCTCGCAAAACCTCAGGTTTTATTTTGTGAGATTCTGTTATCTTTGGGTGGAAGAGAAAAATATGAAATTTGTAACAATGGCCAGAGGGCAGTATAAAAGGATGTTTTTCAAGATTATACCCGATTCATGATCATTTTTCACAGGAATTTATAGAGGAAACACTACTATTATGTTCCTTGACCGAAAAAATGATTTACACCCTAAACATGATATTTCCACATGTATTCACCATGACTATATCTTCAAATACACATTTTTTATATGAGAAACCTAGCCAGAGTAATTGTTTTGAAATAAAATACTAGATAAAAGGGTGAGATATATTCAAAAAATAACACAGCCTCTGACTCTGGGATATGCACCCCATGTGGGTACCACAAGAACCATTCATACTAGTCATACAACAAACCAAGTATATAAATCCATTGGGTAAATGAGTCATTTGAAATACACACTAGGTCAATCACTAACAACACACCTCACAAAAACAAACCAAGAAACTAAGGCAACTAGTTACTGTAGACCAGGAAAACAAAAAAGAAAAAATAGAAACAAAAAGGAAAAAACAAGGAAGAAGGATTATACACTATAAAATAATTTGTACCTTCTTTGAAACAATCTAGGAAGTGTTTTAGATGCCTATCATTAAAATCAAGTCTTCATCTAGGTCCTTCATTAAAAATGTGTGCTCACCAATTCTTATGTCAATAGAATAAGTACCCATCCATAAATCATAAAACTTACCATGTTTCCCCTTATTCTTTTTCCTTATGTCCTACAGTAAGACAATATCTCCATCACTGAAGGTTCTAGGGGTCACCTTTTTTAGAAAAAATTTCTTGAGTTTCTCGCAAAACCTCAGGTTTTATTTGGTGAGATTATTTATGCAAAAGTATGCTTGTGAAATTTTAGTGATGTGTATGACCCTGGTAGGGTGTTGTGACTATAGTCCATGATGGGAACCCATAGGAATGAAATAACTAAAATTCTACAAAAATGAAATTTTAAAGGACTTAAATTATGAATAATGTTAATAGAAGTAGATTAATGAAATAACGAATAAGAGGGAACTACCAATCTTCACAGAAACTTGAAAGTTAAAATTTCTACCAATTGTTGACCATGTTGCTAAGAATTTTATGTTGTTGTGCTCCTGTTGATCCTTGTTGGCTTCACCTTTTTTGATCACCCTGTTAAGGAAAGATCTCTTTCTCGAATTCGATAGGTGGTTTGAAGGATGACTTGATGTTGTTGGGGCATGACCAACTAGAGGGAACACCTGCATAATAATTATTATTCTTTCGAATTTTTGATTCTTGCTATTATTATTTTGGTCAGGCTTAAATGTTGGTTCTTGTTAATACGATTAATAAGTATTAATGAGCTGTAGTAAAAATAATATTATTATTATTATTTTAATTATCGATGGACAATAACTCCATCATCTGATTGTCGATTTTTGCTTATTATTATTATTCTACCCATTGTTGACAGGCTATGGTTAATTAAATTGTGTTATTATTATTATTATTAATATATTTGTGTTATTATCATTGATGTGGAGATCATTAGTATTTTACTTTGTTTTAGGGTTCTTTGTTTTTTTTAGTTAGAACAAACAAAATTAAATAAATAAAATAAAATAATTAAAATTTAAAAAGGCCCGTGTATTTGTGGGGGTAGATTAGGGCAAAGGGGGGGCTCGGGCTCCATTGGAGATTGTATTTCATCTTTTTGGTTTTTTTTGTTTTGGGAAGAACAGCTGCCGCCATGGAGGGAGGTTAAGCTTCAAACCATACATGATCTTCCACCAAGCTATTGGAGAAGATGTGAGACGAGGCAATGCATCAAACTCGAAGCCCTAGAACCCTGCCTAGAAGCTTTTGTGTAGCACGGGAACTATTTGATTTAATACCTAAAAATGATGTGTGTAAAGGCCTTTTTTTGTTTGTGCAAATAAATGCATCGATAGATGTCATCTTAGGGAGTGTTATGGCTGTGACATGTGCCAGAATCCTCCCTGCCTGTGTCAAAAAATGATCCCTAGACCCCGTGGACTTCTGTCAAAGCATAAATGATTTAGGGATTTTGTCAGATGTTGTAGTTGTAAATTCCTTGGGGACGTGGTTGTAGGGTTTGACCAGATGAAAGAATGAAACATCGTCTCATGAAATGTGACTATTACAGCATACAGAAGATGCAGTCCTCCTTGCAAGGCAGTCACACTATTTCACCATGCCACAAACAGGTCTCCAACCCAATCATTTTACATTTTCCAGCGCACCTCCAGCCTATGCCAAACATGAACTATGGTGCTTGCGTGGCCATTTATCAAAGCATAAAGGGTTATGGATCTTTAGTTTAATATGGGGTTTTGGCTGTAAAGTTTGGCACATTTTTTTAAGGCTACAGTCTGCAAAATAAAGATGAATTTGAGAGGGAGATACGGTAGCCAAGGTGATGGTGCCATAATTCCTAATGGCCAGGTAGGCAATCTAATTCACATATTTATGGTGTGCAGAGAAATGCACATCAACAATATGTGCAGAGAAAACATTAATAATGGTGGTAGTAGTAGTAGTATTAATAATTATATTAAGCACAGTAATCACCAGCAGCAGTGGATTAGTAGGATTTAGATTCAGTCCAACAAAAATGTAGCAACAGATCATAGCGAAGAGGAGAAGAGGATTCAGTCTCGAGAAGGCATATGAACTGGTTAATAGAATGCCTTAAAGAAATGCGGTTTCATGGAGTGCCATGATTGTAGGATATGCACAAAATGGATTTGTTGAAAAGGTGTGTGAACTATTTGATAGGATGCCTCAAAGAAATTGGCAGCTGCATTGCCCTTTTGAAATGGAGTTTTTCTCCATTCCAACACACTAGACTCTATTTCTTCTCCCCCTGTTGGTTTTTTTTTTTTTGTTTCTCTTGTGCCATGCCACAATGATCGACAGACCATTTCGGTACACGGAAAAATGGTAAAATGACAGAGCCTCATGATCTGTTCGATAAAATGTGTAAGGGAGAGGCTAAACCAAATTCCGCAGTATGTGACCAACTTCGTTTCCAGGCAAGGTTCATCTTCCCTTACCTCTCATAATTCTCGTGTTTTAGTTCTCTTTTGTAACTTAATAGAATTTTAAAATATTAGGATTTTAATATCGTCAAATATTTATTTCAACTCAATGCAAAAACAATGCAGTGTCATGTCGAAAACTCACTAAGCCAAAATAAACCGTTTGCAGTAAAACATGAACTTCCGCCCTCATTCTGAGGTGATGTACAAAATTACCTACCCAAATGGTTCATTACAACATTACTCTATTGACAAGAGGAGATTGACTTTCCAGTAATAATGTTGACTATCTCCCTATGTAAATAGTTAATTTTTGCATTTTTCAGAGACTCTTTTAGTACCCTTCCTAACTCTGAAAATGAGATGTTAAGCTTTATTCATGTACCTTGTTATGTGAGGAGTCACCTTGACCTATGGATTGACCTCGAACGAACATATCTGATATTTTTGATGCTCTTATAGGAGCCCTGTTACACTGGTTTATAGTAGTAGAAAGCTGTCAAATCTAGAAAGTTGGCTTTCGTTTTGAACCGCCATTTGAAACCTGGATAGAGAAATTAGTTCCCGCCTTCGCAAACCTCTAGTGTTTATACAAGACAATTGCATGGAACATTCAGCTTAGGGAAAAGCACTCTTCTGGATAGTTTAGTAAAGCCATTTTGTAGGCCTACAGCTGTAGTTTGACGAGGTCAAACTGAACCAATTTTGACTTGTCGCTCTAGAAAACTTATTGCCATTTGAAAATGGTTTTCTAGTTCTCAGTCCCGTCGACTCTAAGGAATTCTCCTTATATAGGGGAACTAGTAGGAAGTGTCTCGTTACATGCTTATCCATCAAACGTCAGTTTTGGACGTGGTTTTCTAATCCCTTGAGCTAACTTTTGTCCTTTTACAACTGGGTCAACTACGATCAGTAGCCCCGGAGAACTAGCCACCAAATGCAAACCGTTCACTTTTTCTCAATTCCGTCAGTTGCTATGAATTCTTGGTATATCTGGAGACACGTAGAAAATTAATCGTGGTGTGTTTTCTCATCGGAGGATTACTTTTAGAAGTAGTTTCTTAGCCTCCGAGCCCATTTTGATCGTTTGTAGCTAGTAAGAAAATGTTAAAATAGGAAGCTGCAGGACCCTCGTAGGGTTGCCAAATCACCCTGAAAACTTTTAACACATGTAAATAACTGTTTAAAACACTGTAATGTAACTTTTGACACAATGGTGTTTTCTATCTCTACCCTTCTCTTTCTCTCTCCCAGGTTACAAAAAGAAGGAAAATGAAATGTAATGAATACATGTCTCTAAACCTTTTTATTTCGATTGCAAATTGTAATTTTTATCTTATGTAAATGGGAAACTGAAAAATAATAATTATGTTAGATTAGGGTGGATGCCATGCCAGTGATTTATCGCTGATATCTTGCTCACATGGTTTTTGCAGGATGAAATAATGATGACATAAAGGCGTTTAGTAAATTCATTGTTTATTTTTGGTAATATATTGAAAGACTTATTGTTGAAATTGGTAGTATGTAAAAATTCATAGATTATTAAGAGCTTGAGAAATTGGTATTTCTTTCATGGATGTTATTTTGATCCCAAAATTGTTATGGTAAAAGTGGAATAAAAATGTCAAAAGGAATTGAAATTTATACCTTGTAGTGAGCTTTCATTATGCAAATAGTGGTTTAATAGTTGGTGTTGTGTTTCTTACCTTGAAAATATAATAAAGAAACCTAACCACAATAGTCAACCTTAGTTCAAAATTTGTATATAACTAACCAGCCTATGTTGACCCCCTTAGTGTAGAAAATTGTGACCTTCAAATGAACCTTTACACTAGGTGGAACATCCTAGGTTAGGCAATTAAGATCCCAAGAGAGGGGTTTATCATCTTAGTAGGTACGTTTAGTGTCATCAACATAAACTAGACATATAGGAGCAACACAGTCAAATAAATCTTCTGCATCGAATGAATTTCTTGTGGGATCCAGATGACATCATGGAGCTAATGGAATAGTGGTTCTATCACTTAAAATTTTGTTAAGGAATAGATCCTCTTAGCTATATGTACTATCTTTTGCTAGTGACAATAGAGTGCTTGATCTGTTATGGAGGGTTTATAGAGTGAATATGTTTTGAATCTTATTCTAATCTATAATGGAGCGTAAAGCCCTAAGTGAAAAATTGGAATTAAACTAAACCCTAGTGGATTAGGATGTTAACTTGTGGGTATAAAAATATAATTTAACCCCTTCCATACAAAATTGAGTTAAAAGATGTTGATTCTAGAGAACCTTAGAAACTGTAATCTTGTCCCTTAATCCCTCGTTATTTCATTTTATGGAATTAAGGAATAAAGAATATTTCTTATGCGGAATCATGCAATGTAAGGATATGGGACCTTCGTGAACATAGATCACGTGTGTTCATGTGTATTTTATAATGCTCCTAGCCTTGTACTTCCTTAAGATGTCAAACAAGTGCTTTTGTAACTCTTTTATTTAAAACGATGGTAATAATACGACCATAATGTGATGTAAAAGTAAAGCATAAAAGAGGGAAAAAAAAGATATTTAAGGGTATGGATACTGCCACTCTTGGAGTCCTTATAACTCAATTAAATATCTTTATGTGTTTCAAAGAATATGTATTTCCTTGGTGTGATCAAACTTCGAGAAAACAAAAGATATATAAGTATAAATGGAAGTCAATAAGTTATTAAACTTTATTAACTATGGTAACAAAATAACTATTCCGTGATCGAAGGATGTTCTTCGGGAAAAAGTTATCTTGAATCTATGTCTTCCTAAATCCCAAGTTGTCACCTTGACATCACATAAATTCACTTTTGTAGCAAGGGTAAAATTTTTAAACATTAAATAAACATTTGAGAAGCATATTCTTAACATAAGAACAAGATAATTAAGTATTGTATATGTGATTAGAATTGTGCCAAATAAGCAAGTAAGTTATGGAAATTTCTGTGATGCATAAAGGAAGCCAACCTAAATTGGTCGAAATGTAAATTAAATGTGGATTGAACTTAAGATTCTGTAGATGGAAAAAGGAGAAAACTATACTTGCACAATAATGTTCTTAGAATGTTAATCATAATTGAGATGCAATTAAAGAAATGATGTGTTGTGGGTTCGTCGTTCCTGAAGTCATGTTTCTTGTGGTTGGGTCATTTCTAGTATTCATTCATTGGGAAAAGTGTGTCATCGTCATGCCTATGTCATTTTCATGTGTCTATGTGAGTCGATGATTTATGTGATTGTCTTATGTGAGTCGAGTTTCTATACTCGAAGCCCTTGTTGTGTTGTGTGTAGTGAGCAATGTAAGTCAAAAAAAAAAATCCTGGTATTTTACTATTGTAATTATGTGTGTATATCGTGGGCACTACAAATGGTATCAGAGCGGAGGTTGATGCTCTCAAACCTCTAGGATAGATTGGATTTGTGATGATTCTGCATGATGGGGATGGTGTTAGATGATGGGTTGCATGATGGTGATAAATATTGGAAGAGTAATGTGTTTTAAGAGTGATGTGATCTATGTCGTAATTGTGATAGTGTGAACGCACATGATGTGTATGTCACTTAGTGCGCATTTGTTATCATGTTGATGTGCTGGGGATGGGAGTATTCTCTCTCATTCTTGTGGATTCTACAAATAATTCACGTGTGAATTACTACTTTTGATGAGAGTATTGACTCTCCTTTTCGTGGATCCAATGAGGAATATATGTGTGATGTACTGCCTTGTTTTCTGTGAAAGGAATGATATTGTGAACTGCATAGTGTTGAAACATTTTGACCTTATGTGATGTGAAGATGTATTGATGTATTGCATGACAAAATTGATGTAGAGTGAATCATAGTTTATCGTGATGTCATCACTGTATTGTGATTAGTTTTGTGCATCGTCGTGTTGTTTTGCAATTGACTATATGTTGTAAGGTTAGACATTATTTTCCACATATGTATAATTCATGTAATATGTGATGGTTCATGTCATGATTTAGGGGCATATGGTGAGTATGATCCATAGTGTACAATGATTGCATTACGGGTGTAGGATGTGGTAATTTGATGTATCGTAACCCGTGAAAGTAGTGATTGTGTTATACACTGTATATAAATACCATGCGTAAGACGTTATGGTTAATGTGCGTGAGTCACCATTGTGTTAGTGATGTATTTATGTGTATGTTGTTAAACCTTACACTAGACGACCCTAACGGGATAAAATGTCAAGAGTGTATGTGTGGAGAGAGGAGGTGTGGACCAAGTTCTCATAATCTTGAGCCAAGTACGAGTGAGGAAGTGGAGTCTTATATAGACTGAAAATCCACTTTTATCTGTTTAGTATACTTCAAACTTACTCAGTATATTGTGGGTGTGGACGACCTTAGGCTCAAATTATGCAACTAGAGTCCCTTACTCTTTCTTATTGGATTGTTCATTGGATAATCCTATGTAATTTTGACTATGTTGATCCTTGTGGGAGTATGGAGTAATGATTCAGGAAGAGATGATGACAGTTACATTATTTGACATACCCATTTCTGTTTACATGTATATTTTTATGAGCTAAGGCTCTATATCTTTGTGCCAACAACTCGATGAGTACCCCTTTGGTGGTGATATGAGGCCACATAGTGATTGTAATGTACTATTCCTCTATACATTTTTTTTATTCATTATCTCCTTTCGCTAGAACTAACCATTTTCTTGATTGACATTTTCTTATATTTTGGGCATTTATTTGATTCTTGCATTAACAGTTTGATTTTACACTAACCATGGCTAATTAGCCATTTGTTTTTCTTAGTTTTAAAACTTTATTTTCATATTTAAAATTTTTGTAGCTTGGTCCAAGGCTTTTGATTTTTCCACTTGGCATTTGAATGGATTGTTATGTTGGTTCTAATATTGTAATGTGTTGGAATAGGGTCATGGGATTAACGATGGAGTGGTTGAACCTATGGACCCGCTTCATTGTATGGGGGTACGCCCTAAGGAGTTACAGATAACTAGTGGGTTGTTAAACCACGAGTTATTATTTCACTTAGGTTGGGGGTGATGGGGCTCTATGTGTCCAAGGACATAGGGTGACCCGACCTCATTAAAAGGAGAAAGGAGACGGGCCTCTATGGTTGAGTGACCTATTATTCTTTATGGCACTCTATGGTTGAGTGACCTGATATTCTTGATGGGGCTTTATGGTTGAGTGACCCAGATTGGTTTTGACACTATGTTTCTTTCTCTTTGGGAGGTATATGGAGATTATCTGGAGTTGTTTCATGATGCCTTGTGATGTGTGGAGTTGGTATAGTGAGTTATGTGTCCTCTTGTGAGTCTGGTTAGACTTGTTATGATTGTTGGCGTGACTCTCCCCTTGGTTGGTATGGACTATTGGATATTGGATTGGAACTATTTCATTATACTCATGGATTTTTATGAGTCATGTGATACCCGTTGTATATGAATCAACATGTTGATTCTGTTTGTTAGTCATATGTGTGTACTAGATCTATGTCTAGGACGTAATTGTTGGAAATTAATTGCTATGTGGTCTACTTGTTGTCATTCCATGGTTTGGTGAAACCCTTGTGATGTGATATGGTTGTGAAAGTATGCAAAAGTATGCTTGTGAAATTTTAGTGTTGTGTATGACCCTGGTAGGGTGTTGAGACTATAGTCCATGATGGGAACCCACAGGAATGAAATAACTAAAATTCTACAAAAATGAAATTTTAAAGGACTTAAATTAATAATAATGTTAATAGAAGGAGATTAATGAAATAATGAATAAGAGGGAACTACCAATCTTCACAGAAACTTAAAAGTTAAAATTTCTACCAATTGTTCCTAGTACCACCCCGTGACCATGCTTTTGTGTCAGAAATATTAACCTTAGAGCGTGCCTTCGCCATATTCGTTCCTTGTTGTTTACCATTTCTCCTTCTTCATTGTATGTCGCATCAAGGATGATGCTTTCTTAAGGGGAGGAGGATGTAATTCCCCATTCCTCATTCTTCTTTTTCTTCTCCAACAACCATGTTGCTAAGTGTTTTATGTTATTGTGCTCCTGCTAATCCTTGTTGGCTTGGCCTTTTTCGATCACCCTGTTAAGGAAAGATCTCTTTCTCAAATTCGATAGGTGGTTTGAAGGATGACTTGATGTTGTTGGGGCATGACCAACTAGAGGGAACACCTGCATAATAATAATTATTCTTTTGAATTGTCGATTCTTGCTATTATTATTTTGGTCAAGCTTAAATGTTGGTTCTTCTTAATATGATTAATAAGTATTAATGAGTTGTAATAAAAATAATAATATTATTATTTTAATTATCAATGGACGATAACTCCATCATTTGATCATCAATTTGTGTTTATTATTATTATTCTACCCATTGTTGATGAGCTATGGTTAATAAAATTGTGTTATTATTATTATTATTATTATTAAATTTGTGTTATTATCATTAATGTGGCGATCATTAGTATTTGTGCTCATTATTATTTTACTTTGCTTTAGGGTTATTTGTATTTTTTTAGTTAGAATAAACAAAATAAAATAAATAAAATAAAAGAATTAAAATTTAAAAAGGCCTGTGTATTTGTGGGGGAAAATTAGGGTAAAGGGGTGGGGGCTCGAGCTCCATTGGGGATCGTATTTCATCTTTTTGGTTTTTTTTGTTTTGGGAAGAACATCTTCCATCATGGAGGGAGGTTAAGCTTCAAACCAGTCATGCTCTTCCACTAGGCTGTTAGAGAAGACGTGAGAGGAGGAAATGCGTAAAACTTGAAGCCCTAGAACCTTGCGTGGAAGCTTTTTTGCAGCACATGAATTGTTTGATTAATACCTCAAAACGATGTGCGTAAAGGTGTTTTTTTTGTTAGTGCAAAGAAATGCCTTGATAGATGTCATCTCAGGGAGTGCTATGGTTGCAACCTATGCTAGAATCCTCCCTACTTGTGTCAAAAAAAGAGCCCCAGACCCTATGGAATTCTGTCAAAGCATAAATGATTTAGGGATTTTGTCAGATGTTGTAGTTGCAAATGCCTTGGGGACATGGTTGCAGGGTTTAACCAGATGAAAGAATGAAACATCGTCTCATGGAATGTGAATATTGTAGTGTATAGAAGACGTAGTTTTCCTCGCAAGGTAGTCACACTGTTTCACCATGCCACAAAAAGGTCTCATACCCAATCAGTTTACATTTTCCAGCGTACCTCCAGCCTGCGTCAAACATGAACTATGGTTCTTGTGTGGCCATTTATCAAAGCACAAAGGGTTATGGATCTTTAGTTTAATATGGGGTTTTGGCCGTAATGTTTGGCACCTTTTTTTTTATGCTACAGTGTACAAAATAAAGATGAATTTGAGAGGGAGATATTGTAGCCAAGGTGATGGTGCCGTAACTCCCAATGGTCAGGTGGGGTAGTCTAATTTACAACTTTATGGTGCGTAGATAAGTGCACATAAATATTACATGAAGAGAAAACATTAATAATAGTGGTATTAGTTGTAGTATTAATAATTATATTAAGAACAGTAATCACCAGCAGCAGTGGATTAGTAGGAGTCAGATTCAGTCCAACAAAAATGTAGCAGTGGATCATAGCAAAGAGGAGAAGAGGATTCAGTCTTGAGAAGGCACATGAACTGGTTGATAGAATTCCTCAAATAAATGCGGTCTCATGGAGTGCCATGATTGCAGGATATGCACAAAATGGATTTTTTGAAAAGGTGTGTGAACTATTTGATATGATGCCTCAAATAAATTGGCATCTGCATTGCTCTTTTGAAATAGATTTTTTTGCCATTCCAACACACCAGACTCTATTTCTTCTCCCCCTGTTGGTTTGGTTTTTGTTGTTTCTCTAGTGCCATGCCATAATGATTGATAGACAATTTAGGTACAAGGAAAAATGGTAAAATGATGGAGGCTCATGATCTATTCGATAAAATGCATAAGGGAGAGGCTGAACCAAATTTTGTAGTATGCGACTGACTTCATTTCCATGCATCGTTCATATTCCCTTACCTGTCATAATTCTCATGTTTTAGTTCTCTTTTGCAACTTAATAGAATTTTAAAATATTAGGATTTTAATACTGTCAAATGTTTATTTCAACTCGTTGTAAAAGCAATGTAGTGTCGTGTCGAAAAATCACTAAGCCAAAATAAAACGTTTGCATTAAAACATGAACTTCCACCCTCATTATGAGGTGATGTAGAAAATGACCTACCCAACTGGTTCACTACAACATTGCTTTATCGACAAGAGGAGATTGACTTCCCAGTAATAATGTTGACTATCTCCGTGTAAATAGTTAATTTTTGCATTTTTCGGAGACTCTTTTAGTACCCTTCCTAACTCTGAAAATGAGATGTTAAGATTTATTCGTGTACCTTGTTATGTGAGGAGTCACCTTGACCTTTGGATTGACCCCGAATGAACATATGTGATCTTTTTTACGCTCTTATAGGAGCCTTGTTACACTGGTTTAACGCAGTAGAAAGCTGTCAAATCTAGAAAGTTGGATTTCGTTTTGAACTGCCATTTGAAACTTGGATAGAGAAATTATTTCCCGTCTTCGTAAACCTCTAGCAGTTATACTAGAAAATTGCATGGAACATTCAGTTTAGGGAAAAACACTCTTCTGGATAGTTTGGCAAAGCCATTTTGTAGGCCTCCGGTCGTAATTTGACGAGGTCACACTGGAACAATTTTGACTTGTTGATCCAAAAAATTGGTCGCCCTTTGAAAATGGTTTTTCGAGTTCTCTGTCCTGTCGACTCTGATGACTTCTCTTCATATAGGGGAACTTGTAGGAAGTGTCTCATGGTGTGTTCATCCATCAAACGTCAGTTTTGGATGTTGTTTTCTGAGCCCTCGAGCTAACTTTTACTCAATTTGCACGGGCCAACTATGACCAGTGGCCCCAGAAAAGTAGCCGCCAAATGCAAACCGTTCACTTTTTCCCAATTCTATAAGTTGTTGTGAACTCATGGTATATCTGGGGACACGTAGAAAGTTAATCATGGTGTGTGTTCTCATCGGAAGATAACTTTTGGAAGCGGTTTCTTAGCCTCCGATCCCATTTTGAACATTTTGTAACTAGTGAAAAAATGTAAAAATAGAAAGCTGTAGGACCCTCGTAGGGTTGCTAAATCACACTAGAAAATTTTAACACGTGTAAATAACTATTTAAAACACTATAATCTAACTTGTTGTGTGCATTATAACTTTTGAAAAAACAGTGTTTTCTCTCTCTACCCTTCTCTTTCTCTCTCCTAGGTTTCAAAAAGAAGCAAAATGAAATGTAATGAATACATGTCTCTAAACCTTTTTATTTTGATTGCAAATTGTAATTTTTAATGTTATGTAAATGGGAAACTGAAAAATGATAATTATGATTGATTAGGGTGGATTCCATGGCAGTGATTTATTGTTGATATCTTGCTCACGTGGTTATTTTAAGGAGGAAAGGATGACGTCGTGAAGGCGTTGAGTAATTCATTGTTTATTTTTGGTGATATATTGAAATACTTATTGTTTGAAATTGGTAGTATGTAAAAGTTGCTAGATTAATAAGTTCTTGAGAAATTGGTATTTCTTTCATGGCTGTTATTTTGATCCCAAAATTATTAAGGTAAAAGTGGAATACAAATGTCAAAAGAAATTGAAATTTATACCTTGCAGAGAACTTTCATTTTGCAATTATTTGTTTAACAATTGGTGTTATGTTTCTTACCTTGAAATTGTAATAAAGGAACCTAACCACAACATTCAACCCTAGTTCAAAATTTGTATATAACTAACCTACCTATGTAAATCCCTTAGTGTAGAAAACTATTACCTTCAAACAAACCTTTACACTCGATGGAACATCCTTGTTTAGGAAAATAAAATCCCCTGAATGGGTTGATCGTCTTAGTGACATCAACATAAACAAGACATAGGAGAAACATAGTCAAACTCGACTTGGAGTAAGTAGAGATAATGCTTCCTCCATATCCTAGTGGACTGCCTTGTCTTCCTAAGATAGATTTAGAATTAAATTTTCTGCATCGAATGAATTTCTTGTGGGATCTAGATGACATCATGGAGCTAGAGAAATAGTGGTTCTATCACTTAAAATTTTGTTAATGAATAGATCCTCTTAGATATATGTACTATCTTTGGCTAGTGACATTATAGTGCTTTGATCTTTTATGTTGGGTTTATAGGGTAAATATGTTTTGAACCTTAGTCTAATCTATAATAGAGTGTAAAGCCCTTTGTGAAAATTGGAATTAAACTAAACCCTAGTTGACTAGGATGTTAACTTGTGGTTAGAAAACCATAATCTAACTCCTTGCATATGAAATTATTTTGAAAGATGTTGATTTTAGAGAACCTTAGAAACTAACTTCTTGTCTCATAATCCCTTGTTATGTCATTCTATGGCATTAAGGAATAAAGAATATTTCTTATACGGAATCGTGCAATGTAGAGATATGGGTTCTTCGTGATCATAGGTCACTCGTGGTTCATGTGTGGTTTATAATGCTTCTAACAATGTACTTCCTTAAGATCTCATACAAGTGCTTTCGTAACTCTTTTGTTGTAAAACGATGGTAATAATGCGACCATAATGTGATGTAAAAGTAAAGTATAGAAGAGAAAAAAAAAGATTTGAGGTTAGGGATATTGCCCCTCTTGGATTCCTTATAACTTAATTAAACATTTTCATTTGTTACAAAGAATATGAATTGCTTTGGTGTGATCAAAATTCAAGAAAACAATATATATATATATATATATATATATATATATATATCAAATTTGGAATTCAACAAGTTATTGAACTATAATAATAATGGTAGGGAAATGACTATACCGTGATCAAAGAATGTTTTTGGGAAAAATATTTCTCGAACCTATGTCTTCCTTAATCCCAAGATTTCATCTTGACATCATGTTAGGTTCACTTGTGTAGCAAGGTTAAATTTTAAACATCAAAAAATCATTTGGGAAGGATAATCTTAACATAAGAATGAGAGAATTAGAATCTTGTATGAAATTTGAAATATGTAAAATACTTATGTAAGTTATGAAGATTGTCATAAGGGTAAAGAGAAAAATTAAATGGTTAAAGAATAAGTGAAATGTGAAACAAATTTTTAAAATATGTAGGTGGAAAAAGGGAGAAAATTATGCTTACATAATAATGTTATTGCATGTTTAACATACCCTAGATGTAACCATGGTAATGATGTGTTGTGGGTTGTCAATCCTTAGGTCCCTTTTTATTGTGGTTGTGTTATTTCTAGCATTCCTTCATTGGAAAAAGTGTTTCATCGACATGCCTATGTTTTTTTCATGTGTCTATGTGAGTCGATGAATTATGTGATTACTGTATGCGAGTCGAGTTTCTATACTTGGAGCCCTTGTTGTGTTGTGTGTAGTGAACAATGTAAGTCAAAAAAGAAAATATTCTGGTATTTTACTATTGTAATTATGTGTGTATATCGTGGGCACTACAAAAAATAACACAGGCTCTGACTTGGGGATAGGCACCCCATGTGGGTACCACAAGAACCATTCATACTAATCAGAAAACAAACCAAGTATATAAATCCATTGGGTCAATGAGTCATTTGAAATACACACTAGGTTAATCACTAACAACACACCTCACAAAAACAAACCAAGAAACTGAGGCAACTGGTTACTGTAGACCAAGACAAAAAAAAATAAAAAAATAGAAACAAAAAGGAAAAAACAAAGCAGAAGGATTATACACTATAAAATAATTTTTACCTTGTTTTAAACAATCTAGGAAGTGTTTTAGATGCCTATCATTAAAATCAAGTCTTCATCTAGGTCCTTCATTAAAAATGTGTGCTCACCAATTCTTATGTCAATAGAATAAGGACCCATCCATAAATCATAAAACTTACCATGCTTCCCCTTATTCTTTTTCCTTATGTCCTACAGTAAGACAATATCTCCATCACTGAAGGTTCTAGGGGTCACCTTTTTTACAAAAAAATTCTTGAGTTTCTAAAAAAACCTCAGGTTTTATTTGGTGAGATTTTGTTATCTCTTTGTCTAACTCAACTATTTGATTAATCCTAGCCTCATAGGGATTCACTTATTTATCCTCAAGCTGTTATATAAACTAATAAGAGGATAATTACATATGTAAAGGTAAAAGATCCTATATTCCATAAACTAATTCAAATGGGATCTTTCTAATGGCCCTTTTGGAAATGATTTTATCTTCCCATAAAGCAAAATTCAACTTCTCACCCCATTTCTTTTTGTTAACCTCCAATGTTCTTTTAATGATTTTAAGAAAAAATTTATTGCTTGATTCATCTTGATTATTCCCATTAGGATTTTTTTTTGAGGCATATGTAAAATTTATCTCATATTCTTGGCACATATTCACCAATGGGTTAGCCCTAAAACTCATTGCATTTTCATCAACTATCTTTCGAGGTACTCCAAACCTAGAAATTATATGATTTAGGATAAAATCCATGAAAATATGATGAGTTTATTTTTAAGTAGGGATAGCCTCAACCCATTTGGTAAAATAATTATTAGCCACTAATATCCATTTGTGTCATGTACTTAATGGATCTGAGATATCTCCAATAAAATCCATGCCCCATTGTTTAAAAGCAGATACTATTGACATTGGTTGCAAACGTAAAACACCTAAAGCTTTCATTCTTCCTGAGAAGCTCTGACAACTTTAACGTTTTCTAACCACCAAGGCTTCATCATTGAAAAGTGTAGGAAATCACTCTTCCCTTAATATCTTGTGGGGAGTCACTCTTCCAAAAAATTGTCCTTCACACACTCCCCCATGAAATTTTACAATCAATATGTGAGCTTCATCCTTAGTAATACATCTCAAAAGAACCCCTTAAAGATTCTTCCAAGCCAACCCATAATAAGTGATGATATACTTCTGGGAGGATAGTTTGAGTGTCCTTCTTTGATTTTTATCTAGATACCCTAGACACTCTAAATTCCTGAGGTAAAATATTATATCCTTATACCATATGGAATTGATTAATTTCTCATAGACATCCATATTTCCTTCCTCAATTTCATTTACTTACATCACCTGAAGGTTTCTTTCTGCCATCATCTTTGCAAGACCCAAACCTCTAACCAACTTAGTAGTTTGTACATCCATGTCATACTCTTTCAGTTTGTTCACCCAATGAAATATTGTTCTGGAAATTTCCATTTCTGATAGAATATCTTTGACCATTGTGTGGGGAACATAAGCTATAATTTAAGAAATCAAGATATAGGGCCAAAAAAAATAGTTTCTCTCACCAAAGTAAAATATTTCTTCTCCATGATGGTATACTTAAGTTCACCCCCTACAAGGATTTACTAAGAAAGGTAATAGGTATTTTGTTTCCTACTTCATCCTTTTACAATAGTACATATGTAGTATTGTTCTCATAAGTAAAGAAAAATATCTGAAAATCCCTCTTATAATCAGGGGCTGCCAATACTAGAGCATTTTTCAATGCTTCTTTAATTCTAGTGAAAGCTTAGAGAGATCCTTCTTCCCATTTGATAATCTAGTACTTCTTTAACATGCTTGTAATGGGGATAGTCATTTCATAAAAAAATGAAATGAATCTCCTAATGAAATTTATTTGACCAAAGAAGGACTGGATCCCTTTCTTATTGTTTGGGATAGGTACTTTAGGAATTACTTCCACCCTTTCAAGATCAATCATGACCTCTTATTTTGACATAATGTTCACAAATAAATTTTCCTTTTAAACCCCAAAATGACACTTTTTGGGATTAAATGAGATGGCATATTCTCTACATCTCATCAACATATTTTCCACATGTTGGAAATGATCACTCATCTTCTTAGAAAATATTGTCACATCATCCTGATAGAAAACAATAAAATCATTGATATAACCTAAGAATGCAACATCCATATCTCTTTGAAAAGTAGCACCAGCATTCATCAAACCAAATGGAATTCTCACATAAACATAGGTACCCCATGGAGTGGTGAAAGTAGTTTTGATTCTTTCTGATTGATTTACAACCACCTGGTTATACCCAGAGAATCCATCCAATGTGGATGACAACTCAGACCCAGTGAATAATTGTAATATGTTATCCATATTATGCAATGGATAGTTATCTTTTATTGAGGCCTTATTCAATTTTGTGAAATATACACAACCTTATATCTCCATTTTTATTTCTAAATGGCACAAAATTTTCTACCCACGAAGAATATCTTTATGGCTATATTATCCCTCCATCGCTTAACCTTTTCAATTATTCTTAAATTTTGAGGTAAATAGGTGGATTAATTGGCCTATGCTTTTTCCTAAATGGTTTAGCATTAGGTTGCAAAGGTATTGCATGTTAAAAATATCCTCCCTATATGATTTCATCTCTAAGTCAGACCATGCTTAACAATCTTATTACTTCTTCAACAACTCAAAATAGGACTGATTTTCCTCCTTACTCAAATTACTACCTAGCCACACTTTTCTTGGTTTTTCTAAAGTCCCTAGATTATGATCTTCCACATCTATTGATGTTGAGATATGTCTATGAACTACCCTTTAAACATTATCAAAATTTGATTCCAAAGAAACCAACCCTCTTGGAATGGTGTTGGTCTTTACCTAAATAATTTCTTTTCCAAACAAGGTTTATTTACCATCACAAACTAATACCATTGGTTCCTAATCCATGTATTGGTTATTGAACTCTCCTTCATTCTGTAAAAACATTTGAACATGGGAATCATCATAAAATACTTTCCAATATTTTACATTATTAGGGACAAAAGGTCTTGACAAGATTTCAATGTCATCATCACAGTAAGGAGAGACAATACAATTTTCAAACCTAGAATGAAGAAATGCCAACCTATTTTCTGCAACATTTTGGTTTCTTTCATGATACAATATGTTGAAGGAATAAAACATTTCAATAAAGTCCCATTCTACATGCTTATATTTTTTCATTCTTTGATTTTTAGTGCCATACAGTTTTCTCACTTGCTTGACTACTAATTTTGAATCTCCTTTAATAATTATATCCTTGATACCATACCTCCATACAATCCTTAAACCCAAAACCAGTTCCTCATACTCAAAAATATTATTTGTGAATTCAAATATGAGCTTAAAGGAAAAGTTAAATATATCTTGTTTTGGAGAGACAAGGAAAATTCCAGCACCACTTCCAAAATTGGAGCAAAATCCATCAAACATTGAAGTCTAGGGAATAACAACATGTTCAAGACACTCACTTTTATCAATACCATGTTCCTCCAAATCACCATAGCCAAAAAAATTATTAACATCTACATATTCATATAATACTTCATAAGAAACCTTATTAGGATATTCAATCAAGTGCAACATATTTTTCTTGCCATTTAACTTGATAAGGTTCCCTTTTACTTGTATGGTGGCATATGAAAAATCCATATGCACACTTCCACCCACACTAGTATCCCACTTTCTTCACAGTAACATACCCCATTTAGTAGGGAAATCCACAATAACTACATTCATAGTAAAGTACTTACCAGGATTGGTTGTTAACTGCACAACTAAGCCCTTTACATACCCTATTACTGATACCTCTCTTGAACCCATAACAGTTTGATGAGGCCACATATTGGCATGTTTTGGTCCCTTATAAATCCTTTTTGAAGCCTCTTACAAACACATTTTTTAGACTTTGATCTCCTCTTGATGGTTGATATGAGATAAAGTTATGATTTTGCATATATTTAGTTTTATATGTTCATTAAGATATAATATAATTATTTACTGTGGTGAATCTTGTGTTTTGTGCAAACAAATGTTTTTGATGTCTCCATGAACAAATTACAAGATTTCATAAGCTTTTGAAGTAGTAGGCCCTAGCCTGTAGCACTCTAGTTGTTCTCCTATAGCAGCTGGTAGCCACTAGCTGGGCAATGACAAAAGAGAATCATGACATCCAACAATGAGGCATCATAAAGTATATGGAGATGAGCATAAAAAGCTGGGAAACCAGTTAACGAAGTCGTAGCATTGTTTGGAAAAGTCTGAGAAGGCTTTGGGTTATTTATCTTACCCATAGCAAGCACTAGACCTGCTCGTAACATATTTCAGAACTACCTCCAGCAACAGAGCAGTATGCACCTCTAGCTGCCCGTAGCCAAAGAGAACTTATCTAGCTCACACCGAAGTATAAGACAAAAAGTACCAGCTATCCTAATGCATCATATGTAATGTTATGGTTACTTTGTTAAGTAGTTTTGTAATCAATTGTTATCATGTAAATAAGACCGGAATTAGCTTTCTCCACTCAACAAATATGAAACAAAAACAATAATCTATTTGAGTGGTTTCAATCATATTCCTAGAATATAATAAGTTAGTGATCTGTCTATATATATTGAGATAGAAATGTAATGGATATAGAGTAATAGATTAAGGAATGAAGTGATAGTTTTATGAGAGAAGCAAAATTGTGAATTATAAAGACAAAATATATTAATGTGAGTTTTTTCTCTTAAGTTCATTGTAATCTCTTTGTTGTAGCAATCTTTAATTGCTACAACTTAATAGATGAATTTTTTATCTTCTTGAGCAGTTCTATGAGTTTCTAGGGTAGGATCAGAACTCACTTCTATACAAGGAAGGGCCCCCTCAGAAGGAATTATAGGGAATATCCTATTCCTCCATTTCCTATTTATGTTGTGTGGATTTACTATAAGTTATTCATTTCATTTCTAAAAGCTAATGAGTGCATAGTGTGTTGAGTTTTAGATCTGCAGATCAAAAACATCCATAGTTTACTTTCCAATTTACACAAGCATTACTTTATACTCTTTTATGATTCTATCCTACAAATACCTCACTCCAAAGTATTATAGCATATATTTCATAGGCCATTTGAAATGCTTACACCCGTAGGTTGACATTTAATGAACAACAAAGTATGAGAGATAATATCATTGGTTTATTATTCTGCACATCATTTTTGTGCCCTTGATGAGGAAGGTGTCCAGATAATACCATAGAAGTGATTCAATTTCCTAGTTTCAGTCAATTCATGCTTTCATTTCTCACTTTTTAGAATAACCATTTATGCTTTCTATAATAGTCGTACTACTTTTTAGATCAACTTTCCTTCTTGTTATTTCAAAAGCTTTGTAGGAGCTAGAATTCCTAATTTCTACAGTAAATTTTTCATTACCACATTGCTCAATTTTTGTAAATATCATTAAGAACCAACCCCCTCATATTTTAAAAAAACAGAAAAAAAGGAAAAAAGGAAAATATATATGAAAAAGAAAGAGAGAGATGGAAAATTTATGCATAGAGAACGAGACTCATTTGGAATATTTTTTCTAAAAATAAATAAACTACTGCAGCAGAGGAGATACTTATCTCCCAAGACAATGAGTATACTCCACACAAATAAGAAGAGTGACAAAGGACCTGCAACGTAGTCAAGAATAACAACAAGAAGTAGAGAAGACCTTGTTCGTGCTAGTGAAAGAAAGACAAGAGGAGGATATGAATGAATCCCATACTCCACAAGGAGAAAGAGAACTAGGATACCTACTCAATTAAACAAGTTCTATTGCAAATTCTACTACCCACCGTATAACACCTCAAGTATTTGTACATTATCGTACTGAGGGGGAGGTTGATTGGGAATTTGAGGACATTATTCTGAAATCTCTTGGGATCCATATAACAAGGAAATACGCCATTGATCGAGCATCAGGAAATGAATTTGAAGGTAAAGGACATGGTACCTCCACATTTGAATTCCTAATTGTAGAAACCATAGAAGATACTCCTATGAAGAATATTCCACCAGCAACCCTCCCACACTTCAAGGGGACGTTCAATGAGGATCCAGATACATTCCTATTTGAGTATGATGTGTTATGCCAAAGCTACGACTACCAAATGGATGAAAAAAAGTTTAAAATCTTTCCAGTCACCCTGAAGGATGCCACACTAAGATGGTTCATGGGAATAGGGGGGAACATAGTCAGTAGTTGGGACAAGATGAAGAAAAAATTTCTGACCAAATATCAGGAATATGGAAAAGGCATAAACTTCATAATAAGTGACATATTCCACATGAATGAAGATGAGGATGAATCTTTGGAAGACTACATGGAGAGGTTCACCTTCACTCTATAGAAGCATAAGAAAACTAATCTCAACCCAGACATGCTCAAGCTAGTATTTCTGAAAGGAATCAAAGATGACTACTTGGAAGCCTTAAACCTCATGAGCGAAGGAGATGTATCTCATCTAACCTTTGAGGAGATGCAATAATTGGGGAAGAATTATTCGAGATCAACATTGGGTAAAATTCAGAATAACAAAATGCTGCCAGCATCAGCAAATGGTATCTCTAAAGATGATGTAAGTAGTATGCTATGGGACATGAAGATGGATATAATCAACCACATGGCCACATAGTTAGATACACTACACACCAGATAGAAACAACAAGTAATGGACCAAGCCCTTATTGTCGACGACCCAGATTGTTGGAAGAAGAAAGATGATTACAAGTGCTAAGTTATAAAGATGAAGGTAGCAAGCATTACATCTGAAGAACCAAATTTTGTAGCACTGGATGACATAGGAGGAAATGAAGAAAAAAATTTCTATGTGGCACAAAGGAAACCTTGACAACCAAGGATAAACTATCTAGGTATGGGATAGAATTCACCATTTTCACAATCATCATTTTTCAATCAAAATGTAACTAACATGCCTAGATGGAGTAATTATTGGATGCCCCCAGCCCCTCCCAACACACATTGGCCTATGTAACAACCATATTATCCCAATCAATTGTAGTAGTATCCTACTCCACCCTGGTAAAATCAACCATGGTAGCCCCCACACAATCAATGGAAAAACCAGCCAACCCAAGGTCCACAAAATCTTGAAAACCCATGGAAGCACCCATGGAGAGGGTAGTAACACTGGGGAAATCAGTAAGTTGGGTTCCCACAACAACCACAACATTCTGTAATAATATTGAACACATAATCAACAAGATTGGCACAAATACCTTCTCAACCTGTACCAAATCATGCCAATAAGTTGGCTTAACCAACATGTACTACTAAAATAAAACATTACCCCACTTATACAGTGGAAATCAATGAAGTCCACCTACATTCATAAAGAACTCTACCACCTCCAAGTCTTCCCATAATGAAAAACCCCACAATATCCACTCCACTATCTAAACCACAACCACAAGAGGATCCTGAACCAAACAATAAAGAGAATGTAGAAACAATATCACCACCCTTCCCAAAATGTCTGAACCTTCAACACACTCCTGTTGAACCTATGTTTGATATCCTAGGGCAGATGAAGAATGTTTGTGTAAAGATCCCTTTGTTTCAGGCCATTAAAGATGTCCCCATTTATTCCAAGGAACTCAGATATTTTTGCCTTCAGAAACATGGAAGGAAGAAGAAGGATCCTAGTACATTCCATGTCATTGGAAAATTGGCAGAAATCATGTTGGGAAGAATACTACCATTGAAATATGCATACTCAGGCTGTCCAGTTGTCATTGTTCAAATCAATGGACAACAAGTCCATAATACCTTGATCAACCTGGGAGCTATCATTAATGTTATAATAATGGAAACAATGCATAAATTAGACCTTTAACATATTCGTCCCATATCTAAAATGCTACAAATAGCACACAGATCCATAGTATGACCAGAAGGAATCATAGAAGATCTGACTATATCACTAGATTCATGGGAGTACCCTGTAGATTTTATTGTATTGCAGAAAAAAAAAACTTTGAGGATATCCTTTGATCTTGGGAAGTCCATGGTTGGCCACTACAAATTCATTAATCAATTGTAGATTTGGCAACATGCAGATTTCAAATGGGAACATCACCAAGAAAATGGTTTTGTACCCACCAGCACATGTATCACAAGACAAGGACCAACCTATCTGAATTAAAGGAGAAGAAGAGGTACCCCTCTTCCCTACTTTAACAATAGATCGTGTATGCACACTGGAAGATCTAGAAGAGGATACCATCATCTCAAACATACTACAAAACAACTATCAGGTAGAAGAATCCACTTCTGAAGAATTGCCTTATATTCATTGTCCTTTTTCTAATCTATGGTCAAAATAAGAACCAGCTGAAAGTGATCAAAGGATCTTTCATCAGCTACTGCCACACAACTACAGCCACATACAATCAATCAGTATCATATAGCAAAAGAACAGAAGCCACAAAAGCCATATAAATAATGCAAGGAAAGACACTCCGCATAAATAAAAAATTAAGTGTGGAAGAAGAAAGAAAATTGACAACCATATTACATGCAAACAAAGGAGCCTTTGCATGGGACTATGAAGACATGCAAGGCATTAGCCCAGAAAAGTGTACAAACCACATTTACATCAAAGAGGAATGAAAACTCATACACCAACCATAAAGACGAATGAACTTAGCAGTGAAAGAAATAGTCAAGGCTAAAATATAGAAACTCTTAGATGCAAGATTCATTTATCCAATCTCTGACAGCCATTGGGTTTCTCTGTTAGTCATTATACCCGAGAAAGGAGGTGAATGATGTATATGTATATACTATAGATAATTGAATGTAGCTACAAGTAAGGACCATTTCCCACTGCCATTTATTGATCAAATTCTAGATACACTTGCAAGGAAGAAATACTTTGCATTCTTAGATGGTTTCAGCAGATACAATCAAATCAGCATTATTCCTGAGGATCAACAAAACACGACGTTCACATGCCCATGGGGAACATTCACATATGTTTTCCTACCATTTGGATTATGTAATGCACTTGCCACATTTCAGTGGGCAGTCCTTAGCATATTTTTAGATCTCTCACATGACTGTGTAGAGATATATATGGATGAGTTCACTGTCTACGGAGACACATTTGAGGTATGTCTGAATAACTTGGAAAAAGTATTAATACACTATCAATAAAATCATCTATCCCTAAGTCATAAGAAATGTTTCATGCTCATGGAGGAAGGGATAGTGTTAGGACACCATGTCTCTGAAAAGGGGATTAGAGTGGACCCAGCCAAGATTTTTATCATCAAGGACCTACCATTACTAAAAAAACAAAAAGATGTACGTAGCTTCTTGGGTCATGCTGGTTACTATCGGAGGTTCATAAAAAATTTCAGCAAAATGGTAGCCCCATTGTTCACCTTGCTAAAAAAATATGTTGAGCTTGTATGGACTTCCACCTATAATGAAGAATTCAATCTACTGAAGCAATTACTCATATCAACCCCCATATTACGTGGACTAGACTAGGAATTTCCTTTCCACATACATACAGATGCCTCTAATACTGTCGTAGGTGTAGTACTAGGATAGAAAGAAGGACATCTCAACTATGATATTTAATTTGTAAGTAAAAATATGCAAGCAACAGATCTGAACTACACAGTGACGGAGAAAGAATTCTTGGCAGTTGTATATGCAATCAACAAGCTCAAACATTACATCATAGGCTATCAAAATTTCATACACACAGATCATGCTACCATCAGGTACCTCATGAATAAGCCATCAGTATCTAGAAGAGTGGTAAGATGGCTTCTCTTATTGCAATAATTTGACATTACCATACTAGATAAACCAGGGAAGGACAATGTTGTAGCTGACTTCCTTTCAAGATTACAAAGAAATCAATAGGATGGCATAGTGGGTAAATCATTTCCTGATGAGCACCTCTTCGCCCTCGCTTTCTCTACAACTTTGTTCGCTGATGTAGTAAACTACCTCATTTCAAGACAACTGCCACATCACTTTTCCTAAAAAGAGAAGCATGCCTTGATACAGAAAAGTGGTAAGTACTCTTGGATTTTTGGTTTTCTCTTCTATACTAGACCTGATTGTGTAATACGAATATTTCTATGAGAAGATGAAGTAGTTGAAATTCTGAAAGCATGCCATGAAGAGCCATGTGGAGGACACTTTGTAGCCAAAAGAACAGCAGTCAAAATTCTGACTACAGGATACTATTGTCCTATGTTGCATAAAGATGCAAACATATATACAACCCACTGTGATGAATTCCAACATATGGGGAGGCTTACAAGGTCATTTGAGATGCCATTACAACCTTAGCTGTAACTGGAACCTTTTGACAAATGGGGGTTGGAATTTGTTGGGCCCATAGACCCCAAATCAAACAACAAAGAGTACATCCTTGTATGTGTAGATTATGTCACCAAATGGGCTAAAGTAAAAGCACTAACACATGCTTGATATGAGAAAGTAGTAGGCTTATTATATGAAGATATATTCACAAGATACAGTGTACCAAGGGAAATAGTTACAAATCAAGGGCCAAAGTTTACTACTGATCTCATTGCTGACCTAATAGAATAATATATGATAAGACACAAGAAGTCCAGACCATACCATCCATAGTCCAATTTTCAGGTTTAGGTCACAAACAGAGAATTAGAAAATATCCTGACCAAAATAGAAAATCTTATCAAGAAAGGATTGGGAGTCCAAACTCCACGAGGTTGTATGGGTATACAAAATCATAGGAAAACAACTACTCGCTTCACACCATATGAGCTGATGTATGGGAAGAAACCAATGCTACCAATGGAATTTGAACACAAAACTTTGAGGACTGCAGTAGAGATGGGAATTGATATTTCTGAAGTACACAAGCAAAGATTGATGCAGCTCAATGCTTTGGATTAGTACAGACAACAAGCATTTTAGAACATAGAATTGACACATCAACATTGAATAGGATGGCATGACAGATACATCAAAACTAGGAAGTTCACATATGGAGGTTGGGCCCTACTGTTCAATTCAAAATACAAATACCAAAAAGGAAAATTATAAACAAGATGGCTTGGGCCATACGAGATCGAACATGTCTATGAGAATGGTGCAATCCAACTACGAACAATTGATCCAGTAAGATTCAAACTCCTGGTTAACGGTCACAGACTCAAAGTATACAAGAAACCCTTATCAAAGGAGAAATTTTCACAAGTGCAGCAATCCATGTAGACAAACCCTCATATTGACCCACCAAGTTCAAAGAAAATGAGATTGATGAGGAAGGAAGGGAGGATTATCTCTACCTCCCACTGGAAGAAGATTGAAATGTTGTATATGGACCTTAATAGGGCAATAATAAACATTTTGCTACAGGAAGTAATAGTATTAAAAAACCAACAATGAAAACCCTTTTTGGGCATTTTTGGTAGATTCTAGGTAGAAAAAAATCTTGTTGGCTGCTCAGAACTATAAAAAAGGGCCTAAAAGAAAAACCAACTCGCTGGCCATTCAAGGGCAAAAACTGAAAAAAAAAAAAAAAAAAAACACAAAAGGAGAAGAAAAAAATTTATTTATTTTATGAAGGATGGAAAGAAAAACACCACAGGAAAACCTTCTTAACACATTGCTTTTTCCACTTCCATTTGTTATGGGAAACCTTCCAGTTACTAGGGGTAACCTTCCAGTTGCTCTGGGATCCTCAAATAGTTGCTACGGGTAACCTTCCAGTTTTTGCGGGCTCCTCAAACAGCTTCTATGGGAACTTTCTAAAAATTCTACGGGTATATTTTTGGTCAGCCATACGCATATTCAGAAGGATCTAAGGAAAAAGTTGAATCACAAATAATTTCACAAATCATAATTCATGCTACAAGTATTATTTCCCTTCCTGCAAACATTCCTTGCTTGTTGTGGGCAACCCCTTGGTTAAATCAGGCTACCTGTTCAGTGCTATGGGCCACCTCATGGTCACTATGGGCAAAATTTCACAGTGCTGCAGCAAAGTAGTGCTAAGGGTAGTCAAGAAAAGAGATGCAAAAATCCACTCCAGAACTTGCAGGCATCATACAAAATAATAAGGAATGTAAGTTTCTAAAAATCACAAGCATCATGCAAGGAGGTATCATTTTTTCATGTTTTCACATGTTGCAGATGCACAAATAGAAACAAGGACCTCTAACTGATTCCAAGAGGAACCTCATGTCTGATCTACCTAAGTATAAAAATTGCATAAAAGAATTCCAGAAGTATAATCATTTTTTAGATGATCCTTGCCATCAAATTACTCATTACAAAAAGTGTTGCATGCCAAACCCTTGGAAAAATCATATTCCCATAAAAATGTGTCACTTGAAGGACAAATAGGTGGCACTAAGGTAAAAAGGTAATATCTATAAGTAGTAAGTATATATTTCTTGAAAATACATGTTAAAATTAAATATACGCCTTAATCATTTACTTTTTTTTCGATCACCATCATGAGGGGACATTAATAAGTCTGTTCAACATTAATTTGAAGGAAAAATGGCATGCGTGAAACATTTTTTTCACTCGAGACGAGTGACATCTATCTAGGGGAGGAAGCAAAATTAGATCTCGCTACGGGTAGATTTAATTAGCCACAACACAAGCACCTAGGGAATGATGACACACACCTCGATTATAGGGGACAATTAAATATTTCCCCTTAGATGTGATTAAGTAAAACAAAAAGGGTGAAAATCAATGTAGAGAGAAAAAACATGTCTGCAGAAGCTATGGGAGGAACAATTATTTGCAAAGAGCCCACCGATGTCATAACCTTGAGAAATACCCCTCATTTTTGGGATATATTTGAACGGGTTGGATGGACAAACTACTTCCAACTGCTAACCGAATACTCAAATGAGAGAGAAAAGTAATTCGCAAGAACATTCGATGGACAACAAGCCACAGTAGCTGGCATATCATTTCCAGTAACCGAAGACTTGAGTGGGAAAGTGACAGGACTCCCTCAAAATGGAGAAAATTGGGAGGAGAAACCTAATGCATAGCAAATCAGAAAACAATTCTTCCAAGGGGAGCAATATAATCAGAAAAAATGGGGTATTGAAGCAAGAAGCCTACCTGAGGCCTGGAGAGAAATTGTTACATTCATCATCAAGTACTTCACATGTGAAGGAAGGTATTCCCTACTCTATACAATGTAATTTAAATACTTAAATCACTTGAGGCATGGAATAGTAATAAATGTCCCAAACCACTTACTGAATAGCCTAAATAAAATGGAAAAAGAATATTAGAAAGGGGTGAAGGATATCTTGTCTCATCATTGTCTGATCTTTCTAATCACCAAGCAAGGCCTCCAAAACATCCAACCTAGGATTGATTTAAACTAGGTAATAGGGAATCCAAACCAACAACCTACAACACCTGAAGAAGAGAACAGTCAAGAAAAATTGAAGAAAGAGTGGAAAAAGAAGAAGCCCCTGAGAAAAAACCACAACAAGAAAGGAGGTCAAAAATAAAACATATCATAAGTGTACCTAAGGAGAGAGAAGATAAGTCTAGCATACCCATAGCAAGAAATACTAGCTCTACTGTTATGGGAAGAAGAAGGAGGAGGCTCATCATTTCCTCAGAAAAGGAAACCACAAAAGAGGTCAGGAGTAAGAAAAGTAGCCCTCATGCCTCTCTATCTACAGAATCAAGGGGCTCTGTCTCCAAGAAGATGAAAGTTGCAGATGCAACATCAACTGCTAGGGAGCATAACATGCAAGAAAAGGAAGAAAAACCCCCTACACCTATAGTAGATGAGGCACCAGAAGAAACTGAGACTACATCAGAACTTAAGGAAAAAGGAAAAGAAAAGGTAGTAGAGGAAGTTACCCCCAAGAAAGAACAAAAGAGAAAAATAACAGCTGTAAGAAGATCTCATAGGATAAGGAGGAAAAGAACAACACAAATAGAGACCATAGAAATCAGTGAAGAAGCACCTTAAAATAAGAAGAAGGAATAAGTCTTTATCACAAAAGAAGGTTTTGAGATAATAAGAGAGATGGACAGTTCATAGGAAGAGGAGAAGCAAGAACAAATACCTCCTAAGATACCATAGTAGGCAAAAATTGAAGAGAAGAAAAGTGAAGGGAAACAAAAACCTGAATTCCAAACTCTAGAGCAAGCAATGAAGGAAATCAACATTTTGAGAAGCATTATAAGAAACCTGGAGGGAACAAGAGGATTGGATGCCCTGATAGGAGCAGTAGAAGCTTTGGAAAAGACTCCCATGGAAGAAGAAAAAGAAGAATAACCTACATAAAAACCTGAACCTGAACCAAAATATAAAGGTAAATACAAGGGAGGAAAGGATGAGTCCTTACTCCAAATGGTCCCATATAGAGCACAAAAACAGCCTGTAGTATATCCTAAGGTAATACACTTTGACCTCACTTCTGAAAATGCCTATTCAGCTTGCCCTAATGATGACCTATATACATTCTTAGAAGAAAATTTTCTTGAAGATTATAAAGTTTTTCAAAGGATAGTACAAAGATTTAAAGGGAATGTTGAAGCAAGGAAAAAACATGACACATTGGTGGACAAGGTGGAAAAATAGTAAGCAGAAATAGAGGGACTCAAGATGAATTTAGAAAATATGTATGATCTTTCTACTAGGATTTTAGAATGCATACCTCCACCATGAGTATATGCTCTATATCTACAAGAGAAATGGTTGCATTTCAGATATGAGAAAGACAATAACCTTCCCTATGCTATGGATGACACCAAAACATTCTTTAACATGTATAGAATATCTTATCCTGACACTCAGGCACAATTGAGTGAGTTTTATATCCATAACTTTGTTGTTCCTTCTAATGTAAAGTGGAATCCTAACATGTACCTGGGTGACATACTTCTAGATGCCTTCACATCCTACCTGAAAAATGAGAAGAGAAGAAAACAAGAGGCAAATGAGTATCTAGAAATGGAAAAACAGCCCGCCTTATAAATAAGGGGAGAAAGTGGTTACCCTGAGGACATTGTAGAATAATGGGTAGATTTTGTATTAGAGGATAGATTGGATACATGGGTTAGGCAAAGGAAAATAGATGTTCAAAACCGATATTGATATTCCTGGAAAAAGAAGGTAAAACAACTTATGTATCCTGCAAATCAAGATGGGATGAGTTACCCACTATATTGAAAAATAAAGAGCCAAACTCACCTGTAAATTTTAAGCAGGCCTTAAAAAGGAGTCATGATTACATAGAACTGGTAAGAATGAAAAAGAAAGGATGGATAGGATTGAGATTTCATTCTCCCATCTTCTAGTATCCCATTCCAGACTAGAGGGAAATAGTACCTTTGGATAAAGAAAAAATAATAGCCTTATGGAATGAACTTGGGATAAGGGGAGGTCTCTATGGATATGGCCAGATAGGTAATCAAGACCCCTATGACTATAGAAAATATTGTTCCCTCAAGATGAGCTAGCTTGCTCAAGGAAGAGCAATAAGCTAAGATGGGGGGTGTGATGAGGCCACATATTGGCATGTTTTGGCCCCATCTAAATCCTTTTTGAAGCCTCTTACACATATAGTTTTGAAACTTTGATCTCCTCTTGATGGTTGATATGAGATAAAGTTATGATTTTGTATATATTTAGTTTTGTATGTTTATTAAGATCTAATATACTTAATTACTATGGTGAATCTTGTCTTTTGTGCAAAATTATGTTTCTAATGTCTCCATGAACAAATTACAAGATGTCATAAGATTTTGAAGTAGTATACCCTAGCCTGTAGCACTCCGGTTGTTCTCCTACAAAATCCCGTAGCAACTGGTTGGGCAATGAAAAAAGAGAATCATGTCATCCAACAACAATGAGGCATCGTGAAGTATATGGAGATGAGCATATGAAGCTGGGAAATGAGTTAACCAAGTGGCAGCATTGTTTGGAAAAGTCTGTGAAGTCTTTGGGTGATTTATCTTACCTGTAGCAAGCACCAGACCTACTCATAGCAGTATGCACCTCTAGCTGCATGTAGCCAAAGAGAACTTATCCAGCTCACACCGAAGTATAATAAAAAAATTACCAGCTATCCTAATGCATCATATGTAATGTTATAGTTACTTTGTTAAGTAGTTGTTTAATCAGTTCTTATCATGTAAATAAGATAGGAATTAGTTGTCTCCACTCAAAAAATATGAAACAAAACAACTATAATCTCTTTGAGTGGTATTTGATCATATTCCTAGAATAGAATAAGTTAGTGATTTTTATATATATATATTGAGATATAAATGTAATGAATATAGAGTAATAGATTAAGGAATGAAGTGATAGCTCTATGAGAGAAGGCGAATTGTGAATGTGTGAAGATAGAATATATTAATGTGATTTTTTTCTCTTAAGTTCATTGTAATCTCTTTGTTGTAGCAATCTTTAATTGCTACAGCTTAATAGATGAATCATTTATCTTCTTGAGTAGTTCTATGAGTTTCTAGGGTTGGATCATAACTCACTTCTGCATGAGGAAGGCCCCCCTTAGAAGGAATTGCATGGAAGATCATATTCCTTCATTTCCTATTTATGTTGTGTGGATTGATTATCAGTTATTCATTTCATTTCTAAAAGCTAATGAGTGCATAGTGTGTTGATTTTTAGATCAGTAGATCATAAACATGCATAGTTTACTTTCCAATTTGCACAAGCATTAATTTATACTCTTTGATGATTCTATCCTACAAAGACCTCACTCCAAAGTATTGTAGCATATATTTTGCAGGCCCTTTGAAAATATTATGTCCCTAGGTTAACATTTAATGAATAGCATAGTATGAGACCTAATATCATTGGTTGATTATTCTGCACATCACAATTTACTTTCCAAAGGTTGTTGTTCCCTTGATGTTTAGTTCATTCATCACTTCAAGAGGCATCACATTACAAAAAGCTCCTGAATTGAACATACAATTGTGTACAAGTATATCCTTGATGATTAAAGTAGTATAAAAATAATCAATGTCAAGATGAGATTCAACAAGGGAAGTACCCAAACACACTTTAGGATATGTTATCCAAAATGTACCCCCAGCTCATTTTGTGGCTAACTCCTTTCATTCTTCCCTCTCTTGTGCCTCAGTCATAATTTTTTGCTTTTTAGGCACTCAACACTTTCTAGAAATGGCACCATTGGATAGATCTTTTTCTCAGATTTCAAGAAAGGTAAAGTTTTCCTCCTAACTCCATGTATTTTTGAAGTTATGGCCCGACGGAGTTTTTGTGGGAAATTTTCCTCTGAAAGGCCCGCAACCAATGAAATGGTGCCACGTGTCCAAGGAAGTGGCGGGGGTTGGAGGTAGACTTGGATTTTTTACCAAGTGTTTGGTAAAGTTTTCAAAAGGGATACATTTCCTCGTAGGCCCGCCGATGAATCAAATTATGCCACGTGTCCGGGAAAAAATTGGAAGAATCGACTAAGTGTTAGCGCCATGGAAAATTTTAGAAGGAAGGCCCACGCCCAATCAAGCTTTGCCACGTGTCCCCCGGGAGCTAGAGTTTAGGAGCACGGAGGTAACTTAAAATTTTTCCAAAGTGTTGGGAAAAAGGGAAAAGGAAAATTGTTGGCCCATAACCCCGCCGACCAGTCAGAGCCCGCCATGTGTCTATGGGCATGCGGGCCAGTGGAGTGCAGGAGGAGATTGGAAATTTTTCCCAAAGGGATTGCACAAAAGGAAAAATGTATGCCAAGGGCCCATGTCCAATAAGACGATGTCACGTGTCCCAGATTGGTGGAAGGAAGGGAGAATTTGGGAAATTTTCCCATGGGAAAAAGAAGGAAATTTCAAAGGAAAAATCACCCCCCAAGCACAAACCAATGGAATCTCGCCATGTGTCCAGGTGGCGGTAAAAAACTCAGGACAGGCCCACAAAAATTTTCAAAGGGAGAAGCCCACATTGAATGAGGTTTTACCACATGTCCAAGTCAAAAATAGGATCAAACAATTATCGAAAATTTAAAAGGAGAGGCCCGCATCCAATCATCATGTGCCACGTGTCCTCAGATCATCAGCCCGATGGGGAATTTTTGGAAAATTTTCCAAAGGGCAAACAATGGAAAATGAAGCATTAAAGGCATGCACCTAATCAAAACATGCCACATGGCACCTAGAATGGTGGAGCGTGGAGAATTTTTGGAAAATTTTCCAAATGACCAAAAAGTGGAAAATTTAAAAAAATTTGCCCGCCAATCCGATTTGGCCATGTTTTGCCCTAAAATTTCAAATGGCCATATCTTTCGATCCAGAGCTTATTTTTTCACGTTCTTTATATCAAAGGAAAGATGGTGAAATTCTCTACAATATTCTAGGGTCATTTTTGTATTTTGGAGTTTAGAGAGAGAACATTGAAAAATGCCTCTGGCACGTGGTCATGGACAAAAATGACATTTCAACCACCATTTTTAATGAAGAATGGCTCGCATTCTCTCTTAGCATGGTGAAAAATGTCAGGGGATGGGCCTGTAAGGATGCCTATGCTATTTTACTATGTTTTTGGTCAGTGGTTGAATCTCTCCCATGTTTTCCCATGTTTCTCTCTCCTAGGGTCGTTTCTGGCATTGTAAAAGCTAGATTTGTCTCATTTTCAAGGGTTCAACACTTTTTATGTATTTCAGGCTCCCTCTTTCACCAGAAAAAAAGTGATTTTTCTGGAAAACTTGGGCTTCTTCTAGGACTGTAACATGTTTTCTGTCTCCCAAATGCTGTAATGTATGTATCTTGATATTAAAAATGACAATGCAAGATCTGTGAATGAGTTTCAATCCTCTGCCTATGTTGTTTGTTTTCTTTCTGGTCTTTCATTACATGTCATCAGTTTGTACATGAAGTTTTGTTGCATTCCCATGATCTGTGTCAATCTACAGAAGCAAAAAATGTTCACCAATCCTTTGGTGCATCACCTTAGTAGCATTAGTTTAAATTTTTGCATTCTCTATCTCTGTCCTCTTTGGAATTTAGAGTAGGACCAGGAATTCAAACTTCTACAACTTGTAAGTGATATATCTAATCAGAGGAGTTGAGGAACTAGCCTCTAATCTGGAGATTCCTCTCCCATTTTTACAAGTCTGACACTTGGGGAGAGGATTCATTGTTGTGCAATCACACTGGATGTCCAAGATGTCAAACTAGAAGTATGATCAACATTTAGGGGTGTTGCTGATTTACAAAAATAGTTTTGGCACGCCCGGTAGGACCTTAGAGGTCTTCATCTTCATTGCAACAAATTGATGTGCATTTGTTGCAATTTTCTTGCTTAAAAGAGCCCTAAATTACACATCTGGTGACTCCAAGGAAGAAGAATCAACTGGTTTTAGCAGTGCAGACCTGAAAAATCATGAGAAGAATCAACACAAGGTCAAGAGCTAGAGAAGAAGAGGTGCTATTTGAGTATCTGTAGTTATCCCCAAGAAGAAGGTAAAGAGGGAGGATAATTCAAAGGTCTCCATCTCCACCAAACATAACTCTATCAACTCCTCCACCTGGTAGGCCTTTCATTCAATCAACAAGGGTTCTAAGGCCAATCAGAATGGCAAAAAACAGCCCCTATGTCAATTTCAATGGCAGCAGCCCACTCGCTCTCAATGCATAAAATCCAATCCTAGTTGCAGCATTGAAGAAAATCCCATACTTTACTGGAGAAAATCATACCACTCCTAGTGATCATGTTAAGGATATTGCCAATATTTGTGCAATCCATGAGATCAATGAGATGCAAGTTGTTGTCAAACTATTGGCATCTTCATTCAAATGGAAAGCTTTGCAATGGTTCAGGAGTCTTGCCTTAGGTTCTATCCAAAATTAGAATTAGCTATATATAGCCCTCCATGAGCAGTTTGGAGAAAAGGGAGATAACTTGTCCCTTTTGGAACACCTGACAACCATCAAGAGAGCTCCAAATGAGAAACTGACTGACTTCAACTTCATATTTCAAATGACTTGGGAGAGAATTCCAGTGGCAGTAAGGCCAGCAGTAGAAGGTTCTTTTCTATATTACCTTAAAGCTTTAAATTCTGATATTTTTATGCTGATTCAATCCATGGGAGGCACAACTATCCCTGTTGCTTATAGCATTGCCATTAGAGCTGAAAATTGTTTTATTCAAGTTGGCAAGCTAGATCCTAGGCCTCCAATGCTATTTTTTCCAATTTTAGAGAGGCCAAATACTAATCAAGTGCCTAATTTAGCTCCTATTCCCACTCCTAGAAATCAGAATTCAAGTGAAGCTTTTACTTCATCTCCTAGTGCCTAAAATGAACTTCAAGAAGGAATGAAGCAATTGAAAAATCTAGGCAAGGAGCTGGTTACACTCAAGAGGCAACAAGCCTAAGGTTTTAGACCTCCTTTCCAGCCTCAAGCTTAGCCTAACAAGTAACCATACTAACCTCAAACACCATCCAATCCAGCTGCAAATTTAAACCAAGCAAGACCTCCTGCCAACAGACCATTTCAGCCCTTTAATCCCAATGCTATATCTACCTCTAAGGCATTAGTTCCAGTGCAAAACAACATAGCTCAAGAGTATGATTAGTGTTTCCCATGAAATGAACCTCAAAACTAGTCTATGTGCTTCAACAGTGCCTTGAATCAAGCATTAATGGTGACTAAAACTGGTGTGGAGGGTGAAAGTAGTCAAGGAAATAACCAACAACAAGAAACATTCTAGCAGCAATTAGCTCCAAATGATACCACACTTGTAAAATGGAAAGCAGAAGATTTTTGTGGCATGAACCAAACAATCTCCCAAATTGTTGCAGCCAACACAAGATCAAAAAGGAGAAATTTGGGTGAAGAACAACCATTGGCTCCAAATAATCCACAACCTCCTACTATTTGACAAATTATTGGCAAACAAAATTCAGTTCCAAACACACAAGAGCCACTTAAAACAGCTCCTAGGCCATCTCAAACACCAGTTGTTGCTGCCCATATGCAAGAATTGAATGTGTAGGCCAAGCGATAGCAAAGAGATGCTTCATCTCCATTCAACATCATTGATCAGATGAAGAAGAAAAAAGTAAACATATCAATGTGGGAATCACTATCTATCCCAGGCCAAAGAGATTTGATACAAGTTGCCATGAAGGATTGGTCAACTTCAAATCAGCAATTTCAAATGCAAGAGAAGGTGCTCACAAATGTTGCCCAGCCTGAGAGGAATCATGGAGGACAACAAGGTAAAATTTTGAAGTCCCCTCCATTATATGTTTCATTGATCATTAGAAACCATTTAGTACACAACTGCATGATTGATTCCAGAGCAATTAGTTCAGTAATGCCCAAGCAAATAGCTGATCAGTTGGGAATTCAATATGAATTCATATTCAAAGGGGTAGTGCAATTAGATGGGACAATAGTAACAACATTTGGAGTGATAAAAAACTTGAGTCTTACCTTGCATACCTGCCCCAACGATGTTGTTCTACAATATGTCTCAGTAATAGATCTTTCACCACTCTTTGCCCTATGTCTATCAAGGGATTTCATAGGAACAATTGGAGGCTACTTATCTACTGATTGGTCAGACATGTTGTTCAGAACAAAATATGGAACCAAGGCCACAATCAGATCTGAACCTATTGCAAACTTTCACATTGAGCCTTACACTCCAAGTCAGATCAATACCAATTGTTCAACGTTTGATCAAGAGGATTATTCGAGCACTGATGAAACTAACACCAAGGTAGGAAGCATCCCAGATATAACTATTGATGAATGGGAAAACAAGTTGCATGCTTTTGATCCTTATTAAGAAATATAAGAATCTGAGCTAGGAGTCTATTACATGCATGAAGAAAATCATCCTATTCCTAGCATCACCAAGCCAAATCACAAGAATGACAATGAGGTATGGCAGTTGTTTTTCGATGGATCAAGGAGTAGACAAGGTGTATGAGGGGGAGATATTGTTGTTTCACCTCAAGGAGTTAAGTATTATTCAACTTTTAGATTCCAGTTTCCATGCTTTAATAACACTGCTGAATATGAAGCCTTGATACAAGGATTGCATTGGTCAATCAAGAGAGGAATAAAGAACTTGCAAGTCTTTGGTGACAGTGAGTTGATTGTCAACCAAGTTAAGGGGTAACATGCTGTCAAAAATGATCTACTCAAGTGCTACAAGAACAGGGAGTGGGACCTCATTGAATATTTTGAGGGTTTTGGCATAGAATCCGTTCCTAGAAAAGAGAACCAAGCTGTTGACAGGATTAGAGTTGTTGGGACAGCCTTTGACATTTTTGAAAGCATCCAAAAAGTAAAAGTACAACCAAACATCCATGTGATTGTAAGGCCTTCAGTGCCAGACAATAATGTAAGTTGGAAAGTGTTTTAAAATGACCAGTAAATCATCCATTTCTTATAAGAAGAAGCTGAGTTCTCAGCTAAAAATTAGGAAAAGTTGGAACAACAGTATGGTGACCAAGTGGTATAGCTGAGAACCAACAAAATACCAAAGGGACTTATTACTTTAGAGTCCATTTTCATTCCTAATGATCAGTTTAGGAAGGAGAAAGCAAACATCCAAGTCAAGGGAGAAGATTTCATGTCCATCTTGGTAGAAGAAGGCAAATCACTCCGAGTTGGTAAAGTGACAACTGAGAAAGAAAGGTATGAGTTCATATAACTTTGTCAAGAATTCCATGATGTGTTTGCTTGGAGCTATGAAGATTTGAAAGGTTTCAATCCCAAGTTAGCTCAACACACAATTTAATTGGATCCAAGTACTAATCCCATTAGACAAAAACAAAGGTCAGTCAATCCACACATGGAGCCTCTCATGAGAAAGGAATTAAATAAGTTGATAGAATCAAGAATCATATTCCCTATCAAGCATTCTAGTTGGGTATCCAACTTGGTTCCAGCTAGAAAGAAGAGTGGAGAAATCAGATTAAGTGTTGACTTCAGAGATTTGAATGGAGCATCTCTCAAGGATCATTATCCACTTCCTTCCATGGAGCAGATTTTGCAAGTTGTTGCTGGCTCTAAGAGGTTTTCACTACTTGATGGCTATTTGGGGTACAATCAGATTATGGTGAAAGAAGAGGATTAGTTCAAAACAACCTTTACAACCAAATGGGGAACTTATGCATACAGGAAAATTCCATTTGGGATGTCCAACGCTGGAGCTACTTTCCAAAGAGAAATGGACATGGCGTTTAAGGATTTGATTAAAAATATGGTGCTGATATATCTTAATGATATCACTATTTTTTCAAAAAACGCAGCAGACCATCTCTTTCATTTGAAGCAAGTGTTCCAAAGGTGTAGAATATTTGGAGTATCCTTGAATCCTAAAAATTGTATTTTTCTAGCTCATAAGGGAAATCTTCTTGGCCACATTGTCTCCAAATAAGGATTAGCAATTGATCTGAAAAGAGTTGAAGCCATAAGAGCAATACCATTTCTAAGCCATAAGAAGGCCCTTCAAAGTTTCTTGGGGAGAATAAATTTTGTCCAGAGGTTTGTCCCAAATTTTGTAACCCTTTTCAATCCTATCACCAAGATGTTAAAGAAAAGCATGGCTTTCAAATGGACAACAGAGGGGAAAGAGAGTTTTGAAGCAATCAAAGAAGCCATCTCTCAAGCCCCAACTCTCATCAACCCAGATTTCTCCAAGAATTTCATCCTCTATGCATTTGGGGGTGATGATACTATTTCTACAATTTTGGTACAATAGAACAAAGACAATGATGAGCAGCCAACTGCTTTCTTCAGCCAAATCCTAGAGGATTATGAGGTGAGATATTATTTCATTGAAAATCATGTTCTTGTAGTAATTAGAAGCTTGAAGAAATTCAAGCATATAGTTTCAAACAACAAGGTTCAGTTGCTGGTTTCTCATGTGGGAGTTAAAGACTTCCTCCTCAAAAAAGACTTGAATGAAAAGAGAGCAGGTTGGATTACTCATGTCATGGAGTATGAGATTGAGATCAAAGTCACCAAGTTTGTCAGAGGAAAAGGATTGTGTGAGCAATTGGTCTTGAACAAACAAAAGGAAGCATGCAATGAGAAGGAGGTTGTTTTGGTGTTGCAAGACAGCTATAAGAAAGGAAGCACTCAAGAAGAGAATGATGGTGTCCTCACTCCTTGTTGGACCCAAGACATAATGCACTTCCTAAGCATAGGTCTATGCCCTCAAGAGTTGAACAAGACCAAAAGAAGACACTTTATATTGTAGGCTGTCCCATATACCCTTGTTGATGGTGTTTTGTTCAAAAGGGATGTGAATGGAGTGTTGTTTAGATGCATTAGCACAAATCAGATTCATAGGGTGTTGGAAGAATTCCATGGTGGATCAGCTGGTGGTCATTTTGCACCAAGAGTGATAAATCTAAAGATCATGAGGGCTGGCTATTATTGGCTCAAGATTTTCAGTGATTGCTATGCATGGATCAAGAGGTGCAAGAATTGTGCATTATTTACAGGTAAAGAGAGGTTAGCTTCCCTTCCATTGCATCCAATTTCAGTTGACCATCCATTCATGCAATGGGGTTTGGACTTCATTGGGGTCATTAATCCCAATTCAAGCCAAGGGCACAAATGGATTTTAACAGCCACAGATTACTTCACCAAGTGGATTGAAGCAGTAGTACTCAAGGAATCAAGTGAATCTAGCATCCCGGACTGTTATGAGGGAATAACAACCATATTTGGCATACCTCCTACAATAATATCAGACAATGCATTGGCATTCATTGGGTCCAAGGTGACTGAATGGGCTATCAAGAATGGGATCTACCTAAGTACTTCATCAAATTATTACCCTCAGGGTAATGGCCAGGTTGAATCTACAAACAAGAACTTGTTAAGGATCATTAGGAGAACTCTTGATGAAAATCAGAGATCTTGGCATACTAAGTTGAAATCAGCCTTATGGGCTGATAGGATAACTCCTAAAATATCTACAGGTAACTCACCATTCAAGCTTGTTTATGGAAGAGAGGAAATTTTTCCCATGTCACTTGAGTTGCCAACATTGGAACTCATGAAATAGTTGGAGTTGTTGGAGTTTGAGCCCATGGAGGTTAGATATGTAGAATTTATGGAGCTCTAAGAAATCAGAAATCAGGCATCCCAAGCATTGGGGAAGGATCAGGCTTTGATCAATAAGACCTTTGATAGGAATGCCAAGAATAGATCTTTCCAAGTTGGAGATCTAGTGTTAAAATGGGATGCAGACAGAGCAAAACTGGTAAGGCATTCAAAATTTGATGCCATCTGGAGTGGCCCATACATGGTCACAAAGTGTAAGGACAACAATACTTTCCAATTATCTTCATTGGATGGCAAAGAACTGTAGATTCTAGTCAATCATATCTATCTAAAGCATTTCTACTAAAGGGAATTCTCCACCTTGTACATATTAGCTAGGTTTTCATTCCTCCAAGTGCTTATGCACATTGTTTTGCTGTAGTTTAGCTTTGCTTTCCCTAAGTGCTTTGGCACAAGCTTGTTGTTCCTGGAAATGTGTCTTGCAGGCCTTGCTCCAATCAGGTGATGTTCTATCCTCCATATTCCTCCTTGTAGTGTTCTAGTCTATTAGGGTACCAAGCAGAGAATTTAATGACTCCATGCCCAATGGATTGCTTCAGGAAACTGGTAACTTCATCTAGCAGGTAGATGACCACTCTGAGTCACCAAAATTGTTATCCAAAATGTACCGCCTACTCATTTTGTGGCTAACTCCTTTCATTCTTCCCTCTCTTGTGCCTTAGTCATAATTTTTTCCTTTTCAAGAATTTAAAACTTTCTAGAAATGGCACCATTGGATAGATCTTTTTCTCAGCTTTCTAGAAAGGAAAATTTTTCCTCCTAACTCCATGTATTTTTGAAGTTATGGCCCGACGGAGTTTTTGTGGGAAATTTTCCTCTAAAATTCCTGCAGCCAATGAAATGGCACCACGTGTCCAAGGAAGTGGTGGGGGTCGGAGGTAGACTTGGATTTTTTACCAAGTGTTTGGTAAAATTTTCAAAAGGGATACATTTCCCTGCAGGCCCACTGGCGAATCATATTATGCCACGTGTCCAAGTAAAAAATTGGAAGAATTGACTAAGTGTTAGCGCCATGGAAAATTTTAGAAGGCCTGCGCCCAATCAAGCTTTGCCATGTGTCCCCGGGGAGCTGGAGTTTCAGAGCGCAGAGGTAACTTAAAATGTTGGCAAAGTGTTGGGAAAAAGGGAAAAGGAAAATTGTTGGCCCATAGCCCCGCCGACCAGTCAGAGCTCGCCACGTGTCCATGGGTACGCGGGCTAGCGGAGCGTGGGAGGAGATTAGAAATTTTTCCCAAAGGGATTGCGCAAAAGGAAAAATGTATGCCCAAGGCCCGCGTCCAATAAGGCGGGGAGAATTTGGGAAATTTTTCCATGGGAAAAATAAGGAAATTTTAAAGGAAAAATCAACCCCAAGCGTGAACCAATGGAATCTCGCCACGTGTCCAGGTGGTGGTAAAAAACTTAGAATAGGCCCGCAAAAAATTTCGGAGGGAGAAGCCTGCATCGGATGAGGTTTTTCCATGTGTCCAAGTCAAAAATAGGATCAAACAACTATGGAAAATTTAAAAGGAGAGGCTTGTGCCCAATCAGCACGTGCCACGTGTCCTCAGATCATGAAGCATTAAAGGCCTGTTCCCAATCAAAACATGCCACGTGGCACTCGGAATGGTGGAGCGCGGAGAATTTTTGGAAAAAATTTCAAATGACCAAAAAGTGGAAAATTTAAAAAAATTTGGCCGCCAATCCGATTTGGCCCTATTTTTCCCTAAAATTTCAAACGGCCATATCTTTCGATCCAGAGCTTGGTTTTTCATGTTCTTTATATCAATGGAAACCTGGTGAAATTATCTACAATATTCTAGGGTCATTTTTGCATTTTTATGTATTTTGGAGAGATAAATTTGAAAAAAGCCTCTGGCACGTGGTCATGGACAAAAATGATGTTTCAACCACCATTTTTAATGAAGAATGGCTCGTATTCTCTCCCAGCATGGTGAAAAGTGTTATGGGATGGGCCTGTAAGGATGCCCATGTTTTTTTATTGTGTTTTTGGTTGGTGGTTGAAGCTCTCCCACATTTTCCCGCATTTCTCTCTCCTGGGGTCATTTCTGGCATTGTAAAAGCCAGATTTGGCTCATTTTCAAGGGTTGAACATTTTTATGTATTGCAGGCTCCCTCTTTCACCAGAAAAAAGTGATTTTTGTGGAAAAATTAGGCCTCTTCTAGGATGGTAACATGTTTTTTGTATCCCAAATGTTTTAATGTATGTATCTTGATATTAAAAAGTGACAATGCAATCTCTGTGAATGGGTTTCAATCATCTGCTTATGTTATTTGTTTTCTTTCTGATCTTTCATTACATGTAATTAGTTTTTACATGAAGTTTTGTTGCATTCCCATGATATGTGTCAATCTGCAGAAGGAAAAAATGTTCACCACTCCTTTGGTGCATCACCCTTTTAGCATTAGTTTCAATTTTTGCATTCTCTATCTCTGACCTTTTTGGAATTTAGAATAGGACCACGAATTCAAACCTCTGCAACTTGTAAGTGATATATTTGATCAGAGGATTTGAGGAACTAGCCTCTAATATGGAGATTCCTCTCCCATTTTCATAAGTCCCACACTTGTGGAGAGGATTCAATGTTGTGAAAACACACTGGATGTCCAATATGTCAACTAGAAGTCTAATCAACATTCAGGGGTGCTGCTGATTTGTAACAACAAGATATTCACCCAAATCCTCTAATGCTTCTAGCACTTCCAACTCTTTAGTCACATGGGGAAGATCCACACTATTTACATACTTACCTGGGGGCACTACCTCCTCTTTGAATAAAAAATACCTAAATTCCCTTTTCCTATGATTGGGTATCCTACGCAATTCAACAATAGGTATAGTTACTTTTATCTAGCTCAAGATATGAGGAATATCACAAGGGATATATTTGGGTAACACTGTGTTGGGAGGAATAGTAATTTACGCTTTCTGTGGGGTGAGGCTCTTTATGGTTTAGGCATGGACTAGGGGAATGATTTTATTGGGAATGACTACACCCTTGTTAGGTGTATCTTTCTTAGGAGGATCTTTTGGGATATTAGTAAGAAGTGAATTTTTTGGCTTGGCTTTTGGCCCTCCCCCTTTAACAACTCTACTTCTTATATTTTACTCCTTTTCCTAAGAAACCACTGCATTCATCAAAATCTTTATGTCTTCCTTATAAGGAATTACTCCATCATACTTTTTAATTATTAATGCCCTTAAGTACTCAAAATCATGGTTAGGAAAGTCAAAAATATGGAGCATATCAACTTCAAAATAACTAGTGGAAGGAAGAGGAGATAATCAGTGGATATAGTCCTAAAAACATTTTACAGTTATGGAACTTAGCATCTCAGTAGAAGTGGATCCTTAGTGTGAATTATCAAGGAACTCCATCATAAATACATCACCGAAAATAACATCATCATCAACATCCTTAGTTTCCTCATTTAGATCACAAGGGGATGTGGAAAGAAACACTTGTCATGCCAATCAATAACATGGTTTTCTTCTATAATGGAAACTCTAGCATTGAAAGGATTATGGAACAATCTATTCTCCTTTGTTGTTATTATTTACTTCATGATCCCACAGGACCTTTTTCTATTTCATCTGATCTATGATCACCTCTAGGATGATTCCCAAATCTGATTTGGCCCTGATTTTGGTGTTGGCCCAGAGAGCTCTACCCTATTCCTTTCTTTGCTCTAGAAATTTCATAGAAAATTTACTTGAATACTCATTCTAAAGTCTTAACCACTTCCTTTATATCAACTCCCTTATTTTTCTGAGGCTTTTCAAGATTTGTTAACTTGATACCCTCACTTTTATGATGTTTCCCTATTGCCTTAATATTGTTTTCAATTTGTACTACCATAGTGAAATCCTGCCTTAAGTTTCTAGGGCTCTTATCCCTAAAATAATATGCATATTTAATAGCAAAAGCATCAGAGTACATTTTTACGCTGGATTCATCATTTGGTCTCAAAATTATGTGCAATCTAGTCAAAGTTTTGTTGAATTTGGTGTTAAATTCTTGAACATGCTCATTTGAATTCTTCTTTATGTTCTCAAATTCAGATGGAATAAATCTAGGGCCAATTTTATCCCCATATTGTGATCTAAATACAATTTTAATATCATTCCATGAATCAATTGAATGATTTAGTAAGGATTTATACCAATCATGTACATTCTGTTCTAAGGTGTGGATAAACAACTTTATATAAAAATATTCATGTTCAATCTCAAAATACTCTATAGTACTAATAAAAATTCTTAGGTGTTAGTTACCAATAATAGTATTATTTTCTTGAAACTTAGGTAACCTATTCCTTACTTCTTATGTATCCCACCATATGTGTGAAATCTATGGGTCCAAAGACATTTACAACAAAGGCAGGTCTAGGTCGAGGTTGATCCATGTTATTCTAAGGAAGTGATCCTATATGAGGATTAAAAAGGTGTGGGACAGGGGGGATTTAAGGTAATGGTGTATGGTCTTCAAAGTAATGATCCTTTAAAGACTCGGTTTCATAAAAAACTTGATTATCTCTAAGCGACAAGGGAGCGAGATGAGGAATACTTGTATGAATTGCAAATGAATGCCCCTCACTAGTTGGAGTGTATAAATTTGCACAAGGACTACTTAATATGGAATTTTATGAGGAAATAGAATAATCCTCTATCAAAGGCTAGTCACTCTCAACCACAAGAACTACTTTCTCCTCTGATCTTTGGCCTCCCAAAGATTTCCAAACTTGTTTCTTATTTGGATTTTTTCTTCCAAGCTCTAGAAACAACTTTCTAGCATGGTATGTTTTGAAGAAATACCTTCTTCCTTCCAACTTTATAGATCTTAGCAATAGAGTTCAATTACTAAATCCTTGAGGCAGTGGTATTTGCTAGAAATTCTTACCAATATGGAGTTGGAAATAAGGTCTTATACCTTCGATGTGTAAATCAATACAAATGACTTGTTAACTACAACTTAACATTCAATTTGAATAAATTTGGACAAATCTCATTATCGTTTGTTAGTATTTACCCCAAAGGTCAGTATTTATCTACATTTACACAAATAATCCTTAACAATGGTGTTGGAGTGGGGTTGGTACCAAAATCAGTTCTCCTTGTGAATTTGGGAAACATCAATAGGTCAAACATGATGTTTAGAGAAAGATAGATTATAATTTAATGTTTTTTGTAGCCAAGGAAGGATCTCACTGACTCTTTGTGACTGGAGCTAAGAAAGGTTGGATAAAATCATGCTAAGGGTTTGACCTACCCTATTTCTTTAGGTCTTTCCTTCGACTAGGTTGAGAGAACCCATTTTGTAACTTGTATTTGTAGGGAAAAATAATGGATCAACAATATTTGACTCTCACTTTTAAGACTTTGAGAAATAATCCTTGAGCAGATTTGGTCAATGCGACATTATCTAACTTTCATAAGTTGTCAATGTAGAAAATGTAAATGCCTCCTAGAAAAAAATTAGGTTACTAAAGAAAATAATAAATCCTTCTTTCTTTTACATATTTTTGTTAAATTCTAGCACATGAGTATACACAGAACAAGCATGGCTACTTCTTATAGGATTTATCAGTTTTGGATGTAATTTTTGGGTAATTAAGCAGGATAAAGTTGTTTATACCAAATTTCTAGGAACTTCTAATAAAGTTTGGAAAATATACCAAATAAGATGATGAAAATACTTCAAACAACCAAGAATGAACCTTTAACTAGAAGGTGTGCACCCATGGAAGCCCAGAGATACACAGTTTCACACATTCTTTGCAAATTTAAATGTAAAATCTCATGTCAAAGAATCAATTAAACATCAAGAATCCCAGATGTATCACGCCTAGGATACACTCATAGAATAAAAAAACCTATATCGATAAAATGAAAGTAAAGTGAATTTAAAACCATTTATTACACAATTAAATGAAATCTCTTCTTAATACACAATAGTAATTACAACAATATTACCAAAAGGATAAGATCTTGTGTGATTTATAGGAATTATTAACATAATATTGCAACAGGAAAATGAATAGATACTTGAAATATCTCAACCTAAAAATCAGACACAATAATGCTCATGATTAATACACTTAACTTAGGGCTCATAAAATTTATCGGCAAGGGAAAGGTTCATTCACAGTCTCAATGCTTGTCAATGGTTGTACACTCACAACCATATTGAAATTATATGATTTGAAGGCTAAGTAAATAAACAGGTTTATCATATAAGTTCTTTGGAAAATGGTTTCTCTCAGCTTATTCCTTTCTCTAAAAAATTTCACAAAATTTTAACCTCCCTCGATATGAGAACATGCATCTCATATCTATACAACTTCGTTTTTCATTCCTTTAGTTTTTCCCCCCAAAATGTAAAATATTTCACCGAACATTCCAAAGGAATCCTTTTTAATTATTTTTGGGGGTATCTTATCCTCTGTTGTGCCAAGTGGAGAAATGAGTCATAAATATTTCCAGGTGTGTATTTTATTCTTATGTGGTGAATAAAATGCTTACATCATTTATCCTGACATCATCAAGTTTTTCTTATTTTGGGTTGGTTTAGAAATTCCTTTTCATAACTCTTGGGTTCCCCCAAAATGGCTTGATGCGACTGATAATCATTCATTTTTCAAATATTTTCCTTAGGATACACACATTCCTCTTTTCATTTCTCAGAATTAGAGGTTTTTCCATGATTTTGTGTCATGTCAAGTTTATTATCATCTCTTTGCAAGATATTGCTTTGCTTCACATTTATCTCCCTTGCGCAAGATGAGAAAAATATCTTTTCTCATTAATTAGAAAATATTTTATCCATTTCATCTTGTTCATATGAATCTTTCTATAAATTTTTCTCATCTGCCTCTCCTTTAAAACACATTTTCCCTTTACCTTTGGATGTGATATATTTTTTTAGAATTCCTTGTTGGTGTGATGGCAAGGGTGGCGTTAGCAGAAAGTTTGAATGAAATAACTTCAGAGGACCTAAATAAAATTTTTGACTTGTTGGGCCCAGATGATGCATTTATTGGGGATTTTTTTGAGATAGCTAATCTAGGGGACAACAAAGGTCCTTTGACACATCAGATGGTTTTACATCCTCTCCTATTGAGGTTAATCAATATTAATCATATTTTTTTAGCTTTTCAATCTATGTATAACAACATCTTTTGATGGGATAATTAGAAAAAACCAGAGGTGTTGAAATTTTTTTGAATTGAGAGAAGTCTAGCTATATCAAGAGAAAATGAATATGAATGCCCTTTCTTATGTGATGAAGGATTTATTCAAAAATATATTCCTTCTGAGTCTTATGTGCTCTATGATAAGACTCCAATTGATGTTATGCCTGTCATTACTTATAAGAAGAATGAATTATAGAAGTGTCTTTCATATTTAGAAAAAATTCCAACAAAACCTATGTCATCTCAATCATCAGCAACACCACCACCATCAATAAGAAGGGAAAGGAAAGAATCCCATTCTCAGCCCCTCATAATCATATCCGATGATGAGGAATCAAGGCCTTCACTTCTTCAACACCATAGGGCATCAAATTCTAAAGGAAATTAAATTTTATATCCCTCAATCGATTCAGAAACAATACTCTTTGATGGAGCACAAGTTAGCAAGACCTTTAACTGTTCCCCTTCCAAGGGAACATCCACCTTTTACAAGAGGGCACAAAGGTGAGTATAGATCCAAGAATTTTTTCCCATTGGGTCTGAGGCCTACAATATTTTCTCTTCCATCCACTCTAATTTCTCTTTCTCAACCTAATTCTTCTCATCTTGAGCCAACTATTTCTATTCTTTATAAGGTAAAAGGGAAAACAAAATTTCCTATCTTGGATTGGGTATCTTATCTTCAAAATAAGATAGAATTAGGGAGGATTCTAGATGGTCCTAGGATGACATGAACACATTTAGGGACATGTGGATGTCTTGTAATTTGGATGGGGATGTCATATTTGTTCAGTCATCTCAAGTTTGAGGGGAATTTATATCAAGAAAGAACAGGTTGTTAAGAAAAATAACCTCTTTTAGAAAATATCTTAAGGTGGAATAAAGAATTATTGAATATTTATCTTCTCTGGATTTCCCCTTTTGATGCAATTCATGAAAGTATATGTAGCTTTTACTTCATGGGATGGGGCCCCTATAGAACTCCATTTTTCTATTTTCACAATACAAAAGATAACACCTCATTTACATTAGTTCATATGCTTCAAAATGGATTTGAAATATTATCCAAGCAATATCATAAAATCTAATTCATAGTATTAAACTACATTCATGTGTGAAAATAAAAACTTCAAAGTAATATTACATTTTTATGGAACAAGAGTAGTAATTGAAAAGTGGTGAAAAGAAAGTTTAAAGAAAAAAACTCTAGGCTTGTTCCTCGGTCTTCGTGTCTTCATATTTATTTTCATCATCTTATTCTTCCTTTGGTTGTCTCTCTGTATATGCATCATATTTCTATAATAACTCTTTTATCGCATCTTCATTTATCCCTATGTGATAATGGAATATGAGGGGTTTTTTTCTTAGTGCATTCACATATTGATCCATTATACTTTTGTACTCCCATGATTTTTCTTTTAATTTTGAAATCCTAGTTTCCATTCTCATCAATGTCTTGATGACTTCATAGGAGAAGTTTTATTTTTGGATTTTTTTCTCAAAGGAGCCAAATAAGAAGTAATTTTCCATATCACCATAACTCTTTTTGAAATTATCAAATACCATGTCCTTCAATTTCAAATCAATAATGTCTATAGTCTTATCCACCCATTCCTTTTCTGTCTCAATTTTCTCCCTGATCTCCTTCAAAACCTCAAGAATTATTGTAGCCAATTATTCAATAGCATACTAAGTTCCCATATTCTCATGTGATATAATTCCTTCCCTTTCAACCAAATATTCATCGAGCTAAGTAATACAATTCAATTTTGGTAGAACTCCTTCAAGATTGAATAACTCATTATCACATTGTTCAATTAACTCATCAATTTCATTGAGTTTATTTTTGAGCTCTTTATATTTTGTTATGGATTTTCCAATGGTTTCTTTCCCCTTTTTAATCACCTTTTCTACCCAAGTATCAACAACTTGAACCTTTTTAACAAAATTTTTAACATGTTCTATAACTTGAAGATTAGCTGTGGAAATTTATTCTTGGCTCACACTAAATTGGCCAACTAATTTTTATAGGCATAAGGTCAATGATTTAACTTGTTCCTTTAGCTACCTATTTATTATCCTATCCTCATCCACTTTGTGTAGCAAGTCATTGAATACTTCTGAAACTCCTTGTTTTAGTGCATCTCTTGAAATTTTTCCTAGAGGAATGAATTGAACATTATAATCCTCAGTTGATAGATAACTCGTTGTCTTCCCCTCATGTGGGATTACTACCTCCAAAGTCTTGGATCCAAATTGATCAGTATGATTATTTTGATGACCCTATCCTTATTGGGAGTCTTGGTATGTTTTGGGATAACACTTCTTCTTCTTCTTCTTTAGAGATCAATTCTCCTATCCATCCTTTTGCAAGAGTAGTTTTCACCTTTGTCTCTTGCAGTGTTTGTTGAGTTTTTTTTAGAAAAATCACCAATTGTGTGGATACTTCTTGAACATTTTACACTGAAGGATCCTTGTGTTGTTCCTTTTCTTCTTCTATTTTCAGATTTTTAGGTTCATTTTGTATTGGTTTTCTCCTCAATTGCTCTTTTCCTTGGTCTTGGCCTTGGGGCTGATCAACTTCTTTTGGAGTCATACCAACATCTGAAATATTTTCTCTATTCATCTCCCCAATTAGTGTAGTAACATCTTCTACATTTTATTTTGGGACTGTCGAAGTTGATATTATTTCTTTGGGAAATTCTCTTCTTTCTATAATTTCCTCCTCCTTTATAGGTTGCTTCTTGGTGGGAACATTATCATAAACTGGCATACTGATATCCTCTTATTATTTTACCTCCTTCTTTGGTGACATGAATGGTTGGCTTTCAGTAATAAATTCTTTACATTTATCAATATTTTTCATACTCTTATTGTCATCAACCTTTTCCTCTTTACTAGTTTCTATTGCAACTTCCATTACCTTTTCTGTAGCAGAATTTTCTTGCCGTGGTGATTCACTTTCCTGGGTGACCTTATTTTCCTTTTAGGGATCTTTTTCAACTAGTGTCTCAATGTCCATAGCTTCTCCACTAGAAATTCCTTGGACCTATGATTTGTTCACTTCTAAAGTGGTTTGAATTTTAGGAGATAACTCTTACATTAGAACCTCTGATGCAACACTTGGCACATGGATGGATTCCATAAATTCTTCACCTGATTGAGGAACATTTGTACCTTTTACTTCTTTTTCTTCAATTATTATTTCAGATGCCTTAGATGTAGGAAATTCGTCATTTGCATCTATATTTAATATCTTAATCGTTCCTACCGTGGATTCATGCAATTGTTCAAAAGAAGGGATATTCATACCTTTCATTGGTGAAACATGAGATATTGGATATATAACTGGCCTATCTTGGTCAACTTGTTGTCCTGGTGATGGAATTGCTTGATGACCTAGAGAGGTAACTATTTCTTCTTTTTCTCTATTAGGCATAGGAGGATCAATCACTTTATCCTTCCTATGCTTTTGTTTCTTATGTGCATGATCACCTTCTCTTATTAAGGGTTGTTTAAATACAATCTTGTATCTCTTCTTTTTCCTTTCAAATTGCTTGATGTTTGGTGTTGCCCTTTCCTTGACACTTTGTGGTTTAGATTGGACATTAGCCCTTGACATGGATACTCTAATCATATTTTCAGTACTCGAGGGCTTTGGTAAGCCTTTTGGAGTGAAATTTTATGTAGCTATTCCTTTTCCTTTTATTTGCAGTGGTAATGAAAAAGTGATAGGAGCATTTTCCATATATTTTAGAAGCATAAATTGAGTTTTCTGCTTCAAAATAGACATGGAGGTTCTATCGTACTAGAAGCAGTAGTCCATTCATCAACAATTCCTGTATTTGGTATCTTTGAAGGAAATTTAGGATATTTTCCTCCTAATGGGTCCATCTCATCAGCTCCCTCCTTCAAAGGGGGAGATATTCTTTCAAAATCCTTAGTTTTCTGAACTTACTAAGAACTCTTGTATTTGGAATGGATAAATCATTGTTCCTTGTTTTCAACCAAGTCAATGTTCTCCTCATTACATGAAAAATCCTACTATATTGGTGATTAGAATCTTTCTCATCCCACTTTATCAAGGTCATTGGCTTACCTTTTATTCCTTGGTTAATATAAAATTGACTCACAACTTGTTGGTCATATACAAATCCCTCATGTACCACAACAACTTTGAAATTAATGATTTATGTGAGGGTCATTCTTAAGAATTCCATAAATATAACCTCTTCCTCATCCCTGCAATTCATCCAATATCCCTCAAAGTGAGGATCATGCTCAAATGAGTTTTCTAAAGTATTTACAACCCACCTAATACCATACTTTTACCTTCCTTCAACATTTCCATATCAAACCTTTCCTTTTATTCCTACATTAGTCTAGCTTTTACAATGGAAGGGTAGGAATATCTTCCAATACTGATGGGAAATTTGATAGTTTTCTTATGTCTTCAAGAAATCATCTTATGAAAATGAGTCAAATTTCTTGTTAACTCATATAAAGCCATCCTGTCATCTAAATACCTTGTCAATTTACAAGGTTGTCATTCAAATCCACTAGCTCTTATGTTGGTGAATTTTATATATTGAATAAAGAAAATACCAAACTACATTATTATAGTTCTATCCTCTTCAGATATTCTATAATGCTCCCATTCATGTTTGAAAAAGCATATGATAGGTGTTAATAATGTATCCTTTAACAATATTATATTCCCCTTCTAATTACTCAATTGTAATTGGGGATAAATTTCATGTACTTTGTGTTTTTTAAAAGTGACATGTTGTATAAGTCTAGGGAAATGCCTATGACATGTAATATTGTAAATTAGATATGTCATCATGTAAAATTTGAATTCCCCAACACCATCCAACTTGATATTTGTAGCCAATCCTAGAATGTAACCATAAATTGAATCAACAATAAGGGTTTCCCAACAAATGCTCCCTTTTACTTCTAAAACAATCCATATATATGGGAACATCCATTATTTTAACTCATTTATTGTTTCCAGACCATCCATACTACTTCGCAACAAAATTATGTCTTCTACTTCTTCCATGAAATGTGCCATAACAAACGTCTTGGGAATTTTTATGGTTACCTTATTTTCTGATAACATCCGCTTAGTGTTTATAAGTTTAGCAAAGTATCTCTTCTTGGTTTCATAATATTTAAGATCTAATTCAATACCTAGGGTTATCAGAGTTTTTATTATTACTAAGTTCAACATTATCCTAAAAGGCTGGGGTGTTAAGGTCAACACTACTTCACCACTCCCATATATGACTTATCTCTTTTCTGGATTATAGTTCATGGCACAAAGCCTCACCAATTTAGGGAAATGCATTGAGGGAGGTATGGCACAAGCTGAGGAAATGTAACTATCCTTGATTGATTTCATGAGATCACTTTTGTTTAGGCTACTTAATCTTTGTAGGACTTCATTCAGATCAGCATTCATTATATCCATGTTTGTATTCTTATATAAATCACTGCTAATTTCATATGTGACATGAAAAATCGATGGAATTTCCTTCATATTTTATGCCCTATCTTTTATTTTCAATTACTTTGTGAATTTGGAGTAAAAGACAATGAAAATATGAGAGTAGTATAATCCTTACCAATTTCCTATGCAAATATCCATATAATTTTCCTTCACTCCTTATATTTTTGAATCATCATTTCTCAATTGATTCTTCCAAATCAATATTACTTCGTTGTCCTGAAAACTTTGATAGAAATGGCACTCCATTCTTAACATACGTTAATGAAACAACTCAAAGCATTCGAATACTTTAAACAACTATGCCTTGATTTTTGCAAAAACTACATTAATGATGGTAACCATAAATGCATTGAATCATGGCCATTTGTCATGCCTCCACCCCTTTTAAATGTGGGTCATCCACTTGGAGAAATTCCATCTTATGCGGGATCGGGGAATCTTTTTGAATTTTTGCACTACTTTTAAACACAAGCAAATTTATGAATTTGACCTGATCACCTACCCTCTAACTTTTATTTTGATTATGAAATGTGTTCAAATCTTAGCAATAGTGGAGCTATGGTATGTTTCTGCATATACTTATATTTTCCTGACCAAGCACAATCCTACCAATTCCACCCAAGGACCCGCTTATCTAACCCTGGCTTGAAAATACACCACGTGTCCCTGACAGGTCTCGAGAAATTTTTTGCACTTTGCACTTTTATTTACTTAATGTCAAGAAAACATCATCGGCCTTAATTCCCCACCCCAATTACATTTTAACGTGTGTACCACTTTGGGAGTAGGTAAACTTAGTGTTTCACATATTTTGAATTTGATATTCTCAGGAATATTTGTCGGGCCTCGGGGCTAAGTTTGCATTTAGTACGGATTATTTTCTATAGCTTTGTAAATTGAACCCGCAACACCACAAAAAATGGGAACACACCACGTATCTTTGGGTGGTGGATAAAAATATGAAATTTCTAGTAATGGCAAGAGGGTGATATACAAATATGTTTTTCAATATTATACCCAATTCATGATCATTTTTTGACAAGGATTTTATAGAGGCAACAGGACTATTACGTTCCTTGACCAAAAAAGAGGCTTTACACACTAAACAAAAGATTTCCACACGTATTCACCATGAATACATCTTCAAATACACATTTTTTATATGAGAAACCTAGCAAGAGTAAATTTTTTGAAAGAAAATAATTGATAAAAGGGTGAGATATATTAGAACACTAGCACATCGATAGTCCTCAAAGGTAGTTTCGGTGAGAATTTTAATTTTTCCTCTAGTAGCTAAAGTAATCCTTTTGGATGCTCATACATTCCCTAAGAAATTTTCCTATGCTTCTCCCATGCTTACCTAGTCTTTTTATGACCTACTTTGAGTCCATACACCTTAGTAGGCTCTAGAACTAGGCCTAAATAAGCTAGATTCAACTATGACTTGTACATGATGACCTAATGATCACACTAGAAGATCTTCCACATCCTAGAAACCTCATTTATGACCTGTATGAAATATAAGCCAAGTACACCAAACATCTCCATACCTCCAGTGGATTAATACCTCAATGTTCAAGCCTATAACACACTAAAACCATATTAAAACAATCTTTAATGCTCAAGAAATCATATTGATACCACTAAACACAATTAATAAGGCATTAATAATTAACTTTCATGTCAATAAATTGAGCCTCACTTCACAAGTCACACCTTTTCCATCATCACCACCTAACATCAATGACAACACCAATACATTAGGGTTCAATAGTTCCTGATTGATGAAGATTTCTTAGTGCTTAGAAATCATGTATAAATCTGATTCATGTTTTGGTCAATTGTGGAAGTGTTTTTCTAAGGTGATGGAGTATGTTGAGTTTAAGGAAAATTATTGAGTCTAAGAAAGCTGAAGGAGTAGTTTGTATAGATAATGTTGGTTGAAGTACTTCCACTTGGAGTTGGAAGGATTTTTAATATGTTCTAAAAATAATATGTAGATTTATTTCCATTTATTTTTGTCTTATTTCTTGGTGTAGTGTATTGGTTTGTCATTCTAGTTAGTTTATAAAGAAGAAGGTAGTTGTTTTTTCCAGAAAAAGTTTGTTCTTAATGAAAGATTGAGTTGGTTAAGGAATCAAATGGATTGTGTAGGAACCCAATAATTTCAAACACACTAACAACACAATAAAAAAAATAGGATAACTTTTTTTTTACTTGATTGACACATAACACGACACAACATGCCACCACCAAGGTTATAACTAACTCTGTGAACAACTCAATATAAGGATGACCAAAAAGGTAACATGAAAATGTTCACACCCATCAAGGATAATTCACTTTTCTTTTTTACAAGGAAACATAGGAAACCACCACAAAACACACTTACAGTTAGGGAAAGCCACAATGAGAAATTATTGAAGGCTATTTATTTTGATAAAACATCCTTTGATCCTTGACTTAAGTTTTCTAGGACTCAGGGTATGATTCGCACAATTCCTCTTACAATGCTAAGTTTCTTTCTTTTACTCTGAAGAGAATTTTTCTTTAAGTCTTCTCTATTATGACCTTTATTTGTTTAATTCGTTTATTTAGTAAAAAAGGGGATACTTATTTCCACAAGGCCATCTATTCACACTTACGCCACTAGAACTCGTTCATACCCTTATGACAACCTGGGTTCACATTCGACACACTTAAGAGAAGAGATACAGAGCACCTTGGAAAAATTCAGTATGAAGGTCAAGTTGAAGTAATCTTTAAGACCTCATTAGTTAGTACTAGGCTTCAATTGAGGCTTGAGAATTTATCCAGAATTATCAAAGATTTTACTTAGGCTTCACTGAATGAGTATTACAAAAGAGAAAAAATTACCTTCCAAATGGTGGAGAGATAGATTGCATGGTTTATAAATTGTTTTCTCCTACTTATTAAATCTTATTATCTTATAGAACAAACCATTGTTTTCCTTTAAGATCGTGTAATAATTCACCATAAAAAGGATACTGTTCACTAGTTTTGCTAGTGATAGCAAGTTATATAATTTTTTTTCTTTACAAAGGATAGTTTCATCTTAGATCACTTATGGAATTACCTGTTCTCCATTAGGTCATATCTACATTAATTTATTTTCATAAAAAAATTAGTTTAACTTCTATAGGGATTAACCAACCCATTTTACTTTACTTAAAGCACATTATTACTAAGTAATAGCAAGATTTAACTCAACATATATTCTCAAGGGTAAAGTTTAACAATTCTCATTTACAAAAAACAACACCAGGTTACATCAATTCTTTCCAGCACAATACACAACCCAATGGGACATACCAACTCTAAGGAACCATGCATAGAGAACAAGAGAGTAATAAAATTGAACAGGGAATGCTAAACTATTCTTAGAATACCGGTAATCCATTAAGGTCTCTCAACAAAGAGGTAAACCAATTTTCTTATATTTTCCATGATATTCAAACATTACAAGGTTTCCAAAGTTAAGATGACCAAAGCCACACTACATTATATGAAGATAGTAACCCTCTTCTAAAATTTGCACTGGATGTTATGAAAAGTAGAACAACATAAAAAGGATTCGAGAAAAATAACTTCTCAACAGAGGTTGATCCAAAAATATACAAGTCTATCCCTCATCTACTCGCATAAGCCATCTACAAAAATTTTTCCACAAGATTTAGCTCACGAGAACTGAGCAAGAGAAGGCTAAACAAAGCCACTATAACTATTATCTAACAATACCATGAAAGGAAAAAAAAACTTTATTACAAGAATTGGGTCAATTCTCTCAATACTAAAAAAAACAACCTCAATTTTAAATACAGTCTTAGCCACGTCAATGAAAGAAAAAGACCTTGTACTTTAGTTATAAAAAAAAGCAATGAAAGTATAACAATATATAAGAAGCAATATTCCCATCAAAAAATTAGATAATTACAAGATTAGAGTTTAATATACACGCCATCCATCTAGAATTATCAAAAGATACCAAGAGCATAGGCTTTAATGTAATATTTCTATCAGACAAGAATTGATCAGCCCAACAAAGAAAACATGGTGTTCAAAGGTCAACATGAAAATCCAAGCATGCTAGAATTTTCAACCCTATAATCATTTAGAGTATATGAGTGAAATTAAATACATGGACACAACACAACCTAGGTTTCGAAGTGAGGGAAAGGTATATTTGACTTGATGCTTAACTCCCAAATATTCCCCAATCATTCAAGAAGGGTTAATACCAACATGAAAGAGAAGAATGGGGGGGGGGTTTCTTTCAAACAAGATTATACAAAACCTCATCCAAATTTATATCTCTAAGGAATTACAATCTCCACAATAATTCTAAAATCCAGTTAAGGTAAAAGGAAATATCTCTTTTCCATAACAAAAATAATTTAAGGCAACCCTTGATAACAAAAACAACCATCAAACATAGATACAAACATAAATTACTAAGTTAAATTAACAAATCACAACCTTCCGCAATGAATCCATAAGACTATCAAATGCAAAATGAGTTTTCCCAAAGATTAATAACATTTAAGGCAATTTCCATCACAAAATATTAAGGTAATTACGTGTACTAGGCTCTTCACTTGCGGCTTGAATTTATCCAGCATTATCAAAGATTTTACTTAGGCTTCACTGAATGAGTATTACAAAAGAGAAAAAATTACCTTCCAAATGGTGGAGAGATAGATTGCATGGTTTATAAATTGTTTTCTCCTACATATTAAATCTTATTATCTTATAGAACAAACCATTGTTTTCCTTTAAGATCGTGTAATAATTCACCATAAAAAGGATACTGTTCACTAGTTTTGCTAGTGATAGCAAGTTATATAAATTTTTTTCTTTACAAAGGATAGTTTCATCTTAGATCACTTATGGAATTACCTATTCTCCATTAGGTCATATCTACATTAATTTATTTTCATAAAAAATTTAGTTTAACTTCTATAGGGATTAACCAACCCATTTTACTTTACTTAAAGCACATTATTATTACTAAGTAATAGCAAGATTTAACTCAACATATATTCTCAAGGGTAAAGTTTAACAATTCTCATTTACAAAAAACAACACCAGGTTACATCAATTCTTTCCAGCACAATACACAACCCAATGGGACATACCAACTCTAAGGAACCATGCATAGAGAACAAGAGAGTAATAACATTGAACAGGGAATGCTAAACTATTCTTAGAATACCGGTAATCCATTAAGGTCTCTCAACAAAGAGGTAAACCAATTTTCTTATAGTTTCCATGATATTCAAACATTACAAGGTTTCCAAAGTTAAGATGACCAAAGCCACACTACATTATATGAAGATAGTAACCCTCTTCTAAAATTTCCACTGGATGTTATGAAAAGTAGAACAACATAAAAAGGATTCGAGAAAAATAACTTCTCAACAGAGGTTGATCCAAAAATATACAAGTCTATCCCTCATCTACTCGCATAAGCCATCTACAAAAAATTTTCCACAAGATTCAGCTCACGAGAACTGAGCAAGAGAAGGCTAAACAAAGCCACTATAACTATTATCTAACAATACCATGAAAGGAAAAAAAAACTTTATTACAAGAATTGGGTCAATTCTCTCAATACTAAAAAAAACAACCTCAATTTTAAATACAGTCTTAGCCACGTCAATGAAAGAAAAAAGACCTTGTACTTTAGTTATAAAAAAAAGCAATGAAAGTATAACAATATATAAGAAGCAATATTCCCATCAAAAAATTAGATAATTACAAGATTAGAGTTTAATATACACGCCATCCATCTAGAATTATCAAAAGATACCAAGAGCATAGGCTTTAATGTAATATTTCTATCAGACAAGAATTGATCAGCCCAACGAGGAAAACATGGTGTTCAAAGGTCAACATGAAAATCCAAGCATGCTAAAATTTTCAACCCTATAATCATTTAGAGTATATGAATGAAATTAAATACATGGACACGACACAACCTAAGTTTCGAAGCGAGGGCAAGGTATATTTGGTCAACTTGATTCTTAACTCCCAAATATTCCCCAATCATTCAAGAAGGGTCAATACCAACATGAAAGAGAAGAATGGGGGGGGGTTTCTTTCAAACAAGATTATACAAAACCTCATCCAAATTTATATCTCTAAGGAATTACAATCTCCACAATAATTCTAAAATCCAGTTAAGGTAAAAGGAAATATCTCTTTTCCATAACAAAAATAATTTAAGGCAACCCTTGATAACAAAAACAACCATTAAACATAGATACAAACATAAATTACTAAGTTAAATTAACAAATCACAACCTTCCGCAATGAATCCATAAGACTATCAAATGCAAAATGAGTTTTCCCAAAGATTAATAACATTTAAGGCAATTTCCATCACAAAATATTAAGGTAATTACGTGTATAGAAAATGAACAATATTAATTAATAGCATTAAAATTATAAAAGAGAAAGATTGCAAGTTAGGAAAATAGAAAGAAATGCAATCAACAATAATTCTGAGAGGGGGATTAGACCAAAACTATTCTAGTGTTAACGAGGTACTGGATTCGCACGATAGAAACCTCGAGCTTAGCTGATCCAAAAAGCTAGTTATGGTTCGAGTGGATAGGGATGGTCAAGGTACCTCCTGAGGATGTCCTTAAAATCCTAGGAACAAGATGAAAGATAATATAGGAGTCTACACATGTGGGATCTGAAATGCATTGCACATAAACTTTTTCATTATTAAAGTTTTATTACCAAAACTCCAACCCGGATAGCCCAAGCGTTGATCACTCCAATTCTACAACCTATCTTTCCTGATGTCAAGAATATTATCAAAGGGTTTTGAGGAAGAGATTTAACAAAATTCGACAAATACAGAGAAAAAAGAAAACAACTCAGATGATAGGAAGGAGCTGCATAGTTATCACAAACTTACTTTAATGACAACGAGTATACTAGTTGGGACAACATAATAACTTGAAACTCCATCATAGAGAAGAAGATATACATAAACGAAAAGATGAGGGTAAATCACCCGAGCAAGGAAAACGTAACACCCAGAGATGACGACACATGTGTTCTTTCTACTAACACACTAATAGTGATAAAATTGAAAACAAGAATAGAATAAATAGAAAGGAGAGGTCTCCTAGTAAAGCATCCAACAGACAAATCAATACAAGGAAAAAGTTGTTCAAATTCATGATATATATAAAAAAATAGCAATAGTAGTAAAGTGTAGAGTTATCTTGCCTACTCCTCCAGCTTCAACGAGGCATCCAAACTCCCAAGGTCCAACAACAGTAACCCTCTAGTTGAATCTTCTTCTGTAGCATGCAATGTGCCAAAATTCCTCTAAATCCTGAACTCCACTGGACACCTCTTCTTACAATCTGATTTATCATCTCCAAATAAAAAGGAAATATCCCTAGCAAATGATTCACATGAATCAGAACCATGGTGCAATTTTTTTTCTGAGTCTAACCCGCATAATGGTCTAATGCTTTGAGGGTGTGAAGTATTTGTTGTCCTTCCATTTGCGGGGCCAAATAATGCACACAATTGAGCAATAATATCCTCTTTCTCCAGTATCAATGCAAGAACCGGACCACTAGTCATAAATTTCATAAGACTGTGAAAGATGTCTCTTTGAGAATGTTCTGCGTAGAAAGTTTTGGCAGCAACTTGGTCAAGTTGGAGAAGTTTTCATGTCACTTTGAAAAATCCCTTTACTAATATAATCTTGTTGATTTCTTCACTGTGATTTCCCATCATCCCATCTGGCTTCACTATTGCCAAGGTTCTTTGTCTTTCTGCAAGGCAAGATGATCTGCAACCCACTGAACCACACAAGGCTCCATACCCAAAAATCTCCATGCGGCCAACAGGAAAAAGGGCATCCAAAGGTTCTGCGCACTTAGCAAATCAACCATGCAGCAAAGGTGATGCTGTGATAAACCCACAAATGTGAGATTCCACAAAGGCGCGTGATCCACAAGGCATTAAGCATGAAGATCCCAAGACGTGGCTAGTAAGCCATTACAATTAATGAAGCCCAAACACATGTAAAACCTAATAAGAGTTCAACCACACTTTCCCAGATCCCAGGTAAAATCCAACATGTTTTCCCATTACAGGAAGGGGCAGAAATGACAGGCTGTTAATTCCTCATGCGACCATTTTCAAAGATGATGTGAAATCCTCTAGAACATACGCCAGGTTGGTCATTAATAATTAACAGAGAGTGGCAGGCTAGTGGTCAAATTCACCACTAACTTGATAATTATCTAACTAGGCGTACATGGGCCAGTTTTCTAACAAGGGGAAAAGAAGAAATTACGGTTGAAGGCATTTACCCAAACACTTACTAAGCATACAAGGGCACCTAGATGACCAAGGATAAAAAAATTTAAACCTTAAACAAGAACACTACATCCTTGATGATGGTGCCACCCACGAACAAGCTTCCCTTGCGCAAATCGAGGCTCAATCCGTGAAGCAACCAGTCCAAAATAATAAAATCACTTATAAAAAATTAACAAAAAGGTTGATAAAAAATTGATGATCAGATAATAAGGTTAACATCGATCAATAAATAAAATAATAATAATAATATTAGTATTGCTATTATTATTACCACTTATTAATACTTATTAATCGTATTAACAAGAACCAACTTACGAGCTTGAAAAATCGAGCACACAGTTTTCCTTAAATAGGAGGAAAAAATAATGGATGAGGTGGGACTAACCACAGAATACATTAACACGACACGAGAAGACATGATGAAGTGGGAGAATTCCAATCATTCTCTGTGATAATGGCAAAGCCAACAAGAGATCAATAGGAGCACCACAATGTTAAATGCTTAGCGACATGGTTGTTGGAGAACGGGCATGAAATTCTCCACCCCTTAAGAAAGTATCATCCCTGATGTGACAAAGCATAGAGAAAAAAGGAATGATAAGCTTTAAAGAACAGAAAATGGCAAAAGTGCACTCTATGGTTAAAAACTTAGTTGATTACAGCATGGCCACGAGGTGGCCTTAGGAACATTTGGTATAAATTTTAACTTTCAAGGTTCTGTTAAGATTGGTAGTGCCCTCTTATTCATTGTTTCATTAGTCTCTTTCCATTATCATTACTTCTAGTTTGAATTATTCAAATTTTTATTATTGAAGAGTATTCTTTTTTCAGTTTATCCCTTATTGTAGGTTCCCAACATGAACTGCCAACACAACACCCTACTAGGTTCAGACAAGATACTAAAGATTCACAACCACACAAGTATATTCTTCATGATTGTATTACACCACAAAATATTACTCAAATACGGAAGGGAATAGGCACAGTTCACATAACATAGTACTTGTCACACAACCATGACTGACAAATAGAACACTTGAACAAAGTGTACTACGACAACCAGACATTTCCTCAATTCCACATATGAGAAAAAAAATTCACATAACTCCAAACAAAAGCTACAGGTACATAGTGTGCACCAGGGAGCCACAACAATAACCAAATCTCATGGGCACACACACATCATAACACTACCCCCCCCCAAAACACTATTAATAGCACCATATACCACCCGAAGCATTAGAAAATGACCACCTACTCTTAAATATTACAAAGCAACTCCATATAACTCACAAAGAGAAAGAAACATAGTGCCAAAACCAAGCTGAGTCACTCAACCATAGAGCCCCATTAGGAATATCAGGTCACTCAACCATAGAGTGCCATAAAGAATATCAGGTGACTCAACCATAGAGGCCTGTCTCCTTTCTCATTTTAATGAGGTCGGGTCACCCTATGGCCCTGCGCACATAGAGCCCTGTCACCCCAACCTAAGTAACATAATAACTCGTGGTTCAACAACTCGCTAGTTATCTGTAACTCCTTGGGGCATGCCCCCATACAACAAAGTGGGTCTATAGGTCCAACCATTACATGGTGCATCCCATGACCCTATTCTACACATCATGACAATAGAACCAACATAGCAATCCGATCAAAATGCCAAGTGGCAAAGAACAAGCCTTGGGCAAGGCGATAAAATCTTAAAATTTAAAAGAAGATTCAAAACCAAGTAAAACAAATGACAAAATGGCCATAGTTAGTGTAAAATCTGCATGTTAGTACCAAAACCAAGGAAATGCCCAAAATGTAAAGCATGGCATTCAATAAAACTACTGGTCCTTGCAAACGTAAAGTAAAAGGTTCAATTTACAAATAAAATACACATATATGAATAGTACATTACGATGACTACGTGGCTTTACTTGGCCACCAAGGGGGTACTCAACGAGTTGCTGGCACTCGGAACCTCGAGCCTTGGATCATAAAATAACATATCAATAGTACAACTATCACCATCTCAATCTGAATCATCTTGCCACCACTTCAACAAGGCTCAACATAGTCAAAATGACATAGGTTGAATCCATATGGCAACCATATCAAGAGAGAGAAAAGAGTACAACTCACCATCTACTGATCCTAAGGTGTCCATGAAACACAATATACATGACACCTGTTGGGAAAGTGCCACCCATACCAAATGAACAAAAGTGGGTTTTTAGCCTATGTAAAGCTCCACTTCCTATCTCGTACTTGGCTCGAGTGACTGGTCAATAGTACACATTTTCTCACTCCAAACATACATAGTTTACCAATTTCCCTCATGGTCAGTTAGCGTAAGGTTCACAACATAACATGCAACTACATCACTAATACAATGGTGGTTCACACACATTAATAATAGCACCTTCATAAGGTACATATACAGGGTAGGTCACAATCATACATTCACTGGGTGTAATAAATCACTCTACCACATTCTACATCGAAAGTGCAATCACTATACAATAGGGTTCATATGCCCACTGTATGCCCCTATATCACAACATGAATCATTACATATTACACAACTCATACATATGATTAACATAATAAGTAACATCACAACATAACATTAATTGCTACATAACAAGGTGATACACACATTTCTTCATAACATGGTAAAAAACATCATGATATAACTCATTTCATTTTACATAAATCTAGTCATACAACACATTGATACACCTACATATCACAACATGGCACAATTCTTCAACACTCCATCATTCACATTAGAATTATTTTCACACATCACAAGCAATATTTCACACGTGAACTCTTCATAGAATCCACAAGAAGGAGAGAGAATAATCCCATCCCCAACATGTCAACATGATAACAAATATGAAATAAGTGACATACACATCATGTGTGTTCACAATATCACAATTATGACATGGATCACATCACGATTAAAGCACATTACTCTTCCAATATCAACCACCATCATGTAACACCATCATCACTCCAATATGGCCCAAAGGTTCGAGAGCATGAAACCTTCACTCTGAAACCCAATGTAGCAACCCAATAATTTCACACACGCTAACAACATAGTAAAAAAAATAGGATAACTTTTTTATTTGACTTGATTAACACATAACACGACACAACATGCCACCAACAAGGTTACAACTAACTCTGTGAACAACTCGATACAAGGATGACCACAAAGGTAACATGGAAATGTTCACACCCATCAAGGATAATTCACTTTTCTTTTTGACAAGACAACATAGGAAACCACCACATAACACACTTACAGTTAGGGCAAGCCACAGTGAGAAATTATTGAAGGTTATTTATTTTGATAAAACATCCTTTGATCCTTGACTTAAGTTTTCCAAGACCTAGGATATGATTCACAAAATTCCTCTTACAACGCTATGTTTCTTTCTTTTACTTTGAAGAGAATTTTGCTTTAATTCTTCTCTATTATGACCTTTATTTGTTTAATTCATTTATTTAGTAAAAATAGGGATATTTATTTCCACAAGGCCATCTATTCACACTTACGCTACTAGAACTCATTCATACCTTTATGACAACCTGGGTTCGCATTGGACACACTTAAGAGAAGAGATACAAAGCAACTTGGAAAAAGTTAGGATGAAGGTCAAGTTGAATTCATCTTTAAGACCTCATTAGTTATTACTAGGATTTAATTGAGGCTTGAGAATTTATCAATAATTATCAAAGATTTTACTTAGGCTTCACTGAATGAGTATTACAAAAGAGAACAATTTACCTTTGAAATGGTGGAGAGATATATTGTGTGGTTTCTAAATTGTTTTCTCCTACTTATTAAATCTTATTATCTTACAGAACAAACCATTTTTTTCCTTTAAGGTCATGTAATAATTCACCATAAAAAGGATAGTGTTCACTAGTTTTAGTAGGGATAAAAAGTTATATAATTTTTTTTTCTTTACAAAGGATAGTTTCATATTAGATCACTTATGGAATTACCTGTTCTCCATTAGGTCATCTCTACATTAATTTATTTTCACATAAATTTTAGTTTAACTTCTATAGGGATTAACCAACCCATTTTACTTTACTTAAAGCACATTATTACTAAGTCATAGCAATATTTAACTCAACATCTATTCTCAAGGGTAAAGTTTAACAATTCTCATTTACAAAAACAACACCAGGTTATAAAAATTCTTTCCAGCACAATACACAACCAAAAGGGACATACCAACTCTAAGGAACCATGCATAGGGAACAAGAGAGTAATAACATTGACCGGGGAATGCTAAACTATTCTTAGAATACCGATAATCCATTAAGGTCTCTCAACAAAGAGGTAAACCAATTTTCTTATATTTTCCATGATAGTCAAACAATCCAAGGTTTCCAAAGTTAAGATGACCAAAGCCACAATACATTATACTAAGACACTAACCCTCTCCTAAAATTTCCACTGGACCTTATGAATAGTAGAACAACATAAAAAGGATTCAAGCAAAAGAACTTATATATAGACGTTGATGCAAAAATATAAAATGCTATCCCTCATCTATTCGCATAAGCCATCTGCAACAAATTTTCCACAAGAGTCAGCTCACGAGAACTGAGAAAGAGAAGGCTAAACAAAGCCACTATAACTATTATCTAACAATACCATGAAAGGAAAAAAAAACTTTATTACAAGAATTGGGTCAATTCTCTCAATACTAAAAAAAACAACCTCAATTTTAAATACAGTCTTAGCCATGTCAATCAAAGAAAAAATACCTTGTACTTTAGTTATAAAAAAATTTAATGAAAGTATAACAATATATAAGAAGCAAGATTCCCATCCAAAAATTAGATAATTAGAAGATTAGAGTTTAATATACATGCCATCCATCTAGAATTATCAAAAGATACCAAGAGCATAGGCTTTAATGTTATATTTCTAACAGAATAGAATTGATCAGCCCAATGAGGAAAACATGGTGTTCATAGGTCAACATGAAAAGCCAAGCATGCTAAAATTTTCAACCCTATAATCATTTAGAGTATATGAGTGAAATTAAATACATGGACACAACACAACCTAAGTTTTGAAGTGAGGGAAAGGTATATTTGACTTGACTCTTAACTCCCAAAGATTCCCCAATCACTCAAGAAGGGTCAATACCCTTATAGGCCAGTAACAACACACAAGAGAAGAATGGGGGGGGTTTCTTTCAAAAAATAGTATACAAAACCTCATCCAAATTTATATCTCTAATGAATTAAAATCTCCACAATAATTCTAAAATCCAGTTAAGATAAAAGGAAATATCTCTTTTCTATAACAACAATAATTTAAGGCAACCCTTGATAACACAACCAACCATCACACATAGATACAAACATAAACTACTAAGTGACATTAACAAATCACAACCTTCCGCAATGAATCCATAAGACTATCAAATGCAAAATAAGTTTTCCCAAAGATTAATAACATTTAAGGCAATTTCCATCACAAAATATTAAGGTAATTACGTGCATAGAAAATGACCAATACTAATTAATAACATTAAAATTATAAAAGAGAAAGAATGCAAGTTAGGAAAATAGAAAGAAACACAATCAACAATAATTCTGAGAGGGGGATTAGACCAAAACTATTCTAGTGTTAACGAGGTACTGGATTCACACGATAGAAACCTCGAGCTTAGTTGATCCGAAAAGCTAGTTACGGTTCAAGTGGATAGGGATGGTCAAGGTACTTCTTAAGGATGGCCTTAAAATCATAGAAACAAGATGAAAGATAATACGGGAGTCTACACATGTGTGATTTGAAACGCATTGCACAAAAACTTTTTCATTCTAAAAGTATTATTACCGAAACTCCAACCCGGATAGCCCAAGCATTGATCACTCCAATTCTACAACCTGTCTTTCCTGATGTCAAGAAGATTATCGAAGTGGTTTGTGGAATAGATTTAACAACATTTGATGAATACAAAGAAAAAAGAAAACAACTCAGATGATAAGGAGCTGTATAGTTATCGCAAAGTTAATTTAACAACAATGAGTATACTAGCTGGGACAACATAATAACTTGAAACTCCATCGTAGAGAAGAAGTTATACATAAACGAAAATATGAGGGTCAATCACCAGAGCAAGGAAAACATAACACCATAGATGATGACACATGCGTGCTTTCTACTAACACACTGATAGCGATAAAAGTGAAAAAAAGAATAGAACAAGCAAAAAGGAGAGGTCTCCTAGTAAAGCATTTAACTGACAAATCAATACAAGGAAAAATTGGTTCGAATTCACGATATATATAAAAAAAAATAGCAAGAGTAAAAAAGTGTAGATTTATCTTTCCTGCTACTCCAGCTTCAACGAGGCATACAAACTCCCAAGGTCCAACAACAACAACCCTCTAGTTGAATATTCATCCGCAGGATACAAGGCGCCAACATTCCTCTAAATCCTAAACTCTACTGGACACCTCTTCTTACAATCTTATTTATCATCTCCAAAGAAAAAGGAAATCTCCCTAGTAGCTAATTCGCATGAATTAGAACCATGGTGCAATTTTTTTTTTTGAGTCTCACCTGCATAATTCTCTAATGCTTTGAGGGTGTGAAATATTTGTTGTCCTTACATTTTTGGGGCCAAACAATGCATGTCATTGAACAACAACATCCTATTTCTACAGTATCATTGCAAGAACTAGACCGCTGGTCATAAATTTCATAAGACTGTGAAAGAAGTCTCTTTGAGAATGTTCTACGTAGAAATTTCTGGTAGTAGCTTGGTTAAGCTGGAGAATTTTGCGTGTCACTTTGAAAAATCCATTTGATAATGTAATATTGTTGATTTCTTCACTGTGATTTCCCATCATCCCATCTGGCTTCACTATTTCCAAGGTTCTCTATCTTTCTTCAAGGAAAGATGATTTGCAACCCACCGAACCACACAAGGCTTCACACCTAGAAATCTCCATGTGACCAACAGGAAAAAGGGCATCCAAAGGTTCTGCGCACTCAGCAAATCAACCATAGCAAAGGTGATGCTGTGATAAACCCACAAATATGAGCTTCCACAAAGGTGTGCGACCCATAATGCATTAAGCATGCAAATCCCAAAATGTGGCTAGCAAGCCATTACAATTCATGAAGCCCAGACACATGTAAAACCCAATAAGAGTTCAACCACACTTCCCCAGATCCCAGGTAAAATCTAACATGTTTTCCCATTACAGGAAGGGGTAGAAATGACAGGCTGTTAATTCCTCATGCGACCATTTTCAAAACTGATGTGAAATCCTCTAGAAGATACGCCAGGTTGGTCATTAATAATTAACAGAGAGTGGCAGGCTGGTGGTCAAATTCACCACTAACTTGATAATTATCTAACTTAACATACATGGGCCAGTTTTCTAACAAGGGGAAAAGAAGAAATTACGGTTGAAGGCATTTACCCAAAAACTTACTAAGCATACAAGGGTTCCGAGATGACCAAGGATAAAAAAATTTGAACCTTAAACAAGAACACTACATCCTTGATGATGGTGCCACCCACGAACAAGCTTCCCTTGTGCAAATCGAGGCTCAATCCACGAAGTGACCAGTACAAAACGATAAAATCACTTATCAAAAATTAACAAAGGGGTTGATAAAAAATCGATGATCAGATAATGAGGTTAACGTCAACCGATAAATAAAATAATAATAATAATAATAATAATAATATTACTATTATTATTACCACTTATTAATACTTATTAATCATATTAACAAGAACCAACTTACGAGCTTGATAAATCTAGCACACAGTTATCCTTTAATAGGAAAAAAATAGAATGAATGAGGTAGGACCAACCACAGAAAGCATCAACATGACACAAGAATATATGACAAAGTGGGCGAATTCCAATCATTCTCTATGACAAGGGCGAAGCCAACAAGAGATCAATAGGAGCCCCACAACGTTAAATGCTTAGCGACATGGTCGTTGGAGAACGGGGCATGATAGATTGGTTAAGGATTTATATCACATGGAATGTGAATCAGGATGAATTTAATTCTTATTAAAGGCATTTTGATTTCTTAGAAGTGGTAGAAAGGTGTACAAACTAGTTGAGTTTGTAAAACTAGTTTTTGGGAAGCATGATTTGGTGAAGACGAAATTTGTTTTAGTTTGAACCTATATATGTATCAAGATATATAAAACTAATAGATGTGTAATAAATATCTTTAGGCTTCCATATAGTGGTGACATTCCATATTTGAGGTGTTTTGGATTGTTCTTGATGCACAAAGGTAAAGAAAGGGTGCTCTAAACAAATGTTTGGTGAAGGATATCATTCGTTTGGATTATACTATGAAATATTTGATTGGTCCAATAAAAATTTCGACCATATATTATGTTTAAATGTTATGTCACACATTTTTGGTGATTTATAGATCTTGAATAATCATTATTTTGTGTTATTGTATGTTACTCATCATTGCGATGGGTTTTGAGGTGTTTTGGTGCAAGATGAGAGCTTTTGAGAATTATTGACCTATATGGTTCATACCACTGTAATAAATGTATTTGAATTTAATTATGTTTTGTTTATCAAGTTAGTCATGAAGGACTGACCTCCTTTGGGTTTATGAGATTAAAATCATATAAAAGTGAAGTTTTGAGTCTATTTATGGGCTATTCTTGCATGGGTGAAATGTGTGACCCATATGTGAGTGTGTAACATGAATGGATTCATGATTTAAATGAAAAGGATGTGTGTTATAGGTTGAATAATATTATAAGGAATGTGAGAAATGGTTTAGAGCCAAGACAATTTTAATAAGAAGAAGAGAGAGAAATTTGAATAAGACATGATTGAATGAGGGTTTGAAGGAATCTGAAGCTGGACTTTGGGATCACAATCAGCTATGGTATCAACATATTTTTATTCATATTCATAGTATTATTTTGTTGTTACTAATATAAATAAGGTTTTATGGCTTGATGCTACTTGTGGGGTTGGTTCCTCACTAAATAAATCTCTTGTGATGTGTAATATTCACATGAGTCTTTGTTGTGCGCAATACCTACAAAGTTTTCAGTGGAGTTTATTTCTCTTTAGGATTTTCCACTTACATATTGTGTCTATGTTATCTCTCATGTTTCATGTTGATTTTAATGTATGATGAAAACTTATTAAGTTAATGTAGAATGTATATGGTTGACTGGATGTTTGTTGGATGTTGTATCAATGGTAATTGAAGTGAAAATATTGTAGGAGTGATTAACCCCCCCACCCCCTCTCATTCCATTGTGCTTCCAAAACTGCAAATATGTATGGACATGGGGCTTAGTAGAAGAGAATAATTAAATGAATGTACCATACATGAATTCATTTACTCCCAATATATGTTATCATGTTTTAGCTGAACATGTGTGTACTATGTGTGTGCACACCTAGAAATGTGGAATAAAGCTTATGTAACAATATATATGGTGGTAATGCCTCAAGTACATTGATCCAATTCTTTTCAAAACCTTTAATGTAATCCAGGGGAGAAGACATTCCATCGTAGTTTATTATCTTTGAAGATAGGTTACTCTTAACAATAAAATTTATGAAGGAAACCATAATCTCACGCCATCATAGAAAGTTATTTCTATAGGTGAATCATAGAAAGTTATTTCTATAGGTATCCCACCATAAAAATAACATTCCCTTGAGTGAATATATAAGTATATTTCTCCTTTTACCATCATCATTTCACTAATATTCCATCTGGCTTATCCCACCATAAAAAAAACATTCCCTTGAGTGAATATATAAGTATATTTCTCCTTTTACCATCATCATTTCACTAATATTCCATGGATCACAAGGATTTCTCTACATTGTTTTATCCAATGAACTTTAGTAGCATTTTCTTTCCAAACTTCATGACTAGATATGGTCTAATCACTTGTGCTACTCTCTCATGACATTCTCGACCAGCCATCACATATGTTCCATGAGGCCATTGTCATAAGAAACATGGGTATTATTACTAATGGAATGTGCATGTATCCCTAAGTAAGAAATCCCTCTTTTTTTGGATCAATATTATTTTGATCGCACACCATTTGTGTGTAAATTTTGTTGAAATATTATTCACTTACCATTTCCTTATAGGGTGCAACTTGTCCAAAATAACACCCTAGTTATTTTGACAACTTGAATTTTCATTATAACTATGACATCAAGATTTTAGGTTACGTGCACCACTATTTTTCATCATTGGTACATTTTCATGACTTTAGTTCTTTATGTGTACCCTACGGTGCCCTTCCTAATTCTTCCTTCTGTTTTTTCATCCTTTCGATTCCATCTACATGATTTTTTATTCTCCTTTATTCTTAAAATATTATTTCATTTCCCTTACATGCACAACTTGTGAATTTAATTTATTTCCCCGGTTGCTACGTACTTATTGCACATTATGACTGACTTTCTTTATGATTCCTCTAAGTCCCTAACATGATTTCCCATGAATGCCCTTCCTTCTTGACTCATGTGCATCCCCTCACACACACTCATGCCTAATTTTTCTTTCCTTTTTCATGCACCTTTCCTATGCAATTGATTTTTCACATCATTTTTTTGCACACCTTTTCACTCTCACATGTTTTCATACCTTTACAGATATGCACATTTTTTCCCACTCCTTGAATACACTCTTCCATGCACTAGCCGACATTTGTATTTTTAATTCTCACACCTCTTTCTAGTATGCACAAATCAAGTGAAATATTCTATGCTAGTCATTATGTGTCATATATCAAATTATTTTATGAAGTCTACAACACACAACCTATCTGAACATACCAATTTTGCACCAAATACGCACATCAAATGGATGCATGAAACGTAACATAAAACAAAAATAAAACAAAAATCCATCTAAATCCTTTAGCCTACTAGATTGTGACATGTGTCTTATGTGTTCATCTTATATTGCACATCTTCAAATCATCATAAATTGTAGTACAGAGCTTGGATTCATATGCTGTTGGTCTTGTTGGATTTGTTTACATGGGCGACACATTGGGACTTTAGAAATAATATTTTGAGCGAGATTTGGTATGTTAAATGGGGAAATGTAACTTCAGCCATTAATGAAAATATTAAATCACCTCAACCACCCAAATTTTATTAGATCATGTCTCCTTCCTTCTTCTATAAGCTAAACTGACATGGGTAGGAAGATTTGATAGTGTTATAGGTGTATTTAATTACTTTTTTTTTTTATGGTTGGATTTGAAAATAAAAATTTCCCCCTCTTTCCCTCCTCTTTTCTTCCCCTTTGTTTTATAAATTGTTGAAAAATTCTCATTGTAAAAGGTTTTACCCTCTTGGTTTGTTAAGGGAAATGTCCAGAGCATTATTTTTTTACATTTTAAGTTGCATGCCTTAGATCTGAATATTTGCATGTGGATACCATCCTCATCCACCATTGTAATTGATTATGCATCACTTGAAAGCAATAAATATTATTTTGTGGTTTTTTATGCCCTAGTTTGTATTTTATTTCATCTCCTTGAATTTCCCTTACATTTTTTGTTTAATTTGCATATGTTGTGTCCATAGCATGTTTATTTTCTATTATTATCCATTAAAAATAGTGTGAGTGTTGTTTTATACTATGAAACATATGTTTGTCCTCAATGTGTAAATTTTACCTTGTTTTCACTTAGTTAAGATTGGTCATCCCCCTCTTTCTGGTGTTATCAACTCTCCTTAGCTTAGGTTTTCATTTTCATGCATCTATTTCTCACCTTGGTACCTTGGAATCATAAAGTAGAGATAGTTAGTCGTGTTCCCTTCCCTAGGAATATTTTTAGTAGTAGAAATAGATAGAAGAATCTGATATTCTTTTGAGGTATATCTCAAGCACAAGTCCCACAACTAGGAGACAAACCCATGTTTCCTCAAATACCTAGTTCTTATTGAAATAGGACAGGTGCAATTTTGATCTCCAATAGTTTTGGAATGTTTGCTGCAAAATTTTTTAAGAGATATATATCTTAATGTGTTTCAATGTAATATTTTAGCCACTTCAGTGCCTCCACTACTCTAATAGTTTTTGGTATGCCACTGAAAACTTAAATTTCATTATTTCTAAGTTATGGTGTGTAACTTAGTTATTTACAACCTCTTGATGCTTATTTTAACACATCTGGTGATTACCCAATCTTCATATCTACTGATTTTGGTATTTCATGTGCCTATTTCATGACAATAATACATACCAAATATAACACAACAATAGAAGAATCGTTTAAATATATTAAGTTATCTCCAAGAAGAAGAAACAACAGAACTTCCGCGTGCACATCTCCATCTCCCAAGTGGAGAGAAATATCTACCCCTCCTCTTGGCATACTTTTAGTGTATTTTACCAAGGTATTTATACCCTTTCTAGCCATGGCGTACATGAATTTTCCCTATGTTAGTTTCAACAATGGAATTCCTTTGGCTCTACCCATGCAACATGATATATTGGTTACTTCCCTCAACAGTATACCATTTTTCAATGGTGAGAATCAAGACACCCTTATTGAGTACATTAAATATATTGTAAATGTATGCTCTGTTCACCTAGTTACTGAAGATGATGTAGTTGTAAGGCTATTTGATTCTTCACTCAATGGAAAAGCACTTTAGTGGTACAAAATTTTAAGACTTGCTTCTATTACTAATAAGAATGGAGTTGATACTGCACTTTACAATCATTTTAAGGATAAATTTAATAACATCTCATTATTAGAACAACTCACAATATTCAAGAGAGATCTCAATGAGCTCATGCTTTATTTCAACTCTATATTTAAGAAGACATTGAACATAATTATATCCCTCTTAAGAACCACCTCTAAAGGTACTCTCCTTTACTTTTTAAGAGACTTGAATTCTAATATTTCAAAGATGATATAGTATATGGGTGCTAAGCAACTTCCTGATGCCTATAATATAGCCATTAGAGTATATTATTTTCTTATCCAACCTATTGATAGGGTTCTTCATCGAATTTTGTATAAGTCATGAAGATATATATAAGGCCGCCATAGTATGGAAATAGCCGCGAAGACCCGTGTATGAAAGAAAAAATCTACAAAAAAGTAAGGGAAATCAACGTACATAAACAAGAAGTTACAGACAATAGAAAATGTCCACTGAAGATTAGAAGAAGCCATGAGATAAAGAATAATGTTACATGAAAAGGGAGAAGTCGTGGTAAACCAGACAAAGTCACAAAAATGTAGATAAAGCTGTGATAAATGGAGGAAGCCAAGAGAGACTAGGAAAATCCACGTTACACTAAAAAGAGTCATGGAATCTGAAATCAAGCCATAGATTAAAGACAAATTGAACCATTCTGAAACAAAATATGATAGAGGCATGGGTCAAAAAAAGTGTCTTTTAGAATTAATTGTATTTTTTGTATTTATTGTAACTAATGTATTGTATATAGGTGCATCACAATAAATGTATAGGTGATTTCCATTTCGGGATATTTTGTATGAGAATTGAGATAGATAAGATAAAATGAGAAGAATATACATGTACTTGAGAATTATGTAATATTTATTGATAAATAAATAAATACTAGAGTTTGTGATGAAATTTTTTGTATGCTTCCCTTTATGTTTATGTTCTTAAAGTAGATGTGGTGTATTTACTGTGTATATCCTTAACTAGGGTCAAATTTCCTAAGCCTCACAATCCTGTTAGGGTTTTAGGTCAACATTTGGTGTCTGTGCCTAGGTTCCTTGTGTTAAGTGGATGTCAAGACAGATTTAACCATCAGGGTATTGGAAGTCTGCATTAACAAAAATTGAAGAGTGGTGAGAGAAACAGATCGACATAATTGTAAAAGGTAGAAGATAAATTATAAAGAAGAAGAAGACAAAGAGTTTGGAGAGTATGGAGAAGAAATTTTGGCCCAGTTTCCACATTAGTTATGGCCCTGTTTATTAGCACATGCAAAGAGGATATATGATCACATATGTATTTAAGACAACCTTTTGAGTGGATTGTAGATAAATTAACCATAGTAAAATATACTGATGAACCATGGAGTAAAGTGATTCATTATTGGTACAAAAATACTCTAGATTCCTACATAATCATGTGGGCAATTCAAGGTTGGACTAGCTTCAATAACAAGAAACAAGAATTTCTAAGTGGAGCCTGCAGTAAATTTCTTCAATCAGCTCCATTCTTAATTAAAGTGTTAATGATAAAAAAGCGAGTGATTAGGGACGTGAAAAAGTTCCTCTAGGGGTACATGCACCATAGGATGGCATACATGAAGGGGGCGATCCAAGAGTCATGACTAGGAAAAATTAATTGGGTTTTGGTTAAGGCGGAAGAAATAGGATGACATGGGGAAAATAAAAATAGAAGATTAGATAGTTGGTAAAGAGGGGATTAAGAAAATTATGAAAAAATAGTAATTTGAAAAGAGTAACTAAAATTGAGGAGGATGGAAGAAAGAGTAAGGATATTTGGGTAAAATAAAGAAGCGGATTTTTTTTTTGGAAAAACAAAGGTTAGCATGAGACGAAAGAACTAAGAAAATGAATGAGAGGAAGGAAAAATTAAATAAAGTTAAGAAAGTAAAAAAGAAGATAGAGAAAGAAGATTCACGCACATCAAGTGGACACCAGGAATTGGCTCATATAGAAACAAAGGTGGATTCATCAATTCTAGAAATCATACCTACATCTTATGGAGATAAACAAGGTTTGGTTACCCCACAGAATCCCATGGTTAGTACACTATAGAAAGTCCAGTTCAACAATAAATAACGAGACAAGAAATCTTATTAAGGGATCTACAAAAATTAGTAGGAGGATTAGAAGCATAAGGGTGGAATGAATAGGAATTAAGGACCCCATTAATTATTAAGGAAGATACGAAGAAGAAGAAGAATTCACTAGAATGAAGGAATTAATTCAGGAATTTAGAGAGAAAATTAAAATCGTAGATGAGGAGAATAAAGAAGAAGAAAATATAGATAACCATGAAGAAGAAAATATAGAGGCACTAGTAGAGAAAATTAAGGAAAGAAATAGAAAGGAAGATTAAGGTATAAAGTAAGAAAAATAGAATAAGAAGAGAAGTGATGAGGGATTAGAATATAGTTATAGATTAAGAAATAAGAAAGATAGGAAGGTAGTTACAAACAATAATAGTTATGAAAAGTCACAAAATAAAGACGCACCCCAACCAACATATAATTCCAAAGGAGATGACCCCCTAGTGTGGAAGACATTCCATTATCCACTTAACACACCACTTGAGAATCTAGACAAAGGAAGAAGTTTGGAGGAAAGGTATAAAACATTGCAAGAAGAGAGTAAAAAATACAAGAGACAGTAAGAGGATTTTGAGAACTGTTAGATGAACTCTATTTTGATATTGAATTCAGTAGAGATAAGGGAAGAAAAAATAATTCAAAAAAAGTTGATAACCAAAAAAATAAGGTGAATACCCGATCAACAATGGCTCTGAAAATCAAATTTCAAATTTTTGACAAGGACTCAAGTGATGCCCTGGAAAATTTATTTCTATTGGAAGCTTGCTGGAAAATAATTAATATCACATATTAAGCTATTAAGCTATAATATTTCATATACACATTAAAAGATGATGCATTGCATTTATACATAAAGATAATTTCTCAAGGAGAAAAACCATGGGCTGACATTGAAAGAAAATTTAAAACAAACTTCCATTTTCCAGAAGCACTAGCAGAAGGAGTAAACAAGATGAGACATCTTATACAAAAGGAGGGGGAATCAGAAAAATAATTTAGTTAGAGATTAAAAAATGTTATTAGAAAATTGGAAGAGCCCCTAACAGATAATAAATGAATTGAATGGTTCACCCTGGGGATAATTGCATACCTTAGAGTAACATTAAACTCACATCAATTTAAAACATTATTTGATGCAATTGAGATGGAAATTAAAATGGAAACCAAAACATGAAGAAGAGAGGTTGAAAATTCATTGAATACTGAGTTAGAAAGGGTGCAGTTAGAATTAGGAAAGTTAAAATTACAACAGGATATTCAGAAGACTGAAGGAATAAAAATTAGTTCACCACCAAAGAGAAATATGAGTTTAAAGATATGGTTCATGGTCTATTGTAGAAAAGGTCATATTAGAATTGAATGTCTGTATTTTGAAAATGTAAAAAGAGTATCCCTAGTAAGAGTACATTCATCATAAAAAGCATCCTCCAACAACATAACACCATAAAAAAGGACATGGTGTAGCATTTTCATACTTTAGGACCAATATACACATGACACTTTTCCTTTACTGGAAGTAAAACCTCCTACAAATCAAGTGATGTATTGTACTGCATGTGGGTCGTATAATCATTATCATCATACTTGCCCCTTGGTCGATTCACTTGATGACTTAAAATATTATGCTACCACGAGAGAAATGGCCATTAGACAGAATGCAACACCAAACCCTCCCCCTACTCAACCAAAAATTCTTACAATAAATACACCACCTTAACAACCAACAATAACTACACCACAATATTCAAGTCAATAAGGTGGTCAACCTCAATTTGGGGGCAGATATCAGGGTGGTAAATATAACCATAACTACCAAGGTTATAATGTTGGAAGATACCATAGAGGGTATTGAGATGGATATAGAGGAGGTTTTAGAGGTGGATATCGAGGTGGATACATAGGTGGTTATGATAACTACCATGGCAGTAGAGGATATTAATGTTACAACAATGGTGGTTGCCGTGAGGGTTATAGAGATAACCAAGGAGGTAGATATAAGGATAGAAGACTGATCAATTGTTACAAATGTGGACAAGATGGAACCTTGCAAGAAACTATATAGAACCTGATCCCTGCATATTTTTACACGAGAAAGGACATGAAGCATTTAATTTTCCTAAAGCTTCCCAGTTCTACAGAAGCGGAGCAATGAATTGAGAATATTTGGGAGAACATACTCAGAGAAAAGTACAACACATCACTAAAATCCCTTGGGATAAAGAGACAATAACAAACAAAAAATTCCTGAGGGCCTCTACTTCAGGAAATAGACCTACAAAGGAGGATAAATAAGAAGAAGAAAAATAAATTTATATGAGAAGGAAAGTGGAAGAAGTAGGAAAAAGTACTGAAGAACCTCAATATAGAGTATTTGTTACAACCAAAAGTTCCACCAAGAATGAGGTGACACCTAAAAATACAATAATAATAATAACACTTCTATAAGAACAACATTCTTCTGATGAAGAGGAATGGAATGATAAAGAATTTAGGCCACTTTTTCATTTAAAATAAGTTGAAAAGAGTAGTGTGGTTTTAAGTGAAGAACATGTCATAGAAGAAAGAGAGAAAAACTATTTTGTAGAAGAAGAGATCCTTTCCTTAAAGGAACGAGACAAATTCAGAATCAATCATGGGTTGGTAGAAAAATTGAAGCAATTAAGTAAGTATTGGAATAAATAAGAAAGTAATTTTCACGTCCACAAAATTGAAGGAGGACACAGTCCTCCATTTACTTAGAAGTGGATATATTTGATACCATTGTTTCCGAAGTACTACTTGATCTTGATGCAGACATCATTATGATGTCTAAAACCAAATGGGATATGCTTGGGAGGCATGCATTAGAACCCATGAGATACTATACCAGGTTAGTTGATGTATCATCAAGACAACCACTAGGATTACTGAAAGATGTAGTAGTAAACTTCATAGGAATAAAGAAGATTGTAAACTTTGAAGTAGTGGAAAATGTGGACAAGAAACCTTCATACAATGCCATTCTATCCCTAGAATGGTTTATAGATTACAATAGAACACTGAATTTTGAGGAAGAAGAAGTTATATTAAACATAGATGATATATGTGTTCATGTACCCTTACATGAAGGAATGAGTTCCACATGGGTAGAGGATGTATGACATGACATAGAAGGTGAATATTTTGATGAAATACAAGGGGTGTATGCATTGGAAAAATTCTCTAACATTGACAAAGAATTTGAACCAAAATCAGATGGTTAGATTTCAGTTAAATCAAAAGATACCACGTAAAGTTTAGACAATGTGATAGAAGCTTGGATACATGGGTTTCAAGAGTACTGAACTCAAAAAATTACACTACGTGAGAAGAATACTATTGATAGTTATCACACTAGATGATAACTAAAATACCGCATGTTACATTTTTGTGCCTGCCCAGGACATATTTTAAGAAGAGGATGGATATTATTCCACACAAGAAGAATAATAACACGATATCTTTATTCCATCTCAAGATAGATTTTCTGCAGAGGAAGTAGAGGTAAAAGAGATTTTTATCAAACGAGTGTACAGGTTGAGTCATAGGGTGTCCCATCAAACTCTACCAAAGTATTCAATATTTGGTGATCTAGAGGGGTATATTAAAATCATGGAAAGGATATTTCCTAATGAGAATGCAAGAATGAAGGAATTGGATGATACCCTGACTATAAATTCCATGGGTTCGTGGGAAATACACAAGCCAAATGCATCTCACTAGAAATTAGTAATAATGCTCCTAAAATACATATATATATATATATATATATATATATATTAAAAGTGAAGGATACTATGCCACAATTACCCAATACAATGACGAAATTGATCCAAAGAAACATATTAAAATTTGTGAACAACATTGATGACGATGCGGGAAGACTTTTCCCTCACTATGGATTCAATTGTTTGTATGGACCCTAGGGCCCATACCATAATCTTAATATACACATCAAAAAATTAAAAGGGATACTAGAGATTGTGATCAGATAGTTAAATAATTTTTCCATACCTTTAATATTTAGGATGTAGATTTGAATGTCTTGAGGGAAATACAAAATATTAAAACTATATTATGTTTTACACAATATGAAGCAAAAAAAAATATTCTAAATAAAAGGAGGAAAAATAACCTAAAATTTTCAAGCCACAAGAATTTCCAAATAAGATTCTATAAATGGCATCATGTTTTACTGTCAAAAAACAAGAAAGAGAGGAGAAACCAAAGAATTTAAGATACAAGGTCATAGATGATGAAAGAAAAGTAGTGGAGAAAAAATTCAAAGGGGAAAAATATTACTATCATCCCTTTAAAATCAGAAATGAGAACAATAGGACGAATGGAGATGATAAATTTTCCAATATTGGAGATTATTGGTTGAAAGAAGAAGTTTCCAAAGTAGTACAAATGCTACAATAATTCCAATATAATTTTTCTAAAGACTTCAAAGAATTGAAGGGAATAAAATGGGAGGTAGGAATGATGAAAATTCAAATTAAATATGGATTCAATCTAATGAAGAACAACCCATATAGATTAAATCCTAATTTAAAGGTGAAGGTGAAGTCAGAAATTGACAAAATGTTAAATGTTGGAATTATTAAACCCATTGATTATTAAGAATGGATCAGTCCCATGGTAATTCAAAATAAGATGAATGGAAAGATCCACCAATATGTAGATTACACGGAGATAAATAAAGCATGTGTGCATGATCCCTTCTAAACCCCTTTTACAGAAGAAGAATTGGAAAATGTGGCTGGAAGATAGGTATATTCATTTATAGATGGTTTATCTAGTTATTACGAGGTAAAAATTGTCGCGAAAGACCAGCCCAATTTTTTTTTCCACATAATGGGGTTCGTTTATGTATACAATTATGCCATTTGGGCTTAATAACACACCAACAATGCTCTGTACAATTAAGATTAATGGATTTAAAGATTTCATTCATAATTTCCTAGAGATCTATCGTGATGACTAGATAGTTTATGGATTGTTGAAGAACCATATACAAGTATTAATGCTAATGTTTCAAAGATGTAAATCATTACAAATTTCATTAAATTTGAATAAATTCATCTTCTTGACTCCATTTTGCACATTACTAGGGCGCATGAATTGTAACGAAGGTCTATTGATTGATCCCCTAAAAACTTTTGTGATTATTAATCTACCACTGCCAAAAACACAAAAAGAAGTGCAGACAATTCTTGATGACATTGGTTATCATAAGAATTTCATTAGAAACTATGCAGAGATAAGTGCTCCCCTAGAAGAACTATGAAGAAAAGAACAAAAAACAAATCCTTTGGTCTAAAGAATCCGCGAATGTGTTTGAAATATTACAAGAAATTTTTTGACATGCACCCATCTTGATTTTCCCTGATTATAAGGTACCCTTTTGTGTTCATGTGGATGCATATAGGATTGTAATTGGACCTGTATTGACACAACCTAGAGATAAAATGGATCATCCTATAGATTTTTCTAGTAGAAAGTTAGGTAAGGCAAAAAGGAATTATACCACAATAGAAAAAAAGTGTTAAATATGGTTTATGCTTTGATGAAATATAGAAAATACCTATTAGCCACCTCCTTTGTATTTTATATTGATCATGAACCTTTAAATTATCTATTTAATAGACTTTTCTTGCAGGGGAGAATATGTAGATGGCTCATACTTTTCCAAGAATTTGATTTCACTGTGACAATAAAACCTTGGAACCTAAATAATGGTCTAAATTATTTATCAAGAAATCAAACAGGAGAGGATGAGGGGCCCATAGATTATGATTTTTCTGGTGCTCATTTATCTGGAATTGAAGCCATGCCCAAAGAATTTGATGAAACTGCATAACTTTTGTACACATGTGAATTTCCAAGTAACTATACTCAATTATAGAAAATAATTTTTTTAAGTAGGGAATTTCCATTTACATTGATTTAAGGACAATTATATAAAAATGGACAAGATGATGTCCTTAGAAGAGTAGATCTGGATAATGAGAGGAAAAATATCTTGATTGAAGCACATGAAGGTATAGTAAGAGGTCATAATGGAGGAGAAAAAATATCAAGAAAAGTAATTATGGCTAGTCTATAATGGCCTAAAATTTTTAAAGATGCACATCAACATGCTAGGTCCTGTGACATATGTCAACAAGTAGGAAAACCTAATGCAAGGGATGATATTTCACTAAGACCAATTCTATCTTTAGCTCCATTAGAAAAATGGGCCATTAACTTCATCAAACCTATCAAACCAACCTCCAAACTTTCACAAGAAAGGTTTATCATAATTGGGACATAATATTTAATAAGATGGGAAGAATTGGTTCCCACAAAAGATTGTACTGCAAAAACATCTGTCAAGTTATGATATGAGAACATCATTACAAGGCTTGGATTTCACTTGAGAATTACAAGTGACCAAGGTAAAAATTTGTGAATAAAACTATCCAAGAACTATTGAGCAGTTTTATTATCAACCATAATAGAAGCACTCCATATCATCCCCAAGAAAATGGAACAAAAGAGGCATTCAATAAATTATTTGAGAAGATATTAACAAAAAATTGTTCATTACAAACTACATACTAGGATTTAAATATGCCCACCTCTCTATGGGCATACCGCATATCCTATAAAAGGCTCACAAAATACTCCCCATTCAAGTTGTTTTATGGATTAGAATTCGTGGTCCCCATAAAGTTTGTGCTTCCAATTTTGAGGATTGAAGTGGCATTCAGAATGACTGAAGATGATTAACTCTATAAGAGGCTAATAGAATTAGAAAATCTAGATGAAAAGAGGTTTATAATCACGTATAACTAGACCTAGCATAAAAGAAGACAAAAGGCATGACATGACCACCACATTAAAAGAAAGCAATTTTATGTTGGATATCAAGTACTTTTGTATGATAGAAAGTATAAGCACCCAGGAAAATTGAAGGTAATATGGCTAGGACCATACATCATTAAGTATATATTTCCTTCCAAAGAAAAAAATTTACAAACCTTTAAATTCAAAGAACTCCTTGGATATGTCAATGGGGAAAGACTCTAAATATATGTAACTTAGCCAAAAATAAATACACAATAATTAAAAAAAATTGATCTATCTAAAAATCAGAAATTCAACAAATAGATTGAGGGGTAAGAGGAAAACCCGCAAGGTCATCTCTACCCTTAGAAAGAAAATTATGAGTAGAAAGAAGAAACTGTGAAAGGAAAAATACCCGTGTAATACAAATAATCGGCCTATCAAAAAACTAGAAATTCTGCCGGTAGGACGAGGGGTAGGATGAAAACCTTCAAGGGTGTCCTTACTATAAATAACAAAAACAAAGAAAAGAGGAAAGAGCCATGGAGGAAGAATACCCACACAATAAAGAGAATTTAAAGCCACAAAGGGAGCATACCCCTATAATAAATATAAACAAAAATGAGAAAATTGAACAAAGAAATTGAAGAAAGCCACACACAAAGAAATTGGGGAAGTTGTGGAACATTAAAATAGAGGATAACCATGGAAAGAATGAAAGGGAAGAAACTACAGAAAGAAGAAGTAGGATAAACCAAAAAACAAAGAAATAGGTAATAAAACTGCAAAACAGAAAAAGTAAAATTTGCATATAAACCATGTTGAAACCACGTAACAAGGAAACCTACGAAACAAAGCAGAATCTGTGAAAAAAAGAAAAATACGACTCGCTAAGAATATAAAAAATGTAGTAGGTGGAACTAAAATCTATATAAAGGATCGATTACGAAAAATGAAAGCACAAAAATCTAAAGAAGAGATCGAGAAAAACATCAAGTGTAAAAAATAAAGCTAGGGAAAAACTAGGGAAAATTGAGAAGAAAACATGGGTACTCCAGTTGAAGTCACACAAGCAAATATTCCATGGAAAAAATAAATCAAGTATTCTGCAAAATCATACAAGCATAATCTAGAGGTCACATTTTCACATATTCCATTCAAATTCATGCATACAAAGTATTTGCAGAATTACATTCATTCCCCCATTTCCAAATATGATCACACAAAACTTGAAGTAGACATGGCATTATTGATAGTTACAAATTTAGATACCCACAAAGATGAGTATAAAAATAATGGAAAAGTAGTCAAGGAATTAAAACTTGATGCATGGAGTAGAATTTTCTATTTCTCTAGGGAAGACAAGGTAATGAAAGTTCTCCTCATCCGTTTACACAATCAGATGCTCTATTTGGATCAACCCTACCAAATTAAGACGAAAGTGATGGCTAGGGTTACCAGGCTATGAGTAATATTATGACTTCACTAAAAAATAAGAAGGCCCCAATGAAGGATATGGCATGGGCGATGGGTGTCAACACATGTAAATGAGGAATCCAAATATGCAATTTGTCAAAACCTACTTTGAGGTATGCTACCAATGCCATCTGTTTAAAAATTTATCATACTAATAGGGAAGATAAAGCCCATGGTTTGGGTTCCCAAATTGTATTAGATATGGTCAAAACCCACTAGGAATATATCTTATCAGAGTTAATAGCATTTTAATTTCATGAAAATGTAAGAATAATAAAAGATGACAAACAAACATTTTGTTATGGGTTCATACTACTATGTTTGGAAATTTATTTCACAAGAACACTCCCTCAAAAAGTAGAACTAATCGTCTGGAAGATGGATACCCATGTAGCCAAGAAAATCTAAGAACATATAAAAATAATGGATGGACTCACCCAAATAATCTCACTCATTAGATAGATAGATAGAATCATGGATATATTTGGAAATAAATATAGAATACCAGAATAAGTTTTGGCCAAATATGAGCATGAGGTTATGTTTATGGTGAATATTGATTATGCCTTCCTTAGGCCATTAGTTCCTTGTGCCGCCCAAGTGCCAAAATTTCCCTATGATGCTTCAAATGAGTTAGTAGCTACATCCATACAAGCATTGCAAGCATACCTAATGGATCTGAAGAAACCTAACCTCCCCAAATTTGATGAAGTTACTATGGAAACCTTTGAAAAATATCAGAAAAAATATTCATTACAACCAGTAAAACAAGCATCAAGTGGAAGAGTACCTAAAACATATAAAAGAAAGAAATAGCTTTCTATTACCAAACCCATTACTAAACGCAAGAAAGTCTTAGCAAAAAAAAGGAAGTTAAAACAAGCCTCAAAAAATGTAGAAAAATAATAAGAAGAATCCAAAGGCATAGAGGAAATTTTAGGGTCTTAAGAAGAAGAAGATACTCCATCGCCCATACACCCATAGGAACAAGAAGCACCACTTATGTTAGAAGAGATAACACCATGGGTGGAAACACATTTTACAAGAATAGTATAGCAGTATTACTAAAAATACCTATCTCGAGGGGGCATTTCTCAGCTAGCACAATAATATGAGGATAACACAGGAAGAAAACAAATGGCAATAGCTAAAGCAATATTCTACCATTTAGAAAACTTTGGCTTTATACTCAAAGACATCATGAGGTTACTCCTGGATGAATTAATAAAGGATACACAATACTAAATAGAAGCATAGGAGATAATCCACCTGAAGGATCTTCAACAAGAAATATCATAATTAAAGAGTAAGAAGAAATAGACTGCCACAGAAAAACACAATTTTAAAGAGGTTGAAGAACTCATTGGGTTGTTAATTAAAATAAGAAATAAAAGGGAGAATAGAACATCAAAAACCATAGAGGCAAAAGTAGAAGAAGAGAAGAAGAGGAAAAATATAAAGCCATGGAAGTGGCTAAAATAAATAAATACAATTACAAGCATAAAAAGAAGAATAAGAAAAAATGAAAGAATTACAAAAAACTAAGAAGATAGTTGACAATGAAAACTAGAAAAAAGAATTAGAAGATGTATAAACAAAAAAGAAAGAGGAAATAGAAAAAAAAAATAAGGAACAAGAGGAAATAGAGAAGAAGGAAAAAGAAGAGGCATAAATAAAGTAGAAAGAAGAAAAGGGTAGAGAGGAGAAAGAAAAAGAATAGAAAAAGAGGAAAGAAAAATAAGACAAGGAGAAGGAAGAAAAAGAAGAGAGAAATAAAACCAAAAGAAAAACAAGAGATAGAGAAAACAAAGCAAGAAGAAACAACTAAAAAGGAAAAGGAATAGATGGAAAAATAAGAGAAGGAAAATAAGGAGAAATATGAACAAGAAAAGAAGGAGAAAGAAGAAAGAGAAAATAAATAGAAATAAGAACAAAAGAATGAGAAAAAAGATGAGGAGAAAGAAAGACAAGAAAATAAGATCTTACAAACATCCTCCTCCACTAGTATAGTGACAACACAAGAAACTGTGAATCTCTAGCAAAGATCAAACAAGCAGTGCAACAGAGGAAAAAGGAACATTCAATACAATTGCAACAAGTGGTTGTGGAACAAACCACCAAAGGTTATAAGGTCCCACTTAGATAAACTCTCCCCATTATAGAATTCAACATGTGGACAAATACTGGAGCAAAGTGCCAAGTAGGATTGGATGCAAAGGTGTGTCGAGCTAGAAGAAGCAATGAAAAATATGCTCTCTACCATCAAAATAGATAATCCAAAGATCAAAATTGATCCCAATTTATCACTAGAGGCAACCATGAAAATGTAGTAAAGTGAGATTTTAAGGGAGCACCACATAGATTGGGAAGCTGAAAAAGAAATAATCTAAACAAGCACAATAGAAAAACACACAATCTAAGTTTTTAAACCTCAAAAAGTGGAGAATAAAAAGAGGAGTGAATTACAAGGTATGATGACTAAGCTAGAAACGAAGTTGAATTAGTTTTCTCTATATTATACATACACTATTGGATGGACGAGTATAACTACAGAAGATAGGGTAGAAATGGAAAATTTAGAATGAGAAATACACAATGCTTCCAAAGAGTATGATATTTCCAAAGATAGAGATGGAACCATGAGGAGGAAGTTGGTGGAAATCACTAAAAATACCAAAACAAGAAGACGACACTGATAGAGAAAATTTATGATATGTAAGAATGTAGCACTACCTTGGATAAAGACTTGATATGAATGCAAGAAGAAACTACAATAAAACAAACTAGATAAAATAAGGTACATACATAATCCACCCCATTATACATAATTCCTTTGATTAAAGAAAATACATAGCTCCAAGAATAGACCGATTAGTTGAACAATCATTTGGCTTCTTGGTACATTTATGAAAATAATATTACTCCTCAGATTACTAAATACATACCACAAAGTATGCCATAAAGGCTTAGAGTCTAAGGCATCCCACAAACCCAATCGGGAAAGTTGAGGGAAGGAAATCTTACTTACGCCATATGTGTAAGTTTCTAGGGAGGTTGATTCCTTTATAACTTGGAGTCGCATAAATCTAGTTGGGAGAGTCAAGCAAAGGAAATCTTCCTTACACCAGATACTTAATTTATGGTGGTTTATTCCTACATAAGATGTTTTTGAAGAAAAATTTTGGAGGAAAGAACGGGGTTCTTCATCAGATTTAGTATTCTCGAGGATGAGACAAAATTTTAGCGAGGGGATGATTTTGACAAAGTTCTTCATCGAATTTTGTATAAGCCACGAAGATATATATAAATTCATCGTAGTATGGAAATAGCCGCGATGAACTGTGTATGAAATAAAAAATTTGTAAAAGACTAAGGGAACTCCAATTACATAAAGAATAAGTTACAGACAATATAAGATGTCCACCGAAGATTAAAAGATGCCGCGAGATAAAGAACAAAGTTGCATGAAAAGGGAAAAGAAATAGTAAACTAGAAAATGCCATGAAAAGATAGATAAATCCACAATATATAGAAGAAGCCATGAGAGAATGGGAAAATCCACGTTACACTAGAAAGATCCATAGAAGCCGACATCAAGCCATAGATTAAAGACAAACTGAACTAGTCTGAGACAAAATACGACAGAGGCATGAGTCAAAATAAGTGTCTTTTAGAATCAATTATGTTTTGTGTATTTATTGTAACTAATGTATTATATATATGTGTGTCACAAGAAATGTATGTGCAAGTGCCATTTTGAGATATTTTGTATGAGAATTGAGATAGATAAGATACAATGAGAATAATATACATGTAATTGATAATGATTTAATCTTTACTGATAAATAAATAAATACTGTATTTTTTGATGAAATTTTTTTATGCTTCCCTTTAAATTTATGTTCTTAAAGTAGATGAGGTCTATTTCCAATGTAAATCCTTAACTAAGGTCTAATTTCCTAAACCTCACAATCTTGTTGGGGTTTTAGGTAAACACAACCTAGCAAGATAGCCCCTAGATTACCTATTCCCTTGATTCTTGAACTACCTCAAGCACATTAGCCTTTTGTTGGTCCAATTCTTGAGAATATTTCCCAACCTGTTTCCTCCAAATCATACTCTTCTAAGTAGCAAAAGGAGGATGAAGAGATGAAAGCTTTCATTAGAAATATCTCCAATAAAGTCATATCTTTAGAAAGGAAGCATATTCAATCCTTCAAAAATAACTCTAATCAATGGTTTAATCAGATCCATCATCCCTTTAAAAATAAGTATGCAAATCGGAGAGATTATAAAAAATAACAAAAGGATAGATGACATGCTAATGCACACATTTCTCTTCAGATAGTTCCTCCTATGCAACCTTTTCCAGCATCTACTATAAGAAAAAAAATAGGTGTAGTACAAAACAATATGGTCCATGAGAAATAATGGTGTTTTCCTTGCAAAATTTCACATAGTTAGTACAACTGTGAAAATTCCTTATGCATGCAAGCCTATATGATCTAGAATGATTCAAGTTATAAGCCTTCCACTAGAGCACATAAACCGTAAAATGAAGAAGTATTAGAATTTTTACCTGAGACCAACCTTATGTTATTTAGTGTGAAATATTTTTGTGCAATAACCCAAGCTATGGATAACTAAAACAAACCACATGTGTAGGTTGTGGGTATTAAAAGTTCCAAGAAGAGAATTCTAGAGTCTATCATGTAACCTTCTACTTCTATTGTTTAGAATGATCCTCAAAATAAAATAGATGCAGCACATCAACCCAAAATATCTAATACACATGTTCCCACGCGTGATGCTCCCCATAATATTTTAACATAAGTTGTACACCCCCCTCCTTTGGTAGCTCAAGTCTTTATGCAAGATGGGGCCCTTGCCTCTACACTTAAGTAATCAGGATAATATGTTATTGTTCTCCAAATGCATAATTCCACAGGCCTTCCATTGAATATTTTGGACAAGATGAATAATAAAAATGTAAATGTCACAATTTGGGATGCCTTGGCCATTCCATATTAGCCCGACCTATTACATAAAGCTCTAGTTTAACTCCTGTGTGCTAATCAAGTAATCCAAATACCTCAAGTTTTTATCAACACAAGTCTACAAGAGGAGAAGTAATCAAGAAAGCTTTTCCGAACATTACTCTTTTATTCATTTATTTGATAATAGGAAAATATGGTGCTCATAAATTCATAATTTAATCAAGGGCTAGTACTTCCTTCATACCAAAGAAATTTGTTGATGTACTAGGTCATAAATACAACCCTATGTCTAAAGTAGTCTCATAATTTTCCTATGAAGAGATTTCACTGCCAAGGTGGGTGGTTGTCTTATGATTAATCTAATATGTTATTAAGAAAAAGGTATGGTATAATTTTACCATAAAAGATGAGCCTATATTTTTATATCATGTTGACTCATATGATCATTCCCCTCTCCAAGCTAATTACCCAATCAAAGAGGGCCAATAACAAGATCCAGTTTCCAAAGAGTATCCCATTTCTCCATCCATACTTGATCTATTATTAGATGAGTTTGGTTAATATCACTATGAATTTGATCCCTATGATACAACTATTGATACCGGTCTTATTATATATTTCTTACTTGAAGAATAAGCCTTGATGCTTACCACGCTCAAGGAAAATGATGAAAATTATATACTATGGAGATTTTACTGTGATGGATCTAGAATAATAAATGGTGTAGGTACATGTATTGTTATAATCTCTCCCAAGAATGAAAAATTATTATTTGCACACAAGTTGCGGTTTTAATGCTCCAACAACATGGAAAAATATGAATCATTGGTGCATGGTCTTCTTATCACTGAGAAGAGGCATATTAAGGCATTTAAAATATTTGGGGACATTGAGTTGATCATCCACTAGGTCACAAACAAGAATGCAACAAAGAATAAGATTTTAAATTCTTATAAACATAGATTTTGTGACCTCTTATATAGATTTAAAGCCCTCAATTTGTAGTTGGTACCAAGGAAATTGAACAAAGAAGTAAATCAGATGGCAGCCCTTGGTTCACAATTCTCACCTTCCAAGGATTTTTTCTAAGGAAAGGTGCAACACATAATTATGGTGGTAAGGTCATCAATTCTAGACAACTAAACAAGTCGGAAAGTGTTTGACAACAATCAACATATTATCTTGATCATCCAACATAAAGTTTAGTTTTCCACAAGCATGCAAGTTAAATTTCATAACAACTATGGTGACCAAGTGATTCACCATAAGAAAAACAAGTTTCCTAAAGGGATGGTCACCTTAGAGCACATATTCAACCCTGATGATGAGTTCAAGGATGAATAAAATAATATACATGTAGTTCAAGAAGAGTGCATTCCATTCACTATTGTGTGTGACAAAGAGTAGGTGTTCAACAAAGAATGTGCACAGGATGAAAAACATGATTTAATTTCTCTATGTCAAAAATACATTGAAATATTTTCATGGGATTATGAATACCTTAAATTATTTGATCCAAGTGTTGCTCAACACTTCATTAACTTGATAGAATAGAATTAGATTGCAATGACCTAAGAGGGACAAAAGCCTCACAAATATTATTGATCATCAAATCAGATTACATAAAAATTCAAGAGTTGTAATATTTATAGATATTAGACAACCTCATATGGATAGACATGACACCCTATCAGGCACCAACTATGAGATGATAAGACCCATCTCACATGCACATGTAATTACTACTAATACCAATATTGAATGCAAGTCACTAGACTAGAGTGCACATGTTACACATTATTAAATAAAAGACAATGCAATAAAATGAAATAAATATGCCTATGCTAAATTATGCTAACATGAATTTTATCCAAGTATCTATCCCATCAAATAAAAGTAAAGGCTAGTCAATATTAATATAGAGCCCCTTATAAGGAAGGAGTTATCAAAACTCATTTAGGTAAATATTATTTTTCCTATCAAATACACTAATTGGGTGGTTAATCTTGTTCCAGTGCACAAGAAAATGGTGAAATCAAACTTTTTGTTGATTTTGGAGATTTGAATAAGGCATACTTAAAGGATCGTGATCCTTTACCTTCTATGGAGCAGATTTTACAAACAATGGCTAGTGTGAAAATATTTTCCATGTTGGATGGGTACTCTGGTCTCAATCAGATCATGGTCAAGGAAGAGGATCAATTTAAAACAACATTTGTAGCCAAATGGGTAACATATGCCTATTTGAAAATGTTTTTTTGTTTTTCAAATGCAAGTGCAACATTTCATAGGGACATGGACATTTCCTTCAAAGAATAGATAAATTAGTTCATCCTATTTTACTTGGATGACATAACTATCTTCTCAAAGATAAGAACAAATCAAATCACTAATCTGGAGAAATTATTTGAGAGATCTATAGAATTTGTAGTATGACACAACCCCAAGAAGTGAAACTTTTCTTTTGCACAAGGAAATCTTTTGGGCCATGTGGTCTCTAAGGATATCATTTCTATTGACCCTAAGCACATCTCAACCATCCTTTCTCTTTCTTTTCCAATTCACAAGAATTAGTCGCTATCATTCCTAGGAAAGATTAAATTTTTTAGGAGATTTATTCCTAAATTTTTAGGATTGGTTAGGCCCATTACCCTCATGCTCAAGAAAGACACAACTTCACATGGAAAAAAGAAGGAAAAGAAAGTTTTAGAAAAAAAGCAAGAATTTTATTACACCCCAACACTCATCAATTTGGATTACTCCAAGGATTTTAGCCTTTATGCTTGTGGAGATGATGTAAGTGTTTCCATCTGTTAATATAAGAAAATGAACAAATAATGGAGCAATTGGTGGTGTTCTTCCATCAAAAATTTAAGGATTTTGAATTGAAATGCAGTCACATGGAAAAATAGGTTTTCACCATCATGTGCACTCTTAAGAAATTTAAGTGTATTCTCACCACAAACCATGTTAAAGTATTATTTTCACAATCTAGTGTGAGATAATTCATCATGGGATCAGAAATCAATGAGAAAAGAGCAATATGGGTGACCAAAATCATGGATTATGATGTGAACATAAAAGCCACAAAGATGGTTTGAGGAAACACACTCTCTAAGAAACTTTCTTAGGATTCACAAAATGAGTTCATGAAACTTCACTATTTATGGAAGAAGATCTCTCGCGTGCCGAAGTTGAGAAAAATGAAAATCTGAGAACTATGTTACAAATGGTGATGTCTCAGCATCAAGACCAAGAACATCAGATTGTGGAATTGAGTAGGTATTTGGAGTATGTAAATGAGTGAAAAGATTTATAGGATGAACAAATTTATGAGTTGTAAAGGATACTTGACTCCTTACTTGCCAAGATGGAAGAAAATTTCTGATAGAATAAGTGTCACAAAGAGAGTTCCAAATCCCCAACTATGCTGGCATGTAGCCATTATTCCAAAAGTAGACATGACACAAAGAATTTTTGGTTATGACATCTAGATTGGGTACCTCATTGGTTCCAGAGAAGGACTGCAAATAAAGGGAAAACTATCACCATTCCTAGTACAAGTCAACATGTATAGCCCTTGTGACATAATAATATACTAACTGCACCTCCAAATGCAGTGTTCTATTATGCAAGGATATTCAAATAGAGTGCTCCAATAGTTTCTAAAGGAAGTCCAATATAACTTGTATTTGATTGGGAAATCTGTATAATTCTTGTGATAGTTGACATGGTATGTTAGATGGGCTTACGTACTATACCTATGCCTTGTTCTATAACATTCAACACATAAAAAACTATTATCTGAGGTATGTAAATTCATTATTTCACCTTGAGATATATCATAGGATGATGATTTTCATACATGGTAACTCTCAACATCATTCCACTAGAGATGGATGAGATCAGCTTGGGAAACATGTACCTCACCACTTAGTAGCCATTCACAACAAATGAAGGATATGGATTGGAACTTCAATTGAATCATGTCTCGATTGTTGATTTTGATATTTTTTGGGTCACATAACCATGCCACATATACTTCATTGAGTAACCAGACTCATATGTATTAGGAGACCACCCTATACCAGATGACATATTAGAGAAGGGGCCATTCAATGACCAAAAAGGTATCCAACAAATAATCTAGGCCTACACCAAAGATTTAGATATAGGTAAGGAATCCAAGATGATAAATAAGTAGTCATCTACTATTTTTCAGCATTTTGGGTTCCATTTTGGAGTAATAATATCTTATTTAAATGATGGATGATGGTCGAGATGTTGAGGAGAAGCATTATTAAATTTAAAATTCTAAACATGGACGGGAACAACCCTTCCATGATTCCACTTAGGTGTATATTCTACACCTAAAATAAGATAAGGGATTCACATGGGCTGAGGTTCTCAAAGGAAAAAACCCACATGTTGTAGGGTCCACTATAAGACAGTCCACTGACAACACACAAGTTAACAATACTTTTCAGGTGGACACCAATATAGAGATATACTTATCAATACTAGATGCTATATTTAGAGAGAATGTAAAAAGGAATACAAACACGTTGCTAGGTAAGTTTCTAAGTTCCATGACAAATATTGATACAATTAGGCATTGGGACCATAGGAAATGGTGCCCTAAATGACATCTAGATTTTTTAGTCATGTCTAAAGGTTTTTTGGTCAAATTTTCCATACAAGAGGACTAGTTGAGGGACCTACTTGGGGGTCCATGGTTTCTTTGGAACATGGGTCTCTATTTAAATATATAGACTCCTGTATTTAATCCTAATGAATAAACTATATCAGATCCTCCAATTTGGGTCCATATGTCCATGATCCCCCTATAATTTTGGGATTAAACCATCATGTCCAAGATATCAAACTCTTTGGGAACTCCCATTGGGTTTTAAAGTGCCACAAAATCTTGTTCAAGGTTGATTGTTGCTAGATTTTGCATCACACTAAAAGAAGACCAAAAACTCCCTGATAACATTATATTGGATTCTCCTCATGGATTGTGGAGACAAACTATGGAGTATGAAGACTTCATAATGAGATGTAATAATTTTTCCAAGATGGGTCACAAAAGTTGCTTGATGGATATGAACAAAGGTTCCAAATATAACACTGTTAAATCTAACAAACCAAAAATTCATAAGGAGAACACTATCCATAATGCTAGGAAGAAACTAATATGGCATCCAAAAACTCCTGCTAAGAATGGGAAAGAAACAATGTATTCCCTATTGAATGCACAACATCTAGTTCTTAATGCATGAATAACATCTAAAATTCCAATAGATCAAAGGGTATCCACTCTTTTAGTAGAATATTTAATTGAAAATATTGGAATGGTAGAAGAGATAATAAAATAATCATCTAAGAATGAAATAATGATTCCCCTATTTTTGGCTAATGAAATTGAAAGTAGCAAAGAACTTCAAGTTAGTGTTATTATCAAGAACAAATAAATGAAGATGAAAATCAAAAAAATGTCAATAGTAACAATGAGATAATGAAATATGATTTAGTCCTCTAAAAAAAAAAGATTGTAAATAGCTTTGAGGATTTGAAGAACAACTAATGGGAAGAAGGATATTTGTAAGAATCTATTGGCAAGATAGGCTCAGAGGTCATAGGGAAAAAGGAGTGTTCTTCACCAGTTGAGGATTAAGAGTATGCTATTTTTTCCACCCCAAAATGGAAGGGAAAAGGGAAATGTGGGGGAGATATAGTGGAATCATGCACTATACTCCCAAAATATCTAGAGCCACAAGCAATGTGGGTGGAAATAAGAACGTAGGAAGGAAAACATTCAGAGACCAAAGAAGGAAAACTATAGAGATAAAGATTGAAAATGGAACCCAACTAACTTTAGATACTAAGGGCCCTAGAATTCCCCTACTGAAATCCTTAAAATGAATATGATATCATGGAACATCAAAGGTTTGAATACTAATAACAAGAAAATAATATTAAAATACCTAAGGTTTAGTAACATTTTTCAAATATTGGTACTCCAAGAGAATAATATAAAAGGTATGCATTTGAGAAATAATCAGAATTATTTATGGTAGAATGTGGAGTATAGTTGTAGTGACTCTATAGGTTCCTTTGGGGGATTATTCACTTTATTGGATAGTAACTGTGTGAATGATTCGGTAATTCTCAACTCTTATAATCATTTATTCATTCTATTCAAATCATTCAAAGATAACAAGGAGTCACGGATTTTTTCTAACATTTATGCTCTAACTAATCTGGCTAGAAGGAAAAATATTTGGAGTAATCTAATTGAATTCATGAAAAAGTGCACCAAATTCAATTGGATTATCATGTTTTACTTCAATACTCCTACAAATGCAAGTGAAAAAAAGTGACGCAATAAGAAGTCACTATAAGCATATAAAATCTTGTCGATATGACTATTGACAACAATATTATTGACATAGAGGTTAAGGGAATTAAATATACTTAGAGAAAACTAAGGATCAGAGAAGATTTGATTCAATTTTTTCTTGATAGAGCTTTTGTTTTAGTTTATTGGACTTTGATACAAGATTTTAATCTCTCTTCACTTAATAGAGTTGGTTTTGATCATAATCTAATGGTTCTAAACGTGTTAGACAAACAGGTAATAACTAACACTCTTTCAAATTTTAAAAAATGTGGATGTCTCATTTAGAGTTTTATGATAGGATAAAAGAATCGTGGAGTATAAAAATAAGGGGTTCAGACATGTATATATTTGTGTAAAAATTGAAGAATGTTAAAATAAATGTTAGGAAATGGAATAAGGAGGTATTCGGGAATGTTTTTGAAAATTAAAATAAAAATAAAATAATATTTGACATCTTTAGAGAGGATGATTAATGAAGAAGGTATTGACTTGGATGACTAATACCTTGAAAAAGAGATTCTTTCTGAGATCCACATGATAAATTCTAGGGAAGAATAATACCAGAGGCTTAAATACATAGCTCTTTACCTTAAAGAAGGGGATAAAAATACTAAGTACTTTCATATGAATGCCTTAAAACATAGAAGCAATAACATAATTATGAAATTTAAAACCAAAGGAATGATCAGTTAGGACATTAAAACTATCAAGAAAGAGGTTGTTTCTTTTTATAAAGATTTGTTGAATGGTGATTCATCTTAAAATGAAGATATTATGGATATTTTTATTATTTATATCCCATTCAATTTGATTGGTAATTCATTCTTTTAAGAATCTTATTGAAAAATATACTGTAGAGCAGCTCCACAATAAAATATATTCTATGGAAGGGAATAAATCACTGGGTCTAGATGGTTTTCCGACTAGTTTTTTTCAAAAGTATTAGAATATTTGTAGGGACAAAATACTTCACACCATTAATGAATGATTGAGAATAGGTAAATTACTCAAGGAGATCAACAACACATTTATAGTTCTCATACCCAAGAATAAAGGAGATAAGGAATTCAAGGATTTTAGGCCCGTTAGACTTTCAAATGTTCTCTAAAAAATCAGCCTCTTCTTCTAAGCATCATCTCCATTTATTAGGATGGCTTTGTGAAAGGAAGGATCATCCAAGACACAATCATCTTGGTGCATGAAGTCATTAATTCCATGGATAAAATCAAAGAGGAGGGTATGATCGCCATATTGGACATGAATAAAACATTTGATAGTGTCTCAAGGAGTTTATTAGACAAGGCTCTCATGAGGTTTGGTTTTGATGATCACTTTCAAAAACTCTTGAGGACATGCATTTATACTCCTATGTTTTCCATTATAATCAATGTATCTCCTATGGGTTTTATCAGAAGTAGTAGAGGCATCAGGAAGTGAGATCTAATCTCCCCTCTTATTTTCATCATCATGGCAGAAATTCTAAGTAGAAATATTGTTACTTCTATCCATTTGGGACTTCCTAAATAATTTCAACCCTTCATCTGATGAGCTTAAATTCATTAATAAATATTTTTTGGATGACAAAATATTTATCATGATGGGTTTTGTGATTAAAGCTAGGATAATCAAATCCCTCCTCATTGATTATGAAGAAGCTTTGAGATAGCTTATAAATTTTTACAAGAGCTCTATTATTTTCCTTAATATGCAGGAGCATAGAAAAATAAATATTGCCAAAATCCTTTGATGCAGCCCCAACTTCCTTCTTATTATCTTGGTATTCCCTTGTTCACCGGTAAGATCCATATTGAGGTATGGAATTCCTCAGTTGAAATCTTTGAGAGGAAACTTATGGGACAAAAGGGAGAGTTTCTTTCACAATATGGTAAGTGTTTACTTATTAAAATCACACTATATAATCTTCCTATATACTTAATGTATCTTTTTCAGGATTCCTAGAATGATAATTGATAAAATATAAAGAATAAAAATTAGGTCCTTATGATCGATTGTGGAGGAAAATAATAGAATCCCTTTGTTCTATTAAGAGAATATTTTCCTTCCTAAGAAATGCGAAGGGATAGGAATAAAGAATATTAGGTTGATGAATAAATTAATGATGACAAAAATGGGATGGAAGATGATAAAGAGGACCTTCCTTGAACCTCTATTATAAGAAATGTTGGTCATTTTGTGGTTATGTTTTCACTGATGTCAACCCCATTTATGTAAAAGGGTGTCATTGTGTCCTTTAAGTCCCCATATGATGTTATTCATCTTCCATGCATGAAGGTTGACTAGTAGTGTCAAGCTTAGTGGAGTCTTATGAGGTCTTAGACCTTTGTTTGCTAAGTAGAATCATGTTTTGAGTCATCCTGAGGTTGTTGGAGTATGTCATGATGTAATTTATGATCCATGAGGTGTGTTCCATGTGTCCATGGGTTTATATGAGGTCAACATGGTTAGGTCATGTGGTTTCAACATTGAGTCAGGTCATTCCAGGTTTGTTTCTAACCCTGGAGCATGTACAATGAGCTAAAGGCATGAGATTTGGAAAAAATAATTTTTTTGGTGCATGGTAGAAGTATGGTGATGGTTTACTTGAGGTGTATGGTTAGTTTCAAGTTAAACATCATAGGTATGATGTATATTTGGGGTTCATGGGAAGAAAACAATGAGAAATAGATAGGTAAATGAATTCAAATGAGATTAGATAGAGAATTCCATGAATATTTGGATAATATTATTAGTATGAACACTTACAGGATGTTTCATGATGCTTCATGACAAGTTTCAAGACAGTTTTCAATAAAAATTTCAAGTTATGTAAGTTGTGGTGAAATCAGGTAAGTTTTAGTGTGTTTTTATGACAAAGTTGGACCTTCTGATGCTCGTTGTGAACTGTGTGCTTTACATGGGGAACTAATAACTTTGGAATATTATTTAAATTTGATTATGAAGGTTTCACAAAAATAATTAGATATTTTTATCGCCACATTTTTATTAACGATCGTTAAGAAAAAGTGTTTTAAAACCCTAGCTAAACCCTAGCTAGAAACATCTTCAAGAAAAGTAAATATATCAGCCTATTCTTTATTAGATTCTCAAAATTGATGATTTAATGTTGTATATTAATCTTTCATATCTCCAAAAAGGTATCCTATAGTATGTGGTTATATGTGAGCCCTACCTAAAATTCTATTTTTTAACGAGTTATAATTTAAGGACAATTTATCCAAATGAGGTAATGTATAAATTAAAATTTATGAAATTCTGGGAGTTTTTATTGATTTCCATGAATTTTTTAGGTCATGATGAAGCTAAAAAAACTTCAAATTGTGACCTATTTATGAAGATTGGTTTTTTGGGCAATTTGGAGCACTTTGGAGTAAAATTTACACTATAAGAGCTACAAGGGGATTTAAGACCCCATTAAAATTGTGTTATGAATATGGTTAAGATAAATTTCCAATGTTATATCAAAATTTATGATTGTACAATGTAAGTAAATTTTATGGAATGTTCTTTGAGGTTTAATTTTGGAGGATGCTCATTCTAGCATGGTGCAAATGACTAGAAGAGGTAAGCTGTCGATTCTAATTTGATAAATATTGGTGAAGGTTTTTTATGGATTAAAAATAATTTCTAATTATTTTAAATTATTTATTTAATCTTTGAAGTGGGTTTTGGTATGATGGAGTATGTTGGGCTAGTTGTTAGTTCTCGAGTTCAAGAAGAGACAAAAAGTAGTTTGCAAAGATTAGATTGGTTTAAGGCATTCCACTTGTAGTTGGAAGGATTTATTATCGTTTATGAAATTTTAATTCATATATATGTCCAATGTGCTATGTAATATCTCATGATGAGGTGTTTTGGTTAGGAATTCAGGTCATTTTCTGAAGAAATTTGTAGCTACATTTTCAAGACAACTTTGTTCTTCCTAAAATATTGAGTTGGATGGAGCATAAAAAGGATGATTTTATGATTTTAATCACCTGGAAAGTGAATGGGGATGATTTGTTTATCTATTTGATTCATTATAGGTATTTAATGTATCATAAAGGCTTTTTATCGGCTAATTTTACAAAACTAGTTTTTGTGTAGCTTGATTTAGTGAAGGCAAAAAGTAGTTGTGGTTTGAATACATGGATGTTTAATGATTTATAAATTAATTTGAAGTTTTTAAAAGGTATTTGGATTTATATTTAGTTTTCACATGTCATATTTTAGGTGTTCTTTGGTGTTCCTAAAGCCCAAAAATGAAAATAGGTTGTTGTTAGAATCTATTTAGTTAAGGAAATAACCCAATGGACCCATTAAATTAAATAATATGATTATTTCATGTGAATTATGACCATGGTTTATGTTTAAATAATATATTAATAATTTTTTTTCAATATGGGATATTCACTAAAAATATGTTTGGTATGAGGGGATTTTTCTCATTCCAATGGCATTGTTTTGAGGATTTTTAGTGCATGATAAGTGATATTTGGCATGGAAGACCTATATAGGTCATATGTGACCACGGTAATGAACATAATTGATTTTTTTTAAGGTTTATTTGTTGAATTATTCATGATTTACATACCTTATTTGGGTTAGAGACAATAAAAACATATAAAAGTGAAGTTTGATCTCATTTGAGAACTAGTCTTGCAAGGGAGGAACGTTTGACCTAGAGGAGAGAGTATTTCAGGTATGAAGGCATGATTTTAAGGATTATAATGTCTTATTCAGTTTTAGGAAGGATTTAAAACACGTGTGCAAGATTTTAGAGCAAATAAAAGTTGATAAGGAAGAATATAGAGCAAGTTTGAAGACTTAGGGTTTGAGATCAGGTTTATGAGCTGTATAAGTGATCTCCATTAGTTGTGGCAGGAAAAAAATAATAAAACATGATCAGGTGGCCTAGTTGGTTCTTAGTCATCCTAAGGGGTTTTATCATCCTTTTTAGAATTTTTTCTTCACTAAATTAGGGGGTTGTGCTCCTTATAGGGTTATTGCTCTAGTAAACTAGGGTTTGGTGCTCCTTATGGGGTTGATGCCTCACTAAATTTGAAGCTTGGAAATAAATTTTTTATGTTTCAATAGGTTTTATTCCCCTTGAGGGTTTCCCACTTATATCTTGTGTTCATGTGTATGCTCTCTTGATTGTTCCTAGGTGGTTTATTATTTCTTATTAATCAAACATTGATGTATGGATAAATGTTAATGGTGCATATATGATAATCTTAAATTTTTAAAAGGATTTTTAAGACTGATTCACCCCCCCTCTGATTCCATTTTTCTTCGAATAATTGTTATTGGATTAGGTCTTTATGAAGATATGTTAACTTGAAGGAGATCCTTTGAAGCACAAGAAATGTGTAAGTCTTTAGATCTTGTAGCATCATTAAGGATGAAGAACAAAGTAGCTCAGTCATGTATTGATTCCTACCAAAGTCAAGTAAAAATAATGGATAAATATCATGATCAAGCCATCAAAGGTTTGAAATATCAAGTGAAAAGTTTATCTAATTTTCTAAAGAGGAAAGAGGATACCCTTTTTAGGTATGAAGAGGGGATGGAAACTTTAGAATCTCATTTGGAGGATTCTCCTAACAAGTTAAAAATGTATGGTAAGTTATATAAGAGCTCCAAATCTCTTGACAAGGTTTTAGAAGGCCAAAAGGTGACGAGAGACAAAACAAGTTTTAGGGTTTGAAGGACTACATGTGAAAAGTGATGGAAAATTTGGTATAAGTTCCAAATCAAATGTGATGTGACCAAAAATAACGATGTGAGAATTTAGAACTCAGTTATACAACCTAATGTTATGAGGTATGGTTCTTCATTCAATGGATATTTATTTGTTTATCATGATTTTGGTTATAGAGATAAAGATTTCAAGATAAGGTATTTTTATAATGCTGTAGATATCTTCAAGGGTGAATATTTTTTATGCTGTGAGTTTGGGAGTAAGGTCAAGGAATCTGTGGATGGAACTTAAATGTGTTTGAACCTAGAAGAAAGAGTAATAGAATTGTCTATTTAAAATTGTAGAAACATGTACACATATCTATAGTTTTTCATCATGGTGAAACTCTAAAAGATACCAGCATGTTTTAATACATAAATGAGAAAAATGGAAGAGCGTTAAGAAGGAATTGTTGTTGCAAACTCACAGCACCCCTGGATGCAGATCAGGCTTCTAGGTTGATGTTCAGGCATCCAGTGTGATTGCAAAACATGGAATCCTTTCTCCAAGTGTGGTACTTGTAAAGATGAGAAAGGATTCTCCAGAGAAGGTTGGTTCCTATTCCTCTGTTCAAATGCACACAAAAATGCAGAGGGTTTACTAAAACCTAATCTAACTTGTCAAGGAGACAGGGTGAGAAAATGCATAGAATAAAACCTAAACTACAGAGGTGATGCACCAAGGAATGTTAGACACTCGTTTTGAAAATCTAACATAGACCACATAGATGCAATACAAACACTATGCACATGTAACCAAACTATAATAAGAGATCAAAATAATAGCAATGAATACATGAGAGGGTTGAGAATCAATCACAAACATATATATATATATATATATATATTGCTCAAGAGTCGATACAGTACATTGCAGTGGCCAAGAGGAAAAAACTGGCATTACAATCCATATGGGAGGTTTGAAAAAGCTCCACAAATTCTCCTGCAAGCAGGGAAGAAGGGAGGATGCAAAACAAGAATGTCCAACCTGTTAAAGGAGCTCCTCTTTACAATATATACTAAGAATGAGAGAAGAAAGAGAGAGGAAAATCGAATCTACCACAACCACTTCTAGATACATTTAAAATCATCTCATTATGATAGAAGTGGCAGCTTCTGGCAAAATGGCAAGCTGTCTAACAGGAGTGGCGAGCTGTCTGCTGCATTAAAGTTGGTTGTTGAAGCATTACTTCTGTCTATCACCACGGGTCAGAGATATTTTCTTAATTTTCTCCCTCCAAACTACACCAAAATGCAAGATTGACCCCAGAATCATGTAGAGAATTTCAACAGATTTCCGTTGATATAAAGAATGTGCAAATCCGAGCTCTGGATCGAAAGATATGGAGGTCTGAATATTTAGGGCACAAAACAGGTGAAAACGTATTTTTAAATTTCTTTTCCCACGTTCTGCCATCTGGATGACACGTGGCAGGCTCTGGTTCACTGAGCAATTCCCTCTCTCCACCTTTTCACGGGCTTTTCTTGTGGGCCCCTTAAAATTGGACACGTGGCACTATTTCATTGGTTCGGATTAGTGCTCGAAAACTCACCCCTTTGACTTTTTGGACTCTTTCCTTGGCGACACATGTCATGCTTTGATTCATCCATGGGCCTGCCAGATTTTTACGTCCACCGCATCCTTTTGTCCCAGATGTCCCAAACTATCTGGGACAAATTCTTCCGGTTCACCCGAAATGGGCTTCCACGTCCCCTTTCTGCCAGTGACATGTGGCGTTATCTGATTGGCTTTCGGCTCCTTCGGCTATCCGCGTCCCACGCGTCCCTTTATCCCACTTGTCCTTGTGCTAAAATTTTCCATTTCGGGAAAACCGGCTGGTTCGCGTCCTCCACGCATTCATGGCCCAGATGTCCTAGTGTGAAAGTTTCTTGTTTCGGCTGAACCGGCCAGTTCGGGTCCTCCGCACATTCACGGCCCAGATGTCCCAGTGCGAAAGTTTCCTGTTTCGGCCGAACCGGCCGGTTCGGGTCTTCCGCATACTCTTGTCCTGCTTGCTCTCAGTGAAGGACTTGGAAAATTTTTATTTCTTTCGGCCGATTTGGGCATTTCACATCCATTTGTCCCAGATGTCCCTTTTCTATTTGGGCCACCTGTAGGCTTTTCATCCGATCCGCGCCTTGACATCCCAAATGTCCCGACTTTCGCGGGGACTAGGACTTAGCCGATTTTCACAATTTTTCTAGCCCAAGCTTATTTTCTGCAACTTTCTCACATTTTCTCAGAGCTTGTTCTTTTCAACCTAGACAGGGAAGTTAGAAAAATTTCTGAAGGGACCTTAGAAACATGATTTTTGCCCTGAATTAATCAATTTTCCTAGGACTTGAGAATTCTGATGTATGTTATCAATTCAACCCTGAGGGGGTGAAATTGGATAACAATTTGGTGACTCAATGGAGTCATCTACCTGCTAGATGAAAATACCAGTTGCCTTTTTGTGATCCATTGGGCATGGAGTCATAAACAATGACCTGAAATGAGCCTGATACTGCAACTCCCTCCATGAGAGCACGTTGAACTGTAAAAACTCAAACTAAGAGTGACAAAAACTGTGCCAAAGCACTTAGGGAAACTGAAACCTAACTACAACAAGACAAAGTGCATACGCACTTAGAGGAATTGAAATCTAGACTAATATTTACAAGGGTGAACCTTTTATTTTCAATAACAATGTTTGAGATAGATTCCATTTACTGGAATCTGTAGTTCTTCACCGTCCAATGAGGCCAATTGGAAAGCATTGCTGCTCTTGCACTTTGTGACCATGTATGGGCCACTCCAAATAGCATCAAATTTTGAATGCCTTCCCGGTTTTGCTCTGTCCGCATCCCATTTCAACACTAGATCTCCAACTTGAAAAGATATATCCTTGGCCTTTCCATTGAAGGTTTTCTTGATCAAAGCTTGATCCTTTTCCTTTGCTTGGGATGCCTGATTTCTGATCTCTTGCAGCTCCATCAACTCTGCATATCTCCCCTCCATGGGCTCAAATTCAAGTAACTCCAGCTGCTTCATGAGTTCCAATGTTGGCAACTCAAGTGACATGGGCAAGATTGCCTCTCTTCCATAGACAATCCTGAATGGAGAGTTACCTGTGGATCTTTTGGGAGTGATCCTATCAGCCCATAAGGCTGATTTCAGCTTGGTATGCCAAGACCTCTGATTCTCATCAAGAGTTCTCCTAATGATCCTCAACAAGTTTTTGTTTGTAGACTCGGCCTGGCCATTACCCTGAGGGTAATAGTTCGATGAAGTGCTTAGGTAAATACCGTTCTTGACAGCCCACTCACTCACCTTAGATCCAATGAATGCCAATGCATTATCAGATATTATTGTAGCAGGTACACCAAATCTAGTTGTTATCCCCTCATAGAAGTCTAAGATGTTAGACTCATTCACCTCTTTGAGTGCTATCGCTTCTATCCATTTGGTGAAGTAGTCCGTGGCCATCAAAATCCATTTGTGCCCTTGGCTTGAATTGGGATTAATGACTCCAATGAAGTCCAAACCCCATTGCATGAATGGCTGGTCAACTGAGATTGGATGCAATGGAAGGGCAGCAAGTCTTTCTTTTCCTGTGAAGAATGCACAACGCTTACACCTCTTGATCCATGTATAGCAATCACTGAAAATTTTAGGCCAATAATAACCAACCTTCATGATTTTTAGAGCTGTCACTCTTGGTACAAAATGGCCACCAGCTGGTCCACCATGAAACTCTTCCAACACCCTTTGAATCTGATTTGTGATAATGCATCTCAGCAGCACTCCATTCACATCTTTCTTGAACAAAACTCCAACAATGGCATACGGAACAGCCTGCAGCCTGAAGTGTCTCCTTTGGGTCTTGTTCATCTCTAGGGGGCACTGGCCTGTACCTAGGAAGTGTATAATATCTTGGGTCCAGCAAGGAGTGGGGGAAGCATTGTCTTCTTCTTGATTGCCACTTGGCTCATGATTGTCCTGGACTGTCAAAACAACCTCTTCTTCGTTGCATACTTCCTTTTGCTTCCCCAAAACCAGCTGCTCACACAGTCCTTTCCCTCTTACTAGCTTAGTGATCTTGATATCAATGTCATACTCCATGACATGGGTGATCCAACCTACCCTTTTCTCATTCAAATCCTTGTTGAGGAGGAAGTCTTTAACTCCAGCATGTGAGACCAACAACTGGACCTTGTTGTTTGAGACTAAATACTTGAATTTCTTCAAGCTTCTGATTACTGCAAGTACATGCTTTTCAATAAAAGAGTACCTCACCTCGCAGTCATCTAGGCTCTGGCTGAAGAAGGCAACTGGTTGCTCATCATTATCTTTGTTCTTATGTACTAGAATGGTGGAAATAGTGTCATCACCTCCAAATGCATAGAGGATGAAATCCTTGGAGAAGTCTGGGTTGATGAGATTTGGTGCCTGAGAGATAGCTCCTTTGATTGCTTCAAAACTCTCCTTGCCTTCTGCTGTCCACTTAAAATCCATGCTCTTCTTTAACATTTTGGTGATGGGCTTGACAAGGGCTGCAAAATCTGGGATAAACCTGCAGACAAAATTGATCCTTCCCAAGAAACTTTGAAGAGCCTTCTTGTGACTTGGCAATGGTAGTGCTCTTATGACTTCAACCCTCTCTAGATCAATTGCCAGTCCCTTTTTCGAGACAATATGGCCGAGGAGCTTTCCTTCATGTGTGAGAAAGATGCACTTCTTGGGGTTCAAAGACACTCTGAACTTTCTACACCTCTGAAACACTTGCCTGAGGTGAAAGAGATGGTCTGCTGCATTCTTTGAGAAGACAGTGATATCATCTAGATATATCAGCACTACCTTGTTGATCAAGCGTTTGAATTCCATGTCCATTGCCCTTTGAAAGGTAGCACCAGCGTTGGACAACCCAAATGGCATATTCTTGTAGGCATAGGTCCCCCATTTGGTGGTGAAAGCCGTCTTGAACTGGTCATCTTCTTTCACCATCACCTGATTATACCCTGAGTAGCCATCTAGGAGAGAGAATCTCTCTGAACCGGATACCACTTGCAATATTTTCTCCATGGAAGGGAGTGGATAATGATCCTTGAGAGATGCCCTATTGAGGTCACGGAAGTCCACACACATCCTGATTTCTCCGCTCTTGTTCCTGACCAGAACCAAGTTAGCAACCTAGCTTGAGTGCTTGATCGGGAATATAATGCTTGCCTCTATTATCTTATTTAGCTCTTTCTTCGTCAGAGGCTCAATGTGAGGGTTGACTGGTCTCTGCTTTTGCCTGACGGGCTTAGCATCTAGATCCAATTCTATGGTATGTTGTGCCAAATTTGGATTGAATCCTCTCAAGTCTTCATAGCTCCAAGCGAAGACATCTGGAAATTCCTGGCAAAGATGAACAAAATCAGATTTCTCTTGTGAGGTAATTACTTTGCCAATCTGCAATGCTTTGCCTTCTTCCACTAAAATAGGCTCTGAATCCTCACCCTTTACTTGAATGTTTGCCTTCTCCTTCTGGAACTGATCATTCAGGTTGAAGATTGACTCCAAGGTTATGAGGCCTTTTGGTAATTTGTTAGTTCTCAACTACACCACTTGGTCACCATACTGCTGATGCAACTTGTCTTGATTCCTGGCAGAGAACTCAACTTATTGTAGGAAATTGATGATTTTCTGGTCATTCTCAAACACTTGCCAACTGACACTGTTATCCGGCACTGAAGGCCTCACAATCATTTGGATGTTTGGTTGTACCTTGTCTTGTTGAATGCTTTTCGTAATGTCAAAGGCTGCCCCTACTGTTGCAAGCTTGTCAGCAGCTTGATTCTCTTTCCTAAGAATGGATTCAATGCCAAAACCTTCAAAATATTCCATGAGGTCCCACACCCCATTCTTGTAGCACTTGAGTAGATCATTCTTGGCAGCATGCCGTCCCTTGACCTGATTTACAATCAATTCACTGTCCCCAAAGACTTGCAGATTCTTTATCTTTCTCTTGATTGCCCAATGCATCCCTTGCACCAAGGCTTCATATTCAGCAGTGTTATTGGAGCATGCAAATTGAAATCTAAAAGTTGAATAGTACTTTATTCCTTGAGGTGAAACAAGCATGGCTCCACCTCCTGCACCTTGCCTACTCCTCAATCCGTAAAAAAATAGCTACCATACCTCATTGTCATCGTTATGGCTTGGCTTGGTGATGCTAGGAACAAGTTGATTTTCTTCATGTATACAATAGACTCCCAGCTCAGATTCTTCTACTTCTTGATAGGGCTCAAAAGCATGTATCTTGTTTGCCCATTCATCAAGAGTTAGGTCTGGGATACTTCTAACCTTGGTGTTAGCCTCATCAGTACTGGGGTGATCTTCTTGATCAAATGCTGAGCAATTGGCATTAATCTGACTTGGAGTGTAAGGCTCAATATGGAAGTTTGCAATAGGTTCAGACCTAATTGTAGCCTTAGTTCCATACCTTGTTCTAAACAGCATGTGAGACCAATCAGCAGACAAATAGCCTCCAATTTTGGCTGTGAAGTCCCTTGACAAGCAAAGGGCAAAGAGTGGTGGAAGGTCTATGATTGATATATCTTGTAAGACAACAAAATTTGGACATGCATGCAAGGTAAGACTCAAGTTTTTAATCACTCCAACTGTTGCTATTGCTGTCCCATCCAATTGCACTACCCCTTTAGATATTACTTCATATTGGAGACCCAGCTGATCAGCTATTTGCTTGGGCATCACTGAGCTACTTGCCCCGGAATCAATCATGCAATTGTGTACTAGTTTATCCCCAATGATTAATGAAACATAGAAAGGAGGGGGCTTCAACATTTTACCTTGTTGTCCTCCATGGTTTCCTTCAGGCTGGGCAGCATTTGTAAGCACTTTGTCTTGCATCTGAACCCGCTGATTCGAAGTTGACCAGTCCTTCATGGCAGCTTGCAGCAGATCTCTTTGGCCTAGGATAGATAGGGATTCCCACATTGATATGTTAACATTTGTCTTCTTCATTTGATCAATGATATTGAATGGTGATGAAGAATCTCTCTATTGTCCTTTGGTTTGCACGTTTACTCCCTGCACGTGGGCAGCAACAGCTGGCATTTGAGTTGGCCTAGGGGCTGTTCTTGGCTGCCCTTGTGTATTTGAAACTGGACTCTTCTTGCCAATCATTTGTGGAGCCATGGAAGGTTGTGGATTGGCTGGGGCTAATGACTGTTCTTCACCCAGATTCCTCCTTTTTGACCTTGTGTTGGCTGCAACACCTTGAGAAACTACCTGATTCATGCCACAGAAATCTTCTGGTTGCCAGTTCACCAATGTAGTGTCATTTGGGGCTGATTGCTGTTGGAATGTTTCTTGTTGTTGACTGTTTCCTTGACTTCCCTCGCCCTCCACACCAGTAGTTGTCACCATCAGTGCTTGATTGAGAGCACCATTGAAACACATGGATTGGTTATGAGGCTCATTACATGGAAAACACCAATCATATTCTTGGGCCATGTTATTTTGTGTTGGCACTAATGCCTTAGAGGCAGATATGGCATTTGGATTATAGGGCTGGAATGGTCTATTGGCAGGAGGCCTTACTTGGCTTTGATTTTGATTCATATTTGCAGTTGGATTAGGTGGTCTTTGTGGTTGGTATGGCTGCCTATTAGATTGAGCTTGGGGTTGATAGGAAGGTCTGAAACCTTGGGCTTGTTGCCTTTTAATAGTAACCATCTCATTTCCCAAATTTTGCAACTGTTTCATGACCTCTTGGAATTCATTTGAAGCACTAGGAGATGAAGTGGAAGCTTCATTTGAACTCTGATTTCTAGGAGTGGGAACAGGAGCCAAAGTGGGTGCTTGACTAGTGCTTGGATTGTCTAAGTTTGGATACAAGGGCATGGGAGGCCTAGGAGCCAGTTTACCAGCTTGAATAAGATAGTTTTCAGCCCTAATGGCAATGCTATAAGCCATAGGGATTGTTGTGCCTCCCATGGACTGAATTAATAGAGAAATATCAGAATTCAAAGCTTTAAGGTAATATAGAAAATCACCTCTTGCTGTTGGCCTGACTGCCACTGGAATCCTATCCCAAGACCTTTGAAATCTGAAGTTGAAGTCAGTCAGCTGCTCGTTGGGGGCTCTCTTGATAGTTGTCAACTGTTCCAAAAGAGACAAGTTGTCTCCCTTCTCTCCAAATTGCTCGTGAAGTGCAATGCAGAGCTGATTCCATTTTGTAATAGAACCAGCCCCAAGGCTCCTAAACCATTGTAATGCTTTACCCTTGAATAAAGATGTCAGTAATTTGACAGCCACTTGCATTTCATCGATTTCATGGATTGCACAAAGGTTGGCAATATCTTTAACATGATCACCTAGAGTAGTCTGATTTTCTCCAGTGAAGTAGGGAATGTTCTTCAAGGCTGCAATAGGAACTGGATGTTGTGCATTGAGAGCAAGTGGGCTGCTGCCTGTGAAGTTGACGTAGGGGTTGTTCTGAGCCATTTTGATTGGTCTTAAAACCCTTGTATATTGAAAGAAAGGCCTGTCAGGTGGAGGAGTTGAGAGAGTTCTGTTTGGTGGAGATGGAGACCTTTGAATCCTTCTTCCTCTTTTCCTTCTTCTCAGAGATAACTGTAGGTATTCAAACATCACTTCTTCTTCTCTGACTCTTGACCTTGTGGTGATTCTTCTCATGATTTTTCAGGCCTGCACTGCTGAAACCAGTTAATTCTTCCCCTTGGAGTCGCCAGATATGAAAATAATAGCTCTTATAAGCAAGAAATCTACAGCAGATGCATATCAACTTTACTGCAATAAAAATGAGACCTCTAGTGTCCCACCGGGCGTGCCAAAACTGTTGTTGCAGACTCACAGCACCCCTGGATGCAGATCAGGCTTCTAGGTTGATGTTCAGGCATCCAGTGTGATTGCACAACATGGAATCCTTTCTCCAAGTGTGGGACTTGTAAAGATGAGAAAGGATTCTCCAGAGAAGGTTGGTTCCTATTCCTCTGTTTAGATGCACACAAAAATGCAGAGGGTTTACTAAAACCTAATCTAACTTGTCAAGGAGACAGGGTGAGAAAATGCATAGAATAAAACCTAAACTACAGAGGTGATGCACCAAGGAATGTTAGACACTCGTTTTGAAAATCTAACACAGACCACATAGATTCAATACAAACACTATGCACAGGTAACCAAACTACAATAAGAGATCAAAATAACAGCAATGAATACATGAGAGGGTTGAGAATCAATCACAAACATATATATATTGCTCAAGAGTAGATACAGTACATTGCAGTGGCCAAGAGGCAAAAAATGGCATTACAATCCATATGGGAAGTTTGAAAAAGCTCCACAAATTCTCCTGCAAGTAGGGAAGAAGGGAGGATGTAAAACAAGAATGTCGGACCTGTTAAAGGAGCTCCTCTTTACAATATATACTAAGAATGAGAGAAGAAAGAGAGAGGAAAATCGAATCTACCACAACCACTTCTAGATACATTTAAAATCATCTCATTATGATAAAAGCGGTGGTTTCTGGAAAAATGGCGAGCTGTCTAACATGAGTGGCGAGCTGTCTACTGCATTAAAGTTGGTTGTTGAAGCATTACTTCTATCTATCACCACGCATCAGATACGTTTTCTTAATTTTCTCCCTCCAAACCACACCAAAATGTAATATTGACCCCATAATCATGTAGAGAATTTCAACATCTTTCCGTTGATATAAAGAACGTGTAAATCTGAGCTCTGGATCGAAAGATATGGAGGTCTGAAGATTTAGGGCACAAAACAGGTGAAAACAGATTTTTAAATTTCTTTTCCCACATTCTACCATCTGGACAACACGTGGTAGGCTCTGGTTCACTGAGCAATTCCCTCTCTCCACCTTTTCACAGGCTTTTCTTGTGGGACCCTTAAAATTGGACACATGGCACTATTTCATTGGTTCGGATCAGTGCTCAAAAACTCGCCCCTTTGACTTTTTGGACTCTTTCCTTGGCGACACGTGTCATGCTGTGATTCATCCACGGGCCTGCCAGATTTTCATGTCCACCATGTCTTTTTGTCCCGGATGTCCCAAATTGTCTGGGAAAAATTCTTCCGGTTTGCCCGAAATGGGCTTCCACGTTCCCTTTCTGCCAGTGACACGTGACGTTATCTGATTGGCTTTCGGCTCCTTCGGCTATCTGCGTCCCGTGTGTCCCTTTGTCCCACTTGTCCTTGTGCTAAAATTTTCCATTTCGGGTGAACTGGCCAGTTCGCGTCCTCCGCGAATTCATGGCCCAGATGTCCCAGTGTGAAAGTTTCCTATTTCGGCCGAACCGGCCGGTTCGGGTCCTCCATGCATTCACGGCCCAGATGTCCCAGTGCGAAAGTTTCTTGTTTCGGCCAAACTGGCTGGTTCGGGTCTTCCGCGTACTCTTGTCCCGCTTGCTCTCGGTGAAGGACTTGGACAAATTTTCTTTCTTTCGGCCGATTCGGGCATTTCGCATCCATTTGTCCCAGATGTCCCTTTGCTGTTTGGGCCGCCTGTAGGCTTTTCGGTCGATCTGCGCCTTGACGTCCCAAATGTCCCGACTATCCCGGGGACTAGGACTTAGCCGATTTTCACAATTTTTCTGGCCTAAGCTTATTTTCTGCAACTTTCTCACATTTTCTCAGAGCTTGTTCTTTTCGACCTAGACAGGGAAGTTAGAAAATTTTCTGAAGGGACCTTAGAAACATGATTTTTTCCCTGGATTAATCAATTTGCCTGGGACTTGAGAATTCTGATGTATGTTATCAATTCAACCCTGAGGGGGTGAAATTGGATAACATGAATATCAATACCACATATGAGGTCAAGAGACTTCATTATCAAAATGTGACGGTTGAAGTGTAAAAGCCCCTTACAAAGAAGGAATATTTTAGTGACATTAAGGTTGGAAACATAATCAACAAGCCCAAATCAAGTCAAGGAATCATGTTTGCACTTGTTGAAGAAGATCATATGTGTTTGAATGTATTTCAAGATTCTATGCAAGACAAATTGAATAAATTGGGTCTTTGGGATACCTCTAAGGTGATAAGGTATGAAAAGTGACTCTTCCCATGCATCTTTGAGATTTGGTTACTTGTTGGTGTTTTATTTTTTCATATTATTTGTGGTTTGGATGTCTCTTAAGACGATTTTTTTCAAATTTATTTTCTCCCATCAGTCATACCATTATGATTTTTTTTATGTCCTTAAAAGTTTATTTTCAAGGTACTTATTATCATTTGGTCAATAAATATATAATATTATTTATAGTACCATCATAATGGATATGTATGTTTGTGTGTGTGTGTGTTTGTGTGAATGTTTCCTCATGCATTTAAAAGTGTTTAAGGTCTTGAATTTATGGAATTAAGAAATTTGTTTAAGTAAATTATGTCTCAAGTCAAAAGGTAAAATGGGTCTATAATCAGTCTTAATGTCAAGTGTTGAAAGTCTTATACTTGCTTATATTGGTACAAAGAGGATGAATTTTATCTTTCGTACAGTTTTCTAATTTTCAAAGGTCTTAGTATTTGTAAAGAGAATTAATATTGAAGTATAAAAGTTTTCAAGTAAAATATATGAGTCTACTATGTATTGTTTGAATTTGTCTTTGTATTAAGAAATTAATGAGTGAAAAGTGGTTCTATTGGTCTTGTTGAAAAATTGTTAAAGGGTTTTGTGTGTTGGTGTCATAATGGCTAAGTATTCTTTAGTTCACACATCATTTTTTCTCAAAAAAAAAAACTATCTCTGAGTGGTGTGAAATTTACCAATAAGCCTGAGTTTATAATCTTGATTTCTCTAGGTAACATTTGTTTTCACAAGAAATAATTTCTCTCGATTTGAAGTTTGTGTCTAGATGTATCCTTGAGGTAATGGTTGGCAACAGGCCTTTGAAATTTAAAAATAAAGGTCTGAATATTTTTTTTTGCTCCAAAACATAATTTATTAAGATAGGTCCAGGTTGCATTAATAGGGTCTACTATCCCATAATCTCATCTAAGAAAAGTATAATTGGTTTATTCTTGAATGTCAATATCCCTGAAGTTTTTGGTATCCTTTGTACTTGTCATTGTGAATAATGTATTTCCTTGAAGGATGTATGAGAAACATGTCACAACATTAAAGTAGTTATTAATAGTAAAATTAGGATAGTGGTATCTCGACATGTAGTGTTAGCTTATTAGGAGGGTTGAAGATTTTACTGATTCGAGATCTGTTGACATAATTAAGGAAAATTAATCTATCAACTAGATAAGGAAGGGCATGGTATGACTAATCACGTTGTATATGTTTGTTTTGGACTTATATCGTGGGATATACATATCAATAGACACCTTAAGGTTATTGTGTCACTTCCAAGCTGTGTGACTAAGAAAAACAATACACCCATAATGTATAAAAGTTTGTAATAAGGTCTATAATCTTGAATGAGAGATCTATAAGATGAAAATGTGAGCTACAGGGGGAAATGTTATACAAGCCCTAATGATGGTTTTTTTAAATGTATCACGGATTTTCAAGGTTTTTTAGGTTGTTAATTTATGTATCAGAAGTCAGTGTATTTCGAAGAAATATGTGTCTTCATTATAAGTATCAGACATGATGGTTTAAGTGTTCCTCAAGTTAATTCTCCTTAAGTTAAAATGTCAAGGTCTTCCATATGAAGTCAAGGTATTTGACAATGGTCAGTCTTGTGTCCAATGAAGCCTAGAAGTCTTAATTGTTTGTAAGATCATCTATGCAGTATACTTATGTAGCAAGCTTGAGAGAATGAGTAGTATAGTCCATGATTTGGTATATTCTCTTAAAGTATTGATGGTTATCTCAGGTTCCTACAAATGTGGCTATATTATGAGGTTATTTCAAAGGTATATTGAGTCCTTTAGATGGTCGGGGACTGCATCAATCTGTACCAATATTTTTCTCGATATTATTAAATTACATATGTTTCAACATGGTATAGTATGCAATGGTGTGGGATGATGTGAAAAGGGTCTCAAGTGAGAAATATGCAGTAATTTATTCAAAGCTGTAGGGTAATCAAGTCTATGTCAGGGTGTAACTTGGAATTTTCTAAGCTACTCGGAAGTATGGGCATTTGGTGAATGTGCAAAGAATGGTCCTTTGATAATGAAAGTATTTTTTAGCCTAGAGGATATGTGGATATCTATGCGTGATTTGGATTCTAAAGAATAAGTGGGAGTTTAAAGTTGAATAATCAAGTCTCTAGGGTTTTGATGATATTACAAAGACTCCATCTTACTATTTGTAAGAAAGAGGTTGTGAATTTGTATTCTCAGTCAGTAATTGCGGTTTTGACAAGATTTTTAACTGCTTGTATATTTAAAGTTCTAAAATTTTATACATGCTGTCAGTATGGTACAAATGGTGAAATGGTGAAAAAGTATGTAATGATAGGTTGCAGTATAAAGGAAATATTAAAAAAATGTTTTTTAGTATTGTAATAGGACAATGAACACTACATGTAAGAAGGTATGAAAAGGGTTGATTTGGTGGTAAATGCATCAAAACACCTTTGAGTTATTTGAATCCATATGAGAGGGTCAAGACGATCTCAAGTTGAGATAAAGGTTTGGTG